>CM023488.1:78796335-79996335 GCA_013339685.2 Hyalomma asiaticum | reverse complement strand
CCATCGCTTTAGGCGAGGTAGTCCTCACACCTCACTACGCGCAATTATTAAAGTGCATATACTTTGCTCTACACAGCGAGGCGCAGTTGCGTTCGTATGCCGCACCTTTACGATACTAGTTATCAAGCTTTCGTGGCCTGGTCTGGCAAATAATGCGGGCTTGTTAGGCCAGTCAGGCCTAGGAAAGAATCAAGGTATAGCATCCTACGTACTTTTCTTCGCTCAGCAGGGTCGTGCACAGTCGATGTGTCCACCATACCATGAGAGTTCGAGATTTCGCTGTTGTCTGTCATGAGAGATGAAAGCTGTCCGGAGAGATGACTGTCAATACCTCTACTATCGCGAAGGGGAGTGGGCTAGTGCGGAATAGAAATATTTTACGAATGCGTTGTCGCAATGGCGATTAACTTGTTTATGCATGTTGACGTTGTAGGCGAACGCATCCTCTTGAAATCTCTCCTTCAATAACTGTTTGTTTGTAGCCACCCAGCCTGGAGGGGCACCACCCACGACTCTCAGCCCACCTCCACCTGTCGACACTGGAGGTAAGATGCCAATGCCTTTACAGTCATTTACGTTACCTGCGCGTCAAGGTCCGGTCACTATGGTCTCCGAATATTGCTGTAATATTATGCGCGTCTTGTAACTGACTGCTGGAGGTTAACGGACTAATGCCCCACTGTGATAACCAGGCGCTACACAGTGAATGACTGCGCAAAGCGTGGTTGTCTTAAGACTGCATATTAGACCTCAGAATTTTATAGCGTGGCTGTCAGAGCCTGGCTAAAGTTCCAAGGTCGTGGATTTAACAGCGTAGCTGTTGCACACGAGAGACTCACTTGGCCTTGACCCACTATACCCACTGGTGCATGATGGTGATTGTGTGAACGACACTATAGAAAGAAAGGAAAACAAATGACAGTAGAAAGAAAAGAAATGAAAAAGTTAAGAAAAGGAAAGAAGGAAAAGTCGCGTTTTGTGCAGAAGAGCAGAGCTATGCTGTCCTTCGACCTAAGAAGACTGTTACAACCTCAGCCTAAGAAGACTCTTACGTGACAGTAGTAGCGCTAGCGACAGTGCTACATGATGATAGTTAGGAAGAAGAAAAAATGTTCGTTCCTCCGATCCACTAGTCATAACCTCGACCGATGCCCAATGCTACATCACAGTGGTAGCAATAGTGACAGGTCTACATGATCCTGATAGGGGAGAAGATGAAAGAAAAGACAAGGAAAAAGATACAGGGTGACTTAGAAGAGGAGGAGGACATATATAAAGGGAGAGACAAAGAAACAGATAGAGAAGACAGTGAAACGAGTTAAGGTGACGATCAGCTTTGTGTAAGCGAAATACATTATTTGCGTGAAAGATGATGCTTTAATGGTTGCTTGGCGCCTACGTGGCTTACGTAGTGCGGGAAAAGTTAAGCGTAGCATTGCCAAAAGCTCGCTTCTCGTTTGGTTAACCGCACCGCCATGGTGGTCTAGTGGATATTGTACTCGACTGCTGGTCCGAGGGTCACGGAATTGAATCCCGGTTGCGGCGGCTGCATTTCGATGGAGGCGGAAAGTTGAAGCCCTTGTACTGTGCGATGTCGGCGCGTGTTAAAGAAACCCAGGTGGTCAAAATTTCCGGAGCCCTCCACTACGTCGTCTTTCATAATCACAGCTGATTTTGGGATGTAAAATCGCAGAAATCAATCATATCTTTCCTCAACAGTACAATGCTTCTCTAAAGCTCGCCAGTTATGCTGCACATTAGTGTCTGGGATAGCCGTGCCAAGACATTTTCTTTAGAGTAAGTTGTTTGCCCTATCAGGCAGTTTCCACTGAAGAGGCATTTCATAAGGCACTGGGCACAGACGGTTGAATTTACGCGTCGCAGTGCCAATAGAATCAGAAAAATACAGATTATGCCAATCCATTGCAATGAGATTACGCAAGGTTTTTTTTTTTCCATTAAAGCGAACATAGGATCACATAAATATAATTTATTCAGGAAATATAAATAAACAACATGCCAGCCTAATAATATCTCCAGTGATAGGATACGAATGTTATATGAGACCTAGGATTCGTGGACCACGCTGCGGTGAACGACACTCATCCCAGGGTTCTCTATTTTGTCGCTGGATGATCACGTTCGGGGTGCAAAGGACGTCCACGACACCTATAGGTATTTCGGGCATGAGGTTAGCTTCGACAGAAGCCATTCCTCAAGTTTCTCATTGGCCAGGTATTAGCGAAGACCGGCTTCCCGCACAGGGATATCTGTTCACTTGAAAGCATGCAGCTCACTGCTGGGACGGCCTTGTATTCAGCATTACCTGAATGGGCTATGCCACGTAATTGTCCCGAAGTATTTGGTTGGTTGATTGGCTTTTTTTTTTCGTGCAGCGGCCCCACCGTTGCCTTCTTACACCTACATCTGCACTGTGAGTCAACCAGTGCGCGCAAATGACGCCTACCTGCCTCCCGATGGTGCATGCGACTTGTTATTCTACGACTCCGTCTACAAAGACGGCCAGAACAGCCTGCTTTCTGGGATCGGCAGGCTGCATCAGGGCGTTCAGCACTTTATTATACAGGCGCCCAAGTACACAAAGACCAAGTTCGGCCTATCATTTGCACCAGAGTAAGTGAATTATTTCTCGTCTAAGACAGGCATCATTTGAGTAAACCAAGAACCGTGAGCTCTACTTAATAGACAGTAGTCCATGGTGAAACAAGGGTACTCGGATCTGCTTACGTGGGTCGTATGTAAATACAGGCAGACGGCTGGCAGGCTGGTTGGCTGGCTGGCTGGCTGGCTGGCTGGATGGATGGATGTATACGTGAAAAAAACTCATAAGGACCTTTTCAGAAAAACGCGAAGACCACTTTTTATTATTGATCAACTTACATAAAACGACTCTATGAGAAATCATAGAGTCGTCAGGGAATTGCAAGTGTGTACTTTGCAGTTCCCATAGAGGCAAACACCAATAAATCCTTGTTAGTAGAACGACGACTTAATGCGCATGACAGCATTTCGGTCAAAGACTCCATTAAGTGAAGTGGTGCGTCGTTTAAAACAAAAAAGACATCTGCTTCTTCTACCACGATATATTCTACATATTGTGGGTATTTTCCAACATGCGGTACTACCATCTACCGTAGCCGTGGCCCAGTGGTCAAGGCACCTGTATCGGTTACGGGAGGTCGTTTCTTCGAAATCTGCCACCAGAAGCCCGCCGGTAAAAAGGGAAATGCTTGCTCCGATCCATCGCCAGGTTGTGTACGGGGCCATTGAACGCTTGGGGAGGGTCCTTGTAGCGCTCCACGCGGTAACCATATTCGAACGTATATCACGAAAGGGTGGTTGTTGTGTCGGCCATGTTGACTCGCATCGACACTGCCATGGCATCCTCTCACGCTGCCGGCGTAGGACATGCCCCAGCATGACACGAAGTGTCAGAAAAAAAATCGAGTGCTCCTGCACAAGAACAGCGACGTACATTTTCTCTCTCTCTCTCTCTGCACTATTTCGTACGTGTAGTTTTTAAGAATTTAATGACGAACGAAGACGTCCAAGAAATTCTACACTTTCGACTTGCCCGCTCCCTGCGTCCCTTACAGAAATGCGCTGGGCATAAGCTACCCTGGACATATTGCTGGCTATGAATAATGTTCACAGCATTGTACTGTGTTAAGCAGTGAGAACATTAGAATGGTGAAACAGTGAATAGGAAAGACGAGCGAGGGCTTAGCGTAAATACAGGCAACAAACAGACAATGAAGCATAGGAAAGCATAGGGGAAGTTACTTGTGGTATTTTAATTGTGGAGAAAGTAGAAAGGAATTAAAGTGGACGAAAAGACAAACCTGCCTTCGGTGGGACCCGAACCCACGACCTTCGGATGTCGCGTCCGATGCTCTACCAACTGAGCTACGAAGGCGGCCGTCCCCCCGTCCACTTTATTGTGTATTTATGTACATATTATCCTGGGATTGTTAGGCAGCGCCACTCATTTTCCAACATGCTGTACTACCATCTACCGTAGCCGTGGCCCAGTGGTTATTTCATTCCTTTCGCCCTTTCGTTATATATATATATATATATATATATATATATATATATATATATATATATATATATATATATATATATATATATAAACATGCCAACCTTTATCGTAAGCAATTTGACACGGTGTGAAAAAGGGTGATGCAACGCCAGTATTGCACAACGCTATGACATCGCATGCTGTGTTGCCGATTGACTGCTTTGAATTCTTTCACAGACCTATCCTTCTAAGGTCTGAATACAAGAACCGTACTTTCTACGATGTGATCGACGCTCTCTGGAATAGCGGAATTACCAACTTCGGCTTCCTGGACCTCTACAAGCAGTACACCGTCTATGGCATGGTCTCAGAAGCCCTTACTGTACTAAAGGTGATTTTTGTGTGTTCTATTTGTTTTCTTTTTTTTTTGCAATTCATTGCCAGCTTGGAGTAAGAGGTCCGCGTTGAAGTGTCAGAACTTGCCCAAAGGAATCGACTCAACCTAAATGTTATGTCTTATGATGGTCTTCCAATGCCATGTTCTTCGGCTATTCCGCTAATGTGTCCACAGAAGCAAAAGGTTGCAGGTCATATTATGCAAACACGTTGAATGCTCACACGTTGATGTTAACCGCGAGGGAATAGGGAAGGCAAAGAACGGGAGGGAAGGTGACAAAGGCCAGAGCTGGGAAGTAACATGAATTTCAGACACCATCGGAAAGCACCATGAGAGAAAATCAGTAATTCGCCGGCGATTTTTCACTGTCCACGGATCTCGATAAAAATTTCAATGTGCTCTCCTTGGTACTCTAATATATGCCAAGCCAGGCAGTCGCAAGCCCTTTATTTTTCCTTTGAAGTTGAAACATTTTTTGCGGGTTCCCATGCGGGCCACGTTGTGTTTTTGACGTCATTACCTTCTACGCTGCCTTCCCGAGAAGGCGGGCGGTAAAGAGCGAAGCGGTGGTGCTTTAGCACTTAAAACGTCGTTGTCAAGTTTAGAAAAGCTGGCATAACTCAACATATCGTCAGATGACATGGTCGCTTTTGTTTTTCTGCCATCAGATGTGTATTTCTGGTGGCGCCGAGGCTGTGACGTCATAGCATACGCTGCACAAAGCGTCTAAACGTTTTGGTTTGGACGTATCGTTGATTCCGTTATTCAAAATAACTGGCAAGTTTATGAGCAAATTGAATCACACTGACTTCTATAGACTATGAGTACTATTGAAAGAAAACGGTATCTGGATATGGTACAAAACCGCTGGAGTTCCGTTTTAATTTTGCCGACGCCCAACTGGCGACGGTTGCTTTCGGGCCTCGCTTTTGAAACGAGATTCTCACGTACACAAAAAATATTATCGATGAAGTCTCCAGTTTGTTTTATGGCAAATACGTTAGTCGGGTGTTGAAAGAGTAGTTCTACTATTGCTTATAAAATATGCCTACAATGATATAGAGGCAGATATTTCGTAAAGACGCAAGGCGAATTGTTCATGTTATTGAATGCCTTATTCGGTTCCACCTTAACCATCTGTTACCGGAATTATGAAACACAACGTAAAAATTGTTTGCCTACATTTGATAGCTCGAGTGAAAAAGAACTTTGCGGACATTTTCAGATTACGCACATTGTTATCAAAGATACAGATTTGCGCGAATTATGGCACAGCAATGCAGACGGGTGAACTGGCCTTTCTGCAATGACCAAAAACAAATTCTTGCTGAGTCGCCCTTACTCGAAATATGCGGAAGAAAACGAAAGCACCGTTCCCAGCTTTCACTGACGTAGTAATGGTTCACTTAATGCACTTAAGCGGTTACTTCCTCATGTAACATAGCCTCTTGGATGTTTGGCTCTTTTCAACAAATCCTGGCCTGCGATGGACAAAGATTGCGTATCATTTCGACCACTGACTTCTGTGCTTTTTCGTTTTTTGTTTTGCTTAAACCGGGAATGCAATAGCTAGAGAAGTGACTCTGCCTGGTCTCTTGTAGGTTAAGTTACTACTAAGAGAGAACACATTCTTAGCAGCGAAAGCGCCTGAGCCAGCGTAAGTGGTTCTTTGTTCCCAAGCTGCTACATTTGTGCCATGTACCACAGCTATGCTGCTACCGCTACCTAGAGGTCCACAATATATGCAAAGAGTCAGAAGTATCATTTCTTGGACTGATTAATTTCAGAGATTTTACGTACGAAAATCACGATGTGATTGTGAGGGGTACCTTAGTGAAAGCCGTAGGAAATTTCGACCATGTGGTGCTCCATTTCCTACGTAATTCATGCCTCCAATATTTGCCCTCTACTACGGCGTCTTCAATAATCATAGCTGGTTTTGGGAGGGGAAACATAAATCGACATCAGAAGTGGCACATACCGGCTTCTCCTTCTATGGCGCAGTTGTGGAAGACATTGAGAAAATTCACACCGGGATTGAACTGATGAGGTTATAAAACCTGCCAAAATATTTTTTGTTTCTAAAGTAAAATTGGTGCGTAAAAAAGAGTAGTGGTTCACTCATGCGCACATGGGCTGCTGAAGTGCATTGCATATCATCCCAATCCGCAGCCTGAGGAAAACTGTTCGGTATGTCTGAGTTTATTTTCAGTATATCTTGAGGCGGAAGAGAAGTCCGAAATGTGCATGCACTGTTTTTACGATGGTGATGCTTTTTCTGCAACATCATAAGCCTGAGTCGATCGATTGATTTGTGGGGTTTAGCATCCCAAAACCAGCTCCGATTATGAGAGACGCCGTAGTGGAGGTGTCCGGAAATTTCGATCACCTGGGGTTCTTTAACGTGCACTGACATCGCACAGTACAAGGGCCTCAACATCTCGCCTCCATCGAAATGCAGCCGCCGCGGCCGCGATTCGATCCCGCCACCTTCGGATCTGCAGCCGAGTGCCATCAATTCTTGGCATAGGAAAAGGGAATAGGTCCGTTTGGTGATTCAAGATTCGGTAGTCTGTACATAATCTCAAAGATCCATCTTCTTTGGGAGCCAGCGTAATTGGTGAGGCGAACGTAGACACCGATGGTCGTATGATGCCAGCATCTAACATATTTTGGATCTCGTTTTTCAACCAAATTTTCTTCTCGCGTGACATGTTGTAAGGCTTTCTCCTGACCGGTGTAACGTCTTTCAGCTTGAAAGGAACCGAAAATTTTGTTGTTGCTGGTGGGTAGTTGCTTAAGCAGACAAGTTCGGGGAACTTGTGGCGGACGTCGTCTTCACATGTAATAAGGCGATCTGCGATACTCAAGGAGGCGCACGTCTCTTTCGCCACAGTCACTTCATCATTCCAATAAAGGTTTAACTTTAGGGTCTTCATATCAGGTCGGGAAAGTAAAAATTTGTAGTCACACCCTTTTACTACGAGAGCGTCAATGTCAGCATTCTGGCCTTGAAAAGAGACACTTGTTCTCACCCATTTATCGTAAATTTGTCTCGTCCCATCAAAACTTTGTACTTGTACCGACCTCCCTCGAATAATTTCTTTCCTCTTTACAAGTGCCTCATTTATGACAGACACAGATGCCCCACTATCTACGAGAGCGTCAACATCTTCACCATTTACCTTTAGTTTGATATACAGAAGGTTAAGAGCCGTTAGAAAAACAGTCTCGAATTTTGTCGTCAGGTGGGACTGTGCACCCTCTTTTATTCGTTTTTTGTTTCAGCTGCATCTGGATGCGAAGAAGCCATTTGCTCTTGGTAGTTACTGGCATCGGAGATTACATTAACCGCTCGGTTTCGACCATGCCAATTGTCATGATCACGTGACCTCCAAGGTGCCCTGTCGGGATGGTAATCTGGTCGACGTGGGTTCTGGGAATTCCAATCAATTGAGAGGTTCCTGATAGAAACTAGAAGTTCCTCGACAGTTTTTGGCGATTGCACTTGTGCCTGTCTCTGGAGTTCCTCAGGAAGGCCGTGAATAATGAGCGGAACTATCGCCGACTCCGGAAGCTCCGGGTTTGCCATTTGAAGAAGCCGCCTTTTCTCATAAAAATACTCGAGGGGCTTTCCTGATCGAAATTTGTAAAAAATTGCTCGGTCCCACCTTTCAACGGGGTTTTCGTCGAAAGCTGCCAGGAAACTGCTTTTCCACTCATCCCACGTGTCGGTCTCGTGTCCAGCGTAGTGAAGCTCGTACCACTTTCGAGCCAGTCCGGTAAGGAATGGACGCATGTTCCTGATGCGTTCACTGGATTATTGCCACGAGTTGTCCTCACACGCGTGTTCGTAGAACTTGATCCAGGATTCCGGCCTTGTGCTTTCACCATCAAATGGATCAGGCTTTCCTATCTCCTTGTTGGGTCTTTGTTGTGCCTGGATGACGGCAAGAAGACTATCCATGAACTGCTGCTGTCGCTCTGCGTGCTGTTGTTGACGGTGGAGAATTTCCATGAGGCATGAGCTAACGGAATAATCTTCTTTACTTGGCGCAACCCTTGACGACGCTTTCAAGAGCGGCCGCATGATGTATTCTTGAAACTCGGAGTACTTCAGTTTCATCTTCACTGATGGTTGGTTGTCGATCTCCTCCGGCGTCTTCCCAGCTTTCTGAGCGACGAACTCACGCAGTTCGGACGTTGTGATACTTTCAGGCAATTCATACGTTTCTTCATCCACGTCGCACGTCGAAAAATGTGGCCTGTCCCTTGAACTTCGGGATAAAGTCAAAGGTATCCACATAGTTGCGTTCTTAATCCTGTCGGCTGCGCCAATGTAACATTCCAACACTGACAGAGACAGAAGATTTTATTCTTCTTCTTTCTCTTCCCCCGTTCCCCCGCCAAAGCAGTTCTTCGTCGTCTTTTAGTCGCTACACCCGTTTCCACCGATTTCACGGAAATGAAAATCGCGTCGACCGTTATTTAGTAAAATTCGGAAGGCTTTCAGGCATGGTTGATGCGAAGCTATTTTTTTAAACACCGTTGCAGTATTCGGCTGCACAAGTGCGCAAAGTTCCGCGAGAATCATTGTTTCTTAAACTGTCTAAGTGAGTTATGAAATTAAAGCGATACGCTAATTGTTAGGACGACATTGTGCAATCGACAAAGTATGCGGCTGCGTTTGGTGGAAACGCGACAATGATATCATGCGCCCATGTGCAGCCACTATAGTCTATCAGCAACCTTGAGAAGTATTTACTAAATACACGTACGTTACTTTGAAAATACTCGTCAGAGATTGTTTTAACCAATCGCTATTCTAGGTAAACGATTAACGAAGGTGCCTGACCAATGGAAAAACACGCTTTCAGAAGACAAGCTTTGTTGATTCTAAAGCTTTGTTGACCTGAATAGGTTTGTTGTTGACATTGTATAATGAAGTTCCGCTTTGTTATTCGTAGGCTCAGTTATTTTGCTTTTTTTTTAGTTTGACGCGTACGTTCGCTGTGATGTGTTGACTTTCGCGCACCTATGCAGTGCGCTTAAAGGGACTGTGAGGTTTCCTGAACAAAAATAAATGTCAAATGTCGAGTGGCAAAGGGTACTTAAATATAGATATACTGAAGTTCCGATACTCTGTTGTCTACGTCTGCAAAAGAGCAAGCGAGAGGATACATTTCTTCATTATATGAAATAGGTTGAAAATTATGCTCCATGATGCAGTGTGTGAAAGATTACACACAACAGCGACATTGCTGAGGCTGTACTTCTGAATTATGAAACACCAGCCGTATTCGCCGCATGCTTTGTTTCCAGTCTGTGCACAACCACCTGCTGCCGAGGACCTCAGCCTCGAGACCTTCTTACCACGTCGTTGGCATGTCCATAGACGGCACAACCTACGACCAAACTCTTGGCTTAATGAAGTGAGTTCTATTGGCTTCGGAATAGCAAAATGCAATATTTTTCGATGTTATAATGCTCTTTACTTGACATAGTGATTTTCTGCTTTGTACTCTCACTTTTACTTTCCCTAAGAGGAGTGCTTGATAGTTGCCGGAGGATCTGCTATCGCTACCGCTTTTCTTCAAAAACACCCCTCTATCAGCCCCAAACCACACCCATTTATGTGATACCCCAGCAGGGGTCTTTAAGTGCGAAATAAGCAGTGCTGATAAATGATGAACAGCAATATCTGTCGTCTCATACTCGCTCGCCTTAAGTCCATGTTTAAAATTGTTAAGGGTAAGTTAAGTAGACTAACACGTGACTACATTTCATTCTTTTCTGGTTATCCTACAAGACAATGACATTCATTTTCATTAGTTCTATTTCAAATGAAGAACGACATTTTTAATATTGTTCTTTTCCCCGAACTGTAGCCGAGTGGAACAATCTCAATGTACACACAGTCATGCAAGAGGAGCCGCACTTCGAGGAGAGCCCAGCTTCGGACTCTCCTCGAAGTGCGGCTCCGTTATTATCTCGCATCTCTAAACGCTTCTATTTGGGTTGCTCTACTGTGCAAAACATTGATATTTTACGTAGGTATTAACTGCTGTACGACTTTACATTGCCTGAATTTAATATGTGTGCTAACGATCTTGTTATACGTTGTGTTTGTACCACCCTGCTAGAACCCCTATCATTTGCGTTAGGAGTAATCCTAGTAAAATTGAAATAAATAAACAAATAAATACCAGGTACTTTAGCACAGCGCAAGTAGGTCATTTAGCAGTCACGTGCACAAGGTGAGACAGTGCGAGATCACATTATCTGCGGAACGTCTTGATGTTTCAAAAGTTTCTTTAACGGTAAGATTTATTATCCAAATTCGCCTCTAACAATCATTTCTGGAGGAAAAGCCGTAGGGTATGCGGCTTGTATCCTTCAGCTTGAAAAGACTGGTGTAAATGATAAGTGACGCAAGGAAAGTGCACAAGGCTTCATGATCTTGCAGGCTATCACCCGACTGTACTCACTAAAGGCATGCGTGTTTCGGGGGCATTGAGGTGAAAAGCGTATTTAGGAATCAGCATGTCATTAATTATAAAAATAAGATCACCTTTCGAATATTGGATAAGATCAGACAGAAAAGTGGGTAAACCATTCCATGTTTGACTCACGCGCCGCCATCTTGCGTGATTTTTGAGTTTTCATGAGTGATTTTTGAGTTTTCAATGCCTTCACATCGAAATGATGTCATGAAATGACAAATACGTCTCTACGTCCATATTCAATTATATGAGTCTGCCGCACTACGCTTAATTGCTTCTTTCCCAGCCACAGCTTAACAGTTAAGCATGGCTGTACCGAAATACGTATGTAATATGACGCATACCGGATGATTCCTTACATCCCTCTATAAAAGCGCATTATAGAAGCGAAGACAGTGTCATGAAAGCACAAAAAATGTAACTTGCGTTTAGTAAATAGGACATGGTGCCATCGGTCGCCCCCACGTTTAACTGGGGGTGTTAGTGATTATCAGCGTCACCAACACAATTTTGGGCCCGTCTAATTCATTTCTCTTGCTATGCTAATTCAAAGAGATTAATTCAGGTTCACTGCTCAACCGCGCGCAAGTTGCATGCGGAATAAATGAACGCAACATAAATTATTGAACCGACCATTTATCAGATTGCTGAAAACGATGTAGAAGAGAGAATGTCGCTGGAGCCAACATTTCGGCAAGTCCGCCTGTCGAAACGTTGGTTCCAGCGACATTCCCTGTTCTGCGACATCGCCTTTAGCGATCTGTTCTTTGATTCAAGCCTCCATCTTCCCCTTAGCTTCTCTTCCAGTTTGAAATGACCAAGCATTCCTTAAGCAACTGAGATAGTCACTTTAAAAATAACGTAGTGGTTTTGGTATTCGCCAAATAATGCCAGCCTGCCTGGCGATAGTCAACTTACGCAGTTTCACTTAAGTATAGACACATAGTCTTGGGAGGAGACTCCTGATACTGCGCCAAAAACTGCTATTATGCTATTGTTCCGCTTACCTTAACAGGAAAACTATTTTTTTCGCTATCAGCTGCGCAGTAAAATATCTGGGGCTTCAGATGCCTTGGTCGCCTCTATTTCGAAGGGAGGGCGGTATTTACAGTGTGCTGTACGGAGGCTTCGTTGAATTCCCTGCTAATTTAAAAGGAATACGTGCCTCGATGGTGAGTTTCTGTGGATTTCGCCTAGGAAGCATTTCATAGTGAGTGGAATTAAATGTCGATTTGTCGGCCGCGGTCGACTGAACCACTCTGACAAATACAGTTCAAAGGGGTGAATCGCAACTGTTTACAGTTTTCAAATAGTCTTCGTAAATTTCGGCGACCATTAACAAACCGTAAATAGTTGCCATTCACCCGTCTGAACGGGGTGAATGACAAATGCGACTACGATGGCCTGTGAATCGAAGTAGGAGAAATGAGAATTCCTTGAAGCATGGTTTTGAAGTTTGAAGTTTGAAGTTTGTTCACATGGAATAAATACAAATCAATTGCAAACACTGTATAGCGCCGTAGCCGAAGGCTAGTATTGGGGCCATTTACAGACACGTAATTACAGAAATGTGCATTTGAAGACACGTAATTGACAGTTTCGATCGTCAATGACAATTACATAGAAAAAATGAGAAATAGCAGATAAAAAGGAAAAAAGGAACAACAAAAAAGAAAAAAAAATGTAATAGACACACAATATATAGTATACAACAACGAGACGACATGTCTCGTTGATCTGTCGCAACCCATAGGCCTGCAATACAAACCGTGGCCCCCCTACCGGCGATATGTTTCCGGAACTAGACGGGTGGGCCTCCCTATACTTGTGTCCTTTATGCAGATGCCGCATGCATAGGCGCCGAAACGTCTATAATATTGTTGTACAAGTGTTCTGCAAAGCCGGAGCAACCTTTTTTACAATAACTTAATCGTCCTGATCTTTGAACATTTCTGCGTTTTTGCCAAATAGTTCTGGATGTACGAAAATAAATATATGTTGCCAAAATGTTCTAACAATATTTCTGCAGTGATCTTTAAACGACAATTGGGTTGTCGGTTAAAGATCGCTGGAGATCCTACGTTGGGTAGGACAAAACAGTCCGTGTGATAAAACTGTCGTGTCCCTTGTTCGTGCCGCTAACGCGCACGTGACCTCTGGGATTGCACGCCCTAAAGACACTTTGAGATAGTGAGGCACGCCTTGGCGCACCGCTTAGGCAATATAAACGTCCTATGCGTCATTATAATGCACCTAAATCTGGATACATGGCATTTCGGCTCTGTCTATATGCGATTGCCGCGGACTGGATCCAACGCGCGTATCTCGGGTGGCCAGCCGATCGTGACTTTGCCGTTACACAGCTCTTCTTGGCACACACTCACGTACTACTGCAACAACACCAGTGCATAAAACTGCAATAGATGTCTAATTTGTTGCCCATGGAAGGCGCAAATATCGGAAGGTCCCGGCAAAGCATGAATCGCTTCTTTGCTCTCTACCACTGACGCTGTTCAAGTTTTCCCAGCTGACTGCAAAACCGACCCGTAACTAACGTAGAACAAGTAACATTTTAAACTTTAACGCATTTGTATTGAAACTAACAGAATTATTACTCGTAACTGAATTTTCTGGCGCTGTAAGAAGGAAATAACCAAAAGACAGTTATGTTTCAGCTACTGGCATACGTAGTTGCGTGCAGTGTGACGTACCACGCATAGTTCTATGCGGATTTAACGCATTATTTTGAAAAAGACAATTCTTTACAAGCTACATGTCGCGCGGGGCCCGATGGCTCTGCAATGGCAGTGTGCGATTTTCCTTTAACCGAGAAGTAATACTTTGAGAAACGAAATCAGCATGACTATGACATGTTAGAGCAACCAGCATCATCAAACCCATCATTCTAGATCAGATGCAATGAATACAGCCATCTTTCTTTTGTAAAACCACGCCTCAGCCTCATTTGAGGCATTAGGAGTAAGCCAATAACGATGCTGATTAGGAGTAACCTGCCATATCCCAACAGAAGGCAAGCGTGAAAAGTTTGATGAAGTTTGTAAGGATAACGCACACGTAGTTGTCTGCAAGTTAAGGTTGAGTTGACAAATATAGAACGGGTATTTGCCACGCAGTGGGCGCATACAAGATGACGATGGAGTTGCTTTAAGATACATATAAACTTCTTTAGTGTTACGTGTCAAAGCCACGACATCACGAGGGGGCACGCCGTAGGGGCATACTCCGGGGTGACTTTGAGAGCCAAGAGCCTTTTCAAGCGTTCCTAACTGCAGGTAGACGTATGTTTTTCGATTTCGCCTCGTTAATGTGCGGCCGCCGTGTAGGGCATGGATTTCGGGCAATACTAATTTGTTGCGTACAATCTAGGAAAGTCAACGCACGATGAAGCCAAGAAATGATCAGAACGCATTATTTGGACTTCGTAATAAAATAACGCTAATGTAAAGGTAAATAACATAAGGCGCGTGTTAACGTTGTTGTTGTAACCCTTCACACGAAAACTACCAATGAACAACCGATAGAGTCCTAGCTTTCATTATCTGTCGTTCTCTTTGTGATCACATAACGTGGGAACTACGGTTTCTAACCGAAGAACGAGGAACAAGCGCCCTAAAGTTGGATATGCGGGGGCGAAAGGGGGTTGGGGCATTATGTTTGCTATTTTTTATCGTGTGCTCTTCAGTGAAGCTCTTTGTTTTGAGTTAACATTGCAATGTTTTCAGGACATTGTTCACTCCGTCGATGTTCATCTCAATCGCGCACCTTTCCTACTCGGTGAGGACGTTCAGGGACTGTCGCATATTCCCTGTGGCCTTGGATTACCTCCCTCAAGGCATAAGCCGTGGGCGTGACTACACTTACGGACACACCGTGGTACGCATTATCCCTGCAATCCATGAACTGCAGTGGAGACGTGTTTTGTAGGAAAACATATCAGAACTTTGCATCTAGGAATGCCACTGTACAATTGTAAATGGTTACCAAAGCGCGGTTACACCAGGAGCTCTGCTCTATAAACGTTCAATGTTTTTGTTAGGGTCCGTGCTATGCACGTCATGTACAACCTTGAATAACTTCCGCAGCTGTCATCATCTATAAAAATATAAGCATTAAAAAATTCCTCCCCGTGCTTCCGTGAGCATCGCTCTCATTGTTTGCATACCAATATTGCCGTTTAGAGCGGGCGTCGAACTACCATCTTTCGGATCCGGCCTGTCCAGCCCCAGCCCTGTGGCTGGACCTTATTATCGCATTTCGCAAATAGTGATTACCTAGGCAAGGCAGACGTAAGAAATGATGAAGTAATTAGTGTATCGGTAAAAGAGTAAGTAAATGTGCTGACGAGATACGAGCTAGGACCCACTTATAAAAAGTAGAGCAAAACAATCTGCAATTTAAGGAGAGTGATTAGAGCTAGTGGCTCCTTACAGGAATGTGGATGCTGCACGATTACTCTGCTTGGTTTTAAAGCCCATTAGGGATGTACAGGTGTGTGCGCGTGTTCGCCTCAGCAGTAAGTCAGGCACAGTGGCGTGGGCACAAACCGATTTTGTTCTTTTAATTAAATAATTAAGACGAATGGATAATTTACTGCTCGATTGATTTGACGGGTTTTACGTCCCAAAACCATCTATGATTACCAAAGAAGCCGCAGTGGAGGGCTTTGAAAATTTTGTCCTCCTGGGGTTCTTTAACGTGTATTGACATTGCACAGGGCTTCAACACTTCGCCTCCATCGAAAGGTAGCCGGAGCGGCCGGAATTCGATCCCGCGACCTTCGGATCAGTAGCCGAGTGCCGTAACCACTAGACCACCGTGGCGGGGTTCTCCACCCTGACTGGTGGGACAGTTTTTGCTGTTCACGGAAATAAAGTTCCCTGAAACGTCCTTTTGGAACACCGTTTGACGGCTGTGTCGCTTTTCCTTAGGGAAAATGAGACACGCCCTGTTTTAACTGCGAACCTGTTTAACCCGGACATATGGCCGTCAGTCGTTGACAGAAAACTATCATCATCATGAAATAACCGCGCGTGCGCTTCTATGAAGTACCCAACGCGCGGAACTTGCGTGCGCACTCCGCGAAGCCATGGCAACCTCGTGATAGCGTAGCCATGTGTAGTATACTATAGCAGGGGTGTGGGAAAGGGAAGGTGAGAGGGAAGAAAGGACGTTACAGAGCGAAGTATAGCTTAGGAACTTACAGTGCGGTATCGCAAAAGGTGGGAAGCGCAGGCTAGGAGTGGACTGATGTGAGGGTGAGGGTAATTGAAAGGAGGGGAGAATGTAGAGAATAGCATAGTCTAGTACGGTACAGTGTAGTAAGGAGTGGGAAATGCGAGTAAGGGAGAATAGAATGAAAGGAGGAGGGGTGGGAGAGAATGGTGAGCAAGAATAATTTGAGGGCCAGGAGAATGGAAAGCAGAGGGTAAAGCATAGTAAAAGCTTGTACAGTACAGTGTAGAAGGGAGTGGGAACGCGCAGTCAGGGTGACAAGGGGAAGAAGGTGAAAGTCAAAAAGGGAGGTGAGCTTGAGAAACAATTACGTGTGGGTGACGGGGAGGGAAAAAGAGGCGAGAGAGTAGAGCACATCATGGTCTAGTAAGTGTAGTGTAGCAAGGAGGGAACTCCACCAGCCACGCTGTAACCTCAGTCATCGCACCAGCAGTGCATAGCTGCCTGAATTTTTTTTTTCATATTTCATGTTATTCTCACAAGCATACTACGAAATGAGGTTATTGTGGGGCAGTGGTAATAAGACGGAAGGGCAAGTGGGTGCCTACGCATTGACCTTATCTTTGGCGGGGTACTATCTCTCCGACAAACTCAGGACTTGTCTCCAGCCCATTTTCTGCCTCCCTTTACAGAACGAAAGCGTGGCCGTGCTTCGGACGATGGAATCGATGGGTTTTACCATTCCCCTCGCCATCTCCTTCAGCCTCAAAGGAGTGTACTACTCCCCCAAGTTGTCAAATCCTTCGTCGCCAAACGCCGATGAGTTTGACCTGTACAAGCCGTGTCAAAATTTTCATGGGGATAACTACGACGACCCCAAATTGGTAAGGACCGTTAACGTTTGATCATTAATAGAAAAAATTTCAAATAGAACCCGGGGTATTCTGATACACGTTTCAGAAGTGCTTAGAATTTGCCTGAAAGCATTTCACATACCAATATGGACGCGAGGAAGAGCCTCGCAAGAAAATACACGACAGACACGCATAACCTTTGTCCAGCACTGTTGAGGGTACTTTTCAGGCTGTCACGCTCCCAGCGTAATGCTTATAGACATTATTTTCGACCTCCCGCATTCTAAATGAGTCATTTTAAAATGAGATCTATCATATAAGAGGAAGCGAATCGTCTGCCATATATCCACCGAGGTAGTGTCGTAGCTGAAATACAGGCTTGCTAGTGAAGCTGCGGGGGTTAAATTGCTGGCTTTACGCTTTAACGGCTCAATCAATGAATGGATTTTTTACCATTTCACAAAAAGCTTTTACAGATAGAGGTGTACAGAAGGAGGTCTCATAGTAAAAACTGAATTGGGACCTCCTGTTCATGGTTAACCTACAAGTTACAATGGCAATTACGGTAGCTGAATAAGTACAATTGCGAAAATGATAGATAATGATACAGATATAAGTAAACGACATTAATATACAACAGTGTACAATGCTGCCAACAGTACCAATATACCATTATCACTACGACGAAAGAATGCTGCTGACCAACCTGTAGTTCCAGTGCTCAAATCGAAGAATAAAGCGTCCACCAAACTGCATTTAAATGTGGTGAAGCTCCATGTTAACGATCAACGAGGGGTGATGTCCCGTTAGAGTAAATCCTTATGAGGTATCTACTACGTCACCAGCAAGGCGTGACCTAAAAGAGGGTAACAGCGCCACGTTGAAGAAGGCAGGGTGTTCTGACGATTCCCACAGATATCTTGTACTATCTTAGGGCACACCTTCTTGGTGAATCTCATGCTTTTCAAAATTCTTTCGGAAATTCATACATGCACATTTTCTTTTATCACCGATTGTTCCTAGGTAACGCTCGGTTTTCCATTGATCCCGTGTTTCATTGCTTTTCACAGTTGTGCTTAAAGAGTGGCTGGAGGGCAAGGACCCCACTGCCTCAGACGGCTTACAGCGTGGGCGAGAAGCTGGCGATCACGTATCTGACCGAAACAACAATAGCGACTCTGGTGAGTTTAGAGACTGAAACGTTCACCAGACTGCTCCGTTTCTTAAATGTAAAGCATTAAGTACCCGAATGCAGCGGCTGTGTTGCAGCGGCTCCCTTAGAGGCAGCTCCCTTCTTTAGAATTTGGCACATTTTGGTAACCCCAGAAGGAGAAGGTAATAGTACCTCTTGGAAAAAAAAATGAAGTACCATCGCTCTGCATGACTGAATCTTCATTCGTTAACAAAATGTCCATAAAGCGCACTATTATTTTTAAAGACGATAGTCTTTCTTGGGATACTTGAACGCAGAAATTTTGGTCTGTCTTTCTGTTTGTCTGTATGTAACACGATTAAGCCACCCGGCCAAAGTTTTAAGCACTTGCCTAATGCCCAGCCGTCTCGAAGTGGTAGCTGCGTTCGTACTTGTGAACATTGTCGATCAAACAGTCAATATTACGCATATCCGAGGCGCAACATCAATGCGTAAGTGTGTTCCAACATCAATGGTGGTGTGTTCCTTCATTAGAAAATGCATAGATACGTAATTCTAAAGACCCTAGTGTTTCTCAGGCTGCGCTAAAGTTGGGACGCTGTGCATCGAAAAAGGCCTCTGCCGAGGATTTGGGGCTGCCACCTGGCAGTTGCCCAGGGAGGCCGCACAAGCTCATGTTTCCAGACGGCGCACCCACATGGCGTCCATATCTCATGCAGCGTAGTACGGC
The DNA here is from genome assembly GCA_013339685.2 of Hyalomma asiaticum. Classification (NCBI taxonomy): domain Eukaryota; kingdom Metazoa; phylum Arthropoda; class Arachnida; order Ixodida; family Ixodidae; genus Hyalomma; species Hyalomma asiaticum. The sequence goes on along the minus strand of CM023488.1, from coordinate 79,977,460 downwards.
CGGCAGAAGACTATCGTCTCTCGACGACATTTGCAGCGAAGCACGCAGATACGCGGCCAATCTTTTTTTGCCCGCGACTGACTCGAAAGGGGAACAAGCAGGTGCATTGCCATCCTTGAAAGTTGTCCAGTCTTTGCGAGGGCGAAATGTTCTTGTATGTGTGTATCATAGTAGCCGCGCAAACACGGAAGAAGAAACAAGTGTATTCTCATGGACTTTACCTCGCGACGCTCACACTTGCGTTCAACGGACGGTGTACACTTCGGAACACTTTCTTTTTTCATATTGTGATCAAAATGGGAAGGCCGCGCGTTGCATTTACAGGAACGAGCACGAGTGTACTCCCCAAGAAACAGAGATTTAGGTTTTTTATTTTGCATTGAAGATAATGCAAAAATGGCGCTAGCGTCACCCAACAGCTTGTATCTGAATTTCCAAGGGGTAACAGAACGAACCAAGTCAAGCACACATTTTTTGTTGAAAAACAGTTATTTATGCCTTACACGTGTGTTTCACCATTTATAGCAACTTTTTGTGGCGTGCGAGAGCAATCCGCTCTTTTTGCGGCTGTCGGGGTCGCGCAGGCGGCGCTGCCTTCGAATTCGTCTGCCTGAACTGGCGCGGGGAGTCCTGCGCTTGTCACGGTTGCTGCGCTGCCCTTACGGGTCTCATTTCATGATGTGCCCGTGAGAGAGTCCCAGATAAAGGCTGTGGGACGACGCCTTCGGATATAGCTTGCCTGATTGTGCTAGAGTGTGTTCCAAGCTATCCCTCGCTGCGAACTACCTGGCGGCGTCGTTTGCAAAAGCGACGAGTCTCCGAAAGCGCCCCAAAAGCACAGCTGTTCATTCTCTCAAGCTGTGTGCCGCCAAATACGAGGAGAAAAATTGCATATCTGACATGACGGACTTTCAAAACCGAAAATTTACTCCCGTTTATCGCAATACCTACGCATTATCTTAATTCCGTAAATTCTGCCTATGATGAAAATATTGTTGCAGTGTACATGTCTTTGAAAGCGTAGCTAGTTAGTGACGAGCTATTTGCAAAACTGTTAAGAACCTGTACTGGAAAATTTCTTACACGTACGCTATCAAATTATACACAAATTTTTTTCTGCGTTGCATGCCCTAGTACATGCGGTGTACAGAACTACGACACCTGTCTTTGGCAATGAAATGCGGAAACATGATTAACATTTTTAACTTTGAAGTTCTTTTAACTTGCGCGGTTGTCATCGACATATTGCATTCGCAAGTGCCTTATATTCGATTGAAAACATGTTTTCTACAGCGACATCAATTTCTCCGAGTCATTTTAAGGAGATGACGACACTGCGCGCGCCCTACGATGCCTGCTGAAGTGTTACTTCGTTTTCAAGAATTGGCTTTGCTTGGGTTGCGACAGCGGTAACAAAATTACCCCAAACTGCAGTACATATACGCGTAATACTCTGTGTAGCTCCGTGATACTGCTTTGTTTCACCCACCGTGTGCTCTGAAAACGTTGTTGAGGTGGTAACGATCTTAAACAAGCCTTTTTGAATTCCCCAGAAACTGAGCGTGCTTCTGAATTTTAGCTTCTTGAGTCGTGCCATGTCGAAATCGTGTGGTCCACTTCTTCTGGAAGGCACATAAGCTGTGTCCGAGATAATATTGAATGCGTATGCTTAAAAACAAACTTGCTTCATTGTCATGTACATTAGAGGACATCACGAACGCGCCAACACACTACTGCGCGGTATTCGCGCGTGTAGAACTAGTGTAAAACACACGCTAAACACTATGGTCGCTCCACTTACATGCTTCAAAAACGTGAGACGTAGTGCATCGAGAATTTAACGGGATCGAACTTTTGCAGCTTTCTTTCATTACGTCGTGTTGATGGTTAGCCAAAGCTACGAAGAAATGCGATTGTTGTACATGACACAGCACCCTTTTTCTTGCTTTGCAGGCATGTGAAGTTAAGCAGGTCAATCTGAAGCTCCAGTTCGCACTCGCTGCCTACGACGTGGACTACGACCACGCAGCACCGTGCACTCAATTCGGTTTCTCAGCGGCAGGGAGCAGCTATAACCGGCTCATGCATATGCGCCAGGTTATGGAGTACATGCGGTACAATTACACCGCTCCTGCCAAGATCTTCGAGTGCCAAACGGTGTCCGCCGGTTTCTCTTTTGGTTGAACAAAGGCTGATTGCTACCTCGACTGGTTGGGCACGGAACACGCTGCAACTGCGCGATATTTTATTCCGAATTTCCGTGCAGGAATAAAAAAAAAAAGCTTTCATTCATTCATTCTTTATTCCTTAAAGACCCCGACAGGGGGTATTACATAAGGGGTGGTTTGATAAAAAAATAAAACATTATTACTATAAAACAAATGCAGACACTTGTTAGTCATGATCGCCGTGGTGCATGCTTAATTCTGGAGCAACGGCTATCTCTAGGCTGCGTTTTACTTTGGAATTCCTCATTGCAGCGATGGCAATTGCACTGCTGGAGATTGCACTGTAACGAAGCTCATGCTGTTGAAAACATAGGTAACCTCCGGTAACCTCTGTTGGCAGCGGTCTTATCCGCTGTAGACCATACTAAACATCCTGCTACGTTGAGGATGATAGTTGGGAAACTTCATTAAAAACAAAAAGGAAGCAGTACAATGAATTACTGGAGTGTATATATATATATATTGTGGGCATTCATTAGCCTCTTCTACTTCATCGGTACATAATCATCATCACCTTCGTTTCGTCATCATTCTCTGCTGTGGGTTGTCATCTAGAGCTCAATCTGTGCTTTGGGTGCGAACCGTCATCTGTAGCCTCAAAGCTTAATAAAACGGCGTTATCGTCACAGATCCACAATATATATATATACGGTGAGAGGGACGATCAGGCGAGCACAGAGATGGAGGCGGATAGAAAGATAGATACATAGAGAGATAGATAGAGCTATAGATAGATAAACTGACACGGTCAAACTTTGTGAAGTTGTCCAAGAAATGCTTCGCATGTATCACCACGTCGTTGCAATGAATATGCTATGAATTTAAAAAGCTGGCGACATTTTGTGAGCAGACCAGTTCGTTTAAAAATCGGGAGGCGGTTGACACACCCGTATCTATTGCTATCTTCCAAGTGGGCTGAATACACGCATTAACCTTGACGACTCGCTTCGTTCGGACACTCCCACGTGTACGACGCGTGAAGACATGCAAAACAATGTTCCAGTAACCATACTATGTTCAGACTACACATATGAGGCTCCTAAGCAACGAAGGAAGAAGCAAATTGCAGAGAGATTACGGTAAGGGTTGCATGACTTCATGCATGAGTCAGCTACAGCTGCAAGCCCGAGTCAGAAATGATGGCCCGTGTCGGCACAGCAAGAAGCAGTGCGATCCGTTTAGTGCTGGGGAGAACGCATGGCGAGCAGTCTGATGGGAATTCAGATCGGCGAGAAAGGTAAGGTAATTAATATTTATACGTAAAAAAGGCCAGGTATTTGCTTCATAAGAGGAATGCTCAAAAATTCCAGCTACTCCTTTTTATAGCAATAACATGTCTACCCAAAAGAATTGAATCGGTGATTTCGACCGACTGCTTATTTCTCAGTGGCGACGTGGATGCAGGAGCACCGTTCAGTAGAAATGTTTGTTGCAGACTCGTTTTCGCATTTACTTCGAAAAGGAGTCGCCCATTATATTTCAAGCTACGTCCGTGCCCGGCAGGAAGTCGCAAATGTGTTTGAGCTCTCGCAGCAAAGCTGATACCACGCCACACTGTACGCAACGCAGCTGCGTGTCGCTTTTACGCCATCGTCCTTGTTTAACCATTGTGTGACTGTTATAGAGCAACAGTACTCAAGCAGAAGTGCGACATATCTGCCAGCTTTGGCATACGAATTTCCACAGACGCCACGTGGGCTAGATTAAAAGAAGAGTCACTCCGTACATTGAAGCCAGGCGTAGGTTGCCTTCAGTTTTATAAACCGTTTTCGGCGTAGAGCACGGCTTTTCGAAATTGGGGGTTGTGTCCAAAAGTGGCCCTTATATCATTCTCACGGGGAGAAGAAATAGAGTTCATGCCGTGTGACTGTGACAATTGCCCAACGTTGTGTGAGTACGATTTTTTGAATAGTCATAATGTTCAAAGCATCAAAGATTTTAAAGCATCCTTCTCTATACGCGAATATGATTTTAACAAAAAATACCGCAATATACCTCCTAAATTTGACAACAACAACAACAACAACAACAACAACAACAACAACAACAACAACAACAACAACAACAACAACAACAACAACAACAACAACAAAACTTCGAAGTCTGCGCAGAAAATGCAGCACAGCTCGAGCTCATTTTTCTGCGTGCTCTTTCAATCTTCTCTCTCAGTCAGTATCACTTTATTTTTCCATTCCCCTCCCCCGGTATTTCCTTTCTATTGTCTGCTTTTCTTCTGTTTAGTCCTCTTCGTCTTGATCTTCTTCGTCTTCTTAATCTTCATTTTTTTGGTCTCCCTCTCTTCGTTTCCTTATTTTCTTTTTTCGTGTTCTTGTTCTACCTCATCTTTCTCGTTGTGTTCTGCTTCGTCTCCTTCGTTGATTGGCTGTTCCTTGATAAGTGGCACTTGCCACTTATCAAGGAAAAACCAAGCAAGGGCGTTGTTCATGAAGCTGGCGGCCATGATAAGGAAAACTATTTGAGCTAAAACAAAGGAAGAAACAAATGTTGAAGAACGATGACTATTTTATCAAACGAACTATAATGAAATAATTTGTAGGACAATCAACTAGTGCGAGCAAGTTCGAAGTACCATGCTTTGGTTGGAATGATGATTAGCAACGAATCATACTTGTTTCACGAAGGAGATTACATATGGCTAAGCAGACGTTCCTGTTACTTTTGCTTAGTGAGACCGCTCCAAAGGAAATAATATTTTGAGTATTCACAGCAATTTTTAAACTGCTGAAGAAAATTTCTTCAAAACGCTTACACGTAGTTAAAGATTATGAATGTTTTCAGCCTCTTGACAATAACAACATAGAGGAGATGGCACCAGACCAGACCTGTGTAAAGAAAAATTCAGTGGAGGGATACGACAGCGATATCTAGTAATGGCGATTTCCAATTTACAAGTGGGACACCATTGATTATCCCAAACAAAATAAAGATGCCCATATCTTTCAAAAGGTAGCTTGATTTTCAAGAAATCTTGAAGTAAGGAGTATTTACGGTATCTAGATCGTAAGAAAGGCAGTATTGAGCACTGCGGACATTACCGCACCATCTTGAGGCCACCTCGCGAGATAATCAGCCATCTCGCTTAGAAATATGCCACGATGGTCTGGCACCCATACCAATCGCACTTCACCCACGTGGGGAGGAAGTAATGATGTGAATGCGTAGAACAGAATATTTGGAAGGAGAAGCTGAAGCGACCGATGTACATACCGAAAGTCGAATCAATCACTATAACAACTGCCGAATGTTGTGCAGAATGTTTGCGAATGGCTAAAAGAACGGCTAAAAGCTCTGATTCGAATAAGGGTGTATAATCTAGGAGGCGCAAGGTATATAACCAAGACAAAGTCTCCGAGAAAATGCCCACTCCCACTTTTTCCTCAGGCATGGATGCATCATCACTATTGTATTGTCAATTCCCAATTAAGGTAAATGATCTTCGAACAAGCCTTTAGATATCTCGAAGGTAGGATATCGGAATTAGAAGGGAATATGTCATCCTATTCAAGTTTAATATTGACTAATGGTTTATCCGTTGATACGATATCGCGAATGTTTACTGTTGAAGCCTCTACTTGATTCTGCGCAAACAAAAGTTGAGGTTTGTATGTACGAGAACAAGGCTCATAAAAATTTTTGAACTACAGATGAGAACACAAACTGGTGATCGCCACTGTGAAGACGCATAAATTTTTAAATATGTTTTGACGGTGAGCATATGGAATCTGTAAGCTAACGGGGAGATTCGCGCTTCTTGGTATAAAACATCGTTTCCAATAAATTTTGCTACCTTGAGACAACTCCGAAGAGCCTTTATCTCTAAACGAAGCAAAAGATTAATCTTGTATGCCCGACCCTCAGGGTATAAACTACAGCCAAATTCTAAAATAGGACGGACATATACGGGATATATCATAAGAAAAATGTCTCTGCTTAACCCACAGGGGTGCTGGACAATTCACGACTGCGCCTGTTGCCTTACATTTATTGTGCTCAATATGGTCGCCCCAACTAAGTTTATGATCGTAAGCTACACCTAAATAGTCCACACACTCAGCTTAGGGAATTATTTCCTGGCGATACAGAAGGAATATGCTAAGTGGAGCATTCAAAGTAAAAGCAATAAGAGAACTTTTGCTAACATTTAATGTCATGTTAATATGAGTGAACCATAGCTATAGTCTTCCTAATTAAGATTGTAAGGCTGCATAAGCAAAGAACGCAATGTCATGTGCATGTACACACACTTGAATATTATCGTGCTATGGTGCTGAACTTAACAGCACGTTAAATCAAACAGGAGATAAAACAGAAGCTTTCAGAGACTCCTACGGACTGATTATATTTCGATGAGGATAATCCACGCTGGAAACAATGGAATCTTCTAACCTTCAAAAACAAATACAACCAGTTGATAAGACAGAGCGGGAAACTGAAGTTCTTAAGGCACTGAGAAGGATGACATGTTCTACACTGTCGTATGCCTTAGCTCAATGTAGAGTTACTAATGCTGTATATGGTCGCCTGTGACGAGCAAGCTCAATTGGTCCCTCTAAATCAGCATGTGCCTACAATATAGAGTAACGAGGTCTAAATCAAGTTTGACATGGGCTCAATATTGAGTGATCTGCCAAAAATTCCATTATTGTAATGTAGAGCACCCTTAATTTCATAACGTATGAAGTTAGTGCAATAGGTATTACATTATGAGTTTGCGTATCTTCTTCTTCTTTCTCTTCTTCTTCATCGTCGTCATCTTTTTCCTCTTACTAGTTCACTAAAGCGTAGCGGCTGCTAACATAACACATGGTAACACAAGGAAGTGGCATTTCAACAGGCAAATTTAGACAGAAGCGTGGTGTTCCTCAAGGTTCAGTTGGTCGCCGCTTTTATTTAACCTCTTACTCAGCTCCATTCCTTGACATCAAAACGTAAATACGTACGTTTCCGCTTATTACATTGCTTTCATTACTTCGGCGAACAATATCCGGTCACTCTATGGGCAATTTGAAGGATATTCAGACTCTTTAGAACACCAAATGGACAGCATTTGCTTGACAGTGCGCAGAAGTGAGCAGTCCTTGCATTTCCTCTTAAAGACCCAATACGATTTTAACTATCATTCCACAATTCGAGTATTCCCCAAGTCGAAATGTAAAATACCTTGGAAATACTTATGACGGAAAGCTGAACTGGCGTCTTTATATTGAGTAATGGACATTCTGAAAAGGGTCAGTAATTGAGGGAGAATGCGCAGAGAGTATCTGATATTGATTTACTCTATGTACGTCCACGCTATACTGGAGTTTGGCTGCGCCTTGTTTTCTGGTGCTCCTGTTTGGAAGCTATGTCCGTTTGTTGTGCTGGAACGGGAGGCGCTCCGCTTGTGCATTGGGCTACCAAGTTCGTAGCTTATGCATTCTTATATAAGGAATCGCCAATTCCTCCTCTTAAACCCAGACTTAAAATAATAACGGCCCAAACTTTCTGAAGGATATATGAATCTACTAAGTGCGAAAAGATACGAATCGATGGTTTAACCGTTTGGATAATGAAAAATGGCTTATTGAGACCGGCATGGGCGAAATAGACGCAAACGGAGGGCTGAGTTTTAAGCTCCGTGCCAAGGTACAGCTGTCGAGCGATACCTTGATTTATATATCACGGCTTCATTCCCGGTAAGTTCCATTGCAAACTAGCGTGCATATGACGCGTGACGAGTTCTGTTTTTCTCAAAGGTTCTTTCTCGCCAACGTGGGACAGCAGGCTGCGATGGTACGAGTGTTTTGTGCTTTGGGCGCTGCGACAGGGAGCCATACCGCAGCATCTTGCCATCGTGCCTGACGGTAATCGGCGCTTCGCTCGAGCTACCAATACAACGCTGCGCGAAGTGTACTCTGTCATGCTGCAAAAGATCGCTACGGTAAGAAGCCCCGCACCTCACAGTTTACTTCACGCAGCCCCGCACCACGGTATAGCGAAAGTAACATACGAATCCAGAGAAGAAAAGCACCTACACACAGCCATACACCGCAGAAAACAGAATGATCTGTGGTTTCCCTCTGTGTTACGTGCGTTGGACGCCCAGTCCTATACTGCTCCGTTGTAGCAAGTAAATCGTGGAAATTCGCTTTGACTTAGGAGTTGAAGAGATCCTGGCGTTTTCACTGCACTAAGCCGTACTGCTTTAGTTAGAAATGACAATGCTTAAGTGCTGGACCAGCTGTTACCTAATTGCCTATCGCAGAACGCTGAAAGAATCAGGGCAGAAGAAGAAGCATGCGCCTACAAGCGAATACAGCGCATTCAGTGGCCATACAATGTTGTGAACCCCGAACTACAACTTAAGCAAACTGCACGTGAACGGGCTATATGTGCCTATCTACCTCGATGGCCGCAAGCACGCGGAATAACTTGCGGAACTGTGTAAGAGGGGATGAGAGAATTTATAACATCCCTTGTGAATTCATCGAAGCAACCGAGTTGGTAAATTGCACGCACTCAGGCGCTAGAAAGGATACTCAAGAGAGCTGCTTAAATTGTGTGGGCCCGCAGTGAGATCAACTACAGATTAAAGTAACGACAGCGCGCGGGCGCAGAATAGTATAACCGTGTCTGCCGCGGAAAACGTCGATATATCGGTGAGCTAAAATTAAAAGTAGAAGAGAAGCTCAAAGAAAGGTGGAAGCTGCAATCGAAGGCATCGCTAGAAGCGATGTAGAGCAGGGATATCGCATCCACTTGTCGAATGCGACACTCCCTGTCCTACATTGTTTCCAGCGATTAATTCAGCTAAAATCTGTCACACGAAGAATCCTACACGCGAGCGAAGTGCAGTTACCAGCAGTTAGCGCTTGAGTATTTTTCAACAGTACTGAGAACATTCTACATGTGATTCCTATTGTGGGCGATATCCAGGATTAAAAAAAATCTACAGCATATCCACGGAGTGAATGATGATGAGTGGGCGAAGCTCCGGATGTTCATCGCAGATCGTGCCGAGTTCCGGATTAACTTAGTTAACGCGCACGCTACGAATCCTTATGGTTCAACTACGCACAAGTGAAATCTCCCACCGGCACTTCATTGCAAGTCAAGATCCAGTCAGATTCATTGCAAGTCAGATCCATATATATATATATATATATATATATATATATATGGGTGGCCGGTGAACGGTTCTCCAGCGCGAGCAGTCGGTATTTCTCAATCAAGAAACTCGCTAGGAGACGCTGCCAAAGCACGTACACACAGCCATACACCGCAGAAAACAGAATGATCTGTGGTTTCCCTCTGTGTTACGTGCGTTGGACGCCCAGTCCTATACTGCTCCGTTGTAGCAAGTAAATCGTGGAAATTCGCTTTGACTTAGAGAGTTGAAGAGATCCTGGCGTTTTCACTGCACTAAGCCGTACTGCTTTAGTTAGAAATGACAATGTTTAAGTGCTGGACCAGCTGTTACCTAATTGCCTATCGCAGAACGCTCAAGGAATCAGGGCAGAAGAAGAAGCATGCGCCTACAAGGGAATACAGCGCATTCAGTGGCCATACAATGTTGTGAACCCCGAACTACAACTTTAACAAACTTGTATGTAATCGCACGTGAACAGGCTATATGTGCCTATGTACCTCAATGGCCGCGATCACGCGGAAGAACTTGCGGAACTGTGTACGAGGGAATGAGAGAATTTATAACAACCCTTGTGGATTCATTGAAGCAACGCGAGTTGGCAAATTGCACGCACTCAGGCGCTAGAAAGGATACTCAAAACAGCTGCTTATATTGTCTGGGTCTGCAGTGAGACCAACGACAGATTAAAGTAAAGACAGCGCGCACGCGCAGAGTAGTATAACCGTGTCTGTCCCGAATAACGTCGATATATCAGTCCGCTAAAATCTATACTAGAAGAGAAGCTCAGGGGAAGATGGAGGCTTCAATCGAAGGCATCGCTAGAAACGATGTAGAACAGGGTGTGGCGCATCCACTTGTCGAAACGTTACGTTTCCACAAGTGGATGTGACACTCCCTGTCCTACATTGTTTCCAGCGATTGATTCAGCTAACATCTGTCACACAAAGAATCGGTCACATGAGCGAAGTGCCATTACCAGCACTTCGCGCTTGAGTATCTTTCAACAGTACTGAGAGCATTCCACATGTGATTCCTATTGTGGCTGATATTTAGGATAAAAAAAAGAGAAATATATGCCAGCATTAGCGCATTCACCGCAAATATCTTGAGCACAAAAAAGAACGCGGGACACACGAGGAAGGATGGTCACAGGACAGGAGCTTCCGTGTGTTTCGCTTTCTTTCTCGCGATCAAAAAATTTTTTAGTCATGCGCCAACTAGGCCCTCGATATGTCCTTTTAAGTCATATTCACAGAAAAAGGCACGCAGCTCGCACTAGGTCGTGCAAGGCGAGATCACCGCAATACTCGGTATAACTTAGGAGAACTTGACTACACTTGGCTATGCTTGACTAAATTTGACTATACTTCATTATACTACCAAGTTATACTGACTGGAAGAGAAGCTCAGGGGAAGGTGGGGGCTTGAATCGATGAATAGATCGCTAAAACCGATTTAGAACAGGGAATATCACAGGAGCCAACGTTTCGACAAGTGGACTTGTCCTCGTCAGGACAGCGGCTGCCTTCTCCAGCGTTCGTTTACTAAGTTATACTGAATTTTGCAAAGGATCGACCTACGCCTAGCCAAGGTCGCATCGAGATAACACCAAGTATACTCAAGTTCTACGCCAGCGATGTTATAGCCACGGTCACTAGACCCTCGGTCCGCTTCGCCGTGATCTGCCTAGCGCGACCTAGTGCAAGCTGTGTGCTTTTTCTTTTTCGTTCTGCTCGAACATGTGCGCCCACCAGCTGCAGTCTTGCCAGTGTAGTAGTGCGCTTAGGAGAGCACAAAGGAGCGCATGTGAGACAGTCAGGTCACCAAGGCTGCGCGTGCACTCTTGGGGGCCTGAATTAATAATGATGATAATTTTGTGATACGGGTGAAATGCTTCGCATTTAATATAGTGTTGTTATAGACGACCGACCAGGACGTAAATCACATTCTTAACAATATCAATGTTGCTCTTTAAGTATGCTTCAAACTCGTATAGCCTTCTTTATCGCGGTTCATGCGCTTTTTTTCTTTGTTCTTGGCCAGGTATGTCCGTATATGACATCTCTCGGCATCTCGGAGGTCATATTCTTCGTCGTCAGCACTCGCAATTTGAGCCGCAATTCCAGTGAACTCGAGATTGCCTTGGATGAACTGGCCAAATTCTTCACGAGGACGCTGAACTCCCTGTGAGCACTCGCCCGCCTTTCCAGTAAATGAGAACTGCGCAAAAAATAGTTTTACCGAAGGTTTTTTTATGCCAAGCATTTGTGTAGCTAGCTGTTGCAGCTTTTTCTCGAGATCATTGAGGCTTTCCGGCAGGTGTACTTCTCCTGTTTTTTGCTATGCCTTTCTTGATATCGCTGCCCTCCAGGACGACAAAAACACGATAGTTAAATGTTATGCCAACACAAAGAAAAAGCTCGCAAACTGTTTAGTAGCTCCAGCAGGTCCTACATCTTCGATGTCAAACAAGCAAAATTCCAGAACTGTACCACGTGACTGTGTTCCACAGCATATGTGTGGGAACAAGTAGGAGCTAACATAACTCGGCATGGATACATGACCTTGGCTCGTAATAATAGCAACAGTTACTGCTGATGTTTCAAAGGGCAATGACACGGCATGATAACACAATACGATGTGATTATGACTACTCGGAGGGCTGCAATAAGGTCGACAACCTGGCATACTCTATTGTGAAGGCCAAACTAAATGCGCAGGCTGGCATAAGTTGACCGAGAGATCGGACCACAGGTCCATAGTGTCAGCAATCGAAACATTTGTTTAATTGCGGTATTTCAGGAAATGTTACCATTATTACAATGTGCATGTCTATGCACTAATCAGTGGCAAATAAGTGTGAAGTAAAATCTCACAAATCTCCACAAATAATAAGCGCGACCCGCGAATATACACGTCATAACGAGCAGTATATCTCACGGTGAAGAGTAGTGTGTTGAGAACATGAGCTGTACTAAGGCTAGGAGCTAAATGAATCCCGTCACTGTGTAAAGGAAAATTATTCAACTTCTAGTGCGTCCTTTAACAAAAGAGCTACTTTCGGTGCTTGCGCAACTGGATAAAGTAAGATGTGTTATCGTGTTTCGGCATCGCATTAGTGCGTGTGGTGTTGTACCTCCTACATATGTGTTCTTACGCCGTATTAAGCGCACACATGACGGTGGGCGCTCTTAGTTTTCGACACCACAGCAGTAGGCTGAAGTAGCGGCAGGTCAGTGAGAAGGTTCCGACTTGGAATATTAAATTTCTTCTACTCAACTAAGCCTGATTAAGGCTTGGTATCTGGGTAAACTGAAGTATGCAAGCCCATCTTCGAAGAAATAAATAACTTTAAGCAATTGTATTACCAAATACGGAAAGCATGTCAGTAGCTTAAAACAGCGTTGCAATATACGTTGTAACATCTGCTGAAACGGTACGTATCCATTCTAGTTTACACAGTAAGCGCAAAATCGGCACATCCTAGCTCTTAACATTGCGAAAGCCTTGGAAAGGGGTTGGGGGTCTACACGCACACTTTTCCTGGTCATTCTGTGTGTCATTCGTGCAAGGAATATAACGTTGCCTCCGCATTCACCAATGACATAGCCCAAGAACTATCCATATCTATAGTTCACAATTAGGGAGAATCGGCCGGTGCGCCTTAATATGCACATCTATGTGCGTAACTCCTAAACACGCAGCTGTTCAGCTGGCTACAAATCAACATGCTCTCAGTGGTACTCACGCCTGCATGTTTGACGCCACTAAGTAAGGTGCACAATTTTTCAGACGTTTATTAGTAATTATAAAGTGCTCCATTGCCAGCAGTGTAAAGCCGTTTATACTTTGCAACGAGATAAGTTTGTTTAAGAAATTTGCAGCGACAGAAAATTCACGGGCGCTTTAAAGCCAAACTTGCAGAATATCTATTACAGCAATACGCACAAAGTGAGGCTCCTTGGTGTCATCGCCTTCAAACCAATGCTCCGTTGGTTTGGAAACGATGTGTCCCTCCTATGTATACTTCAGTCAAATTCTCAAAACTACGGGGATTTCAACAACTTTGTTTAGGTTTTCAACTTTCAAGTTTATTTCGACATAGGTCCTAAATCAAAACTACCAGGGCGACCCACCTCCGGTATCGAATCCCGGCTGCGGCCGCTGCATTTCGATGGAGGCGAAATGTTTAGGCCCGTGTGCTGTGCGATGTCAGTGCACGTTAAAGAACCCCAGGTGGTCAAAATTTCCGGAGCCCTCCACTACAGCGTCTCTCATAATCAGAAATTGTTGTGGGACGTTAAACCCCACAAATCAGTCAAATCAATCAGCCAACAATAAGTGACAATGATGAACAGATAAGTAACAATGAGGGTAACACGGGTAAAATAAGAATATAAAACTTTACCTTTGTGCTTGTGGCTGCCGCAGTCAACGAATTATGCGCAAGTGGCCGTGGTAATTTAGCCGCTAAGCTCTTTGTATACTTCAACCAGTACTTCCACGAGAAAACTGTCGCGGTTGAAGATCAACATAGGTTTGCTTACAGCGGATCGCTAGATTGTTGGTACAGCCGAGGAAAGATGGCACCCTACAGCTACACAAGCTATCAGCCTCGTCGTCTACCCCCTTTGCCTGGCTCATACTTTGATTGCCCGGCTGATGCAGTAGCACTCCCCGGCTCACAGACGGAGCCCGCTGGGCAAGTCGAAATCACTGGGAAACGGCAGGATGAAACCGCTTGAGATGCGCGACGTGTGTAACTCGCTTCGACTGGAACGACGACCAGCTGACGTGAAGCGGGCGACCACGCACGTTAAGTCGCTCAATCGATCGACAATCACAAAAGGTCCAGTATACTAAGGCAAAAAATTGTGGCGTAATCCGCGTTTACGCTGTGGGGTCTACACCCATACCAAGACCCCTTTGCTGTACAAGACAGACTGGTGTCGGCTGTCGTAGCGCTCTTTAGGCTGTCGTAGCGCTCCGTTGTGACGCCACGGTACGAAGTCGAGCGATCCGACGTGCTTCTTCTGCAAGGCACAGCGTCTTGGCAACCAAGTACTCGCTGCGGAAGTCAAACGGCAATATTGTATCGATGTTCCTTAATGGAAGACATGAGTACCGCAGATAAAAAGGACGGTAATCCGTCGTCTCATGCTTTGCGGTATTATAAGCATATGTGACGAATGGGAGCACGTCATCCAAGTGTTTGTGGTCGGAGGATTCATACATAGCCAGCATGTTGGTAAGGGTCCTGTTCGTAAGCTCTACAAGGCCGTTGGTTTGAGGGTGGTAAGATGTGGAATGTCGGAACTTTGAGCTACAGAGACGAAGTAATTCTTCAACGGCATCCGCAACGAACTGACAACCACAGTCACTAATTATCACACGGGAGGAACCATGCCTGAGAATAACAAACCGCAGCAAAATTGTGGCAACGCATGTAGCTGTTGAAGATAGTATGGCCGCCGTTTCTGCGTAACGGGTCAAGTGGTCGACACATACGGTAACCCACCGATCTTCGTTAGAAGATCGTGGAAATGGCTCCAAGAGATCAATGCCTACTTGTTAAAATGGCAGACAGGGTGGTGGCAAAGGCAGGAGAAGACCCGGCGGAGTAGTCGTAGGGCGCTTATGGCGTTGGCATTTCTCGCAACCGCTGACGTACTGCTTGATAGTGTCTCGCATTTTGGGCCAGTAAAAACGCTCCTGTGTTCAGTTCAGTGTTCTCATGAAGCCTAGATGGCCAGAGGTTGCGTCATCGTGCATGGCACTCAGTACGGCCGGTCGCAGACACTGCGGAACCACCAGGAGAAAGCGTGCGCCTTTACCCGAATAATTCGTCTTGTAAAGGAGGCCATCTCGTACACAAAATCGACCGGTAGCTTGAGGACGCAGCGCAGCAGTGAAAAGGGGCTCCAGACTAACATAATTTTCTTGTTCATCCCTGAATCTCGTGGAGCCCGGAAATGTGGACGAAATAGAAGCAAAACAGTCATCGAAGCTGTCTTCGTCACACTTCGTAGTCGGTAGAGGAAGGCGGGAAAGGCAGTCGGCATCTGCGTGACGACGACCGGACTTGTAAGAGATGACGAAGTCGTACTCCTTTTCTCTTCTTCCTCCTCTTTAACCAGGATTGGTCCTCGCTGAGTGGCAACGCCGAGCACTTGTTTTTGGGAACTAAATTTCACAAGCACATGTGCTCTACTGTTTAGCTGCTAATAGAATATCCAGGTAGTTGAATCGATTCCAGAGGCAGTGATATTGCGGTTTTCACAGGTAAAAAAATTGGCAGATCCCACGTGCAGTGCGAATCAAGGAAAGGCGAAGCACGCATCAGGAACGTAAAATGGATTTGCATTGTTGTCTCGCTATACCGAGTTTGGTACATATGAAGTTAACTAAACGGCCGCAAGAGCACCATGACTGTGGCATGTAAACCATGCCGCTCATACACGATTGTCATGATTGTAACGTTATGACCTGTCATTTACGTTCGTCATGCAGTCATTTTGTGCCGTAGCAATTTTCGTATACATTCCATTAACGAAACGAGTGGCATGTAGATCATGCCGCTTATGGCATCCATGCCATGATTTTCATGACATCCCATTAGGGAAACGGCCAGGAGAGCACCATGACCGTGGAATGTAAATCATGCCGCTCATGACATATATCATGATTTTCATGTTATGACCTGTCATTTATGTTCGTCATGTAGTCATGTTGTGGCATACCAATTTTCATAAACATCCCATTAGCGAAACGGCCAGGAGAGCACCAAGACCGTGGCATGTAAATGATGTCGCTCATGACATATATGTCATGATTTTTATGTTATGACCTGCCATTTACGTTCGTGATGCAGTCATGTTGTGGCATGCCAATTTTCGTATACATCCCGTTAGCGAAACGCGTGGCATGTAGATCATGTCGCTCATGACATGCATATCACGATTTTCATGTTGTGACCTGTCAGACATATTCCTCATGTAGTCATGTTGTGGCATGCCAATTTTCGTATACATCCCATTATCGAAACGGCCAGGAGAGCACCAAGACCGTAGCATGTAAACCATGCCGCTCATGACATACATGTCATGATTTTCATGTTATAACATGTCACTTGCGTTCGTCAGGCAGTTATGTCATGCCATACCAATTTTCGCACACATCCCATTAGCGAAACGGCCAGGAGTGCACTAAGACCGTGGCATGTAAATCATGCCACTCATGACATGCTTGTCATGATTTTAAATGCGAAGCCTTTCTTAGCGAACTCGGCGAGTTTGAGCGTATCTATCTATCTATCTATCTATCTATCTATCTATCTATCTATCTATCTATCTATCTATCTATCTATCTATCTATCTATCTATCTATCTAAGACCACTAAGACCGTGGCATGTAAATCATGCCGCTCATGACATGCATGTCATGATTTTCCTGTTATGACCTGCCATTTATGTTCGTCAGACATTCATGCTGTGCCATACCAATTTTCGAATACATCGCATTAGCGAAACGGCCAGCAGAGCACCAAGACCGTGGCATGTAAATCATGCCACTCATGACATACATGTCATGATTTTCATGTTGTGACCTGCCATTTATGTGCGTCATGTAGTCATGTTGTGCCATACCAATTTTCACATACATCCCATTATGGAAACGGCCAGGAGAGCACCAAGACCGTGGCATGTAAATCATGCCACTCATGACATATATGTCACGATTTTCATGTTATGACTTGTCATTTATGTTCGTCATGTAGTCATGTTGTGGTATACCAATTTTCGTAAACATCCCATTAGCGAAACGGCCAGGAGAACACAAAATCGTAGGCGGCTAGATAGATAGATAGATAGATAGATAGATAGATAGATAGATAGATAGATAGATAGATAGATAGATAGATAGATAGATAGATACGCTCAAAGTCACCGAAGTTCGCTAAGAAATGCTTCGCATTTAAAATTAGAATTTGTGGGTTAGAGAATAAACTTGTGCAGCAGTGTCCGCGATAAGCTCAAGAGACCAGCTGTTACACTTGAATCCTCGATGAACCTGTAGAGATATGTATGGTGAGAGTAAAACAATGCTTTTCTAAAAAGAAAAAAGATAGTTTCGAGTTCTTTTTTATTTTTCTTTCAGAACCATCCTCGACAAGATAAACCTATGTGTCACCACAGTTGGTAAGGTCGATTTGCTTCCCAAGCACATGCAGCCGACTATAGCAGAGATTGAGATCGGCACCAACGACGAAATTCGGTAAGGAGCTGTGCATGTGTGCAAGAGTACGTCGCTTAGTTAGGCGTCAGCGATTCAATCGCTCGTTAGTTTGTGCGCTATATCTTGATTGTGTTCCGAACAGAGTCACAGGTCACAGGGCATGAACGAGAACAAATGTTGCATCCATGATGCAGCTGAAGTGATCGTTGCATGCTCTTCTGAAAGCGCTAATGGAAAAAAGAATTTCAGGAAATGCGCGAGAGAATATAACTCTGAACGAGTTTGCTCTTTTTCTCCCCGCCTTTGGTGCCCCTTCGCTAGCTCTTGGTTTAACGCAGTTAGTTGGTCGGTTAGTGTGGGTAATTAGCCAATGTGCGAGTCCCTTTTGTTCCAGGTGTCCCAACAAATGAGATCAATTTAGTATGGCGATGTTATCTCCACAACTCTAATACGAACCACCCGAATGTCACAATAACTTTAAATGGCTATGCCATGTCAGTCCATGACATGCCATGGTCATTTAAAATTATTGTGACCTTCGGGTGGTTCATATTTTAGAGTTGTCGTGATAACATCGCCAAGCTAAATTTAGCAAGGAAAGTATTAAAAAACGGCGAGACGCTAGTTGAAAAGTACTTCACTTGCCACAGAAGGGCCTGCAACTCTATAAGCAATGCAAACCAATGTTACTGTATTTTTCTACAAGTTCCCTGGTACAGGTTCTTGTTTCTCCTATGTTGATGCGTATCTATCGGTTCAAACGGCTCGAGTGTTAGGGATTACTGCGTGATCTAAAAATAAATATTCCCAGTAGTAACATTTTCGAACTCTGCGGAGTAACAATGAACTTTGCTATGCTTTAGCTTGGAATAAAGGGTAGGCGCGATGAAGCGAAGACAAAACAGCGTAGACAGAATGGGCGCCAACTATCAACTGATTTTATTTCACTGGTATATAACATGTATAACACAATGCCACCAGACCATGCGCACCACTATAAGCTGACTAAGACCATAAAATTCTAGAACATGTCTGATCAAAATATGCTGCTTGATGCATTTTTCATAACGGTATGCTCCTCTGCCCACAATGTTGTCTTCGTTTCTTTGCGCCTAGTCTTTACTCTAAGTATGTGTTGCCAAGTAGCTCAAAATAAGCTTTGCTACACTTTAAGAGACAAGCTATCGAATCGTAAACTTCCAGTTAAGATGAGAGCTCAGATACGTAGATTAAAGCACAACATCTTGCCAGTTTAGCGTTTCTCGTTTTTTTGTTTCAATTGGTTCCAGCATTCCGGCTGGTAATCAACAATGTACATCAAAGGTACGAGTAACCAGCCTCGCTCCGAAGTTCTACGTTTGCACTAACTTCCTAAATGACCGTATGACTGCGACATACGCCTATTGACTTGATGACAAGTATCGCTATGCAGAACCCATGACGAAGCAGCTGCGACTGAAATGGCACTGTTTTGGATATGTCCTGTTCCATACAAATATATTGGGTACTAGGCTATACCAGTCAGAATGTCGGCAGGTTTCTCTGCAGACTGCACTGGTCACCGTTATTTATGAATAAACTACAGTGCTTTCCGCACTTTGTTTGAATATGTGTATACATATTTATCTTTTAATTCACTAAAATACGTATATACACATCTTGGTGCTGTGTAAGTCTAGACGAAGTATTTCACAAAGAGCTCGCACTACGACCAGACGGCGATAGAGCCTGTCGACTTAGCACAACAATATAAGCGCTTAAAGCTGGCAAGTCAAAGACATCATCATGCGTAACTTTCTTGACAGCACACTAAAAATATCAAAGGAGACAGAGGAGACAGGACGTACTGCTGGCCCCAACAACGCCTTCGTTCAGAAAGAAAGTCTGAAAATTACATATCCACCGTACCAACATACCCAGTTGTACGCTGTGGCTTAAACGACAATGAGGAGGGGCATGAAGTGTTATATTTCTCATTAATCATCTTGCATAAAATGTAGCGCATGCTCTGCTTTTTGGGCTGTCATGTTATCAGTCAGGTCAAACGTGACAACCTGTATGTATTTCTGCATGCTCAGCGAATATGCGACTCCGTTGCTCTATCAATATATTGTAATTATGGCCGGCTTAGCGGCACTCTGGGGCCAACATGAGAGAACGTATGGGTGGGCTCGTTGGTAGTTATGCACATAGTCGCAGGTAGCGCACAGTTTACGCCACAGAAGCTGCGTTAACCGTACGGCGAACTATA
Source organism: Hyalomma asiaticum (assembly GCA_013339685.2). Lineage (NCBI taxonomy): Eukaryota > Metazoa > Arthropoda > Arachnida > Ixodida > Ixodidae > Hyalomma > Hyalomma asiaticum. The sequence goes on along the minus strand of CM023488.1, from coordinate 79,957,596 downwards.
CTTTTGCCTTGACTTGACTGGTTGCATGGGAAGAAATTGCTTTTAGTTTCCTTAAAACGACGGTTTTTCATGGTCTCTTTTTTTATTGAATGCGCAGTTGAAGCAGCGTGTGTTCCCTAAAGTAGCAATCATGACCTGGCAAGCAAGCCGTTTCTGTAACATCGACTTCCTTAGAAGAAAAATCAGTCTGATAATGCCCGAGTCTGAATAAAACGAGGTCGTTCTTTGGTAAGAAATATCCAGTGTCCTTGCTTTGCGCACGGCTTCCTTTATTCTTAGAAAATGTTGAATCCCGTTCTCTGTCTTTCTAGAAAGAGGACGTTTAGGCTCTGCACGGCTTATGACAGCAAGCTCGAGCTGCTTAACATGGTGTTGGACTTAGCGAAAGCTGTGCGAGCAGGAGTGATTAAATCAGAGTAAGTACACACGTAGCCATTCGAATGCTCACTAAGTTACTGAGTTTTCTTATCTTGTACTATGCCCAGTGGTAGTTGCGGTGTATGATCGAAAGCGTAAATTCATAGTCTAAGACCCAGTCGCGGTCACGTTGGGATGGTTCCAAGATGGCGAAAGCGAGCGGTGCATGTTATGAATCTCAGAGCACGCGAGACGCTCTTTTACTCTGCGCTAGTTTCAATGGAAAGAGGAGCCTTCCTGGAAAAATTGGCAGGGCCCCTACGACGTAGGATTCGAACAACAGCATCGTTTTCAGCAGAAGGGCATATGGCGAGCCGTCTTTCATAGGTAGAAATCAAGGCAGTTGCGCCTTTCCCAGCTGTACAGGCTCGAGCTATATCGTCGAAGGGCACACCCTGGCCTGCATACCGGGACCTGTGGTCGCCTGCGTTTGGAACCATTACGCAAATGACGCTTATAAACTGTTGGCTGCGGAAAACTATGACTCCACCTCAATGTAACTTTCCCAGCCCACGGAGTACAGAAGCGCGAGTTTGTATGCGAGTTATGCGTCGGCAGGCCACGAGCGATGCATGGTTCCAAACGTCGACAGAGCTGCGCCACGTGAGCCTTTATGTCACAAAATTGATGAGCGCTTCGATAGAGCGATACTAAATTCATGACTGCAAGTTATTGAAGTGTATTGATTAATAGTAGCAGTAACTCTATTGAATAATGCAACCATGTAGGAGCATGAGATGTCATAGACCGCAAATAACACGATTAGGCGAGCGCAGGTAAAGGCAGAGACCAGATAAGGCAGAGAATCGAAGGCAGAGGCGTCATTTTGCGGAGCTACGCGTGGAAGGATGGGATGTTCTCGAACTTGAAAAATGGTCAAACCCAGAAGGTGTTAAGCGCAATAAACGTAAATTTCTCTGTGGTGCTTGCAGCGTCTCCTTTCGAAGGAGTCTCTAGAAAATAATTAGAAAATGATGGAATGTTGTTGTTGTCGCTGCTGCTTCTGTTCTTTATCTGTCAAGCAGAAAACACGGACGCAATTGTGGTACCACATTCTTTAGCCGCAAAACGACTACTGGTATCTAACTTTTCGGGACAGCTCTACCTAGATTTCTCATAGTAGTGTACGGTGTACTCCATTGTTTTCCGTTTGCTGTAAACAGAGTTTGGCTCTGGGATAATTACGTTAAAAATCTTACCCTAAAAGCAAAACATCATTAAGGCAGTGAATGCCAAGGATTGGCGTACAGCGTTTGCCCTGTTTCGTTTTCAGCGCATGACGATGTGTCTCACGGCACCGTTTTGCTTACTGCTGAATCATCCCCAAGGGTTGACGACCTCAATTGTATGTCGCTCTTACAGTGCACATGTTATTTCATTATGAACGGTGAAACAGTTTTCCTGCCGACGCTTCGCCCCTTTGCGTGTTTCGATTTTTAGTGTTGCGTTAGGCTTGTTTTGTTGAAAGCTTGGTCACTTCTTCAAAATCAGTATTTCCTTCCACTTTTTATGAACTACGTTAACTACGTTAAACAGCCTCGTATTTTCTCCCAACGCCAGTTACGTCATCGCTTTGTTTGCACTAACAAGGAGCGTCATAGCTCCGTAGTAGCACATGAAAGTGTAACTGACAGCGCGTGTACTTAGATGTGGTTCACGTTAGCTCTTTCGTTACAGCGCCCCAGGCCATCGGACGCGGAGTTCCAATGACTTAGAGTGGCTTAAAAATGTTAAAACTGGCACCTTACAAGCAACTATCGCGATTTGGCGCACCCTCTGCGAACTCCTGTTTCAGGTTCAGTTTTCATTTCTTATATTTTCCATGCGGACGCACCGCTGAAAGCGAAACCCAGACCCATGGTATTGTCGAGATGGAGAGAATGGCCACGCGCGCCTTGTAAGCCCATCTCTCCGTCAGGCACTTGAGCCGTTCCTGCTGCAGGTTCGCAATCCCAACTGAATGCTCGCTACATAGAGGGCACACCTGGAAACAGGAGATCCAGGGTCAGCCTCTCAAGACAAGACTGTATCGCTTCTCTCGGCGACATAAAACACCTGAATAACTCTTTGGTCACCACAATGCGGCCGCGTACGGGTCTGGAAATGATTAAATTCATGTAAAAGGAATAGAACCAAGGACAGTTTGCTTTTCGACTTTAGACTTTATAACATAAAGAGGTGTATAATAGTTGAGGACTATTACTTCGTCTTTGTACGTAGGGCTTCCAACGTGAACGCACGATGTTCTGGCAAACACACTAGGCTGCGTTATGTTTTCTTACACAAGACAAGCGGTATACCCATGCTGGAGCAGCACTGTGCTGAAGGTCCCGCGCAGATTTTGAAGAACATTGGATTTTTTCCTTTCTTGTTCATTATCATGGTGGACCACTGTGGTGTGAGAACACAAATAAATATGCCTGAATGCACATTTTCACCAATAGACACAGTTTGAGCATGACGCCTCTATAAGGGAAGGTGCTCCAGCGCCGATGCTGATACTGAAATTTCACGTAAATGGGCTCTAAAATCCAGAAAACAAGTTCCTTTTGTCCGCCTATCTGACGCTGAACTGTGAGCCGTGGATAAATCAAATTAAGTAATCATGATATAAACACCTTCAGAAAATGAACGCATCCATGAAAACCGATATTTCATGATGTGCACGCTACGTGCGTAAGCATCATGTTTTCACTTCAAAGAGCAGCGAGAAGACAACCGAACAGTCCAGAATTTTTTCGAATGCCTGTTTAAATCTAACATAATAGATAAGGACAAACTCATTGAATAAGGTCATGCTGCATAACTACACTAATTTTCTGGAGGAGCGTTTTTGACATCAACCGAAAAGATATACAAAATTAAGACAAGAAAGTGAAAAGGCTGCTATGAAAGAAATAGGGTGCCGCATAAAACAATCGTTTGCTGCTTCATCTACGATGTCTGTCATTGTTCCCGGTGTATGTGTGATCAGCATGCTGAGTGGCACATTCGTAAGGCCGGGGAGTCTATGGCATCCGAAAATGTGGATCAATGCATGCACTGAATTGATAGCCAAGGGAACTAGGAAGGATTTGATAGCCAAGGGAATAGGAAGGAAATACAATGGTAAACAATGAAATAGGCTTATTATCGCGTTCAAAATTTGACATAAATAAACCAAGGTGGCTATCGCATTCCTGATGGGTGTGTATATTGCCAACAGGAAGGTGTCATACCGTATAACTTGAGCTGAAGGAAGCCATTGAAAGCCGTTCCCAACAAGCGCTCTCCATTACTGACGTATTTCCTCTGGCGGAGATCAGGCCGGTCTTTTCCACGTGGTACTCCCAATTTTGTGTTTATAAAAGGAGTGACGAAGGACCCCGTACTAAACAGCTTACACAATGATGCATCGTATCTGCTGCTTATTTAACTAGTTTGTGTTACTGGTTTTTTTAAGCTCGTTCAGAATTTCACATAAAAACAAAATCGCGTTTAGTGTAACTCTTATGGTCCGCCTGTGCAGGGACATAACCACGGATTTCATCGACGACTGCCTGGCGGCGATTGACGCGCCCGAAACGCAGCTCTGGTTTCGCAGCAGTGGAGAAGTGCGTTTCAGTGAATTTCTGATGCTTCAAAGCGGGTATTCTTATATGCACATTGATCCAGAGTTTTGGCCCGGAGTGACATTTTGGAACTGGATTTCCGCAATACTGAGGTTTCAACTCAACTGGACGCACATCAAGGTTGGTGGAACACTTCGGCGCTATCCATCAGCTTAATGATTTAAAACACGGTAACACAATAAAACTACTCCTGAACGTTGAACGTAAATCCGGGAGCGAGTGAACTTTTGATTGGACGAAGATCTGGCGCCCAGAGAAGAAACACAGCAACAACAAGTAACCAGCATAGTGAAAGCGTTAGGCAACGTCGTCTGTGGTGGATAGTTTGATCAGTGGTGAAGCTTGGCAGCTTCCGTAGAGGTTTCATCGACAATACCAGGTTCACCATTGCTGATCCAGTACCCTTTATATAGAACTTATCTCTGCGAAACGTTTAGAAACACTGCGCACAACACCAGAGAACATTGGATATCATGCGCTCACAATTCAGGAGCGCGGCATTCCTTGAGCGAGAACACGCGCTGGAGGTAATGAAGAGCACGTGACATATGCAGTCTTTTAAACGCGAAACCGAAAGCAAAGGAACGCATGGCAATGCAAATAGGTTATGCTATACGCAGGGGAATAACTGCCAGGGTTTCAGCTGAGAAAACACTATACTATTCTGAGGCAAGCCATAGTGAAGGGCTCGTGATATTTTTGACCAGCTGGTTCCTTATTATGCCTTAAAATGCAAGTCAGTTGGCGTCTCAAATGCGAGTGGGTTTTCATGGTACTTCTAATTTGCAATCTTTTCGTTTGGAAGAAGTGTACAAGCTGAGTTTCTCTCCCGTTTTACTCACTGACGCAGGTCGTAAAGGACAATCATCGCAAGTTGGGGGTTTCTCATCAAGGCCACAGTAACTCCGAAAGCATTATTCGTCAGCGTTCCTTCTTGAGGCACGTCCAGTCGACAAGAATGGCTTACATGAATAGGCTATGTTTCAGTGAAAGAACTCAAAAGAACTAGATGTATTTGTAGCTTACTGTGCACGTCCTCAAAAAATAAAATAAAGAAATAATAGGTTTCACAGTATGTTCACCAATTCCGAGGTCCCTGTGCTCAAGAAGATGAAATGAATTTTTAAAGTCTCCCTGGTACTTCGCGTGGTCATATCATTACAGCTAATTTGATTAATGCTGCGCACCCTAATAATCATATTTTCGCATTTCTCTAGTTTCCATGGCAGAGATACTAAGAGAAAACGTTTTGAAAGCACACGAAACAAGTGGAGCTCTAACATCACGATTACTTCTGTGGACTACTTTCTTGTTTCCGGAATAATGCGCTATCTGCGCTCTTCTCAATAATGCATGCCGCAAAACGGCCTAACTCAGTAATAGGACAACTTCCATGTGAAGTTCATTATTACGTAGGAATGTATTTTCGAACATACGCCTTAGGCTGTACCGTCGCGCTATATAGAGCGTCCATCGAAAGCAAGCTAATGGAAAATTCGATGAGTACATGGACGCCTTGTGCTTGTGGTCACATGCAGACAAGCGGCGTTTAATCCTTTTTTTCCGAAAGTGATCATAATGACGGCGCAGGTTGTCCGCCGCGGTGGTGTAGTGGTTACCATACTCGGCAGCCAACCCCCCTCACCCCCCCTCCAAAAAAAAAAAAAACGCGGGTTCGACGCTGGCTGCTACGGTCGCATTTTCGATGGAGGCGAAAATGCCAGAGGCCCGCGTATTGTGCATTGTCAGTGCACGTTAAAGAACCCAAGATGGTCAAAATTTCCGGAGTCCTCCACTACCGCTTTTCTCTCTTTTCTATCTCTTTCATTTCCTTTCCCCTACCCCCGGACACTTAGCCGCGCTCCCCACATTGGCGGCAGAAATTAGCGTCCTTTCGTTAACCGAACCATAGTCGGGGAGATGGAAGCCAGCAGGCCAAAGCATCAGACGTCGACGATCCAGGCTCCAGCCAGGGAGCACTGCCAATCATCGTGCTGCCGCTCGTTCTTGAGCTGAGGCGGCGTTCCAGCCACCGCGAGTACTGCAACTCGAACGTGGCTTGGTCGGCTGCGCTGTTCCTTGTTGGGGGTTAGCTGTCGTGGTCGTGGTCAGCCGTCATGGTGTCCGCGGCAAGCTGTCAGCATAGCAGCGTTCGTGGCCTGGCTAACGGTCACGGTTGCGCGGAGCATCGCGGCTGTCGCTGGGCAGGCCCGCCAGTCCTGCATCGAGCATTGCGGCTCGGATGGAGAGCTTTGCCGTCCCGTCAACGTCACCAAGCACCGTCGCCACCTCAGCGCCGAAACTGGAACCTGAGACTAGCGTCCTTGCCAAAGGCCACAGCTTCAATATTACAGCAGCACGTACTTCTCCGTCAACGGAGAGTACTACAAGCAGCGAACTGGTACAGCAATGGGGGAGTCTGTGTCTGTCACAACAGCGAACCTCGTGATGGAAGCGGTGGAAGGAAGAGCATTGCAGTCGGCTGACATCACTCCGAAGATATTTTGCGGTATGTAGACGACTGCTTCCGCATTCTGAAAACTTCTGCCGTAGGCGCATTCACTGCCCACCTGAACTCGATCGAGCCGGCCATTCAGTTCACCGTTATACGGGAAAAGAACTCCTTGCCGTTCCTTGATGCCTTCGTGACAAAGGTGGATGGTATGCTCCAGTTCTCGGTATATTGAAAGCAGACTCACATCGGTCGCTATCTCGACGCAAGCTCGAACCACCCTTTTCACCATAAAGCGGCGGTCGTTTCGGTTCTGCTGACCCGTACGCGGAGGGTTTGTTCTTCGGATAATAAGCGGATAGAAGAGCAGGTGGTCAGAAGCGACCTACTAAAGAACGGCTACTCTAAAGCCTTCCTTGAATAGGTTGCTCGCCACCAGATTCATCCCCGCCGACCCCTTCGAAAGGACACTGACCCGCCGCTTTTCAAGCCCACACGTGCGTGCATTCCTTACGTTCAGGGTAAAAGCGAAGCGCTCGCGCGTGTGCTGTCTGAGCAGGGAATAAGAGTAGCACACAAGCCAATTTCCACGTTTGGCCATGTCTTTTCGCACCCTAAGGACAGGCTGCCCATGGAGAGAGCGCAAGGTGTTGTTTACTGCATTCCTTGTTCAGATTGTGGCGCGTCGCACGTGGGTGAGACAAAGAACTTTCCAGAGAGGCTACGATAGCACAGGAACGATGTCCGCAAGCTCGATAGACAAAGGAGTGCGTTAGCTGAGCACAGCGAGGTAAACGACCACCGCATCCCCTTTGACAACTCCTGCGTCCTCGACTTGGACATAAGTTTTCACAGGCGGCTTTTTGTGGAATCGTGGTACATTCAGGCGACACCTGGTAACGTGAACCGGTCTGCAGGTGCAATGCCGAGCGCCTATTTTAGCGGACTCCGGCACCTGGTTCATCACTAGCGTCACCACCTCGGCTTGAAGAACCGGAAAAAGAAGAGAAAGGAAGGAAGAGAGGGAAAACAAGAAGGCCTTATAAGCACTGCTGCTGTCTGGTGCCATCCAGTCATCCCTGAAGAAGGGTCCGAGTGGGACTCGAAATGTCGGACTCTTTGCATCAAGTAAACAGTTTTTACATTTGATGATTATAATTTGGTTGGTGTCCCCCTTTTTTAACGGGCACTTAAAACAGCAGTCTTCTTGTTGCCATCACACGCGAAGAGTAGACGGAGAAGGCCCAAAGACGCCGTCTGCGACGAACGGCCTACTTTGCAACGGTCGCGGAACGGTGCTGCCATTTAGGAGAGGCGAAGTAAAGCCGATACCGCCTCTCCGTGACGGTGGCACCGTTCTAGGCAAGGTCATCTCGATGAGCGCGCGAAGATCCGGACGCACGCTTCGAGGAAGAGCGCAAGAACCGAGATACGAAAAAATTCACAGCATATCAATGGAGTGAATGATTATGAGTGGGCGAAGCTGCGGAGGTTCATCGTAGATCGTGCCGAGTTCCGGATTAATTTAGTTAACGCGCACGCTACGAATCCTTATGGTTCAACTACGCACAAGTGAAATCTCCCACCGGCACTTCGAGTTGCGAGCTCGTCACCACCGAGAGCGGTCGCGCGGCCGCCTCGCTCGCACGAGTACGGCGCCGTGCGCGTCGTGCCCCTTCCGTGCCTAACGGATTAGCGAACACGCGAGTGTTCGTGGTTCTACTGACTGTGCACGTTCTGTTAGTGTGTTGCGCCATGGACGCGACCCCACCGAACGCCAAGCAATGCACCTGGGACATCACTGTCCCAGACTATCAACGGGCTCAGCGCCAACTCGCTGCGGACATGCGCCGAAAGTCCCAGCTGGCGTTGGAACAGCAGGCCGCCACAGCCATCGGAGGGTGGCTGCGGAATAAAGCGCAGGAGACGCTTGCCGCAACACCGGCGCCTTCCGACTCGACAGTGAACGCGGGAACGGCTACGACCCCCGTCACCACACCGGCCGCAGCTGACGCGACAGCTCCCGTACCTGGCCCCAGCAAAGCGGACGCTTCCGCGTTGCCACCACTTCCCCCGCCCTCGGACGAGGAGATGGATGTGACTACTTGCCGGAAGCGCCCGCACGACACGCACGACGACGACGGCCCGCGGAAGCAAGCCACGTGCGACGCATCCGCACCGTCGTCACCCTCATCATCGCCGGCAGCCCCTACGAGCACGGCACAAGCTTCCTCTTCGACCGCCGGCCCTGTCGACAACGCGGCTGCCCCCCCAAGGACGGTCGTGACCTTCGTCAGCAGCAAAAGCGCCCGGCGCCGAAGAAATAAGCGCAAGAGGCAGCAGCGGGCGCAACAACGCACCCCCGAGCCCACAGCAGCAGTGGCCCCTCCTACGTCGAGGCCACTCAACTCCCCGGCCGAGCGTCCGCCCCAGACCCCCACCCCTGCGCCTGCCGATGACGGATATCAACTCGCCGTCAGTAAGGCAGCGCGCCGGCGAGCACGGGCCTTGGAAGCGGCGGTCATCGAGCCCCAAACAGGCACGGTAGGAACTGTGCTCTACCGCCCCTCCACTCCCGGCAGCTCGTTCACGGACTCGCCTCGCCTGGCCCTCGCCGCGGCACTCTCCTCGCGGCCCGGTGTGGCGGCGGTGCGCGTTAATCACCGTCGCAACATTGTGGCCGCGGATGCGTCGTCGGCGGAGCGCCTGGCCGAGCTCCTGACCATCAAGGAGCTCAACGGCGTGCCCGTGTCTGCCCGGGTACCTGCTGATCGCCGATCCAGCCTCGGGTACGTGTACGGGGTGGACGGCGACATCACAGACGAGCAGCTGCGTACCGGACTGGATTCCGCATCTCCAATACTCTCGGCGACGAGGGAGGGACGCGCCGTCAAGGTGCGTTTCGGTGCTCCTACCCCTCCCGACGTTGTCAAGATCAGCGGGCTGCGGCTTCGAGTTCGACACGTGAAGCCGCGACCACAGCAGTGCCGACGGTGCGGGCGCTTCGACCACGTCGTCGAGGCATGCCGGCGGGTCGGTGCATGCATCATCTGTGGCCGCCAACACCTGGCCACGGATCTATGCAAGCCCCGGTGTGTCAACTGCAACGGGAGCCACGCCGCCGACAATCCCACTTGCCCGCGATGGCAGGAGGAAAGGCGCGTGGCGACCGTGCTTGCATCATCACCGGCCCTGCTCTCGAGACGGGCAGTCAAAGCTGCAGTGCGCGAAGAGACCCGCGAGGTGCGCTCGTACGCCGCTGCAGTGAAGACCGGCCCGCCCAAACCACCTGCCGTGGCTCACGGACGCCAGCGCTCCGCGCCAGCGCCTCGCCCTGCTACACCACCTGTTGCTGCTGCTGCCGACGCTTTGACGCCGCCTGCTGCTGCCTCACCAGACCCCGACGTCGACCCCCGCGATGCCCTCATCGCCATGCTCATCGGGACCATCAGGGATGTACTGGACTGTGTGCCAGCAGACCACCCTATGCGCGCGGCATGCGTGAAGTTTGCCGGCGTGCACATCCCTCTGTTGCAGCGCGAGTGATTGGACACTAGCCTGCGGCGGAAACGCCACCACTGCTGTGTGTTGCCCTGACGACGTAGGCGGCCTTTTGCGTGCGGTGTGCCCGTGTTTGTGCCACCGCGTCTGAACACTTCCTACTCCTCTTTTTCTTCTTCTCTTTTATCCCCATACCCCTCCCCCCAAGGCGCTTAGCCATGCTCCCTTACGGGCTGCAGAAATTAGCGCCTTATTTCGAGTTGCAAGCTCGACACCACCGTAGGCGGCCGCCTGGCCGCAACGCTCGCAAGTGTACGGTGCCGCGTTCGCCGACTTTGCTTGCGTCCCGCGATCTCCTCGTTGGACTGTGACTGAGGGACCTGGTGTCCTCTCGTGCGTGGTGCTGCTCCGATTCCTCGTGACGCAACCATGGACGAGTCGGACACCTTCCAGGACGACCCGAGCCTCTCCCTTGACGAGAGCCTGAAAAGGTTCATGGCCTGGCAGAAGAAGCAGAAGCAGCAAGTGCTAGAGCGGCATGCCGCGTCGGCAACTCAGGAGCTCGCCAACGCTCCTGCGCCTACCGAGCCAGCACCTGCCGGGATGTAGCTGCCACCCCTGCATCGAGCACCGCCGACGCTTCCGCTGCCGTTCCTCTTCCCGCGTCCCCGGATGAAGAGGAGATGGAGTGCTGCACCATAACAAGGAAGCGCCCCCACGATGCGAGCGACGACGACGGCCCACGGAAGCAAGCCATGAGCGACGCTACCGTTCCACCTTCGCCCGCAGCCACCACGTGCGTAGCGCACTCGTCTACCACTACAGCCAGCCCCGTCGACGTCGCGGCAGGCCCCCCTAAGGCGGTCGTGTATTTCGTCGGCGGGAAAGCCCGGCGGGCAAGGAAAAAGCGGAAGAGGCTGCCTCGAACGCAGCCCCGCGTCTCCGCGCCCGAAGCAGCTGAGGCCCCGCCACCCACGAGACCTCCCAGCACTCCGGCAGTCCGTCGGCGCGCGAGCCCCCTCCCCGTTCCTGCTGAGGACGACTTCCAAGAGGTCGTCTCCAAAGCTGCACGCCGACGAGCGAGGGCACTGGTAGCCGCGGCCATTGCGACCGACCCGGCAGCGGTAGCGACCGTGCTCTACCGCCCTTCCGCTCCCGGTGGTTCCTTCGCGGGATCGCCTCGCCTCGCGCTGGCTGCGGCGCTCTCTGTGCGGCCGGGTGTGACGGCGGTGCGTGTCAACCACCGTCGAAACATCGTGGCGGCGGACGCGTCGTCGTCGGTGTACCTGGCGGAGCTCCTCACCATCACGGAGCTCAACGGCATCCCTGTTACCGCCCGGGAACCAACCGATCGTCGCTCCAGCCTCGGCTGCGTCTACGGGGTGGACGGCGACATCACCATCGAGGAGCTGCTTGACGAGATGTACTCGGCGGCACCCGTGCTCTCGGCAACAAGGGAGGGTCGCGCCTTCAAGGTGCGATTCGGAACTTCGGTACCTCCCGAGTTCGTCAAGCTTCGGGGACTGCGGCTGCGAGTCCGACACGTAAGGCCGCGCCCATTACAGTGCCGGCAATGCGGGCGCCTCGACCACGTTGCCGAGGCATGCCAGCGAGCCGGCGAATGCATCCGCTGTGGCCGTCGACATCAGGCCAGCGAGCAGTGCAAGCCGCGGTGCGTCAACTGCAGCGGGAGCCACGCCGCCGATAATCCTACTTGCCCAAGGTGGCAGGAGGAAAGGCGCGTGGCAACTCTGCTCGCCTCATCGCCTACGCCGCTCTCGAGACGGGCGGTCAAAGCAGCAGTACGGGAAGAGACCCGCGAGGTGCGCTCTTATGCTGCTGCTTTAAAGGCCAGCCCACCCGAGCAACACAGCGACGACCACGGCAGCCGCCGCCCGGTACCTGCGCCGCGCCGTCGCATCACCATCGCAGCAAGCCCAGCAGCCACAGCGTCGCCTGCTGCTCCACCGACCGCGCCCTCAGCGGATCCACGAGATGCCCTCATCGAGCACCTCCTCGTCACCCTGAGGTCCGTTGCCGAAGAACTTCCGGCTGACAACCCGCGGCGCGGCGTGATCCTTGCGCTTACGAGCGCGCTGCCCAGTGCCGTGCCGAGCGAGTAGCCACACTTGCCGGCGGCGGAAACGCCATTGCTTTGGTGCGGCCAGTCTAACCACCGGCTGCCTTTGCGCGCGGCGGGACGTGCTTCTTCGTGCTGCTGCTGTCCAACACTCTCTCTTACTTCTCTTTTCTTTCTTCTCCTATACCTTTATGTCCCTTATCCCCTTCCCCTAAGGCGCTTAGCCGTGTCCCCAGTATGGGAGACAGAAATTAGCGCCTTTTTCCTTTCCTTTAGAATCTCTACCACCACCACCTTATTTCTTTTGCTCCAAAGCCACTAACAACAACAACACTTCATTGCAAGTCAAGATCCAGTGCCCATATATATATATATATATATATATATATATATATATATATATATATATATATATATATGGGTGGCCGGTGAGCGGTTCTCCAGCGCGAGCAGTCGGTATTTTTGAATCAAGAAACTCGCTAGAAGACGCTGCCTGCGTCAAGCTTGTCTCTCGCGGGTGAGGGCGCGTTCTCCTTCTTTGCGAGCTGGTAGCACGTGCATCGAAGTAGTAGCGCGTTCCTAGTAGGTAACGCGCTACAACAGACGGACAGACCCAAACCTTAAGGAGCTTCGCCCCTAAAATGTAAGCCGCGTTAGTATGGCTGGGGGAATGTGCGTCGACAGCCCAGTGTTAGAGTATCGGCCACCTCTCCTCGTGGAGCCGTCGTGGAGCGCTGCATCAGACATTTCTTTGCGTGCTTTTCCTTGTTCTTGCATGTACGATTTACTGCATCACTTCCGTAACAGACGTGACGTAGTGGCGTCACGGCGGACCCCGACGTAACACACTTTCATATTAACAAATATTTGAAGGCAAGCACGCAGCGTGAGTACGATATGCACGTGTGAAGCTATTCTTGTAGCCTGCGCCAACTTGCCTGATTGTGAGGGTTAGCTGGCATGTTCTTCCTCTGTGGCATCGATCTTTGGGGGCGGCGAAGGTTCTTAGTTTCGTGAGAATGCCCTTCAGTGCTGAGGATGCCCTTCAATGCTTGGGGTAGCATTTCGAGCAGGTAGCAGGTTCGCCACCGGTCAATAGATAAAGAGTGTGTGCCATAAGTGCGGCCTATCCTAAGGAAGCAGAAAATCATCTCAGTTCGCCGTATTGTTGTTGTTGGCGGAAAGTGTCCCAAGTGTGACTTAATTAAGTGAAGTTCATTAGAGGCTTGATGGTCCTAGGGGGTTTGCCAGAAGATCCTGAGCTTTTTGCGTAGGAAAGGCTTCAAGTCTATGAGGGATAGCGTGGTAGAGTTACAGGCTCTAGTTGTTATTGATGTCGAAAAGTTCGTCTGCAAGCATACTGCCTCTCATGCCTCTGTGCCCTGACCCAGCAGGGTGTATATGTGTATATGTGCAAAGTGTATATGTCTATAATCTGCTGATTATAGACATATACACTTTGCAAAGGAGTAAATATATTACAGGAGTACAGGATTTTCGTGGTTTCTAAATGACATCAGAGATATTACGACAGAGAGGGAGTCCGTGAATATATTCTGCCAGAGAAACTTTGGCACAAATATTGAGCTAGCTAACTATATTACCTTAGGTCATTAGAAAATTGCGGTAGCCAAATCAATTAACACACTTGAGTAACTTTAGTGAACATATATCGTGGAATTAACATATAGAAGACATTAGCAAAAGACGAAGCATGCGCTTAGTGCGCTAAATTGTTTTCGACGTCTTCTGCCTCTTACCATAAAGTGCCCTATTTATCAAGTTCTCTTCCACCCTCGTTAAACTACTGTGCATAAGTATGGGGAAACACCGCATTAACAAACCTAAATAAGTTGAGAATACTACATAAAAGAGCGATTAGGGCAACAGAGGACATACCTTACATAGAAGAAACCACAGAATTTTTCTCTAAACATCAAATTATTATGGCTAACGACACATAGAAATACCGGTTGCTACAATCTTACATTAGCTCAAATCGCGGGGAGCTTGACTCATTTCTGACACTTGCAAATCTCGAACGTACCGAGAGTGTCTACTTCCATCGGTATAGACCCGCTTGGAAAATTCCATTGTCACACACTATTTACGGGACAAAGAAGCTTAGCCACACATTGCCATCCACTCTAAACGCGTACCAGAAACAAGAGATTGAGATTGGCACGTTGAACACAACCAATGTAACTAGATTGTTTTTACCTAACTAGATTAGGTTTATGACTGCACATGTGTTGCTTTTTATGCTTTTCTTCAGTTGTGACACGATTTCGTTAAGCTACCAAGGCACCGATATGATGTATCATTATTGTTCTTTTAGTAAGCAATTATCATAACAATATATGCCTTACATTATTTTCCCACCGAGTACATATTCTATATGTTTCGTCTGATTATGAATTTTTCCGTTAGTTTAATGCACTTGTAATGTGTTTTATTTTGCGTTCTTGCTTGTATCGTTCCCATTTGTACATTTCTCCTGTCATTGCTGCTATAGGGTGGACGGTACTTAGTGAGCTGCAGCTCCCGTAGCTTTTTCGCAGTCTTCCCTTTTTTTCACCATTGTACCTGCTTTGGTCAAAAATAAAAATAACTGATTGATTGATTGATTGAAAGGCAACACCATGCCAGGTAAATCACAGTGGTAGTAAACTCTGCATTACATAAAAGATCGATCGTGTCGACATTGAAGAGAGAATTACTGAGGACGACCCCAGACTACTTGGTCATTTTCATCTATAACTCGGGGTGCTTATATGGAAGCCAGTACGTCGAGGTGTAACTGAAATTGTGGCTCACCATATGGCCCTTCATTAAGCTTTATCTCTTCAACCCAAGCTCTATTCCACATGTTGTTAACCCATGGAACTATCACTTCGTGCTATTCGTTGTCATAATTTTGAGTACAGCCATGCTTGTACGTGAGATACAAACAAGTCGTAAAATACAGATATCTCCATCGAAAAAGGGTAAACAGCAAAGGGCCAATGAACTCACTTTCAGGCAAGCACAAGGCAGATGGCAAACAAGCGGGGGTGGGGGGGCATTGGCGTGAGACTACCGCTTTCATTTTTAGCCAGGTGACGCTTATGTCAAACGGCAGCTGCAAAGACGTGTGTCAAGCTTGGACTATCGCTTTCTGTAATTCACTTTTGATAAGTGTCTAAAGCGCAGTACATCCACAAGAGAACTGGCGGTTGTCTGCATGTGCGGTGTAAACAAATATAAAAGGCGAAGATTTATTGCGTCTGAAAAAAAACAATCTCCGAAACTTGCCAAACAGGTGTATTTAAAAAGGGTCAATGCATAAGAATATTATTTTGCTGTAGATACTAGCAGCGGGTGTTCTATGACGAAGCAAGATATTTCTTTATAAAGCAACAGCATAGGAGGTCGTTCTTCGGTTTGACGTGCAGTTCAAACTAACAAGCCATGCTGGAGTTCGGAAGCTGGAGTAGACTGTTGTCTCAGACTAAGACTTCTCTGGCGTCCTCTGCGGGTTGGAGCAGCAATTGCCTTAAAGGTAAGGTGTGGTGTCTGCGGATACACCTAATGATTTTATCTTTTCGATGGACTTCCGATTGTGGTGAGTACATTCAGAGGACTAGCGAGCGTTGGCGCTCAGCGGTTCCTTGTTGGAAGGCATATTCGTAAATGATTAGATAAATAATTGATGCTTAGAGGATATACAACACGGAACGGATGTTCAAAGCCACGAGAAGCAGTCATGATACCGAGCCTGACTTTGTCTGGCACGCTTGCCAAGGCGACAACACGCTCGAAGGATGAAACTATGCGTTCTAAGATGGGTTACGCTAGGCGGAAATGAGCTAGGTGGGAAACGGGATGATAGGAAACAGGTGGCTACCAGCTGCGCCAACTATGACGATCACCATTCCCAGCCTTGGTACGCCCACTGCATGGCAAAGGCCGCTGCTACATTTCTCCAATATAACCTGGTTTTCTGCTAAGTGCGACCACCTCACAGCCGCAAACTTTCATTGCGATAGCAATTGTATAGACAGTCTCGACGGGTTTCTTTCGTTGCCGTTGCTGTCATGTCCCGTGTAACGTCAAAATTGATACCCCCCGTCGCTCATCGTACGCTAATCGAACACGGCTGAATCAGAGATCAAACGAGCCCGGCCCATCTCCGTCGTTGGGAGCGCGCATGCAATAACATCACCCTGATCGGGACTACTGCCGTCGAAGAGAAGAGGAAACGCCCAGCCCGTCTTTAACGAGCGTGAAGAGACGTAAGGGTTGTGGGGGCGGTGTAGCTGGAGCAACTGTGAACCTCGCGTGGTCGCCATCGCTGGCGCGCGCGCTATCTCTGTCGCCATCACTGGGCGGCTTGTAAACCCTTCTACGTGCTGCGCTCTCAACGTGAAGATACCGTGGAGTCTCGCTGGAGCCGTATTCTCTTACAGCAGCGGTTTCTAGAGTTACGTGTGGTCCGTATTCAAAAGATTTAGCTGACAGTCTCACTTCGTATAACATTAGAATTACTTGCTATCTTATTCACTACTTCGCCCTTTCGGTGAAACTGATTTCTGATATTTTTTTATCTAATTTGCCTGCTTGTCCTCGTGCCGCTACATCTCACGCCTGCTTCGGAGTCTATTTGTTCTTGGATTAGCGTTGGCCATTTTACATACTGATTACATTCCCGAGTTCTCTTTAAATGTCCTTTTCAAATCAAGTTTGTTGTCACTTTGGAAAACTACAATTCCGGAAATTACAAGAACAGAATACGCAGCAGATGGTCCCGAGGTGAGGATACCGTACTGGGAACCTCTGTACATGACTGAATTGGACAAAATGAAAGAATAAACAGAAAAATACAAATTGTGACAACGCAGTATAAAACCTAATCAGCACGAAATATCGGTTCATAATTTTACGACATCGAAAACTACAATAAGAAAAACGAGAGAGGAGCTCGAAGGCACATGAAATTATACAAATTCATACACGTTCAGGAAGAATACCAGAAATAATAATGAGCATGGGAAGCAACACTGAACATAAAGGTATGCAAAGAAAGCTCATAAAAGTAACAATTCCGTAATTACGAGATTTCTTAGTGATACGGAGTACTTACTATGAAAAGTTGATAGATAGATAGATAGATAGATAGATAGATAGATAGATAGATAGATAGATAGATAGATAGATAGATAGATGCTAAATAGGATTAGGTGGGTGCACGTTCGTTTCCTGGCTCCCTCCGCTATCTAAGTTTTTCTTGAAATTTTGTTAACACCATGTTTTTAATTGCTAGTACCTTCGTCATCCAAGTTGGACAACGTTCATGAGCCTCCGGTGTCTTTGATGCGCCCGTCATTGTCGTTAAGACGGAGCAATACATTTTCATACAGGCGGTCAATGGCGAGTTTCTCTTCAGTCTGTGAAAATACTAGGTAAATTCATGCTGCGCCTAATTCCTCTTCTTCTAGGCTACATACGTTTCATGGTTCGGGTTCGAGATCTATACCTGATTGTGTATTCCCTTACCACTTCGAGCGTTTCGCCACTTACAGCCAACAGCTGCTTCCTTTGAAGGTACTCAAACGCTGGTTTCTGCGTATTATTTTTCAGACCGACTCTTCTATATTGCCTGTGGAATTCAGTGATTACAGAACGCTGCTCGTACCCCGAGTTACTAGCAAACGATATCACCAGCGGATCGCAGATTTCTGAGATATCTTCCATTAGCACCGACACGCACGTGTTATTTTTCTTTTCGAATAATTTGAATTGAGTTTCCTTCTCCTGTTTACAACAGGAAGTAAGCCGAAGCTAAAGGCCATGTGGCCTGACTAAGGTTTCTGCTCCTGCAACAGCTCGGCACGCAGGCTCTACAGTAGCACACAAGTCAGTAAAAAATGTGCCGCAAAAGGAAAACGACATGTGTACACAGGAAAAGAGTAGAAAGATGCGACAGTCGCTAAAAGAAATGTCATCTCTACAGAAAAACTTCGAGAAATACGACACAATTAAATTAAAGAACATTTTGCCTTAGATAACTAAAATCTAGAATTGAGAAAGAAGAATTGATAATACATAATGCACTTTCGTAAAACAAACTCAATATCGTGTGAAATGAGAAACGTTTTGAACTAATCATTCGAACCTTCCATAACCTCGTTGTGAAATTCGCGCAGTCTATTAAGCAAGGAAGGCGCATGGTAACTGTTTCCAGTAGTTCGTTCTCATTTTTGTTGTTCTCCGAATGTGTCGAAAGCTGTGGGGCGGATCAATGGGTAGATTCGTAATATAATGTGTTCTGTTTTGTTTGATGTGGTGCATCAACTTGTAGTAGCACACTTGATGTGCTTTTAACATAGAGTACTTTATGAAAAGAGGCTTCGTTCTAAAGTTTTGTAAAGGTCCACGATAAGACACAAATGCACGTAGGACTCTTTTTTTGCAGTAGTATAAACCAAGCTATCATAATTCTTTCGCGTTGTAGTGCCCCAAGATGAATATACAGTAGGCTAATTGGGAGTCCAATATTGTATAGTACAATGCGATTTTCAACGAAGGAGGAACAAAGGTAGTCAGTATATATAAGAAACCAACAGTTTTGCGCAATTCTGTTACAGCTTTGTCCACGTGTCCGTTTGAGGCCAATTTATATATAAAGGGCTCTTAATATTATACTGCATAAAGGTGCAGCGAATAACATCGCATAGATCTTGTCCCGCCTTCGCGCACCTTTCTTTCATGATGCTTCGGTGATTTCTTTGTGGAGGACTACCATGGGCAGTAAAGTGCTGCAGATATTTTTCGTTATATTTTTGAAAGATAAACGTCCTCTCACACTCCGTGTTGCATGCAAGGCTGCTGAGGTATCGACTTAGTCAAGAACTGTCTCTTAATATCTGAATGCTATAAGTCTAGGTTTTTTATAGATCGCGCGTTTCCGAATTCTCCCAATTAAAACATCAAATTGTTACTTACGCACTAAACACACGTGTAAAATGAACTTAAAACACTTGTTTGTCAAAGAGACATTGCTTCCGACTCCGCCATTTGCCTTATTCCACCTCCTCGTCTTCCATATAGCTCTTTCTTGAGCCCACACCCCACTGGCAGTCGCTTTATTCATTTACATATCTCCACCTACAGGGGGGTGGGGGTTAATGGCAAACGGCTCGGGCGAGAACGCGTCAGAACTCCAGTTCCTGGATTTGCGCAGTGGTCTGTCATTCCGGTGAAGCAGAAGTCTCATGCGCAGAACACATCTCACCGGGATCACAAGCCTAGTGCTGGACGCGTTGTCGCAGACTGCCCCACCGTCACTTTGCTGGTGGGCACTGGACCATGTCGGGACGAAAAGTGAGACACTTTGCGGCGTTCCGCTTGTCTATGTACTATTCCTTTAGTCTATTTCCTTACACCAGCGGGCACACCAGGCGCGGGCATTTCTGCTCTGTTGCTGTGCCCTGCAGAAAATGGTCGTTCTGGCAGGTCTTGAGTAGGAAATCACCAGACGCGTGCTTGGACCAATTTTCGGGAAGGTGTGGCAGGAGCTGCACCTCGATGGGCTTCATTCAGTTGTTGATACACGGGATGAACTCTTCATCCAGTTTCCAGCTTTCTGGCAGCACCGTCTTGCATGCGGACGTCGGGAAGGTATCGACTTGAGCAGTCGTTGTGCGGCGCCAGTGAGAAGGCCATCTGAATTCTGCAGTCGAGTACTCGGGGTATGACGCTGCTGTTTCCACCCCTGTCTTCAAAGCAACAAACAGCTTGAGCTGCAGTCGCGAACGAAGCCTCGGAATTTCCTTCACCAGATTGTGTTTTTCGTCTCGCCTTTGTTTTACGCCTGCGTAGTGAAGAGGTACCAGTGGCACCTGAACCCCAGCTCTCACCAAGATTGTCAGACGGCTCTTCAAGCCCGTCCTTTTCTCCCTCACGCTCCTCACATACCTTTTCTCTCTCTGCAAACTCTTCACACCCGCCGATCTGTTTTTCGCATATTTCTTCATTCGGCGTCTAGGAAACACGACATGCGACAGTAACAGAAGGCGTTTGTCCGCTTTACATAGTTATTCGCTGTATAGGCACCTCCCACTTGCGATCATATCTTTCCAAAATCTCCGCAAGAGCAGCGCTCACCAGTTTGTCCTTTGGGCATTCCGAGTCGTCGAATCCCACCGCAGCCACCAAAATCTAGCGGAACAAATCGATCAAATAGATAATCACAGTATATTTCCCCCGAACACTGAAACGATCGCCATCTTTCCCGAATCACTCTCTCACCATCTTTCTCTCTCAGCTGATCTTTCGCTTCTTTCATAGGCACCGTTCTTTGTAACCCTTACAGTATGGTCAATTTTTAATACCCTATACGAAATCATACATTGTCAATTGACCATTTGCAAAAATCTGTAAATTGGCTTTTCTGCAAGGATGTTTCCCAGCCAAAAAATCACAGCATATCCACGGGGTGAATGATGATGAGTGGGCGAAGCTCCTGAGGGGAAATCATCGAAGGTGGCGAGAAACGTCGAAAACGTCGAAAACGTCGAAGGTGGCGAGAAACTGTTCCAACGAGGCGAACGATCCCCTCTCCAAAGCGTCGTGCATCTCTTCGTACCGTTGCTTGAGTTTCTGACGATGTGCCTTCTCGGCCTCGTCCTCGGTCGGAGGAAAGGGGACTACAATCCTAGTGATTTTCGTTATTAACTTATTTGGGGGCCAAATTAGTTCGTTAAATCGAGTTTTAAATGTACCTCACACTCGGGGAGTCAAGTTTATGCTGCAGTTCATAAACTAAAGGTAGCAGCCTGGACACACAACGCCATCTATTGAGCCATTCATAAACTAAACTAGAGGTGGCTACATACATACGGAGGAGGGAACGACCCACACACTAAGGAGCTCGGCCCTAAAAATCTCGTCTACAGATTGCTTTCCTGCTCTAAGCGCATTCACGTCTGCTCACTCCATCCGACGTGCACAAGCACCACGAAAGCTTCTCAGAAATTTTGCGGGGAGTGAGAAGTTGTTACCAACCAACCAAAGTGAGCCGGCTCAACGCCAGTTCGACGATTTACAGAGACAGGGGCAGAAGCGAAAGAGAAGAAAGGCGGGGACGGACGCTGAACGGGATGAATGGCATGATGAATGCGCACGTGTGCACGCGCGTAGAACAGGAAGGCAATCTGTGCACGAGAGCTTTTGGCTGGGAGGATCCAGGTGGCGCTCACTATTTTGCAAATGGTCAATTCTCTGAGAGGTATTTAGAAAGATGACAGACAACGTAGTTCGCTACACCTTCCATTAAATAAACGACAGGCCATCCGGCGCATTTTAAAGATGCAGTGGTGTCTAAGTCATTGTGTCACACGTATTCCGCTAACTCTGGCAATCATGCTGCGGATCTCTGCGCGGCCCACTTAGTCTTCACAGCGTGTATATCTTGCAGCCATTCAAAGAAGAGTGTGTATGCAGCGTCATCATGATCCATAATCATCAAATTTCGCAACAACGCTAATGCCCGGCACTTCTCGCGAGACTTGTGTCACGTGGCTGGAAGCACGAGCTACGAACCAGAACAGCCATGATCGTTCCCGCGATCATGACGTGCTGCGCACTACAGCCACCGCAACTCTACTTGAGCACTTTCGAATAATGCCGCAAATAAGTTAGCGATCGCGGCGGGCCACGTGGGAGGCTATTACGGCTCTCACTTCCAACTGAAACACGACCATTCCCACCTTTCACCATGAAGACTAGCAACTCCAAACAGATGAGCAACTCGAAGCAGATGAGTAAGGAGGAGGAGGGAGGAGGAAAGACAGAGAGGTTAGCCAGTGCTAGACCGGCTGGCTACCGGCTGAGACCGGCCGGCTTTACATGCTCTGACGTGCCCATCTTTCCCTCCTAAGGTTTGAATTACTCTAGCTAATTTCCAAAAAGTAATGGGCTCTTTGTGGTCTCTAACAATAACAAGGTCACCGAACTTTACATTGCCGTCGGGTTTCTGTGACCTGCTGTGCAGTAACAACACAACGGCGGTGATAAAAATTCAGATTTTGAGAAGCACTCGTAATGTCTACGTAAGGTCGGACCACTTACGGTGAGATACACGATCAGGTGGAAGCGACACCTCGAGTTTTTAGGCCCGGAGCACCTTACGCGCCGGGGCTGTCGGCGTCACCTGTTGGCGTCTCTTGTCGCCGTCGTCGGGACAAAGCAAGCGGTCAACATATTGTCATAAACAAGAGTATAATTAGTAAAAGGAAACCGGCTCGGAATGAGCTAGTACATGGTAAACTACAATAATATACTTGAGTAATCACGATCTACTGTACTACATAAGAGAAATTTGTTCGGATTGCCTCTTGTGACAAGACAACCCTGGATATACACTGCCTGACTGCACTTCCGGCTGGATTGGTCCGCGCTTGCGTGCACGCAGAATGCACTGCCTTCAGGATCGACCTCCGCTTTCTGTCGACAGGACAGAAGTTGGGGGAACGACCCTTAAGCTTCGCCTTTAAGAGTTGAACGCGATAGCGAAATCCGGCGCCTAGTGTGCACTTCAACCACTCAGTGCATACTTATTCATGTGTGTTGTTACAAACGCACACGCACAGACACAGACACACACACACGCGCGCGCGCGACGTATCTATAGTAATGGTAGAGGTTTTTGATCTATTTAACAACACTTTTATATCAACATCGTGAAAATGTTTTACAGTGATGTAGTCACATGGTCCTGTATTATGAACTACGCGTAGGCGTGACACTTTTTTCGTAAATGGGGACATTCTGTCGTCCAACGTGCGTTAACTATCTGGCAGCTGTTCGATTTGTTCTTCTGGAGAGCTATTGTCATGAGTAAGAGGGGCCCATAAACACAGGCCACCTAGGCCAAACCGAGAGATCGGCGAAGTGGCGCGGCAAAGCACGCGCAGTGGACACGTCGGTGTTCACAATTGGATGTCAGCGGGCTCGCGGCACGCGACCCGAGGAGAGATCGATGATCGAGAAGGCTGAGCCGGGATTCTCTGCGCGGCACCGGTCGACGAAGGGTGTCTGGCCAGCTACGGTCTGGTGACGAGGAGACGAGGGCGTCGGGCTCCGGGGTGCCGTCGATCTGGCTGACGATCGAGCACGGACTTCGGAGTGGCAGCGGCCGAACTTCAGCAGTTCCCGGCGTACCCGCAGCGCTCCACCTTCGCCGGCAGAACAGGACGACCGGCAGAAGAATCGCTACAGAGGGCCGGTCTTGGTTGGAGACCGAGCATCACATATGAGGAGGCCTAGGCTGGGCTAGGCCTAAGCGGTGACCCGCCAAGTCACAGGTGAAGCAAGGCGGCGGACAAGGACCTTGCGTGAGCGGCGGCCACCACCAGCAGCGTCTGTCGACGACAGCGACGGGACACGACCCACCGAGAGATTACCGACTTCGAACCGCACCGCAACGAATTCAATGTAAGCGTATCCTACTTCAGCGTGAGCAACGGCCGCGGACACAGGGTTGAGAGACTCCCGTTGGAACTGCGCCCAACGCGGCGGGTTTGTAGGCTATGATAGGTTGTTAACTTTGTTTTTCCCTGGTTCTTTTTTGGTGTGCGGTGTGATGTTTGTTCATCTATTTCATGTCTTTGTGTTCCTGTTTATAAAGTAACGTCTTTTGTTTTTTGTTAACGCTTAACGCCTCTCGCCTCCGTCACTCTCTCTCAATCCATCGGAGCAAGCGCTCCCGAGATCCTCACACACAAACTCGTGACAATAATTGGCGAGCCTTTGCCAGGATTAACATCTCCAGGCCCAGTCACGAATGATCGTCGGGGGTTGCGAAGATGGATTTGGAGCGTTTGGCGGCGATAGCTAAGAGTAGAAACCTGTCAGGAAAGGAGGTGCTGAGGTTATTTGAAGATGCCCAAAAAGAACGGGAGCGAGAGCATGAAGCAATGGTAGCTCTACTAAAACAGCAGATAGCTGAGGCCGAAGGGAAGCTGACGTACCGGAAAAGGGAGGAGACATCATGTGTAAATTTGCCAGTAGTGCAATCAGTTGAAATTTGTGGACATGAGGCGGAAGTTATCGAAATTCCGGAAATTCAGGCGAGTCAGGAGATCGTCTCGGTGGAGTCGGAGGAGTGCGGCGCGGTTACCGCAAGTCTGGTGGAGCTCGAGTCGGAGATTGATGATGCGGGCGTAGGCGCCCAAGAGATGAACACAGAAGAGGAAGCGCACCCACCGCCGGTGCAGAAGAATCAAGAATGCATTGCAGGCTGCTGCAAGCACGTACTTGATAGAGAGTGTATGGCAGGTTGCTGCAAGCACATACTTAACGGGGTCTGTTCTGATGAGAGCCCCACAGTGAAGGATGTGAAGCAGGGTCACGATCCGTGCGAAAATTGTGCCGTGCTCGAGAGCGAGCACAGTGAAGGTGAAGTCCGCGATCGTAGCGGTACAAGTGGGAGTGAGGAAGTCAAACTTGAGGAAAAGGCAGACGCGGACACTGCCAACGAAGGACTTGACACTAAGGCGCGTCCAAGAACGCGAGTTCAAAGGAAGGGGAATGTACCAGGAGCTAGAAAAGCAGACGATCCAGACCCAACATGGAGAGGGACTAAGGAGGGTCCAGAACTGACGGAAGACCCAGAGAAGGGGAAAGAGCTTAAGAAAGACATAGCAGCGGTGGTACAGACTAGAGCTACAAGTATGGTACCGCAGCCTTGTAAAGCATTACAGGTGGCAGCTGTCGATGGTTTAAGTGTAACAGCAGCTGAATTCAAGGAATTGCAGGACAAGGATCCATCTATTAAGGCATGTGAGGCAAAGGTGGGCCGGATGATTAAAAGGAAGAAGAGCCGGACAGTAGCAGTGTTTATTAAACGGAATGGACTGTTGTATAGGAAGTGTATTTTTAGTTCCGGCAGGGAAGTGCACCAGCTGATGGTTCCAGAGGAGCTAAAAAGTACAGTGTTGAAGTTGGGGCACGATAGTATTATGGCTGGCCACCAAGGAATTAAAAATACTCTAGAAAGGATTACAGAGGAGTTCTTTTGGGTCGGGGTGCAGAGCGATGTCAAAAGATATGTCAAATCCTGCGATGCGTGTCAAAAAACGATACCGAAGGGAAGAGTGGGGAAGGCGCCACTAGGTAGGATGCCCATTGTAGAACGGCCTTTTGATAGGGTAGCAATCGATATAGTGGGACCTCTCAACCCAGTCTCGGGGAGAGGAAATAGGTATGTGCTCACGCTGGTAGATGTGGCTACGAGGTATCCAGACGCAGTCGCCTTGAAGAGCATCGACACAATACAGGTTGCCGAAGCCCTGCTAGAGATGTTTGCCCGATATGGAGTACCTAAAGAGGTACTGAGCGACTGAGGATCGAACTTCACATCAGAAATTATGAAAGAGGTAAACAGACTTATGTCCATCGATCAGAAGCTAACCACACCTTATCATCCAATGGCCAATGGGTTGGTAGAACGGTTTAATGGAACGCTAAAAACGATGATCAAAAGGATGTGTCAGGAGAGGCCTAGGGATTGGGATAGGTATCTACCTGCCCTCCTGTTCGCATACAGGGAAGTGCCTCAGGCTAGCCTAGGGTTCTCTCCATTTGAAATGTTGTATGGAAGGACGGTCAGGGGGCCCGTAACCATACTCAAGGAGCTCTGGTCTAGAGAGGAACTTGAGACAGAGGAAAGGACCTCGTATACGTATGTGCTAGAGTTAAGGAATAGATTGGAAGAAACATGTAAACTAGCGCATCAAGCGCTGGAGCAGGCTAAACAAAAGCAGAAAGGATACTATGACCGGAAAATCATGACTAGGAAACTCAGCCCAGGCGATAAGGTGTTGATATTGTTACCAACTGACAATAACAAATTGCTAATGCAGTGGAAGGGACCGTTTACGGTAGCTCAAAAGAAAAGTGATGTGGATTATGAAATTTCGGTAAAGGATCAGAAAAAGGTGTTTCATATTAACATGTTAAAAAATATGAAGAGAGAGAGGAAAAGGAGGATAAGCACGAGACAGCTAGGAGTTGTATGGTGATAGCGGAAGAGGAAGGTGAGGAAGTGCAAACCTATAACGTCAAGAAAACAATGGGAGTGGAAAGTGTCATGGTAAATCCTGCCCTAGGTGAAAGGCAAACAAGCCAGCTAAAAGATTTATTAGGCAGATTCGAGGAGGTGTTTTCTGACATTCCAGGACGTACCGAATTGGTACGCTGCGAACTACAATGCTCGACAGAAAAACCCGTGTGTGTCAAACAGTACCCCTTGCCGATCTCAATGCAAGATGCCATAGAAAAAGAAGTAGATGGGATGATAAAGCAGGGGATAATCGAAAGGGCTAATTCGGCATATAATGCACCCTTAGTGGTTGTTAAAAAGTCCGATGGTACTAACAGGGTATGCGTCGATTTCAGGAGGCTGAACAACATATTAAAGACCGACGCAGAACCGATCCCACGTATTGACATCGTTGTGGCCAGAGCGGCGAGGAGGAGGTATTTCTCTAAGCTAGATCTTTCTAAAGGATACTGACAGATACCAATGGAGGAAAACTCTAAGGAGAAAACTGCTTTTGCGTGCTCCAAGGGGTTGTTTCAGTTTAAGTATATGCCTTTTGGGCTAAAGACAGCGGCTGCCGTGTTCACAAGGTTAATGAGGAAGGTCCTGCAAGACGTGCCGCATGTAGAACACTACATTGACGACATACTAGTGGCGACGGATACGTGGGAGCAGCACATACAAGCCCTAGAAAAGCTGTTGGAGAAAATAAAAGGGACCACTGACGGATTTGACAAAAAAGGGGGCAAGCCATCTAGTGAAGTGGGAGGCAGTCCACGACAGAGCCTTCGAAGAACTGAAGGACAAGCTTGCCCATCCCCCCATACTCATGGCCCCAGATATATCGAAAGAGTTTGTACTGCGGACAGATGCCTCTGATAAGGCTTTAGGGGCAGTACTCCTGCAAGACAAGGGAGGAAAGTTACACCCTGTTTTCTTTGCTAGCCGTAAATTGAACAGGGCTGAACAGAACTATTCCACGGTGGAGAAGGAATGTCTTGCTCTGGTGTGGGCCGTGAAAAAGTTTCACATATACCTGTTTGGAAAGCCATTCAGAGTACAGACAGACCATCAACCGTTGGAGTTTTTGAGCAAGGCAAAACTAACAAATAGCAGGGTGATGAGATGGAGCCTGGCCTTGCAGGAATACTGTTTTCACTTAGAATACATAAAGGGAAGTCAGAACGTAGGAGCAGACTTCATGAGCAGGGCCATGTAAAATACACATGTAGAGCACATAGGCGTGCAGAGCAAAGTGTGCGGATCGAGTGCTATTGTGGTGAAGTGTACAGTTATACTTAGATGTGTGTTGTTAATGAGGTGATTTACTCATAGTTGATTTAGTGACATATTGTATGTTTAGTGTTGCATGTAATGCATGTTTAGGGGGGTGCACTATCTGGCGAACTTAAACTTTGTGAACACTCACTCGGGTGGCGAACGTTGAGGAAAGAGACTATGCGACGGTGTTGGGTGCGGTGTTGACCAAGAGGCACAATGTGCGCGAAAGTGTGTCGGTGTGAAGGGATGTGCGGTGTGTCCATGAAGGTCGCCGAGCAGCAACATTCGCAGAGTCCTCAAGAAGGCGGAAGAGGTGGAAGCAGTTTTTGTTTCAAGAAAAAAAAAACTCTTAAAAGGGGGGCCAATGTCATGAGTAAGAGGGGCCCATAAACACAGGCCACTAGGCCAAACGGAGAGATCGGCGAAGTGGCGCGGCAAAGCACGCGCAGTGGACACGTCGGTGTTCACAATTGGATGTCAGCGGGCTCGCGGCACGCGACCCGAGGAGAGATCGGTGATCGAGAAGGCTGAGCTGGCATTCTCTGCGCGGCACCGGTCGACGAAGGGTGTCTGGCCAGCTACGGTCTGGTGACGAGGAGACGAGGGCGTCGGGCTCCGGGGTGCCGGCGATCTGGCTTACGATCGAGCACGGACTTCGGAGTGGCAGCGGCCGAACTTCAATAGTTCCCGGCGTTCCCGCAGCGCTCCACCTTCGCCGGCAGAACGGGACGACCGGCAGAAGAATCGCTACAGAGAGCCGGTCTTGGTGGGAGACCGGACATCACATATGAGGAGGCCTAGGCTGGGCTAGGCCTAAGCGGTGACCCGCCACGTCGCAGGCGAAGCAAGGCGGCGGACAAGGACGGACCTTGCATGAGCGGCGGCCACCATCAGCAGCACCTTCGACGACAGCTACGAGACACGACACACCGGGAGAGCACCGACTCCGAACCGCACCACGTCGAACGCCCAACGTAAGAGCGTCCAACTTCAGTTGAACGGCTAGCAGCTGACGCGCACGTAAAAGCGAGGCCCAGTGTTGACAGACTCCCGTTGGAACTACGCCCAACGCGGAGGTTCTGTAGATTGGCTGTTTAGTTTGTTAACCTAACTTGTTTTAGCTTTCTGTTTGTTTGCGGTTTGATGTTTTTTCGTCCTTTGTATGTCTTGGTGTGTGTTTTATAAAGTAACGTCTGTTTTTTGTTATCGCTTAACGCCTCTCGCCTCCGTCACTCTCTCTCAATCCATCGGAGCAAGCGCTCCCGAGATCCTCACACACAAACTCGTGACAGCTATTCCGGCCAACCACAACAAGCATCGCCTTATGGTCGGTGAAATGGCAATGGCAGTATTCACTTCTTTAATGGTGTCGTGAGAATGAAATGCTAAAAAAGTGGATGCAGAGCATCCGACGAGACCGCATATAGGCTCTGCTGTAGACGCATGGCCTCCGAGATGGCGGACGCGCTCGCCTTCCCGGAGGCCATGGAAGTCGAGACATTGCTTGATATGTCTTCTGCTAGATGGACATAGTTGTCCATTTTTGGAGCTGTTATTTTTCGCTCACGGCCGATTTTTCGCTCACAAGAGACGCGTGGAGACGCCGACACCGACGGCAGTATTTCTGCGGAAAGAGCTCTCTAACGCTATCCCGTTAAAAGGGAGATTGCTTGATATGTCTTCCGCTAGATGGACGTAGTTGTACATTTTTGGAGCTCTTATTTTTCGCTCACGGCCGATCTTTTGCTCACAAGAGACGCGTGGAGACCCCGACACCGATATTTCTGCGGAACGAGCTCTGTAACGCTATCGCGTTAAAAGAGACACTGCTTGATATGTCTTCCGCTAGATGGACGTAGTTGTCCATTTTTGGAGCTGTTATTTTTCCCTCACGGCCGATTTTTCGCTCACAAGAGACGCGTGGAGACGCCGACACCGACGGCGGTATTTGTGCGGAACGAGCTCTCTAACGCTATCGCGTTAAAAGAGACATTGCTTGATATGTCTTCCGCTAGATGGACGTAGTTGTACATTTTTGAAGCTGTTATTTTTCGCTCACGGCCGATTTTTTGCTCACAAGAAGGCGGAAGAGGTGGAAGCAGTTTTGTTTCAAGAAAAAAAAACTCTTAAAAGGGGGGCCAATGTCATGAGTAAGAGGGGCCCATAAACACAGGCCACTAGGCCAAACGGAGAGATCGGCGAAGTGGCGCGGCAAAGCACGCGCAGTGGACAGATCGGTGTTCACAATTGGATGTCAGCGGGCTCGCGGCACGCGACCCGAGGAGAGATCGGTGATCGAGAAGGCTGAGCTGGCATTCTCTGCGCGGCACCGGTCGACGAAGGGTGTCTGGCCAGCTACGGTCTGGTGACGAGGAGACGAGGGCGTCGGGCTCCGGGGTGCCGGCGATCTGGCTTACGATCGAGCACGGACTTCGGAGTGGCAGCGGCCGAACTTCAATAGTTCCCGGCGTTCCGCAGCGCTCCACCTCGCCGGCAGAACGGGACGACCGGCAGAAGAATCGCTACAGAGAGCCGGTCTTGGTGGGAGACCGGACATCACATATGAGGAGGCTAGGCTGGGCTAGGCCTAAGCGGTGACCCGCCACGTCGCAGGCGAAGCAAGGCGGCGGACAAGGACGGACCTTGCATGAGCGGCGGCCACCATCAGCAGCACCTTCGACGACAGCTACGAGACACGACACACCGGGAGAGCACCGACTCCGAACCGCACCACGTCGAACGCCCAACGTAAGAGCGTCCAACTTCAGTTGAACGGCTAGCAGCTGACGCGCACGTAAAAGCGAGGCCCAGTGTTGACAGACTCCCGTTGGAACTACGCCCAACGCGGAGGTCTGTAGATTGGCTGTTTAGTTTGTTAACCTAACTTGTTTTAGCTTTCTGTTTGTTTGCGGTTTGATGTTTTTTCGTCCTTTGTATGTCTTGGTGTGTGTTTTATAAAGTAACGTCTGTTTTTTGTTATCGCTTAACGCCTCTCGCCTCCGTCACTCTCTCTCAATCCATCGGAGCAAGCGCTCCCGAGATCCTCACACACAAACTCGTGACAGCTATTCCGGCCAACCACAACAAGCATCGCCTTATGGTCGGTGAAATGGCAATGGCAGTATTCACTTCTTTAATGGTGTCGTGAGAATGAAATGCTAAAAAAGTGGATGCAGAGCATCCGACGAGACCGCATATAGGCTCTGCTGTAGACGCATGGCCTCCGAGATGGCGGACGCGCTCGCCTTCCCGGAGGCCATGGAAGTCGAGACATTGCTTGATATGTCTTCTGCTAGATGGACATAGTTGTCCATTTTTGGAGCTGTTATTTTTCGCTCACGGCCGATTTTTCGCTCACAAGAGACGCGTGGAGACGCCGACACCGACGGCAGTATTTCTGCGGAAAGAGCTCTCTAACGCTATCCCGTTAAAAGGGAGATTGCTTGATATGTCTTCCGCTAGATGGACGTAGTTGTACATTTTTGAAGCTGTTATTTTTCGCTCACGGCCGATTTTTTGCTCACAAGAGACGCGTGGAGATGTCGACACCGACGGCAGTATTTCTGCGGAACGAGCTCTCTAACGCTATCGCGTTAAAAGAGACATTGCTTGATATGTCTTTCGCTAGATGGACGTAGTATTATTAGCGCACGGCCGCTTTTTCGCTCACAAGAGACGCGTGGGGACGCCGACACCGACGGCGGATTTGTGCGGAACGAGCTGTCCAACGCTATCGCGTTAAAAGAGACATTGCTTGATATGTCTTCCGCTAGATGGACATAGTTGTCCATTTTTGGAGCTGTTATTTTGCGCTCAACGGCCGATTTTTCGCTCACAAGAGACAGCGTGGAGACGCCGACACCGACGGCGGTATTTCTGCGGAACGAGCTCTCTAACGCTATCGCGTTAAAAGAGACACTGCTTGATATGTCTTCCGCTAGATGGACGTAGTTGTTCCATTTTTGGAGCTGTTATTTTTCGCTCACGGCCGATTTTTCGCTCACAAGGGACGTGTGCAGATGCCGACACCGACGGCAGTATTTCAGCGGAACGAGCTCTCTAACGCTATCGCGTTAAAAGAGACATTGCTTGATATGTCTTTCAATAGATGGACGTAGTTGTCCATTTTTGAAGCTGTTATTTTTCGCTCACGGCCGATTTTTCGCTCACAAGAGACGCGTGGAGACGCCGTCACCGACGGTGGTATTTGTGCGGAACGAGCTAACGCTATCGCGTTAAAAGAGACATTGCCTGATATGTCTTCCGCTAGATGACGTAGTTGTCCATTTTTGGAGCTGTTATTTTTCCCTCACGGCCGATTTTTCGCTCACAAGAGACGCGTGGAGACGCGGACACCGACGGCGGTATTTGTGCGGAACGAGCTCTCTATCGCTATCGCGTTAAAAGAGACATTGCTTGATATGTCTTCCGCTAGATGGACATAGTTGTCGATTTTTTGGAGCTGTTATTTTTCGCTCACGGCCGATTTTTCGCTCACAAGAGACGCGTGGAGACGCCGACACCGACGGCGGTATTTCTGCGGAACGAGCTCTCTAATGCTATCGCGTTAAAACAAGTGCGTAATTGATCAAAAACCGGTTCCGCGCAGCCAGCGATGTGTTCGTGCGAGAAGAACCGGCGCATGACTGTTTCGAACCTCCCCAGTTTTCACTTTGTAGAGCTCCCAAAGCTTTATTGATTGATTGATTGTGGTTCTGTTAGGAAAGGACGCTAATTTCTGCAGTGCATGTAGGGAGCACGGCTAAGCGTCCGTGGGGAAAGGGGAAGTGGGTGAAAGAGATAGAGAGGAGAGAAAGGCCGTAGTGGAGGGCTCCGGAAATTTAGACCACCTGGTGTTCTTTAACGTGCACTGGCAACGCACAGTACACGGGCCTCTGGCATTTTCGCCTCCATCGAAAATGCGACCGCTGCGGCCGGGAACAAACCCGCGTTGCTAAGCAGTTGTGGTCGTGGCTAAGTCACTCCGTCCCTTCATCCATCCATCCGCAGTGCAGCATCCACACCCGCACTGCGCATGCGCATCCTCCTCCCCCTTCTCTATCGGCATTCCTCCTCTTCTCTCCAAACGGCGCGCGTTCACTATGGAAACGCTCTTTCTTCGATGAACGCTTTACCAGCTGGCAAGGAACGAGAACGCGTCCTTGGCCGCGAGAGACAACGCTGACGCAGGCAGCGTCTGCTAGCGTCTAACCAATGCAAACGCGATACCTAGTCAAACCGATGCAAATGCAGTGTGCACACCCCGTGTTGCTTCGCATCGCCTCATAGTCCCCTTTAGCGGGAGATGGTGTAATTTTTTAAAAGTTATTTTTACCTTTCGACTTATTACATCTTTCAAAGATATACTTTTGTAATATTTTGAGTCGTGTTGACTTTGGCGGAAATTTTCAGCAGATCATTTACACTGTGATGTCACGAACAAAAGGAGGAAGGATGAAGGGTTCGTTTCACTGTTAGGTTATATAGACCATAGTGTGGCCAAGGAAGGTCATGTGGTTACTATCTGTAGTTTTCAGCTCTACTGTATACATGAATGGCAAGAAATATGAGGCAAATGAAAAAGAAATAAAGCGGACGAAAAACACACACCAGTCGTACGAGGGCATACGTATTGTGTCCATTTTTGGAGCTGTTATATTTAGCGCACGGCCGCTTTTTCGCTCACAAGAGACGCGTGGGGACGCCGACACCGACGGCGGTATTTGTGCGGAACGAGCTGTCCAACGCTATCGCGTTAAAAGAGACATTGCTTGATATGTCTTCCGCTAGATGGACATAGTTGTCCATTTTTGGAGCTGTTATTTTTCGCTCACGGCCGATTTTTCGCTCACAAGAGACGCGTGGAGACGCCGACACCGACGGCGGTATTTCTGCGGAACGAGCTCTCTAACGCTATCGCGTTAAAAGAGACACTGCTTGATATGTCTTCCGCTAGATGGACGTAGTTGTCCATTTTTGGAGCTGTTATTTTTCGCTCACGGCCGATTTTTCGCTCACAAGGGACGTGTGCAGATGCCGACACCGACGGCAGTATTTCAGCGGAACGAGCTCTCTAACGCTATCGCGTTAAAAGAGACATTGCTTGATATGTCTTTCAATAGATGGACGTAGTTGTCCATTTTTGAAGCTGTTATTTTTCGCTCACGGCCGATTTTTCGCTCACAAGAGACGCGTGGAGACGCCGTCACCGACGGTGGTATTTGTGCGGAACGAGCTAACGCTATCGCGTTAAAAGAGACATTGCCTGATATGTCTTCCGCTAGATGACGTAGTTGTCCATTTTTGGAGCTGTTATTTTTCCCTCACGGCCGATTTTTCGCTCACAAGAGACGCGTGGAGACGCGGACACCGACGGCGGTATTTGTGCGGAACGAGCTCTCTATCGCTATCGCGTTAAAAGAGACATTGCTTGATATGTCTTCCGCTAGATGGACATAGTTGTCGATTTTTTTGGAGCTGTTATTTTTCGCTCACGGCCGATTTTTCGCTCACAAGAGACGCGTGGAGACGCCGACACCGACGGCGGTATTTCTGCGGAACGAGCTCTCTAATGCTATCGCGTTTAAAACAAGTGCGTAATTGATCAAAAACCGGTTCCGCGCAGCCAGCGATGTGTTCGTGCGAGAAGACCGGCGCATGACTGTTTTCGAACCTCCCCAGTTTTCACTTTGTAGAGCTCCCAAAGTTTTATTGATTGATTGATTGTGGTTCTGTTAGGAAAGGACGCTAATTTCTGCAGTGCATGTAGGGAGCACGGCTAAGCGTCCGTGTGGAAAGGGGAAGTGGGTGAAAGAGATAGAGAGGAGAGAAAGGCCGTAGTGGAGGGCTCCGGAAATTTAGACCACCTGGTGTTCTTTAACGTGCACTGGCAACGCACAGTACACGGGCCTCTGGCATTTTCGCCTCCATCGAAATGCGACCGCTGCGGCCGGGAACAAACCCGCGTTGCTAAGCAGTTGTGGTCGTGGCTAAGTCACTCCGTCCCTTCATCCATCCATCCGCCGTGCAGCGTCCACACCCGCACTGCGCATGCGCATCCTCCTCCCCCTTCTCTATCGGCATTCCTCCTCTTCTCTCCAAACGGCGCGCGTTCACTATGGAAACGCTCTTTCTTCGATGAACGCTTTACCAGCTGGCAAGGAACGAGAACGCGTCCTTGGCCGCGAGAGACAACGCTGACGCAGGCAGCGTCTGCTAGCGTCTAACCAATGCAAACGCGATACCTAGTCAAACCGATGCAAATGCAGTGTGCACCCCCCGTGCTGCTTCGCATCGCCTCATGGTCCCCTTTAGCGGGAGATGGTGTAATTTTTAAAAAATTATTTTTACCTTTCGGCCTATTCCATCTTTCAAAGATATACCTTTGTAATATTTTGAGTCGTGTTGCCTTTGGCGGAAATTTTCAGCAGATCATTTACACTGTGATGTCACGAACAAAAGGAGGAAGGATGAAGGGTTCGTTTCACTGTTAGGTTATATAGACCATAGTGTGGCCAAGGAAGGTCATGTGGTTACTATCTGTAGTTTTCAGCTCTACTGTATACATGAATGGCAAGAAATATGAGGCAAATGAAAAAAGAAATAAAGCGGACGAAAAGCACACACCAGTCGTACGAGGGCACCGAAACCATAACCTGCGGATAACACGTTCGATGACTTGCTAAATGAGCTCTTGTGGCCGTCGTACCATTGTCCATATTATTGAGTATTTTCGTAGATTTTATTCCTCGGAAGAAACACTTTCCCTTTCGCTTATCGTGCATTATACATCGGAACTTTCAGTTTGACATGACGGAGAGTGCAGAAAGCTGAGCATATTTTTTGGGCACTGAGATAAAACCTCCACCTAATTGGTTTACCTCTCTGCATTTTTGTTCCTAGCTCAGGCAGAAACACACACGTTCCCTACAATAAACACCATATTAGATGGGTGTATATATAGGCGACCGAAAAATGTTCTCTAGAACACACCACGAACATAAATATTTTCTGCAGTATCAATTACATAAGAGAACCTACCTCAGCTTACGAACGCTGACCTAACAACAAACTTTTCATTTCCTGCGCAGATATGCCCTTGGCAACATGGGACGCTCACCTGGGCTGGCGCGAACGAATCGTGTTGTGGGTGCTGCGCCAGGGTGTTGTACCAAAGCACGTTGCGATTGCACCTGACGGTAACCGCCGTTTCGCCCGAAAAAATGGAATGGAACTCAGCCATGCTTACTATGTTATGCTTCAGATGTTAACTCGGGTAAGACGGCACGTGGAATGACCGCGACAGACGTCCCAGGCTCAGAATCACAGTTCGATGTTCGTAACTGATGTACATATTGTAGACTAAAATCAACACTAGGTTGTTGATTGAGATAATACATAATTATATATATATATATATATATATATATATATTGGCAAAGCAGGTAGCTTCGGCTGCCGCATGAATATAAGTATGAGACGTAGGACTTCAGTAATATTTCATTTATTGGTCGACGTTTCGGTCACAGCCTAACCTTTCTCGGTCTTGAGAAAGGTCGGGCTCCGACCGAAACGTTGACTTAATAAACCGTCGTTCTCTAAGAGATGCATCGTCAATTCTGTTTGATATATATATATATATATATATATATATATTATTCTTATTTTTTGTTTAAGTGTGAATGGGTGTTCGTTCGGCAGGAGGCCAGTGGTATGTGGAGAACGGCAAGAGTCCATTTGAAGATACGTGTCCATGGGGCATGCTAATAATTCCCTGTGAAACAAAGCGAATACCGACGAACGAGGCCGCCAAACAATATGTGCCCCGTCCTTTCTGGGTTGTATTGGTCGTTCTCCGCATTGTAAATGTGCATCAGAAATAGCTTAACCCTGTATTATTCAATGGCATTGCCCGGTTTAATACATTAATTTCCTTTAAAGGAAGATTTCCTATGTGACCATGCAACGGCGTACCTTTTGCATGCGTAGAGCAATGACACAAACTTTTAACGTTTGACTAACATATTTTCTTCCTTGTGTGCACATCCTGACGCAGCAATTGACCTCTTAATCGCCGCTTTAATTTCGCCACCCATGCATTTGCACGCGCACAGATGTGGTCGTACATGGAGGCTCTGGGCGTCACCGAAGTCACATGCTTTCTACTCAGCGCCCGTAACGTGAACCGGAGCACCGCCGAACTAGCCGCAGTCGTCGACGAACTGAAATCGTTCTTCAGAAACGGCGTCAACTCCGTGTGAGCATTTTATCATTTCAGGTGTTCCGGTGAGGCCCGAGTTTCATGAGCGTCGTTGAGAAAATGCCCGTTTGCTATTTTACTCTCCAACACCTGGACTGCATGAGTCGATATAGGATGAACATGCATTCTCTGCACAGTTCTTAAAGCAGGTGTTGGCAAAGCAAACTTGCCGACTATATTGGCAAGGGATAACCCGTAAATGTCTTCTCACTAGATGTAGTTGTTGTAAGGTGCGCTTGAGGCACGCATAATACATAGGCTTTCACGCACACAAACGCACACACAAATACATACATATATATATATATATATATATATATATATATATATATATATATATATATATATATATATTGTGGGCACCTAAAAGGCTCCTCTTCGTCATCTGTACATAATCATCATCACAAGGGCTTCTTCTTCATCGGGTGTGGGTAATCATCTGTAGTCTGTTCGGTGCTTTGGGCTTGGCCGGTTCGCTGCATCATCGAGGCCTAATAAATACACAGTGACAACCGCATCCTCACAAGTGGTGGAGAGTGCTTTTCGGTCCCCCGTCCTCTACCATCCCGATCTCACTCCTGGAGCTCCGATCATGTCGCCGATTGTGCCATTTCTCCGCCGTCATGTCCCACGACGCGCCGGCCGTTCCTTCTACTTCCGCCCTCTCGGCACCGACTGCTGCATCCCCTCCCTATGTGATTGTCAATGGGCACCAGCGCGACCCCCACCGGTTCGCTGGACTCCGCGGAGAGGACGTTCAGGATTGGCTTGACGACTATGACCGGGTGAGCGCAGCCAACCGTTGGGACGAGCCGCTCAAGCTAAGCCATGTGTCCTTTTACCTTACGGGAGTAGCCAAGACTTGGTTTTTCAACCATGAAATCGATTTTCCAAACTGGCAGAGCTTCAAGCAAAAGCTTGGACAAGTCTTCGGTACACCGGCCGTTCGATCTGCTCTCGCTAAGAAGACCCTCGACACTCGTCGACAACAACTCGGCGAGTCCTACACCTCCTACATCGAGGATGTCCTCGCCCTTTGTCGACGTGTGAACACGGCCATGACCGAATCAGAAAAAGTTCGACACATACTCAAGGGCATCGGTGCTCTCGCGTTCAATGCGCTGGCCATCCACAATCCCAACAGCGTCGCCGATATTATCGCTACATGCCAGCGTCTTTACGAACTTGAGTCCGTTCGTTTGCAACCAGACACAAGTGATAACATCACCGCCACTGACCCCTCATTGCGCACGATGATCCGCTCAATCATACGGGAAGAACTACAGCTTCTTGGCTTCGCCGTGAGCCCTCTGCCTCAGCACGCCTCCAGTGCCACTTTGCGGGACGTCGTAAAGGAGGAGCTGGCGTCTATGGCTGGCACCGGTTACACGGAACCTGTGCACCCTAGGCCCCAGCCAACGTACGCTCAAGTTGCCGCAGTTTCGCCAGTCGTGGTACAACCGATGCCTTCTACACCGACGCAGGCCCACGTGGCTTCTATTTCTACCGGCGCAACTCGCCCACAATCTTATCCGCAGTGGCGCCCGACACGTCCCATATGTTATTATTGCGGATATCGGGGCCATATTTCACGCTTTTGCCGTAGGCGTCAGCAGGACGAGCGTCGCGGATACGACGTATCCGAACGGGACGACTTTCCTGTGCGAACCTCCGCCCAACGCCGTCCCTATTCTCCCCCTCCCACCCGCTCTGGTTCGCCAAATGCAGCGTCTGACACGGGCCCGAACTACCGTCCATCCAGACGTCGTTCTCCGTCACCACTTCGTCGTTCTACGTCGCCACTACGACCACTCTCCCACTTCTCCGATCGCCGTCAGGAAAACTAAGTCATGCAGCTTTTGGAGG
Organism: Hyalomma asiaticum; assembly: GCA_013339685.2. Taxonomy (NCBI): domain Eukaryota; kingdom Metazoa; phylum Arthropoda; class Arachnida; order Ixodida; family Ixodidae; genus Hyalomma; species Hyalomma asiaticum. The sequence goes on along the minus strand of CM023488.1, from coordinate 79,919,046 downwards.
AAAAGCTGCATCTAACGACAGGACAGAAATTCCTCCAACGCGCCCGTGCAATGTGATTTTGGTTGTAGTCGAAGGTATTAGAGTGGAAGCTTTGATTGACACGGGTGCTTCTGTATCGGTTATCCACGGTGATTTGTGTACAAGTCTGCGAAAAGTTACGACCCCCTATGACGGTCCTGCACTCATGTCTGCTCAAGGGGACGCCATTCGCCCTTCCGCTATGTGCACTGCTCGGTTTACATCGACGGAATACTCCATTACATACAATTCGCAGTGCTGTGTTCGTGCGCGCACCAAGTTATGTTAGGCTGGGATTTTCTTTCTGCAGCATCTGCCTCCATCTGCTGCCGGCAACGTATTCTTCACATGGACGACACCGACTATTCGCTTCATGCAGATGATGCACCACTTCGTTTGCTTGCTGCCGAAGATACCGAGATACCTCCGGGCCATCAGCGGATTATTACAATAACGTCTGATGTCATCGACAGAGGCGACGTGCTCGCACTTCCCTCCGAACGCTGGCTCACAAGAGGCATTGCTTTCGCCACAGGCCTGGTTCGTTTTGCCGATGGATCCGCCCATCTTTGCGCAGCAAACACAACATCTGAAAAAGTACTCATCCCTCAAGGCGCTACACTGGCTTCCACCACTGGTTGTGACTCTCTCTGTGTTGTTCCCCTAAAGAAAGCTTCATCTGCAGTTTCTTCTGTTGCAAGTTCCGCTTCTCTATCTGCCCTTGCAGCGGCCATTAGTCCCGACCTGTCGCCTCTGGAGTCGCAAGAGCTGCTCGCCTTACTACAAAAACACAAGACTTCATTTGACGCGCACTCCGCTTCATTAGGACAGACCTCCGTTACCACACATCGGATAGAGACAGACGGCAGATCCATCGTGCGTCGCCGCCCCTACCGCGTATCGCTAGCCGAACGGAAAGTAATCGAAGAAAACGTCGCCGATATGCTGCAACGGAATATAATACGCCCGTCTACTAGCCCCTGGTCATCCCCTGTCGTTTTGGTGAGGAAAAAAGACGGCTCTGTGCGATTTTGCGTGGACTACCGAGCTCTCAACAAGATCACGCGCAAGGATGTATATCCTATGCCGCGCATTGATGACGCCTTGGATTCTCTGCAGGGCGCAGAGTACTTCTCCAGTCTAGATTTACGTTCGGGCTATTGGCAGATTCCTATGCATGAGGATGACAAAGAGAAAACAGCATTTTCAACACCAGATGGACTTTACGAGTTCAATGTCATGCCATTCGGCCTCTGCAATGCTCCTGCGACATTCGAGCGCATGATTGACACCGTTCTCCGAGGCCTGAAATGGAAGACTTGCTTGTGCTATTTAGACGACATTGTTATTTTCTCATCAACATTCTCGCAGCACTTGCAGCGCCCTGACGAAGTCCTTACGTGCCTTGCCAACGCCGGCCTCCAGTTGAACACCAAAAAATGCCGCTTTGCAAGCAAGAGCATTAAAGTATTAGGCCACATTGTGAGCAAGGATGGCATTCGTCCCGACCCCGACAAGGTTTCGGCGGTTATGCACTTTCCTCGTCCCGAAAAGGCGAAAGACTTGCGAAGTTTCTTGGGCCTCGCTTCCTACTTTCGCAGATTTATACGTGACTTCGCCTCCATCGCTTCACCTTTGCACAAGTTACTTCGTGCTGGAGTTCCCTTCGTATGGTCACCTGAATGTGAATCGGCGTTCGCGCGTCTTAAGCACGCCCTAACATCGGAACCTGTACTTTGCCACTTCAATGAGTCTGCAGCTACACTCTTGCATACGGACGCAAGTGGACACGGCATTGGTGGTATTCTGTTACAGCGTGACGAGTCTTCACGAGAAAGGGTCGTCGCCTACGCAAGCCGAGTACTGACTAACGCAGAGAAAAATTACACGATCACTGAGCAAGAGTGCCTAGCTGTCGTTTGGTCCATCCAGAAGTTTAGGCCTTATCTTCACGGGCGCCATTTTACTGTCGTCACAGACCATCATGCATTGTGCTGGCTTTCGACGCTTAAGAACTTGTCCGGACGCCTTGGTCGTTGGATTCTTCGTCTGCAAGAACACGACTTCACTATTGTTTACAAGAGCGGCAGAAAACACCAAGACGCAGACGCGCTCTCTCGCTGTCCACTTCCTACCACACCATGTAGTGGTCATTCAGATGCCATCCGTGACACGCCCTCAAACGCTCACACTTCATGTGTTTTGTCCTTAACACCTACAGATGCCATGCCTCCGGATGACCATGACTCGTTTGCATCTCATCAACTTGCGGACTCTTATTGTCGACGCATAATGGACCGCCTTGAAGGAGCTTCGCGGCCTCCTAACGCCCGCCTTCGTCGACAGCTGGAGCAGTTCAAGCTCGACAACACCGTCCTGTACCGCCATGTCTATCACCCTGACGGGCAACGCTGGGTGCCTGTCCTGCCTCGCTCGCTTCGGGCCCATGTCTTGAAAGCGTATCACGACGACATGACTGCTGGCCATCTTGGCGTGACAAAAACCTACGACCGAATAAAAGGTCGTTTCTACTGGCCCGGCTTATCTGCTAGTGTGGCGCGATATGTCGCTTCCTGCCCACTTTGTCAACGTCGAAAGCTTCGTACATCTGCTCCAAGCGGACAGCTTCAGCCGCTCCCGTGTCCCTCTGCACCATTCGAAGTCGTCGGAATTGACCTGTATGGTCCCCTCCCGGTGACGCTCACTGGGAAGAGGTGGATCGTAACAGCTGTTGACCATTTGACTCGGTACGCGGAAACAGCTTGCGTGAGTTCTGCCTCAGCTTCTGACGTCGCTGACGTTATACTTCAAGCCCTAATATTGCGTCACGGTGCTCCTCGCGTTCTCCTGAGCGACCGTGGAAAAGCGTTCCTGTCGCAACTCGTAGAAGAAGTCCTCAAAGCATCTGGCATCACTCACAAGACTACGTCGAGTTACCATCCGCAAACGAACGGCTTGACTGAGCGATTCCATAGGACGCTTTCCGACATGATAGCCATGTATGTACAACCAGACCACAAAAACTGGGACACCATTGTGCCTTTCGTGACGTTCGCATACAACACCGCTGTCCAACGTACAACCGGATACTCGCCCTTCTACCTTGTTTATGGTCGTTCGCCGTCTTCCTTCCTTGACGCCTCTTTCTTCGCAGCACCCATCAAAGCCTGTTCGTCGTCGCCTGAAGAATACCTATCCCGTCTCTTGCGCTCTCGCCAGCTCGCGCGCACAAATACCGAAGCAAGCCAACAGTATCGTAAAACTAACTATGACGCCTGTCGTCGCGTCGTGTCGTTCCGGCCTGGCGATGAAGTGCTTTTGTGGACACCAATTCGCACTCCTGGCTTGTGTGACAAATTTCAGTTTCGTTTCATCGGTCCCTACACCGTCTTAGCGCAGACATCTCCCGTGAACTATCGCGTAGCGCCTGTTGTTCTTCCAACGGACCGTCGCTGCCGCGCAACTGAGGTGGTCCACGTTTCGCGTATGAAGCCTTTCACAAGGCGCGCTATACCTCTTTAAGCTGCGGCCAGGATGGCCGCTCTCGCGCGGGGGAAATTAGTGTGGGCACCTAAAAGGCTCCTCTTCGTCATCTGTACATAATCATCATCACAAGGGCTTCTTCTTCATCGGGTGTGGGTAATCATCTGTAGTCTGTTCGGTGCTTTGGGCTTGGCCGGTTCGCTGCATCATCGAGGCCTAATAAATACACAGTGACAACCGCATCCTCACAATATATATATATATATATATATATATATATATATATATATATATAACGACAAAGAAGGGGGTAAAAGGCTCACCTATTTCAAAACATAACCAACCAACAATGAAGCCTAGGAAAGCACGCGGGCAGTTATTGAAGTTCTTAATTGTTGCATTGTAACTTGTGGAACCCCATGATTAGGATCAAGGGTCACTACCTGGCCTATGTAGACATATTCACTTACTACTTCCAATGCCTCGCCCGCTATCTGAAATCGCTGTGCTCGCCCAAGGCTATTGAACATTAGTTTTCTGCATATATTTTTCAGGCCCACTGCTATACTTCCTAATCATGAGGCTGAGGTAATTAGGAGGATTAGAATGGGGTGGAGTGCATTCGGCAAGAATTGCCATATAATGAATGGTAGCTTACCATTGTCTCTGAAGAGGAAATTGTATAACAGCTGCAACTTACCGGTACTCACCTACGGGGCAGAAACTTGGAGGCTAAGCGGGTTCAGCTTAAATTGAGGACGACGCAGTGAGATATGGTACGGAAAATGGTAGGTGTAACCTTAAGGGATAAGAAGAGAGGGGAGTGGGTTAGGGAACAAAGGCGTGTTAGGGACATGTAAATAGAAATTAAGAAGAAGAAAAGGGCGTGGGCGGGCCATGTAATGCAAAGACAAGATAACCGTTAGTCATTAATGGCAACAGAGTGGATTCGTAGAGAAGGCAAGCGTGGCAGGGGGCGGCAGAAAGTAAAGTGGGCAGATGAGATCAGGAAGTTTGCGGGGATAAATTGGGCCCAGTTAGCACAGGAAAGGGATAATTGGAGATCCATGGGGCCTTTGCCCTGTAGTGGGTGTACACAGGCTGATGATGATGATGATGAATTGTGGAGCAAGTAAAAAAGAATTGATGTGGACGATAAGAAAAACCTGCCTTCCGGGGGAACCGAAGCCACGATAACTTGAGAGCGTCGGAAGTGTTATTCCTTTCCGCTTACTCCACAATTACCAGTACTAGAAGTTCAATAACTTCCCTTGTGCTTTCCTAGGATTTATTCTGTGTTGGTTCTTTAAGTCAATCATATATATAGAAAAAACTCAGTGAGCAGACAATGGAGCCTAGGAAAGCATAGGGGAAGTTACTTGTATTGTAATTGAGGAGTAAGTAGAAGTGAATTAAGGCACTATGCTCTACCGCCTTCATAGCTCAGCGGTAGGGCATCGGACGCGTCATCCGGAGGCCGTGGGTTCAGTTCCCACGGAAGGCAGGTTTGTCTCTTCGTCCAATTTTATTCCTTTCTACTTACTCCGCAATTACAATACTATAAGTAACTTCCCCTATGCTTTCCTAGGCTTCATTCTCTGCTTTCTCATTGAGTTGTTTCTAACAAATAGAGAACAAGCCCTTGGCTCTTTCCCTTTCGTCTTATGTTGTATATATATATATATATATATATATATATATATATATATATATATATATGTATATATATATATATATCACAGTTAAACAGTGTAAAGCGTTTCTTGCCCTTAATCCGTCATGCTTATATGTGGAATTGTAACTTACTGCTTTGGACTAATTTATGTGGAATTGTAACTTATTGCTTTGGACTAATTGGTAGTAATGCTATTAATGCGCACCCAAACAACGAAGGACACTGCACAAAAGCACTGGCTCAAAAGGACAGAAAGTTGAGCGAGTTGGTAAGGATCCATAGTCAAAAGAAGGCGTTCCTGTTGTTCACTTCTCCCCTTGTGTCCGTGTCTTGCACGCCTCTTCTTTTGACTATGGAAAAACACTGGCTTTGGTTTGTCAGTGTTTTTTTCCGTACTTAAGCATTCCGCGAAGAGCCTTGCTATGGGGCTGTGAGCTCCCTTGTTTTCTTGCTATGGCGCATGCGAAGCGACAATGCAGCGATTTCCAAACGAAATTATTGTTCGCATCCTGAAACGTGTTTGCACGTGTGCTTACCTTGCAGAAACCTCCTACGAAAAAGACAGCTAGGTGTCAAGATAGTTGGCAACTTTGACTTGCTGCCCAAGGATATGCACGCAAATATCGCGCAGATCGAGGTCGCCACTGATGTGGAGTGCAGGTACAGAGTCTCAAAGAATTTGTGGTATGAATGCATCCATTTGGCTCACAGTTTCTTGTTCTGTGCGCAAAAAGCAGTGATAGAGACGTAGGGCATTGATTTTTGGGCTGCTTTTCGAACTACCAGCTATTACTGGCGGTCGGGTTAGAGAAATTGCTGGCAAACAGTCAAAAGGAGAAAATTTTCGTTACACAACGCTTGAATCTGGTCTCATATTCACTTAAATCATCTCGGCATGTCCTAGCTACTGCGTGCATTATTCAATCACGCTAGTTTTTTGTACTTCTCTAATGATGTATTAATCATCTCCATTCGTACATATTTACAATGCTAAAAAAGCATTTCCACTAGCGTATGCTACTAAAAAAAGCGCGTACAGGTGAGGAACTCCATTCACCAATGCCAGTGGAGCGTTAGAAATCAGCTTCTACGGAGGAAGAATGCAAGTACGTACTGTGATGAGCAATATGACAGGGAACACAAGAACGCGTGGCAAACAGCCTCGAAATCAACTCGGAGCGATACGCGGATGGCGCCGTGAAAGACGAATTGGAAAGGAGGGCGCTCTTACACTAACTGTTGGCACTCCCACCGGGTTCGACCCCGGTCGCGGCGGTCGCAATTTCGATGGCGGCGACAAAGCCAGAGGCCCGTGTACTGTGAGTTGTCAGTGCACGTTAAAGAACTCCACGTGGCCAAATTTCCGGAGCCCTCCACTACGGCTTTCGTCTTCTTTCTATCTATTTCTCTCCCCTTTCCCTACACCACGGATGCTTAGCCGTGCTCTCCACATGGGCTGCAAAATTAGTGTCCTTTCCTTAACCGAATCACAATCATCATCATCTCGGGTGTTTCTACAAAGCAGCTTACGTGATTTCACCGATAACACGTTATCGTCCGCTGTTCGATAAGACGCGGTAACTGTCACATGCAGCGACATGCAGCAAATGGTTTCCTTTTCTTTAATTTTTTTCCCTTTTTCTTCACACAAACGCTGCATGCTGTACCAAGTCTTGTACTTTGCCAAGTCTTGCACTCCCCTCTACTGTTTTTTTAAAGGCATAACTGCCTATTGCCCTGCAAAGGGCTAAGCAAAGTGAAGGAGAGAATTATTCTTCTTCTCTTATTCACGAATACGTTAATGTACCCGACAGTGCTTAAGGATTTCGACTCTGCCTGCACTGCGGGGAGGTGGCATACACATACACATGGTTCGGGCATGGCAACTTACTCCTATTCTAACCCGCAACGTAAACTCAATCCGAGAGGAGTGGGAGGCAGCCCTGCTGAGCTGCCTGGACTTTTCCGCCCAAACAGCCATGATTTAGCGTGCCAGGATAGTGGAACGGTCAGGAAGCTCGCCCAAGGGCTGGCTTACTACAAAACCTCTCTGTAAATATTAATATAATAAATGTTTTTCACCACCACGACCACCACTGCCCGCATTGATGTCTGGTGACTCATCGCCTCCATCGTGATTACTAATGTCAATGAGAGTGAGTAACCAGTTGTGTAACTGAAGCATTTTTCGTAACAACTGGCGAAAGCCCGGTTAATATGTCAATATAATTGCTATCACAATAAAATCAAATTGAATAACAGGTGCTTGCTGGAGTTTTGGATCCCATTCTAACGCTTTTCTAATGCATTTCTCAAAGGCAACGATGAATAGAACGTAGGCGCTTATATAAATTTAGGCAGTAGAAACATTATCACATCCGCAGAGACGCAGAGGCACCTTACTGTTCATAGAACACAAATAGCTGGAGATTAGGTTAATACTTGCGATATAAAATCTAAAGGATCCCTATTCTTTTCTTGTAGCACAATGAAGCTGACGCTCTGGGCAGCTTACAGCAGCAAGCTAAGCCTGAGGAACGTGGTGATGGACTTGGCAAATGCCGTCAGAGCAGGTGTGATCAAATCGGAGTAAGTGTAAGCTCATCCATTGAAAACATAATTTACTGCTTTATTTTTTCTTCCTTCTGCAGAATGGTGGGGTGGCGGGATCACGTTATGATCTCTCATTTAAGGCAGGTTGCTTGTGTCGGTGATGATTTTGCTTCGAAGTTCTAAAGTTGAGATCTGGTATAGTTGGTATATTTGCATACGTTTTCAACCCGGAGAAAAGATGATTCTCGAAAAACGGAGCCACGCAGCACTCGTCGTGTGTTGGTTCATTTCTTGTGTATTGTCCTTTTTTCGCGTTGTTGATGCCTTAAGATATATTGTCAACAAACCGGACTCGTCACGTTATCGAGTTGTTATTGCTCGGCATTCTAGCATCTCCAGATCAACATATTACAAAGAAATTTCGCCTTCTTCTGTAGTCACGAAAACACGTCGTTAATGAGGATGCACCTTGCCTCAGGATATGCGAGCGCAGTATCTTCATTACCAGTGATTTAACTGCTTCCCCTATTGACTTTCTCATAATGAATGTTTCAAAACGGCCGCTTTAAGATCATCCAACGAATATGGCCAAGAGTGTATTTGTCACTGCTTTCAGTTACGGTCCCCTAGTTTTCGAGGGTACGCTGGCCCTTCTATAACCAATCTCATCCCTTCGTTATGCTATCACGATTGCTGATTATGTCAACCTGCTTACGTGCACATGCACACACCTCCGCTTTCTCCTATGCCAAGTTGATCTCATACTTAACCCTTACGAAAATCGATTTAGAGTTCCTTTAGAACCCCTAATGAGTTCCTATAGGGTCTAAAGGAACTCAAAAGGAACTCGCCATCTATAGAATGTCTTCCATAGGACGACTATAGAAAGTCTAAAAATACCTTCTATAGAAACACGTCATTTCACGCACAATAGAAAGCGTATTGACGTCATATGTACTGAATTCTATAAAGTAACTTTTAGAGAGCGCCTTTAAAACATTTAACGCATTCTTTCTATAGACTGCTTCACCATACGCGCTCTATAAGGGATGTATCTACTAAATTCTATAAAGTAACCTTTATAGAGTACCTTTAGAACTCTTAGCGCTACCTGTCTATAGACTGCATTTCTATACGTCCTCTATAAGGGATCTATAGACGGTGTATTAATACATATAACATTCTTATGAAAAACATGTTTCATCAGGGACCTATTTACGCCCACTGCAGGGCAAAAATCTCTTCCATATTTTTCTCCAATTAACATGGTCATGTCGTAACTGCGGCTATGTTATCGTCACAAACATTTTAATCTAATCCGACCAGCTAGCGTCCTGCCGCCTCCCGCCCCGCCCCGCCCCGCTTTTTTGTTTCCCTTGGAATCCAATCTGTCGCCATTAATGACCATTGGTCACTTCCCCTTCGCACTACATTTCCTTCCCATATGCTAATTTCATGACCTTGACTTCGACTAGCATAAGACTAAAATTTGCGCATGGGAAAGCAAACGCGGCGGTGGCGCAGAACAGCCGTACGAACTTGTTCCGACGTGTTAAAGAAGGGGGCCTTGGTCTCAGTCACCTCTTTTTGCGGCAAATGGTTAACGGGTTCTTTTTTCTGCGAGATGTCACAGACCCTTTCTTGCGTACAGTGTGTCAATTGAGGCTTGGCAGACGGCTACCCGACTACGTTGTGTCAACTGCAGAGTGTGGTGGATGGTTGAGCGGTTACTATAAAGAAATTGTATTCAGTGTTAGATTTCTGATGGTACGATTTTCAAGAGACTACTTGAGCACTGTGAAAAGAAAAGAACTGTATTTCGCGCTGTGTGATGTTGTTTTTCCTGTGCCTCTTTATAGGCGATGCGCAAAGCGCCGACGACGCCATCTGCCGCCACGGCTCGGAAGCGTTGGTGGGTCCGAGCGAGCAGTGTTCCCGCGAGCGTGTACGCGAGTGCGCGGACGGATGTGGTTTTCATCGTGATTTAACGTCTCTCTCGGGCTTCAGAGATGCCGAAAAATAACTTCTGCGTTGTCGGCTACTCAGACACACAGAAGAAATCGCCACGAACGCACTTATACAGATTTCCGGTGCTATTTCATGAGCGAGAGCGACGGCGGCGGTGGATTGCGGCTGTACGACGCAGAAAGCAAGCAATCGCGCTTTGTTTACAGGAGTGTAAAGTCCGAGGACTTCGATGAAGAATAAACCAGGCTTCGAAGTGCGGCGGAAGACAATACGCCTGAAGAGCGCCGAGCAGCGAGACCCTACGATGCCGTTTTTTTTATAAAGAGAAAAACCCAGAACATCACGTGCCACGCGCTCGCGATCCTACTTCGTCTTCTTTCGCGCCCGCTATTTCTCTTTTCTTGTTAACAGCAGTGTTAGAACGATTACTGTGTTTTATTTCTCCATTTATGTCGCTACGTCTTCAGCGAACCCTATTACGTTTACACTTGGTCGCCTCGCCTGCATTGTAGACGCTACAATGCACATGAGGTTGTTAGTACTGATAAGACGCGATGCATAGGCTCTCTTGAAAAACGAATGGCGCGAAGCGCAATGTCAGAGAATGTGGGACAGGTGACGGCTCCTTTGCAAAAGCGCTGTGGAATCACACGTGTGCTGCACGAAATCGGCTGCATTCTACCTATTGATGACACTGGAATACGCGATCACCGGTGCAGAATGTTCGCTGTGCGCTCGCCTGAAGTTGCATATTGGCTGTAAAACATGGCACCTGTGCACATTTAAGACTTTGACGATCGCGTATAATGTAACGCCATTTTGCAACACTTGGTAATAGCTTGCAAAAAGCCTAGCAAATACGTAGCCAAGCTGCTACGACAAGCTAGGTGACCACCAGCTCCGCAGTGACTCAGTCTCGCGCCACTAGCGCAAGCTGCCGAGATATATATTCACAAGCCCCGCCACAGTGGTCTAGTGGCTATGGTACTCGGCTGCTGATCCGAGGGTCACGGGATCGAATCCCGGCCGCGGCGGCTGCATTTCGATGGAGGCGAAATGTTGAGGGCCGTGTACTGTGCGATGTCAGTGCACGTAAAAGAACCCCAGGTGGTCGAAATTTCCGGAGCCCTCCACTACGGCGTCTCTCATAATCAGAGCTGGTTTTGGGACGTTAAACCCCGCAAAACAAAACAATATATTCACAAGTTTATCGTGCTGGTTTCAGTTTTACCAACGCTGACCCTTCGCTTGGCCGCACCCGTGAAATCCATGCGCCGGTGCGACAGCGATCCCTCAAAATCTACTATATAAACACATGGCAAGTAAACGAAGCTACTGTGTCGAGAAAAAAACGTTGGTTCACGCGTCAACGCATGCAGGCATTAATGATCGGGACGTTATAAAGAAAGCGGTGCGATGAGCTCCACTTCGTAGGGAAACTTGTTGACGCTTGTCTGTGGTAAACACTTGACGCGTATGGTGACATTGTCGTCCCACACAGCTGTGACATCGGACACATGTCCATTATTATAATGTGCAGCTCCTTTGCACACACTATCGCCGCAAAAGTAATTATCTGGGACGCGCACAAGCGGCAAATCGCACGCGCGCACTTCCGCGATGCTTGCAGTGAAATGAGGCGTCTGCTACGCGACCCACCACCGGTTCCAACGGCCGCCGCTACGCGGCTTTCAGTGGCGCCCCTATAGGCGCTGCGCATGGCGTATAGGTCCTTGTACAGTGGAGGTCCTGGCACAGATGTCCTAAAGAGAGTTAAGAAAATGCACGTTCAGCCGGGAACTACAACCTTCTTCTTTAAACTCCACTCGGGAACATTGCCCGTTAAAAGTTTTTTGGAGGGGAAGGGTTTATTTTTGCCGTGGGGTTCACACTGTCTAATTTGCAAGCAGCCAGAAACAATAGACCATGTTTTTTTACACTGCTGGGAGGGAGTTTACTTTTGGGACGTTTTACAAAGGACTATGAAGAAAGATTTCCCCCTAGACCCGTATGGAATAAGGTTCTTAAGCATTGATAACGAGGACGGGGTACCCTATGACTTGATCATGCTCATGGGCCTCCACTGTATATGGCGAGCAAGAATGGCAGGTTACCACTGCGATAAGGACGCGCGGCCTGCACGTGCTTATTTCCACGAAAGTATGTATTGGTTCGTTGAAACTCAGAAGGCGTATGCGGAAACCCCTGAGTGGCTTTCAAGAGTAGAGCCGCTCACTGCTTTGCCGGAATTTTAATGCGGCCAAGCCAGCACTCGATGATGGACTTCTATGTGTGACACCCTGAAAATTTGCTTTTTTGTATGCCTTTGTTGATACAAGCATTGTACCAAAGACAGGTATTAAAGAAAAAAAAAGCGGCGGTGGCGCAGTGGTAGAGTATCGGCGTCCAGTGCGAGAGGTACCAAGTTCGAATCCCACTGCCGTACCTAGGACCATCGGTTTTTCTTAAAAAAAGCAGAGCGCCCGACCTTGCCTTCTGATGAGTACAGTACCCTCTCGAGAGGACATCCCCCAATGTGGCGAGGAAGTGGCATAAAAAGAGTTCTCTTTTTCGAAAAATTATTGCGAAAGATTTCTATTGCCATCCTGAAGAAACATCATGGAACATCTCTATAGAAACTTGTCTTTACAGTCTCAAAAAGAACTCGGTAGAAATTCTCTATTGAAATGTTTCTGTACGATCTTAAAAGAAACTCGATAGCTATCCTCTATAGGAAACCACCTATAAAGTTTCTATAAGAATCCAGTGCCAAATCAATTTTGGAGCTCCATAGAAAAATTCTATAGGACGTCAAAATAAACACCATACGATTCCATCGAGCAAGTTCAAAAGGCTTTCTAAAAAACGCATTAAATATTTTCGTAAGGATTACGTCACGCTGTTCTATCCGCCGCACTCAGAAACCGAACTTACCCCTGTACTTGTGACTTAAGTACTTCTTAACCTTAAAGCGGCCCTTAACGCGTTTCAAGAACCAACCTCAGGCTCATCATAGAACGTTCCTTGTACGGTGCTCACGGAATAAAATAGCACATGTAAACATTGAATTAAGCCAACTAAAATGCGCAATAGCTCGCTGCAACCACATAATGTAGCTGTAAATCTGGCCTCTAAAGGCAGTGTTTTTTTATCGTGCACCGATATTACATGAATTGAACATTATAGCCACAAAAAGTATGTGCCTTACTTAGCCCTAACTTTTCCTATTTCAATCCGTGAGTACTGTACGTATAGCTGCCATAAACACGGTCTCCTTAAGGTACTCGCTGGCCTACCTTAACGCTTACTTGTGCAAAGAAAAAGGCAGACAGGGAAGAGAACTTTGCGAAGTATACTTAAAGTGCGGCCGATTGGACCCGTTATTGTGCGGGAAAGCATAGACGGCCATGCGACTAAAAAAATGTCGCAAGTGCAAGCGTCGTGCTGAAGATTCTCGTAACGCAACCTCTGCGAGAGAACACCCAAGTACACTCTCAGTTACCGCCCTGACGAAGACAAGTCCGCTTGCCGAAACGTTGGCTCCTGCGACATTCCCTGTTCTAAATCGTATTTTGCGATTTGTTCATCGATTCAAGCATCCATCTTCCCCTGAGCTTCTCTTCTTGTTCGGATTTCAAGGACAGGTAAGTATTTTAACGGTTCCTTATCCAGTCCATCAGGGCTACAGCAGCCTCAGCTGGATTCTCGGTTATGTATTGCGCGCGAAACAAGTCATTCGTGGAGAACGAAGCGTACGATTCTGTCCATCTATTGTGGGAAAGCCTCGCAAATGGATGAACGCGACCTGGTGTGTCGTAATTCACGGAGGCATCAAGTCCCCCAGACGACTAACTGCTTTACTATTTACTGCTTTTAATCACCGTTGCCATTCTTGGCATTCTTGGCTAGCACTACGTGCGTAAAATTGAACAAAAAATGCAAAGACGTAGATTGTGAGAAGTACAGTGTGTGCGCATTCACTCTTAACAAAATGATTGACATGGACCCGCACTTTTTAACGCCTGCTCACGGTGGAACGCTCTCAGTAAGAAATATTCACGTACTGCATGCCTGCGAAGTCCCACTGAAAACATGTTTTGGTAAGATCAAGTTTAAGGCGTGTTCAGTCCGCACTCTCAGACAATTCGCCGCGTCACTTTTCAAATGATGATGAAGATATCTTATCCGTGCTGCCTTGTGCATTGCTAGGACTTGCATCATTGTCGGAGTGGCCCTCCTCTCTCCCCCCCCTCCTCCTCACGGCGCCTCGACTGCGCTGCTCTGGAAATGATCGATGCTCAAAAAATTATCTCGCTGAGATAACCGCAGCTCACCAGGCCAATCTTCGCATGCTCGACGACAAAGCCAGCGTGAGTTGACCTTTTGGTAGGCGTCGACAAGTAGCTGCACGACATTTCTTGCACATATTACATAAACACAGTGTGCGTGACTGTGAGCTTCGTGTTTGCAATAAGACAAGTTCGCAACGACATCACGCCAGCAAGAGCTAATTATCAGACGGTGAAACGTCCAAGTAGCGACCAAGTGTCCTCAAAAACATGGGTAAATGGTCCAAGAGTGCTTGCGCACGATGTGATATTGTGGGGCTGGAGCAACCTAACCTCCGACAATGTGCATCTTCAGTGTATGGTGCGCATGGCATCAATGGTCAAGCTTTCACTACCCTTGGTACGTGGGTGGTAAACAAGCAAACAAAAACAAGGCCATTGAGCACGCCGTCAAAGCCGGTACAAACTCCCGCAACACGCCATGCGCGACCAAAACCGCAGCGGCCCTTTGATTCCACGTATCGGCTCCGTAAGAGCACAAACGAAGCGAGTAGAGAGCACCGACGGGCGATCAACGGCGTTACATTGAAAATGGCTCGTGTTACGACGGTATACTAACGGCCCACCAAAAGTCAAGCGCACGGGCATGCGGTAGTGTCGGTGATTGGCAGAACTTATACAACAGTGATTTAAAGATGATCTCGAACTTACCGTAGAATCCTTTAAGACCAGCCGTCAAGTCTGCAGCCCCGAATGGCCACTATTTGAGGAAAGATGGCCAGGGAAGTGATCAAACATCAAACGGCCAACGCACCGGCTGCAGGTTCAAACTTGAATCGTTGCGAACAACTGCGTGCGAGCGCCGGCAGTGTTCTTGCGCGCACCGAGGCCGCTGCGGCGTCCCCACGAAAGTTCCGAGCAAAAAAGTAGGGCATTCTATCTTTTAGTGCAGCAGGTACAATAAGAAAACGGACAGAGTATGTGTCTTTCATAAATTGCCGGATATAATGGTACTCACAAATGATGAAACATGATAAGCTTAACCGCTTATTCTAACACCAGGCAACATTTTCTCGCGTAGTATATTCATAACTGAAGAACCGACGCGGCATTCTGTTCGGGCGGTCCTACGGCGGGTGAGCGAGTCTCCTAGTCTCTGATATGGAGCGAAACAGTCGTTTCCGGCACAGGAAGGAGCGAAAAGCCCGTTTACTCTTACAGAGAGTAGAATGAGACCTGAAGGAGTATCGAAGCTATTTTTCTCTCACCTCAGGAGTGTCAATATGCTGTAAAAACGTAAACACCACTACGCTTAACAGAAGAGCTATCAATCAAGGAAACACACCCTTACGAATTCCGTTCACTCACGGTACGCAGAAAGCCTTCTTGCACCAGTACTAATGGGCATAACATCGTGCAGTTTCTAATTGTATTACGAAATGTACTAGCGCGTGTGCTAGTGCGCTTCTAACATGAAAGATGTGCGTGATTCAGCAGCCGACCTACAAGTAAAATCAAAACTTGCGTAAAAAGATGGTTCATTGACCCGGTGCATTAGTTACAGTCGAATTATGCAAAAGGTTGTTGCTAAAAGTAGCGTGGCACCTAGTTCGCAATGGACAGCTGTTCTGAATCAGAAATTATGGAAGTTAGAGCGCCTATAGAACAAAAAGTTTTGCTAAAGCGGCTTACACGAAAGTGCTGTTACGTCCAAATGACTGCTTTATTCGTAATGGTGCCTTTGTTTCCACTTGTTAATGACATATAGTTGGTGACTTTGACCTTGACATTGACGGCTGCAAGGTGTTCTGATCTAGTGTGTCTAAATAAAGCAGTTGTCCGTAGTATGACTAATGTACCGCAGCTCATTATTGGCGTACTTCAAATACGTGGTTATGCGCATGTTATATTTGTTATAGGAAACAGACATTCCCACTACCCACGTGGCCACGCAATTCGTGATTGTGCCTCTGTAATCGGGCAAGCCTCCTATTGAGAATGAGATCAATTAGTTGACTTGTCGCATCCCCTTCCCTTTAGTGAATCCGCAGAAACTATTAACGTAACATGCCCACGAAGGGGGCAAAATGCCCACGAAGGGGGCAAAATGCCCACGCAGGGGGGCAAAAATGCCCACGAAGGGGGCAAAAGGAGAGTGTCACGGGACTTTTTCGGTCAGCTGCCTCCGGATTAGGTATGTATGCTTCAAGAATATTCACGTACTCAGCATCTTGCGAGACTCTTCCGGTGAGCTGCCTCCTGATTAGGTATGTATGCTTCAAGAATATTCAGGTGGTGCTCTTGAACGTATTCAAATGGAAAATTTCCAACCAAGCCTGTCTGTACGGTGTAATCTGCAAGCGACTAAATACATGCGTTGTACATTTAGGTCGAGATTCTTTGCTTCAAAGCCAGTAAGCTGCCCTATCTTTCAAGTGCACAAATCGCACCGGTAGCTTTCATTTGGTCATCTCAATGATTAGAAAAACCCACTTGCATTTCGTGGGGATGTCCAACCGATTACTGCCGAAAAACGATGCCAGAATGCTCCAGCGGCAACTTGCGATGGCAGGAAACGGATGAATCATTGCAAATATGGTGCTAACAATAGCGTTATCAACGAACCTCCAGAGCGTAATGACAGCCTTCAAGCGGCTCCTCACCAAAATCACAGGTTATTTTGTGTGACTGACATAATGCAGTGGGACATTAGTTTTCCTAAATCAAGGGCGGTGTAGAAGCGCACACTCGTCATCAGAGGGTCTACATTCACTTCCTGGAAAAGGCCTCTTCCATAGTTCTCCAATTTACCCGATTATGTTCCAACCTGTGACGACGTACGTGATTTCACAAAAGGCCCATATTGTAGAACTGCGTGGGAAAGAACATACCGTTCTCCACTCTTTGTTTCTTTGCGCGGATCAAGCCCGATTTCCCGCCCATCACGACCGCTGTAACATTGGTGTAGGGTTTACATGGTTGGCTACTATGTCTCTACGGGGCTGGTGTTATGTTCAATACTTCTATTGTGTATTAGTAAATCGCGTAGTGCTTTCTCTCGTCAATTTATTTTGTTCAACCGTTCACAACGGCGTCCCTGTTTTGTGAAAACTCTATGGTCTCAACATGTTTCCCTGTTATCCTTTCAATATGGCTACGAAGGTAGCATAATCCTCTGGTATGGGACATACCACTTAGATAAGAAGGTAAAAAGGGAGTGTCTGGTGTGCGGCTCTCTGCCATCTTCGTTGAGTTTGTAAGCCTCACTGTACAAGTGTAAATAGTCGTCCTTTGTAGGATTAACGTCGTAAAATCATAATGCCATTCCTTATTGTGTTTTTCTTTTTCGGGACAGCAGATCACACGCTAAATTAGCTAACGCATGAGCTTCATCGCATATCCCGCGCTCACAGATGAAAATACAGATGAAATTTACAGTCATCTTACGCTAACTTCATTCCAGGGGAATGTGTTGAGAATTGAGAATGTGTAGAGAAGGAAAGTCTTGCGAATTTAGGCTTGCACCAGTAGCGAGATCAAATTCAAAAGTTTTTAGCTACCTCTACACCATAACAAAAGAGACTGCTGCCCTTGTAGAAGGTTGCGTAGTTTTCATGCAACACGAAGGGATAACTGACAGCCAAAGTCAAACGCCGTTGCCAAATACAATGTGCGCTTCAGCAGCAAGGCCTCCTTGACTGGTTGACAATATTATCTTGGCTTCTATGCCAATTTTACCTTGGCCCGCCGTGCTTGTTCGTCGCAACGCAACGCGACAAGCTCACGTTAAGTTCACATAACCATGGCTGGTTGCACGAAAGCACCTGTGCCTTTTTTTACTCTGGTCCTCAATTTGACTACATACATATATACATACATGTGTATTTTTATCATTCGTGCAGTGACATCAATGCTGACCTTATTGCGGAGTGGCTGGCACTCAGTGAGGCTTCGGAAACAGAGCTTTGGTTTCGTAGCAGTGGTGAAAAGCGATTCAGCGAATTCCTCGTGCTTCAGAGTGGATACTCGTACATGCACCACGAACCACGAATGTGGCCCGCTGTCACGTTCTGGAACTGGATTTCAGCAATAGTGCTATTCCAACTCAACTGGCCACACATCAAGGTAAGTGTGAGATTTGTGATGTCGCACTGAATGCACCTTTTAAAAACTTGCAAAGGAACTCTTAGACCCAGGATGAATTTGTGTAGTGAATATTTGCTAAATTTTCAGAGATGATTTCCCGAGTTTATAAGAGAAAAACGCCACGGTGTTCACTTTCAAATGTGGTTTCCACGTAGCGTAATGTTAAGTATATGGGACATTGCTAATTAGACGGCGTACACGAGAAAACTACTCTGTGATTTGATGAAACATGGACTTCTTTGTATTGTTGGAATGTTCGCGAAAACGCTCGCGAAAACAATTGCGATTTAACTGTTACACACGAAAATGCATACAAATAGACTTTCTTCCTAGATGCCAGCTAGGCGGCAGTAGTAGAAAGGTGTTCAGGTTTAGTGTCGCCATCTTAAACGCTCATGGAAGCGAAGCAATAACTACGAAATTGGCGACACTCCCCAAACGATCGCGTAGGGCGTATAAGTTCATATGTAAGCAGTCTGACAAAGGTAAAGTTGCTTTGATATCTATGTCGCGCTATGATCCGACGTCAAATGTGCTGCGCGAACCCGGAGTGCCAGATCTCACGCAGCTAGCTTTCACACGAGAAAGCTATACTACTTCCTAAATCTAAATCGTTATTTGCAAAAGAGCCAGCCATTAACGATACTTCATTTCAGGGAAGTCTAGTGTTCCTGCGATGTCTCAATGAAATAACTTTGAGGGTTCTTGCTCTCGCGTCATTTTAGCAGACAAAATTGACAACATTGAAAACAATAACGTATTTTTGTCAGTGTACCCTCAAATATATAACCTCATTTGAATGAGTCAACTTAACGTCCCAGTAGGTAATAGGAGACAAAAGACCCTTATGGGGGTCTAATTTTGTTGCTAAACGGCGCTTTTGTAGGTTCAGCTGACACTAAATAGTAGTTTGCCCGGAGCAGAGTTAACACTAATTTTACGGAAGCAATATTGATTAAGAATAACTGCTGCGCACAGGGTATGTGGAGGAATGAAATAAAAAAAAAGCATAAACGCCCAATATTCAACGCAGACCGTGCGAAACAATTGTGACAGTTTCTGCTTCGTAGCATGAAGCCACCAAAGCAAAGCACCTATAGCGTTACCCAAATGAAAGAGCATGCCGCATCTCAAGTGAGAACGAGTAACACACTCCAAAGCGCCACCTTATCGCGTTTAGAGCTGATATCTTGCGTCGTGATTTTGGGAAGCAAGAAATTCCTGTTCCTTGAACTGTCCGACAAAGTGTGTTCTGCGACGTGAGAAGCGATTTATTCCCTATTTTGAATCATTTTTGTAAATAGTTCTCAAAACACGTTACACGACTGCTAAATGTTCAAAAGAAAAGGAAAAAGAAAACGCTTCCCATAAAGGGTCGTGTGTTCTGAGCAACTTTGCGGTTGTACTGCTGTATACCAACAGTGCCCTAATTTCCTCTACTTTCTATCGGCTTTCAGGGGTCTGAACCATGCGGTTCCCCGGCCGTACGCGACTCGTAGACCGTTCGATAGCGGCTCTTCCCCTACATGGCAGGCTTTGTCTGAACTGAATCAGTGTCCAGATTAGTCGTTCTGGAGATCGGTTACCATGTTTAGCGAACCCTGACTCGGAGTATGCTATAGCAATGAGCTTCATATGCGGTACGGGAAATGCCTTTCGAAAGGTCACCTAATATTTGCTCAACCTTTCTTCCCTATCCCGCCCCCAAAATTATTCAGTGCCCCGGCCCTTTTCTGACTAAATTTCGTGGCCACGACCACACATATGAAGTGCGTTCGAGACCCCCTGGTTTACTTGAAGAACACGGTGATTCTCTTTTGCGTGGGCTCTTGGCAGCATGGCATATGCCCGACGAACAGCATTTACTTAAACGTAGTATTTCTGTTCTGTGGTGCTGTATCTGATAGCCTCTCCTGAATTAGTTTTCTTTTAAAGACAATCGCACGAAAACCGTCGATAAAACTTTTACAAGGCGGTGAGACCCAGCTGCCACGTACAAAACCATGTGCAAATAAGGAATGTGCAACACGCGACATCTTTGAGGTACATTTTGCAGCTGTTTCATGTCGCAGTGCTCCAACTGTTTTGTTGCCATCTTGGAGAACTATGCACTGTAGCTAGGCTGGCAAACATAGACTCTGTATTAAATAAGAAAGAACAGTTAAGACAATGGCACCTTACTTTTTCAAGCGCTTTATTGAGCCATTATTAAAAAGGCCTACAAATACCTTAATCCTTACCGTCATTTTCCTTAAATATGTGACATTAGGAATGGGTGAGAAAGCACACGAAAGGCATGTCACAAAACTAATGATGTACCTCACACAACGTTCTTCAAGGGACGAAAGACGAAATAACGAGACGGAGCGGCGCACAATTGTACCTTGTGTAGCGGTAACATTTGGCGTCGTAATACCGTTAGTGTCAAAAGTTCCAGTCAATAGAATCAATTGCACTTTCGATAAGAAAAGGACGTAATCATTATATCATACAAGCAATGTATACATGTTATCAGAAATGGGGTTATGATTGCTGAAATATTGCCTAGTATGTGGTTCAGTGAAAAATAGATGTTACGTTATCCCTGATATTTGCTGGTACAAGATCATGGACGGCTGGCTCAGTGTGCCTCATGAAAATTCAAAAATTGTGACGGCTGATTTCTCAAACGCAATGCTCGATCATGATCACGTTTAACAGTTTTGGAATGAAAGAGGTGCAGAACAATCTGAGATGGCAGGTATAGGAGACTACCATGTATTTCAGCGAATTAAAATGTAGATTTCATAGTAGAAAGAGTATCACGATATTGCGTGCATTCATTTAAGGCGTTATTTGAAGTTCAATTCATGATCAGTTGGGCTGAAATATTTATATTTAATATTGTGCATAAGATAGCATTGCTGTGTACCAAAAGGAGAGAGTTTAATTAATAAAGACTGTCAAGAATGATCATTGTTCTCAGCGTCTGCTACGTCAAATGCAGAGCGAACACTGCCCCCCCCCCCCCGATCTCAATCATACTTTGTACTGAGCCATCCGAAACGATTTTATGTCGGGAAATCTTTAAATTAAAAATTTCCATCCTACTCTCTGTCACCCACGGCCACATTTAATCTTTCCTAATGCCATTCCATCATGGCGACTCACATACGGGTAACTAATTGTACATTTCATTACGTGGCTTGTGCAGCTGCAGTTTTTCTGTGCGCGTCGACTGTAATATTACGCAACGCCATCAGTCCCAATGCACGCCGTTACCTATCTAGAAATTATGCGGAGGTACTTTTGGTTTGATAGATGTCTCTGTTGCTCAAAGCTTTTCTCGAGATTCATCGTTATTGTCGTTTTCCCACCCCAAAGCTATTAGTGGTAGTATATGCAACGGTTGTGGTATTTTTTGCTTTAAGGACAATATTGAGTTACCTACCACGAATTCAGGAAGCCTACCCTAGTTAGTGCCAGCCCGCCTTAAAGGAGTACAGACACGATTTTTCCGCGGCTCAAAATGTACATTTTTCGTTTTCTAGCCATGTATTGTTAACGCCCTCCGCACACGGAAGCCAGGAAACACGTACAAAATATCTTAGTTTGGTTTTAAAGTTTCCGTCACCCAGCACTGCAAGCCAGCCCCAGCGCAATGGACACTACGATGACGTACGAGCACAGTCTATTAAAAATCGCCGAAGTCGCTGTCAGAGTCACTGGACGACTGTGAAATTGTCCTTGTTTGCGTGCCCCACGTGTAATTGACCACAGACGACAGAGTTGCAGCGACGCTATCATGAATTGCTTTCCTTTCGTGACTCCTACGTACGTCCGACTACGTTGACACGTCACTAGGAAACCGCCCGCTCGAAATCGAAACCGAAAGTGGGCTCTTAAGGGAGCCGTATTAAAAATATATTCATTGTCTTGTGAGGTACCACGATACTCATTTTGGGGTTCTTCACGCCAGTGCTTTCATTTACAGCAATAATACGAGAATGCCAAAAATTGGTGTCAGTACTCCTTTAACTCCCACAAATTCTGAGCATGCTTAGGATCCTCTTTGAGTTGTTTGATGATGCGCATAGGAATGAGTTAGACAAGAATGTGTCATCTCCGAGAGTTATATCTTAAGGAGTAGGTTGGAAAGCAGCAGGAAGAGGAACTAACGGCGGCTCTCTCTGGAAGTCGTTGTTCGAGGATCTCATGGTGTTTATCAGCGTTGATAATTTGAAATTGCTAAATATTCTTAAAAATGTAATTCCTGGTTGGGTTCGGCGCTGGATATCAGTGCATGTTTTGTTTCTTCCCGGGAGTTTATTATCATCCCAGGGTGGTTGGTGTAGTCTCAGTGACCGGAAGAGGCCCGTCGCCATGTCCACCCTTTCTTTCAGCTCAAAATAGGTAAAAAAGCAAAACGCTTGAAGCAGTTGGGCATAGAGTAATGTCTTCAGGAAAAACAGGTCCCTATTTACGTAGGTTGGCACTTGAATTATTTTTTGCGGAAAAAGTGCTTTACAACATGCTGTAAAGAGAAGTAGCATGTTCTGAAATTCTTGAGCACATCTTTCTCTGTTTGAAGTCTTGAGATGGTAAAAACATTAGAAATACTTTCTATTTTTGCACCGCTACGTCTTAGTCAGGCAATGATTTTAGTCAGGCAAAATACAAAACTTTTTTAGATGTCTAAATATTTTTGAAAGGTGGTAATTATCATATTTCAAATGCATAATGAGAAGAAGAAACTAAACTTCGTAAGGAATGCGCGAGTGGCCTTATTATAACGCATCTAATTTTTTCTATTCAAATACAATTATTCAATTATTCAATACTAGTTTCATTAAAATAGTTTAATAAAATGGTTTGTTAAATAATAGTTTTATTATGAAATAATAGTTTTCGTAAGCTGGCACACCTCATGGCATAGTGCAATACCAGTAAGTTCTTTTTATGTCCATATTACGGCCCCCAAAATTGAGAATAATGGCAAGAGCGCTCGTTGTGGCTTGTTTACGGGGAGCGCTGTTACCACATTCTTGCAATGCTTGGTGGAGCCCACACTCATCCTTCAGGCTCCTTCACGAATCGTATCGACCGCTGTACAAGCTTTGACTGCCCAAAGCGCACATTTGAGTGCGTTCTAGAATCTGAGTGATAATACGAGAGCGCATTATCACGAGGGTACCACATATTTCCCCGCAAGTCAGTTTTTCCCGCCGACCGACGACTGGCTGTTCTAGCCGCTATCGGAATGCAGTAAGATTTTCTTTGCCTTGCTGGACACAGGTTAGCCCAGTAAACAGTTATACTGACAACGCCCCAAGTTTTGCTGCGCCCTTAATCGTCGCGATCACGTGAAAATGTATCCTAACGCCCTTAGAGCAAGAACCGTTAACGTGCCACTTATGGGAAATTTTCATTAAGTTTGGGGCGGCAGATCAAAACTTGACCCCTCTGCGTCCCTTGCTTCTTATGTCTTGTAGCGCAAGATTACAAAAATATCCGGCAGATCTCATGAATTGGTGGAATAGGTGTCATGTAAAGCATCTAGTGAGAATATTGCGATATGGCGAATTGCTTCGCACTGAGCCACGTTTTACGAGCAGGATCGAACTAATTGTGCACAATGAGTGGTTGTCCGCCAAGTAGGCTTACTACGCAGCATGGCAAGAGCATAGCACGCGGCATACGTCAGCGCACAGCCGTATTTCATAATGAAAAGTGCACATTATGGTGCACTTAAGTACATTTACTAAATTTACGTTGCTGGAGTTCAGCTGCACGATAGAGCAAAGCATGATAAAAGCATGCTGGGTGGTAGCAATACGGGTGTATTATTCGTTACGTTACTATAAGAACCGTCAACACGCAGTGGAAACCACAAGTGACTTTAGAAAAGCACGAGAATCGCAGCTGCTGTTACAGCGGTATTGCTTACTATGTGTAGCACGTTAGAGGTGCAGTCGTGTTCGAGCCCGGTAGCGTAATCGCTTGCCACACTCGGGCCTAGGTTGTCTTTCGACCAATGCATGAAGGTTGTCTTCGGCAGTTAAAGCGTGCCTTTGTATGCGCAAGGTGTGAACCTAAAAAAATTGCCATTTTTTCCTTGCAAATATACCTGTATGTAGCCAGACCATTCTCTTTCCACTTCGCAACGTACGTTCTTATTTGTACTTAGTATCAAAATACCAATTTGACTCATCATGAATGGAAATATAACTGCAATGTCTAGAAAAGAACGACTAATAGAGAGATGGTTTTCTCTCCTACGCAGGTGGTAAAGGACAAGCATCGTGCGCTGTGGGCGTCGCAGAATAACTGGAATGACCATGCGAAAGTGATTCGTCAGCGTTGTTTTTTGAATAACGTCAGTTCCACGAAGCTCACTCGCACTGAGAGGCTCTTATCCAGCGAGCTGACTGCACCCAACAAATGTCACAATACTAACGAATAACTACACTCGAACGAAAGGAGGGAATAAAATAAGACGTATATGTGTTATGTGGCGTGCTCCCCTCCCCCCTCCAAGCAAAGTGTTAGGAATAAAGCTTTTATCGCTTAAAGAAAATCCTGTTGACACACACACAGACACACACATATATATATAACGTCGTAGCTCTGAAGTATGTTGTGAATGTGACGTATGTGATCCAGTTATCACGACGGAATAGATATTCATGCTTAACGAATGCATATGCTAGCACAAATAGAGCCATAATTGAGTTAACCTTAAAATGTATATAATTATACATCGCAACCCAAATTATTTTTGACGTGGAGGAAAGATATGTACAGCATCAGCACTGTCACTTAGGCCCATGGAACGAATAGATTTTGCGACACAGCTAAATGTCGTGTGCAATGCACATAGCTGTATGGCTGTGACGACCGTTTATATTGTCAGTCGCACGTCATGCACAAAAAACTGCACTGGCGGTACTGAAATTACATGAAGTCTACGTAATTTAGAATTAAATGAGTTCGTATCGGTACAAAGCATTCCATTATAGCGTTTAAATATTCTCAGTTGTAATTATCAAGGTACAGGAAGCAGGTGGTGTGTAATGAAGTGCGTTGCTAGAACCACAACAAAAGAAAAACACCGTGAATGTCTGTAAGTGCGGTAATCTGATGTCTCAGTTGTTTTGGGACCGCAGACGGGCTTAGTGCGGGTGCCTGGTTAAAACGAATCACCTAGAGCTTGCAGTGGTGCTGATCACCAACGCTGATACTGTTGGCAAGATATGGTTGATGGCAGCCAATCAGGTACGTTTTCATGGAACCGGCCATTGTGCAGCTGACTCGCATTGCTGCGCAGGTTTATTGAAGCTCAGTGCAGGGTTTGCTTGTTATTTTTCTTGAATTCTCTTCATTACGCGTGTTTAGCGCCATGATACCTGTTTCCGAGTTGACGGTACTTTATGTTGCATGTCTATAACAGCGATGAAGAGGGATGCGCTGTCATTTGGGAGCTGGTCTACAGACAGTTTTGCGGGTGTTGCTTTCTGCACCAAAATAGCGTAGCTCTGAAGCAGCCAACGTTCTAGTGGGTTCGCATGTTGTATAGAAATCCAGTAATCGCATTTCCCTCTAAGTGTATAACAAAGGTGCTTGGTGTCGCATGAAATTATGGCGTTTATGAAGTGAAAAGCTCAGCTTCAGGTGCATACATCTAAAAAGAGAAGGAAGATAAATAAAAGAAGCAAGAAAGTGAGGCGAGCTGAGGTTTCATTTCATAGATGGAGCGATGAAATTAAAAAGCTTGCGGGCATAAAGTGGAACCAACTCGCTCAGGATAGGGTGGATTGGAAATCGTTGGGAGAGGCCTTCGTCCTGCAGTGGACCTAAACAGGCTGATGATGATGATGATGATGATGATGATGACTCTGAGGCGTTCTCTATTGCAACACGTCAAAAGACAACGACGCGCAAGAAACGGGCACAAAGGACGAGAAGTTGACAGCATTTACGTCCGAATTGGGATTACGTTTAAACCACTAGTGTTTAACACGAAACATGCACGTAGCAATTAATGATACTAAAAGAGCAGGATTGTACAGATAACTAAGAGAATAAGGAAAAGGGCCCCGGGTACCAGAAATGAAGGGCAGAAAGGTTAACAAGTTGGTAAGAATTAATTATGGAAAGAAAGGGCATGCAATGAAATGAAAAGGTGGTGTCTGTGTAGTCGACTGCTCTTCTCTTGTGTCCGTGTTTTGCACGTCTTTTCGTTGCATAAAGAATCTTTACAAACTCCCTCAGCTTTCTGCCTTCTTAAGCCTCATTTGTAGTACTGTGGGCACTTTTCTTTGTTATCCTATTGATCAGCACAATCCTGCTCCCTTAGCATCATTAATTACTATGTGTATGTTTCGCGCTAGAAGTTCGCAGTGGTTTGAACGTATTCACATCAGGGCGTTCGTTTTGTCCACTCCCCTTGCCTTGTGTGTATCTTTACCATGCCTTTTCTTTAGATAATTGGATCTATACCGACTCGC
Source organism: Hyalomma asiaticum (assembly GCA_013339685.2). Taxonomy (NCBI): domain Eukaryota; kingdom Metazoa; phylum Arthropoda; class Arachnida; order Ixodida; family Ixodidae; genus Hyalomma; species Hyalomma asiaticum. The sequence continues at coordinate 79,892,428 of CM023488.1, read as the reverse complement.
TCAGCTTTCTGACTTTTTAGTCAAAAGACTTCGCACAAGCCAATCACAATTAAGCACAATGTAAGCCTGGTATATATATGCTAGAGCTCACAAGGGTTTGAAACCGAGCGTTGGATGAGAGCCCGTCTGGTCGAGAATAAACAGGATGACAGTTATGTGAACACCGATCACGCAAGATCATCAAACTAAAACATACCTTCACAGTGAAAATGAAGGCTCCCTTATCCCGGTTGTGTCGGCTTTACGCATGACGTAGCGAATGTGATACGCAAGCGGAATGTTCCTGTCACCGCGCTTGAGTGTGTGCTAAGTGGTCAGGATTGTAAATAATTAAAGAGAAAGCCGATCTTTCCCTTGTCACCACGGCATTTTCACAGTCTATACCCTCACGAGTAACTTCGGCATGTTCCGACAGACAGTTCGACAACGCATTCTTTCTGACGTCATTGATGTGCCGTTTGAGTCCTCCCTTAATGTAGCCTGCCTCGCCGACGTGGCATCGAACACTGTCTGCGCACGGGATGTTGTAGTTAACGCCTAAGAATGTTGCCTTTGGAATGTTCTCATTTGGTTAACGAGGCGGTGTCTTAACTTTATGGTTGGTACGTGTGTCACCGGTACACTGTGTGGACGTAGAATAGGTTGTTCAGCCTGCTGGATATTTCATGAAACCGTCTATTGCGCTGTGGCATGTTGCACTAGCGTTCCTTGAAGGCATTCAGAATACGAATATATGGTCACTAAGAAACTGGGTTGTTCAGTGGCCCGTACAAGCCAAATATACGCGTGAACCCGTGCATCCGACGCCATATTACTATGATTTGCCTTAATGAGCAAACAGACACTGAAACCTAGGAAAGCATAGGGGAAGTTACTTGTGGTATTGTAATTGTGGAGAAAATAGAAAGGAATTAAAGTGGACGAAAAGACAAACCTTGCCTTCGGTGGGAACCGAACCCACGACCTTCGGATGTCGCGTCCGATGCTCTACCAACTGAGCTACGAAGGCGGTCGTCCCGCCGTCCCGTTTATTGTGTATTTATGTGCGTATTTTCCTGGGAGTGTTAGCCAGCGCCACTCATGGCCAAGGCGACGTTCGTGGAACGCACTAGCATGCGAGGGCTTATTGGGCAGCAGCATCTCATCTAAGTTAACGTTCTACGTGACGCCTCCTGGCAAGAAAGTGTGTTCCACGAACGCCGCCTTGGCCATGAGTGGCGCTGCCTAACACTCCCAGGAAAATACGTACATAAATACACAATACAGTGGACGGGGGAACGACCGCCTTCGTAGCTCAGTTGGTAGGGCATCGGACGCGACATCCGAAGGTCGTGGGTTCGGTTCCCGCCGAAGGCAAGGTTTGTCTTTTCGTCCACTTTAATTCCTTTCTATTTTCTCCACAATTACAATACCACAAGTAACTTCCCCTATGCTTTCCTAGTTTTCATTGTCTGTTTGCTCATTAAGTTGTTTCTAACAAATAAAGAACGAGCCCTTGACCCCTTTCGTTATGATTTGCCTCGGTGTGATAGCTCTTGCACTCATGCACGGTAATTTATACTGATTTGTTCAATGGATCCTTGAGGGCCAAGCCACCGTACGAAGGTGCCGTACCAATGCCTTCATTGTGGATGTTTGCTGGTGCGTCTCAAGCAGAAATTGCAGCGTGCTGCCACGAGCGGATTCCGAGATTCACGACTCTACCATCGCAGTAGACGAGACCGTTGTAAAAGCTTAGCTGAATCTGTCCTGCCAAGTAGTGTTGCAGCCATGGATCTGGTTTTCTGCGCTCCTTTGGCCACCCATGAAGTATGCATGACTTGACCTTCGTAAGCGCACTATCTGTTTCGGCCAAATTCTAGAAGTACCCGCGATGAAATGTCTGCCTTCCAGCTGCTACAGGGAGCACAAGCATTCGGGTAGTTCCTCTGATATGCCCTATATGCTCTTTAGAGGAAGCCAGCTTGGGCCGTCTGCACTGAGGTTGTCCGAGCCAGGTTTGTATTTTGGCTTGCACTGGTACGATCCCAAAATGAAGGACAGATGCTGCATTTTTGTGACGGCTATAATGGGCACGGTAGATCTTCGCGAAATAGATGAGCCAGCAGCATGTGGTGTGTGACAAAGGTGAATTTTGATCCCAGTAGATAGCCCCAAGTTTAAAAATACGAAACATCAGGGCCAGCGCTTCCCGCTCAAGCTTTGAATAATTTTTTTTTATTTATTTCACAATACTGCAGGCCCCCCTCGGGCCCATGCAGGAGTGGGTTGAATTTGAGTAAACAAAGATTGAAAAAATGGAACCATATATACAGAGCAAGGAGTATGGACACATACAAATGATCAAGAAATAAGCACATTGTATAGTAAACAAAGTGTTCATTTAACAGGAAAACAGCATTATAACAACTGTACAGGCTCACGGGGTTGCACATGGAATACTAATGACAAAATATATCTTTTACCAATCAAATTCTAAATTTTTAATGCTGCTCATGAACTCATCGACATATGAGCAGTTTACAATATCAGCAGGCAGTATATTCCAATGAGAAATGGTGTGCGGAAATAAAGAGTACTTGTAAGTGTTATTATGACAGGTTTGTTGACGTATTGATTTATTATGATTCGTCCGAGATGACTGTCTCAAGGGCGGATGAATGTATGTCGCTTGGGGTATTCGATAAGAGCCATGATAAAGGAGGTATAAAAATTTAAGTCTAGAAACCATTCTGCGTTGTACCAGTGGTTGAATGTTAGCCCTGACGCGCAAGTTCGTAATGGACGTTTGTTGTGAAAACTGCGAAATCCTTTCCGCTTCGGGAGGTCTGCGATGTCGAAGGCCTTCTCAAACCTGCCAATGCGATGGAAAAGAAGGTCTTCGATCTATTCGGTAAGGCGTCGCACTCCAGCCACAGCGGCTGAGTGATATCGAAGTGGGTAAGCATTTGGCATCGCGTAAGGCACGGCTTGCTTTGACTTCTCAAATGATTCCTTTTGCTGGAAGTCCCAATTCCAGAGACGTCCCTTCGTGAGCGACTCGTACAACGGTGGGAAGCAGTCTGGTCACGTTGGGAAGCAATTGGCTGTAGTAGGTGAGAAGACCCAAGTGAGAACACAGGTCACTGATGTTCTTGAGAGTTCGCGCCTTCAATGTAACACGTGCATATTTTCTCGCAAACTGGCAGACCTACCAGACTGTCGTTTTGGCCACGGCAGAAAAACTCAGGAATCCTGAAGTCACGTTGTCATTTCTTCTCTTGGCGCCGTACTCAACGAGTTGGCGTCAAATAGATGAGTAGGCGGGATGTTATACAGACTCAGTTCAGGCCCAAACACGTCTTCGTAATCGCACAGAATTGCCTGAAAGTACAGCCCTTGTTTCTTCAAAATAGATACGTTCAAAACCGCAGCACCTTCGTTGTTTAGCGTTCGGATGAGACCACGGCCACACAGCCTCGCTAACGAGGCACAAACCATTCGTTCAGCGACCGCGTAGCGGTTGTAATACTGTAGAAATGGGGGGCGTGAGCTTGCCAGCTATGGGAAACGGGTGCACGTAAAATGACAATTTCAAGCTTGACATTTCAAGACAGGACCAGCTTTCTAGATGTTGAAAGTAGACGTCCCTGGACCCCACATAAACGGGTGAACAGGTGTGAACTGGTATGAAAAATGGTACACATGATCGCAGGATGTTCAAACAGCAGACGTGAGGGAGCAACAAACACGCAAAGTGCCAATTATTAACTCATTTCTAGAAACGAAAAGAAGTGTAGCACAATACTAACACATGCGAAGCGCTGGCGAATGAAGCAACAAAGCAAGTTGACTTCTCTCGTTTCAAGTGTATATAAAACAAGTCCATCTCGGCACAAAACATGAAAACTGAGGCATTGCTCACATACGTGGCCCCTTTTATTTTAATGAAGTGTGCTTCCTATAGTTCCCGGGCTGTGTTATTGATGCTCCTATCAATTATGGTAACGCGCTTAAGACATGGTTCACACTTGGAGCCTCTACAGTGCACACAGAGGTGCTAACGCCCAATTTGAGCGAATTCGACGGCGTGCGTCCTTTTATCAAATACCGGGTTCACAGGTATATGAGAATGCTATTTCTTGCTGCCATATACACCAGCTGGGTCAACATATGTGTTAGGGCATGCGTTCTTGTGCTGCTTGATCCCTCATCATTGACACTGCGCAGCTTGTTAAAAATGAACACATAGATGCTCACACAGGAAATAAAGCGCCACGGCCTCCTCCTCTTTAAGAAAAAAATAGTTTCCTCACCGCCACACCAACCTAGAAATTGCCACCTTTAACACCGTGGCGAAGTGTCATTTACTTAGTATGGACAGAACTGATATGTTCGTTTGGCGACTGTGCATCTGCGGTGGAAAGTAAAACACGCAGTCATAGGAACAGACATTGTTAGAACCACTTATTTTTCAGGGCGCCTACAAGCCATCGCGAATGAAGGTCAAATGAGTCAACGGCAAGCATCACAATGAGCTCCAATACACAGATTCGCATCTTGGGCCTGCTAGGCACGAGAACTTTAGGTACCATTCTTGTATCATGAGGACGGGCAATTCATTGGCGCTAAAGGAGAACTCCTGCAGTTTTTCTATTCTATTCTGATGCCACTGTTTTCTAATAGTACTGATGGCCCTGAAGCAGCCAGGGTAATTTCAGAAACTCACCAGTGATACTAAATAACAGAAGAACTATGTGTTATAACCGAAACCGAAAGGGGTGACGCTTCACGCCGCATATGCGATAACCTAACAGCCTCCCTGACATCATAAATATGAGAGTAGAGAAGCTGCTGTCGTAAAAATGAAAGTGGCGATGTCATTCAACCATGTATTGAGCTCTTGTGAACTTGACAGCGACGATTTCAGCGCTGAAGCATCGCCGTTCTGCTTTCGACGGCCCGTCTGATCGGGTAGGCAGTGTTGCAGGTAATGACGTCAGAAACACACGGTGGCTCAAGTGGAATCCGCTGAAATTTCTAAAATATATTTTCCTCAAAACTAAATGATTTGCAGCCGCCTGGCTTGACCTAATTTGTTGCGCTACCAAGGCGAACATATAGTGAAGATGCCGCTGAGATCACTAGAAAATGAAAAATACCCGGAATTGCCCCTTAAACTCGGAACAATCCTTGCTAAGCAAGCACAAGAGACTTGAGTCCGAAGTGTTCACAAGAAAAGAACTTTGACAAAGCCCCAAAAGTTAACCACCGTAACGACAGGTGGCTTTGCACAAGCCTACAGTAATGCAGATGAAAATCCCGGTGCCTGTGATAGTGTTATCCGTCTTAAGCGAAGAGAGAGACGTCATGGCGCTACACTTATTACGACGCACTTGTTACGGGCTCGTTAAATTGCCTAAAATCGGTGGGGATGGTGCCGCCTGCTGCCACCGCCGCCGCCGGCGTTCGCAATCGATGTCAATTTCAACGCGAACAAAAGGGCTCCATGCCTGTGCCTGTGCACATTTGAGTCCAATTCAATGGAGTGGGATAACTACAACCACGTCCGACTCTCGTCACTTGGTTGGGCATTCTGCATTCTCAGCTATGGCTCTGACGCCAAGGCTCAGAGGACAAGGCCAAGGGTCTCATCCAAGGCTCTGAGGAGAAGTAGTAGCGCCCAGCCCTGACTCTTAGCAGATGCTGGGCCCTTGGAAAGCATGTTTCCAGCCGCATGGTGTCGTTTAATCAAAAAGGACAAGGAAGAAGACGACCGCGGTGAAGAGGAAAGAGATGACGACCACGAAGAACAAGAGGGGCTACTGAGAAGACAGCGGCGACAATAAATAAAAAAAGACACGTGTGTGGACGGAAAGGAAGAGGAAGCGGAAAAAGCAGAAAACTGAATTGAAAGGAGAGCGTCAATAAGCAGGAACAGACTACAGCTAAAATAAGACGACGAAAGACTCAGATTATCTAGAATACAGTGCCACTATGCCAAGCCTCCCCCGCATGCCAAGGAGTGTTTTGCAGGGCTCCACGTTAGTGCTGCGGCATACTATAATTTCCTTAGCACTGTTGCTCTTTCAGCAAAATATACTTTCAGGGACTCGGCTTCTGCCCAGTCAGCCTGCGTCACCCAGGATTAGCTGCTTGACAAATTCTACCACCACGCTGCTTCGAACTCACGGTCGGCTAATTCTGGAGATTTATTTCTACTCGCCTGGGGGGTCGTCAAGAAAGAAGCCAAGAAATCGTCGCATAATGAAAAACATTGGATGAAAGTCGCCATTGCTGTCTGAATGGCCAACATCTCTACCACCTGACCCGTGCATGCTGCTCTATGTGATGATTGCATTGAATCGGTTATTCCACCGAATGGTGGATACATTTAGCAATCCTGGAAATAAAGAGTAAGAGAATTAGCTCCCAAAGTTCAGATGATGCATGTTGATTTTTGCTGGAGGTGTTCTGAAGACGTCGCGCAACAAGTATTTCAAGGAATGTCATCTCTAATTGCTATATGCAGATGTCCGGCAAGGATTAACCTAATGCTCTTGTCCAGCTTCACGTGCAATTATAGAGGCAGCATACAGAAAATCGTGCCGGAGAATATTTCATTCTTTTCTGCCGGAAGACTATGTCCACGTAGATCCGACACTGTTCTGGACACAGTGCGTGAAAAAAGTCAGTGAAAACGCGCTCCGTGCACATCACCATTGTGTTGATGTAGCTCTCAGAGGACGATGATATAGCATTCAGAGGAGGCTGCTCCGTAGCGCGCACTCACCTCATCTAATCAGCAATTCTTCGTGGCACAAAATCATTAATCTTTAGTCATATATAACCAATAATATTGCTTGCTGACGGCCTGCACAACATGCGTCCATGTCTTAAAGTAAGCAGCTTTGAAAATATCGCGCGTTTATGTTCAGTGGAGAGGTAGCCAATTATCTGCTGCTGGCGTACTTTTCGGACCTCTGGTGGGGGGAGTAGATAGGGGGGTAGGGGCGTTGGCGTCAATCGACTGCACAAGGCCGGCAGTTCGGGAGTCCAGCCCAATAGCATAGATTTGCTGTCAAATGTACAACCTGTCTAGGTCTGAGATGAAAGTGTTGTCTATCAGACGAATGGACAGAAGAGGATCACCTTCCTGGACGATGACCAATGAAGCGTCACCTCAATATTCATATAATGGTTCACCACAGGTCTCTTCAGTCCACGAACAGGTTTCTCGAAGACGCTATAAGCGGCTACCACAGCTTCTGGTAAGCAAATGCTCTCATGCGGTAAGTCATAGACCTTCGTACAGTAGGACATCCATAAGGCTTAACTCTTACCTATTAGCTTATTTAGTAGAAAATGGGGGGTTAAGACAAGCTCACCCTGAAAGCCTCTGTTCTGCCTGCGACGAACGCTTTCCTAGTAACCCTGCAGGGGGAGCTACGCTGGCACGAGCGGCTCGGGCTTTGGGTGCTACGGCAAGGACTCACACCACGGCACGTTTCGATTGTCCCTGATGGACACCGCCGCTACGCCAGAGAAAGCGGAATGACACTCAACCACGCTTACTCCCTGACAACCCAAAAGCTACCTTCGGTAAGACATGAATTAATGTACTTTATTTCACACATATCTTGTACAAAGTACGCACAAACTGAATGGTCCCATAGCCAAAGGCTAGTGCGGGTCCGATATTGAAGTATACATAATGGAAACTGGAATTATTGCAAAAAGGTAAAGAGTGGAAAATGAAATGACATGTTACTATGCAAGAAAATGTCTGACTACTAAGAGCAGTCAGTCGAATTCGAGAAAACAAAGCAAGAAGAAACATGACTTGCAGTGAACACAAATAATTTTGTTAATAGAGGGTGCACAGACCTGTAAACTTAAGCTTGGGGTAGCAAGTGTCAATCACGTATCCTTTAAATACCTTAACAAAGCGAACTACGTAACTGCAGCATATTGCAATGAAACACAATATATGCGGAATAAAAGAAAGACAAAACCTTATATGTACACGGTCAAAAGATAATATCGCAACGTACCAGTCAGCTCAGGAATCCGAGGAAATTAGTTCAATGTAGTATTTATTTAGCGATCGCGACAAGTCCTGGGTATTTTTTATATAATAAGGGATACCATTCCAAACTTTCAGTCCGGTGTATTGTAGTAAACGTTTGCCATAGGCGTTTTTTGTTGGTGGTATATTGAAGTTGTTAAACGTGTGGTTCCTTGTTACGCGCCGGGGGCTACAGAGTAAGGAAATGGGGAATGGTTCACTGTTACTTACAACACTGTTAATACATGTAGCTAATCTTAGTTCCCGCACAAAATCAAAAGACAAGATTTTCAATATATAGAATAGTGGTTTGCTGTGTTCGTAGTGTCGTGAGAAAGTTGTTGTACGTATAGCTCGTTTTTGCGGTCTTCGTACTGCCTCCAGATAGGAGCCATACGTCGAACACCAGGACTCTATGCAGTACAAAAGGTGGCAGTTGACAAAACTAAAATACAGATTGCGCAGGATAGAAACGTCAAAATATTCGCGAGCTTGCAAGAGGGCGAAAGAACTGGAAGCTAGCTTCGAGCAGACTGCGTCTAGGTGATATCGCCAATTAAAACAGCTATCTAGAACAAAACCAAGGAAAGTAAAAGATTGCGTACATTCAAGGGAACACTTACTGATGTATATCATTATGTCACAGGAAGCAGAATTTTTACGGGAGCGGAATAACATATTCAGAAGAAGAGGCGTGCAGGACACGGACACAAGGGGAAGAAATGAACAACACGAACGCCGACTATCAACCGAAGCGGAGCACAGAGGCGAAAAGAAAGAAGACACACAACTTATCTGTGCGTGCTCAGGAACGGTAGCGCCACCTGTCAAACAGTTACACGTGCCAGTCTAAGCGATAGACAACTGCTAAGGCATTCTATCTCTTCTCCTTTCGGCGGCTGACTTACGCGCGGACTTCCACTAATGCTGATATGGCAAGCCTCGACCATTAAACGCGTCTCTTTATTCTTGTGTCTGTAGAGGATCTCACTTTCGTCTAACACGGGCGTTCGGTTACAGACCTGGCAGTGCAAGTGCATTTTCTGCGAACTCTTTCTTCTTTCTGCGCTGCGCCGCCGAGTGGCGCGATGTTCCCGCAGAAGCTTCAAAGGGGTCGCTTGGCATTCCTCCGTCTTCTTCTCACGGCTCCTGATCACGAAGTTTTATCACAGCTTCGAGCGAACAGGAATCAACCAATTTTTCATCATGTCTAGGTTCATATTCGGGGTCATCCGGGTCGCTGTTGAAATCATCAGCCAATTCCCATTCTGAAGGAAGATTAGGTCCTGTACTTCACCTGCCAGCCATTTTTTTTCTTTTCGCTTCCCCATCTGTACACGAAAGACAAAAATATGGTCCTATAATTATCACTTATTGTATTTAGTAGAAATAACATCATGTTATTTCGAGGTTTCACATTCAGTCAAGCAGAAAAACATAACAAGCATATAACCCTACATCGTCTTGCACCTCCGCAAATGCACGATGTTGCTCGCGAACAACAGCGCTTTTGACGAGATTTCTGCCTCGTAACATGCAGGCACACCATTCAGCCTTTGCATAAATGTTCTACAACGCCTTATCAGCAATATTAAGTCGAACATATCCCGCAGTAGTGTCCCGTTCCGCTGTAGTAGAATGAATTTACTCACGTGTGCGGAGCTTGCCTTGCCACCTCTCAGATGCTCGAACCACGGAGGTCGTGGCTCGAACAAAACACTAAAAGGAAACGCGATGCTGCCCTCTGTATGTATTTATTTGAAGCTTAGGACGCCTGGTAGACTTTGTCTCTTTCCACAGATGGCGTTAGAACTATCATGCAACAGGATGCGTTTGCGAAAAAAAGATACTTTTGGGGTTGTTGCCCCAGAGCAACACTGGGCATCGAAGGGTTAAGACCTTCAACACGCAGCACTGGCTACACTCTCCTTGTAGTGTTCAGAACTTTCCTATTTAAAACATTACGGCTTTAATGCGTCGTGTTTGACGAAGTGAAGGCAGCTACGTAGGCTCCCTGCCATGGTAAAAAAAGGGGCTGCATTACGCGCTCGTGTAAAATTAGAAACACTGGCCCTAATTAAAGGTATCCACAATCCTGTACATAACATAGCGAAAAAGCTTTATGTATGCGAGCCTCACTGTTGATACGCCAGACAAGAGCTTAAATAAGGAGACCATTCGGTGCCTTGATTTACTAGCGACACAGTCCCGGACAAGATCCTATTTTATCGCGGCTTCTTCATGGTGCGTTCTTGCCTACTCTAGACGTATGTTAGGCCGTCGGCTAGACATGTTTGCTTCATGTTGCCGAAGTTGCTGGGCGATTTTTTCAGTGTGTCGGCCTCACTATCGCGAATGGTGTCCATACAGAAGGGGAATTACCAGTTGGAGAGCAACTGTGGTTCTCGAGAGACAGTAACTCGCAGTGAGAAATGATAACGGTTGATAATAATGCCAGTTCCCCCGCCTTCGCGAGATTGTAACCGATAAGCGGCAATATATCTGCAGGGGGACGAGTGCGTGTGCCTCGAAAGAGATTCTATGCAAACAAAAGAAAAAAATCAAGGCGTGTAACCAGCTTCGTTGATTGTTTAGAAAGTACAGTTCACAACTGCCTTTGACTGTTGGAACTAGCTGCTTTGGTCAGAGTGACGGCGCATTATCAATATGCTTCGGAAACACTACAAAAACGTCTTAAAATGAGAAGTTGGCTCTTGAAAGAGCACTACAAGGAATATGCAATGATGCAAACAAGTAATCCGGTTTAGAATACTTGTACAATTGTCAGCATAAGTTCACCCGCGTGATTGTCGAAGCGGAAACGATTGAGAAGTTTCCCGCCATCTGTATGCCAAGACCATCAATGGCCCTCTAACAAATAAGCTGTCTTCTCTGTGTAAGAGGGGCGGTTTATAAGCGCCTTGGAAACATTATGTGTCACCTGGTTTCCTGACCTTGTATATTCTCTGTTGTTTTCAAACAGAATGTGTAATCCAGGGCTCGTGTCTCATGCCTCTTCACTGTGCCTGTAATAAATGCAATTACACTGTAATATTTTGCAATGTTGATGAAGTTCTGGTACAGGCCACTTATTCACGGGCTCGTGAAGCAAACGAATGATTTGCCGGACTGTCTGGCACTTTCATTCCACGCAAGCTAACCTACGCTTTGCAATGTGACATGTAATGTGACAACGTTGGCTGTGGTACCGGTAACGAAGTTACATGTACGGTAATAACATGACCTATGTCAAGGTTATGGTTCCATCACCAAAAACATCAGCAGAAAGGAAACTGCGACCTTGGTGTATTACTACAAAAATGCGCTGTCAGTGACAAAATTCGCACCAGTCCCACGTCCACACTTTGGGAATCCAGTGCCACGAGAGGCGGTCGGCGAAGAAGTTATCTATGCTGAATTGTTTTAAATTAATTCAAGTAGTATAACTGGGATCAATGAGTTTGTGCAAATTCACTGATTTTGCGCTTAACGTCAGTTGACCATGCACGAGGACAGTGATGTGACAACTGAATGGTAGGTCACGCTTTTATTTTAACGTCAGCACACAAGTCAGTGCAGAGATGTCTCTCTTTTTCGAAGAGAAAAACAGGCTACCGTACGCTGAGGTGCATCTTAATCCTACCGGTCCATGCAATGCTGGACAAGAAAACATGCGGAGCGATAGACGTAGTTATATATTGTTCTCACATATCTATAAATCTGCTTAACACACATTACAACCTCATTTGTCGTAAAACAAGTATAATCCCGAGAGATGCTGATGCCGTGGGTTTCTTCACGATGTGAACTACGTGGAAAGAGCTGATTTAGATGAGAGCTAGCGTGGTTGCTTGACACATAGGCCACCTGGCTTGACTCCTACAGTCTTGCCAAGTGAATGATTGCCGTCGGTTATTACAGCACAATCGTTTTCGTCGGACTGTTTGTCTTGTTCATATATCTATTGAATATTATGCCAAACTGTAAGTCTCTCTGTTCTGGTAGTTTATTTTGGCTGAATCTCGCTTGCCAGAGTCTCAATTTTAATCACCCGTAACACACTGCCGCATACCCGGTCGAGAAGCGCAAGTATGAGCTACACGTGATCGCAGTTTCAATAATGGTGGCCTGCATAGCAAGAATATTACCTAAATCTCCCAGGGCCAATCGGTAATGTTCGTCAGAAATTCATGGCCAGCTACGCAAACGTGGTCTACACCAAGCGAGCGAGGCGATCCGGAGAGCACCTAGGCCTCGGCGCCTTAAGAGATCATACGCTCAATGTAGGACAAGTTGGCATGGAAATGCTTCGCATTTAGAAAGCAAACAATTTGACATGAATTTCCAGTTGCAAGTACATGCATAAAAAAATTATTGCCGTTGTGTCATTGGCCAAAAATGAGTCGTACTAAATTATACTCACGGAGCTGTAAGCCACCGCCTAAGCTAATCAAAAACGTCATTGCAGATCCCACGCATTGTGCGAATCGCGGTGCCACGAGAAGCAGAAGGCGAGGCAAATACCTATTACGTATCGTGTGGCATTCATCGAAGTGTTACGCGTAGGACGAACGTGTTCGCCAAAATTGCAAGAGTAGTTGTATGATCAACGGGGGCTAGCCAGGAAACTCGGCAGCACCTTGGTGGCCAAATGGCAGCTCATGTTAGGACGTAACAATTGCACTCGAGTTCGTGCACAGCAGAGACACCTGCTTTATCGAAGAGAAACGGTGCACTGATGCATTGATGGTGATGGTACTGTGCACTGATGTGCGTATTATGAGCGTCGCTTGTTGAAGTACTCCTACAGAATCGGGCAAAGTTGGAGAAAAGCATGCCCAGTGCTGCTAGAACATATGTATCATTTATGAAACTGCTCTGAGAGTCCTTAACACGCACTACACGCGTAATTGGTTAGAAACAAGTTAATGAGCAAACAGACAATGAAGCCTAGGAAAGCATAGGGGAAGTTACTTGTAGTATTTTAATTGTGGAGAAAGTAGAAAGGAATTAAAGTGGACGAAAAGACAAACCTGCTTTCGGTGGGACCCGAACCCACGACCTTCGGATGTCGCGTCCGATGCTCTACCAACTGAGCTACGAAGGCGGCCCGTCCCCCCGTCCACTTTATTGTGTATTTATGTACATATTATCCTGGGAGTGTTAGGCAGCGCCACTCATGGCCAGGGCGGTGTGCATGGAACGCACTTTCTTGCCAGGAGGCGTCACGTAGAACGTGAACTTAGATGAGATGGCTGCTGCCCAATAAGCCCTCGCATGCTACCTAAGGCACCAAGTCTGCCGCAACGAGGCCCAAGCTATGAAATAACGAAAGCCACACCGCCCTGGCCATGAGTGGCGCTGCCTAACACTCCCAGGATAATATGTACATAAATACACAATAAAGTGGACGGGGGGACGGGCCGCCTTCGTAGCTCAGTTGGTAGAGCATCGGACGCGACATCCGAAGGTCGTGGGTTCGGGTCCCACCGAAGGCAGGTTTGTCTTTTCGTCCACTTTAATTCCTTTCTACTTTCTCCACAATTAAAATACTACAAGTAACTTCCCCTATGCTTTCCTAGGCTTCATTGTCTGTTTGCTCATTAACTTGTTTCTAACAAATAAAGAACGAGCCCTTGACCCCTTCCCACGCGTAATTGGTGTTAGACAAGAAGCATCATCACAAGTGCTGCATCATTAGGTTTATTACTGCAAATACCGTCTCGGAGGAGCTGCGGTCGTATAGTGATATCGCGCTAGCTTGGCTCCTTGGGGTCCTGGTTTCGATACCCACCTACCGCTTCGATTGGTATGTGGCTTGGGATATTACAGTACAGTCGTGGTTTATTTATTTATTTGCAATAATGCTAGCCCCAAGGAGAGGGGTTGTAGCAGGGTGCCACAAAAGAAACATATAAGGTGATCGCTTGTACGCATAATAAATCCAGGCAATGTGAAGGAATACACCAGTTCATAGCAATGTAAACTATCAATGTTTTACACAGTAACGCAACAAAAATGGAAGCTTCGTAGTACTTCGTATTATTTGTGTTTACTCATAAATGTAACTTTAGTGAATGTTTGATAATGTCTCTGACTCATTTCTTGTGTTCGACGGGGATGGCTGTGCAAGTTGATAAAATTTCAAGAAATATACAATAAAACGCTGCGCTACGGGTTTACAGCGCTTCACTGAATGATTCGGGGAGGGAACGTTTTCCCTCAAAAGAATTCGTTGCCGCTTTGTTCCCGCAATATGCTGAATTTGTGAGAAAGTAGAAAACTTAAGGCATTCCTCATGCCCACCCTCTACATTCGTTAATATTTTTTATGTATGTGTCACAGAGTATGCACTATCACCGTGTGTTGCTTTTATGTCCCGTTGCTGTGAGTGCTATCGCAAATGCGTTTTCTCCTCACCAGATATGGTCGTACTTCTTTAGTCTTGGAGTCAGCGACGTCACTTTCTTCGTCCTCAGCACTCGCAACTTCAGCCGTTCAAGCAGTGATATCTCTCATGTCCTCGATACGTTGGCCAAGGCCTTCAACGACATACTGCTGTCCCTGTGAGCATTCGTCCTTTTTTTGGATGCTGTGGTGAGGTCCCGCTCTCAAAAAAAGAAAAGAAATCCTGCAGATCCGACGCACTGTGGGAATCGGTATCATGCCAAGCAGTTAACAGTGAGTTTGCCTGTGACAAATTGTTAAGCATTCAGCCAACTCTTACGAGTAGGATAAAGGTTTTCGCGAAAGCGAAAGTAATGAGGAACGTTGACAGTGCCGTGGCGAGTGAGTGGTACCTCGTGGTACGATGTAACTTTGGAAGTCATGTTAGTCCGAACCAGAAAAATCTGCTGTGTCGAAAAAAAAAAGAATGCACTAATTATCATGATTCAGTGAACCGTAACCACGGCGGCAACTGGCTGGTAGTACTCCTATTTTTTTCCTTTTTTCCTGCTGCTTTCTTTGTTTCAAATCCCGTTATACTTAGTGCTACGGGAGAGGCCTTTCGTATGGATATCATACTTTGTTTCTTTATTTTTTATTTCTTGCGCCCCAACATAGCCTAACTATACCGCGCGTTGACATGCTATCATAATATGCGTCGTTTGTTGATGTATTCTTAAAGTATCCAGCAAAGTAGCGCCAAAAAAAAAGAAAGAAAAAAACAGGATGGTAGCAGAGCATACGCATTAATATCATAGCGCTTATCACAGATTACAAACAGAATTCACGTTACACAAGCGCCATTACAACAGCCGGCGAGCAGCTTTATTTACTATCTAAACAAAACGGAGGAGACGCAGGTGTAGTCTAGCCAATGGTAGCCTGCCTGCTCGGCACCTGGAGAGCCCGTGTTCGATGCCATCCTAAAGCTTGCTCGGTTGCATGTGTGTGCGCTTCTTATGTCTACATTTCAATCGCAGCGCACGGCAAGCGGTCTTCCTTTGTATTTAGGGCGTAGTTCTTTGAGCCAGCCGTTCAGTGTCAAGCTTGAACAGTAAAATGCGCAGAAGGTGACCAAATCAATGACAGACTTTTCTTAAGCGTCATATATATATATATATATATATATATATATATATATATATATATAGCGTAGAGAGCACTCATGCTCAGTCACCTCAAACTTCTACAGAGCCGCGTTCACCGATACTAGATTTGGCTAGGTGCATTCGAACTGATGATTCTGAACGCCTAACATCCTAGTCCGCCAAGCTCACTCAGACAAGGAGCCTATTAGGAACCACTCGAAGTCAACATTACTATCAATCAGGCTGACGATTGTTCTGGCCATTCCGGTGAACTCACACTCATACTCATGAAACATTGGCCTAGCCAAACTCTTCGTTCTCAAACTCAGAGCTGAGCTGGACGCTGTGGCCAAAATGTCGGTCTGGGTCTGAGTGAAATCATGAATGAGACTGCCGAACTCTGTTTGAGACGCGTCCTAATGGTTTTATACCGAGCAAATGCGCAGAAAAATTAGTTCATTGCGCATGAATAAAGTGTGATGAGAAGTCAAATAGGGGTGCACACTGTACACTCATACAGCCTGGACCAACTGACTTGCCAATTTTGTGTATCTTGCAGACACATCACACATCAAACACATCAAACTGCAGAAGCTAGATAAACCGCGTTACAGCAATTCCCGAAAACAGGAATTGCTGTAACCCGGTTTATCTAGCTTCTGCTGTCGAGAGTGTCCTTATCTTCACTGGAACTCATATACGGAAGCCCCGACGTGGCCCACAGGCGCAGAAGCGGCACAGCACCGTTTTGCACGTTACTGTTCTCGCAGGTGACTCCTGAAGCAAAACACCCTGAACGACAGCACTGAGATGTGTTTGTCAGCCATTCATAATTCGTGGAGTACGTACCTGTTTGGTCTCCACGGAACCCCGCACTTGATTCCTAATAAAACGGGCACAATACGAGGCTATTTTTAGGTAAAGACGTTGCTGAATGCGTCAGCAACATCCTGATCTGAGGTCTCTGTGCAGTGATTACGTACTATTACGCTGTGATGCCATCTAGATTTGGCACCGGATGTGGCGACGTTAGCACTTGGTCGCATGACTGCTGTTATGGCGCACTTACGCTACGACAGGTTTATGGGCTTCTTATGGATTGGTGACATTTTTCTACATCCCGCGAGGATGCCAGGTCTTCCATTCTGCCAGGTCGTCATTGCCAGGTGCCAGGTCGTCATTAATCGGCACGTAACAATATTATTGAGTGCGAACGCTTTCACCGAACTGTTCCGGATTTTCGGTGCAGTTATCTCATCGTCACCATTAGGAAAAGTGGTGGAATTATTATGCATTATGAATTTTTCCGCTAGGTAAGTAGACAGCATATCCATTTCTGAGGTAATCGTGATGGAACATAAAGAAAACACGAATTTTTAAGGGTCACCAATGGTCACATATTGTAAAATGGTGGAGCCGATGTGCTTCTCGCACACTGCTTTGGTTATGCTAGGACGTAAAGCTAGACACACAGTTGTCTTATAAATGCATACAAAGTGGTACTCAAGTACTGATATTGTCGCATTTAATTCATGTATTCTTATTAACGTCTTCTTTATTTACAGGAGATCTCTTTTTAACGATGGAATAAGGATGACAATAGTCGGTAATGTCGATATGCTCCCTCCAGAGTTGCAAGAAAAAATGGGAAGTGCTGAAATCGCTACCACAAGTGCCGAAAGCCGGTAAGGATATTGTAGGAATTGTGGCTATATGCAGCTATCCCTGTTGTTCAGGGTATTTTATTCCATGAGTCACGAAAATACCTCCATGGGCGACCAGGGAGCCCTTCCCTCTGTTCGCCGACAAATGTAACTTGAACATCAACTGCAGGTTTAGCAGTAGGTAATTCATAACAAAGAGCAGCAACTTCAGCAACAGCAGTAGCGCGTCCAATACAATTCAGCAACGCCCTGCCAGGACCACGTCCCGACCGCTCCGCTACAGTGGTCCCTGTCTTCTACTGCTGTGGCCCTCGCCGACCCGTGTGCATCTCGCGTATTAGTAAAGCTTCCACGGTTTGGGCAGACCCACCTGAAGTGCGGTTCACACAAGTAGAGGCGCAGGTTTCACTTGTACGAATCGCATGCGATCGGATGCGCTGCGGCTACATCGTCGGCCATCTGGATTCTCGCCACGTGACTCAGCTTCGCGGCATTCTTGCAAGTCCTCCGGCTGTCGATTGTTAAATGCACCTGAAAGCGGAACTTAACCGACGGCTTTCACCTTCGAAGACCAGAGTGCGTCAACCACTTCAGCGCGACGAGCTCGGTGACCGCAAGCCATTGCAGGCTCCGCGCCATCTTCGTTCCCTCGTGGGTAACAGATGTGTTCCAGCCTTCCTCTTGCGAACCATCTGGCTTCAGCTCCAGCGATCACATGCACAGACCATCGTTCAAGCTCAGTCGAACCTGGCACGGTAGCATCGACGACTCCTCGTATCGTAGCGTGAACGGACGCTGCTACTACTATCATCAATTCGTTGAAAATGCCTGGAAGTGTCACCCACCCTGTTTAGCCGCACGTCAGATTTCGCATTTTGTCAATGACCAAGTCATCCAAGCGGAGAGTTCTCACCAACTTAATTCAGAGAACGGCTGCTTTCCGCTAATATCCTTGCACGAAAAAACAACTTTGCACGTACTTTCAGCTGAACCTGGCACCTCACTCGAGCATTAAGACCTACAGCTCGCTCCGCCTTAATGGCGACCTCAAAAATCTACGTCACAAATTTCCTTGCACTTTCTTCATCGCGGATATTGCAGAGCCACTTATGGTGCCCTATTCTTGGCGTACTAGAAGGCGCTTCCGCATTGCCGATGTGACCGACTAATCGACGTCACAACAAGGCTCTGCTCGCCAGTCGGCGTACGACCTCCCAAAAACATAGCATTAAGGCGCCTGCCGTTCAAAAACAATCACAGTACTATGCCCACCTCCCGGAATTTCCCTATCTGGCTCGTCCTAGTTGGGGTCCTCGAGACGTGCGCCACTCAACTGTCGCTGCATTTATACTACTCACGGCCCTCCAATATCCTGTCGTGCCAGTGGCCTAGGTCAGGCCGACACGCGAATCGCGAAAGCCAACTTTGAAGCCCAGCAGCACAGATTAATTGCTCGTCACTCGGAGGGTGCCTACGCCTAACAGCTTCATATGGTGCCAGAGAAGACCAAGGGCCGACGATCGTGTGGGATTAACCACCGTAGTGTTCCCGACAGGAATTCCGTCCGTCATAGAGAGGATTTTGCCGTCCGCTTACACGCTATCACCATCTTCTCAGTTGTTGACCTCGTAAAAGCCTGCACACATATTCCTCTCCACCAGGATGACGTCCCGAAGATAGCAATCATCGCGCCCTTCGGTGGAAGCCTACCGACATGCGACAATTCTGCGTACAGTGATTCATAGTATACTGCAATGTGCCTTTCTCGAATCCTCGAGAAAAAATAACATTTTCGAGTTTGTAGTTGACAGCACCTTCTCTTTTACCCTGATTTGTTCAGGAAGACTGTTTTTAAATATGAGTGAATATGAGCTTTTTTAAAACACACGGACAGTTTTCATGTTATATTTCCAAAGATACCGTAGCATGGCCTCTGAACAGAGCACGCTGCTGTGGTTTTGGTTTTTGGGTTCAAAGATCCTGATCAGGCAGTCTTGCTATTTTGGTGCTCTCTAACATTAGCATCTTCATCGGTTATGACACGTTCGCAATCCACCGACCATGCCATGTGCCATTGTCAACATTTTATTTGGTATACCTATCCTGCTTCTATAGAGTAATCTGTATTTTCCTCTACATCCACTGACTATCCTGGTATCGTAAGTCATCTGCCATCCCAAGCACTTCTCTGTTTTTCATGACGCTTTTCGACAGCCCTTAGATCTTGTGCTACTGAACACCAAATATCGATATCTTTGACTAGCTGTACTCGAAAAGAATACGAGTGATTTTTCTGCTCGCTGTGAGGCGTCGTACAGAGAAGTCAACAATAGATATTTCTTAATTGAGGGACTTTTTTGGCGGCAGGGGTGACGAGCAGGAATTGCTCTGTGCTGCTTCTTCTCCATCAGACGTGAAACGTCAGCAGATGCGCTGACAATTACCAGGCGAAAACTGGGAGAACGTGCATCTTGTAGTGTCATTCGCAGGAGCCCGGCGTCAGATTGCTGACGTTCAGCTGTCTCTTATGTGGTGACGGTTTCAAAAGCCGTGTCCATCTTCCATAGGAGCATTTTCGACTGGTGTGCCTGAGAGGCATTCAGCATCACAGTGCTTCCGGGCAGACCTGTAGACTACTGACAAGTAAGGGTGTTACAATAATGAATTCTAGAAACAAATCGTACACGAATAAAAATACCATTCGAATAATTTAGTCAATGAATAGATTTCTAACAGCAAGGAGAACAATTTCAGAACCGAACGAGTATTTGACATTTTATTTGAAATAAATATTGATATACATTGACAACAGGATATTATGATTTCTTCTCACTAACAAATGGGCATTTATTTGGACTTCCTCTTGATCACCTGTACAAGACCATCATCGGTCCTTGTCTCAAGTGTCTTCCTCGTCAGCGTCATCTTGCCTTCGTTCAATAAAGCATCGTCGGAACCACGGCATTTCAAGTGGTATTCCTTCGTCCTCTCTCCTTCGGAAGACCTCTCCTGGAGGCATGTTCAGGACACCGCTTACGCCAGGAGACCGTTCTTTCTTTTTCAAAAGAAAATAGATGACAGGGGTCGAAATATTACAGGAGCTACATGTGAAAAAATACACGTTTTCATACCGAACTCTTCGGAAATACGAAACGCAATGAATCATTTCGGAAATATGCAGCGGCACACTATCCCGTGGTGGCGGAATTTGGTGAAAAGCGCGCCGACCAGATATCGCCTGCAGGAAGCTAAAAGCACCGTGCGTAAATGTAGTTTACCCGACATTCCTGTATGTCTCTTGTTGTGATGTCTTATGATGTGCCCGGTCTAATGTGGAATCTACGACAAGCATTTCACGAAGTTAAGCGTGCTGTAGAAACCTAAAAATTGGGAACTGTCAAGTCACCGTCTCGAAGGCTGACACTTGCCACGGGCTAAGAAACAGACAGCCTCATTTTCAGGTTGAAGATCACAAACGAGCTTGCGCACTCGTTCTCTTTGCAAATAAAAGTATTCACTATAGTAGAAATAAATACGCAGATTTGATACAATATTTAGCATTGTCTTTCGCACGTCTGTACATTGCAGTTAGTATATCGCCTTCGAATTTGAGATCTACAAACTGGTCAGAGCTGTTTGCGCGGTACAACAAAAGGCAAATTTGCAAGCGAGAAACAAAGCTAAGTGATATATTGAGGTATCCGAACTATGAAACGGAGCTTATGCGCTATGTTTGAGGACGAACGGAGCAACGGTAAATGCGCAATTGTTCTTTATGGGTAAAAATGGACCACCGATGCAACGGACTCTAAGGATGAACCGAAGTAAGAAATGCTCAGTTAATGGATTCTTCTTCGCACGAATAATGTGGAGGGAGAGTTCTCACATATTATAAAACGTGAGGTTGTTTTCGCCTTCAGTGCTAATCTAACTACTTGAATGGGTGTCTATTCCAACGCCCATTAAAGTGCCCAGAGGCAGTAGATGAGAGCTCGCATGGCGCGCTTTCACCCGGTAACTTTGTTCTGCTAGTGTTAGAAGGTAGCACGAGATTCCGAAAAACATCCATTGTTATTTAGGGTATGTTTGCTCAGGATACGTCTGGTATTTGGCAGGTGGCCACAGTACCAAAAATAAATCAACAGATTTTGGTCCTAAATTTTTTTTCAAATATTTGTCCTACCGCTCGGGAAAGCTCGCGTACAGCAAACTAATAATCGCCAAAGGTGCTGGAGACTTTACAATACATCAGACTATAATCAGTAAACCTGTAAAATTGGTTGCGTTAAAGGGCTAAAGGGACAGTCTTCCGCTCGGACAATTTTTAAGATTGTGGTAAAAATGGGCAGATGGTACGTCACATTTACGGGAACGAGCGTGCTTTGACCCCACAAATAAGGAATTATGTTTTTAATTTTGCTCTGAAAATGGTGCAAGATTCCAATGTGTACATGAACCGCCTACGCAGGCATACATATGCTGATGAAAAACAATGATGTATGTTTTACAAGTGTACTTGATCCCACGAGACCCCTTTTAGGAGCGAAGCTCCTTAGGGCGTGGGTCGTTCCTTCCTCCGTACATAGCATGCAGCCACCTGTAGTTTTATGAAGTGCTCACTAGATGGCGTGATGGTGCTACGGTGCTCGCTTCATTCACATGTATGGGAACGCGTAGTATGGGAGTCTGTCTGTCCGTCCGTCTGTCTCTCTGTCCGTCCGTCCGTCTGTCCGCCCGTCCGTCTGTCTGTCTATCTGTCTGTCTGTCAGTCCGTCCGAGCACTGCGGTGCTGCTTAGCTAGTACGTGAATTGATCAATAGATGGCGCGGAGGCGCTCTCTGCGTGCTCATGTGTGATTGGAGAGCGCTAGATGGCGACACACAGTGTTTGTCACGTCTTTGATGATGTACTGGGCAAAATTCACGGAAGATTCACGGTTTTTACCGGTGAACGTCCGGAGCTTCGCCCACTCATCATTCACCTCGTGGATATGCTGTGATTTTTTTATAACGTGCGAGAGCAATTCGTTCTTTTTATCGCTGCTATCGGTGCAGTGCAGGTGGCGCTTCCTTCGAATTCGTGTGCCTCTACAGGCTCCCAGTACTACGCGTGCCATGCATGCGGCGCTGCATATCTGAGGCGCCGCCCGGCGCGCCGACTTTCCCTCGCCTCTCCTCCTCGTCACCTCTGGAATGTCGACCTTGGAACCGGCTCTTGTTGTGAAGCGTCCCGCGCCCGAAAGGGTAGCCAGGGAGATGATGACTCGTGGTGCGCGGTAGCCATTGTTGCCGGCATCTGTACACGTAGGAAACGAGGGACTTCGTAGATAAAAATCATGTTTTAATAATTTCTGCTCAGTTTGTGGAGAAACCACTACACACTGGGACACATCGAAAGGTACGCTTTATATTGCGCAAAAAAAATCGGGAGAGCGATGAAGCACGGTAGATAGTCTCTTTAAAGCAGTGGGTGTGGCCCCAAATGGGGGAGACAAATGCCACGCATGTTGCCTTAAATAATGAACCAAGTAGCTGTGCAGCATGTCCCTTTGATGCGGTTGCGGTTTCGGAAATACTTCATATTTTCACTTAATCTTAGATTTGAACAGTTGTGTAACACCTTGTACCTCTTGCATCCAAGAACCAAGACAATCAGGCTCTGCACAGCCTACAACAGTAAGCAAGGCCTCAAGACTTTGGTGCTCACCTTAGCCAATGCCGTCCGTTCGGGTGCCATCAAAACAGAGTAAGTGGTTCACTATTATCGCATAGCAGTGATTGTGCCTCCCATTGTTTTCTGCTGTGTGTTATACAGGCAACGTTTTGTCGTCTGTTGCCGAGATTGTAGCTCACCCGGTGGCGAACATTAGGACATACACCCCTCGTAAATCGTTCCTTGGAAGCCTTCCTTTTCTTTCTGTGTTAAATTTTAACTCGTATTCCCTGAACCGCATCACATACATTATGTCGTGAGGCAGATATAATATTTCTTCCACGTCACGGCAAATAGGTTCTTCATACGTGTTCCACTGCCGCTTTTCATCGGGGCATATCTTGCTATTTAGACTTTGGCATTATGTGTCATACTAACGACTTATAGTGTGGATAACAGACCTGTGGGAGGTACCGTGTAAATTAAATCGAATCCGTATGAAGCTTCACCTACCTAAAGCGAAACAATTAATCGAATGGCACTAGTAATTATTTATACAACATACGAAACGCTTTCTTTAAGATACACCTGTGCGATTCAACGGGCCTCAGATTGCAATGATACTTCAATCTTAATATTGGAATTCCGTAAGCGATATTGTTAATTCCTTCGTCTCCATCATGATCTTCAGCCTATTGTATGTACACCGATGGAACAAGGCCCCTCTTGGTGAATACGTGGCAGTGGTTACACACTGGGTTGTGTCACACTGCTCAGGTTTCGTCAGATCACACACACACACACAAAAAACGTGGCTGATCCCCCTGTTGTAGGAATCGGTATAACACGTAAGTGAAATGACCGAACTGCACCGAGCTGCACTTTCGGAGTAGAGTAGCCTCAGCGGGAGCGCTGACACCCGACATCCCGACTGATCGGAAGCGGCACCCGGCGTGAGTCGTACTGACAGGAAAATAAGAGCAGCTGTCAATTCTGCGCCGCAGGACAGAAGTGTGGCAGTTCGCATGGCCATACTGACATGCAATGAAGATACGTAGTGATGGAAGTCTCGAACCTCGTTTATCTGTGCCCCGGTTCAGTAAAGGTTAAAGCTGAGTACATCGCAGGCCGATGACGCTGCACTTGGCCGTGTAGGTGCTGCAGGGTGTACTATTCCTAGGACGTACTCTAGGTCTAGGGAGGTACCACTTCCAGGAACGTTGTCTGAGGGCAGGCTGCTGTGGGAAAGAAGACTGAAGACGAGCGCCACAATGTGCAGTGATGTGTGTTCCTTCACTGTCCTGTAGTTTGTGCTTCAGTGGTTTTTCTAAGCGAACTAGCCCACCTAAGAACTCTCATGCTTGTCTATAAGCTTTCGGAGTTTGGGGACAGCACTGTGTTTCACAGAGTCAGTCTAACAATGAAATATATACGTTAAGCGGCTGAGACTTCCTGGCGGATGGTATTTGGACACATGTTATTTGTTCTGCAAGAAAAGCTGCGGTGTAACATATAGAGTGAGGAATTTAATGTCGCATCTTTTAAGCAGTTATCTTTAACTGAGGGGAGGTGGGTGGGTGGATACAAAACATTAAAATCTCAGCGCCTCTAAATGAGAAAAACTGTGTTTTGTCCGCGTTGATTTGAAGTGCTTTACATCAAGTATTTTGTAGCAGTGCCACAAAATGACACCATCGTCAAGAATCACTCCTAGCGGAGTTTTTTATTCAGTGCGTTTATTTTCTTTGTAGCTAAATGTATTGAGAGGTACTGGATCTCCTTGACGGATTCGTCCTCTAAAAAATTTCGCTATCATCTTTCGTACTATATTTCCTACAGCAACATATTTGCTGTACGCTAAGTGAAATTTATGCTGCTCAGCATTTTATTTCGCTGTTCACTATTCTGATGACTTATTAGTTGAATTATCTTTTGACTACTGACATGTTTCTGCTCAGCATTCAGCAGGTACTTTAAGGTCAGGTCGGGCGCTACTTGTGCCGTGAGGTCAAGCCCTGCCTTGTGCGTTTGGTTTCGAGCTCTGTCACGCTGCAGACTGCAGCATTTTGCCCTGAAAATCAGTCCAGATGTATACGGAAAATAAAAAATTGGATTTGACCATATTCTAGCTATGCCATCAAAATTTACTGCTAAAACTAGGTCTCCTACCCATAAATTGAGACGTGCAGAAGAGTACCATTTATAAACGAATAATAATAACATTAAATTACCTTGCAGTTACGCCTACCAGAAGTACTGTTGCCACTTTAAAATATATACATAGTTTGCCAATGTTGCCAGGTATTACCTATGAAAAAAACATACAAGCCTTTACATATACTACTAAAAGTTCAATATTCATTCCTGATACCTATGCTTCGAGTCCTAATTACTAGTCCATTCTATTCTTAAACATTTATGAATGCGAAAAAGCCCTGAAAGCACTTTCGCGCCTCTTGAAGATGACGGGTTTAAGCGGACGCATCTGACTGATGGAGTCATCGTACATCTCTTTCGTTGTTCTCCTTCCTCCTCTCTCTCCCATGTTCTTATTCCCCCTTCCCATTGCCCCAGTGTAGGGTAGCCAACCGGACGCCTTTCTGGTTAACCTCCTGCCTTTCTGTTTTTCCCTTTTTCTTCCTTCCTCCTGTGATTGCATAAACATCGTGGTCAATGGGCTGCAGAGACATCAGTGCGGGTTTTATCGAGGATCTGGTGGCAACGAACGAGGCTCCCGAAACAGATATCTGGTTTCGGAGCAGTGGTGAACTACGCTTGAGCGAATTCCTTGTGCTGCAGAGTGGGTACGCCTACATTCACGTAGAACAAGCGCCCTTGCCTGCAGTCAGCTGTTGGGATTGGCTGTGGATGATACTGCGATTTCAACTCAACTGGCCCCACATCAGGGTAAGTGGGAAACGCCACTGGTAACATTGATTTCGCTTCAGTCGTGTGGAAATAAGGGCATGACATATTATACCAAAATTGATTTACTATATCCAGCGTGCACAGCTACGCATTAATTTGTAAAACATAAGTGGATTGTCAAGCGCCATCGTGGGGAACTTTCAACTAAGGTTGCTGCCAGCTTTCGGCTACTGGCTTGGTACTGAGACCTGGCAAGGTTTTTCCCAGATCGTTTGAGGGGACGTCGCTCGAATTGGTAAGGGTCACGTTCCATGCTTTGCTCTGCGGTTCGCTCTCGCTCGACACCTAACGTCATCTGGGAGTGGATATGGGTTACTCGATTGGTACACTGTGATTAGAGCTCGGATTGAATTGCGATCTTGCGTATATAGCACCTTTTGAATTCGTGCTATTACGTGGGATCCATTAGCAGATATATAGAATCGTTGCCCTGTTATGACACTTACTTAAGTAAAACTAAGAATGTCTTTTACATTCCTTGTGAGCTGTATTCCATAGGAGTAGCGACCGGCATATTGCTCGACAATGGAAAAGTAATATTACAGATGACAGCGTGCTTTGAAGCTGAAGGTCGCACATATCAATGTGGATGTCCACGCGGGAATTATCAATGAATACTTGCGCCAGACTACACGCTAAATATAAACAGGCCTGTCATCTAGGCGAGATTTTCTGTACATCTACTGATTCATTCACTATGGGGTATATATGAGATATCACAATCTTCCTCCGCACTGCTAACCTTTACGAGTGTTACTTTCCAATCATGGCCTTTACGCTTACGAAGAGAAGTAGATGGATGGCTGGTAAACAACGTGTAATTGCTAAAGGTGCAGTGGCCAGAAGAACGCTTGCAAGTAATG
Source organism: Hyalomma asiaticum (assembly GCA_013339685.2). Lineage (NCBI taxonomy): Eukaryota > Metazoa > Arthropoda > Arachnida > Ixodida > Ixodidae > Hyalomma > Hyalomma asiaticum. The sequence goes on along the minus strand of CM023488.1, from coordinate 79,865,739 downwards.
TGTAGCCGATTTCTTTCGCCAAATTTTAGTGGCACTATCAGCTATCGACGTTATACTTTTTATAAGCGCTGCAAAATGACCTCTGGATGAGGTTTGTTACAGAAATGAGAAAATATGGAAAAAATTCAAATTTTAGAGCAATGTCAAGTATGGAGCACTTAACGGAGACGTGATACCAGATTACACGTTACGTACAACAAAAGGAAATAAGTTAAGCGCCGAAGTATTTAACGAGATCGAAATATATGGAGGCCGACTCCCACCTCATTGGGGATGGAAGCGTGAGCCATAGGCGTGCGATTGTAAGCTACACGTGAAAAAGAAAGAAAGGGAAACATTCGACATGCGAGTATGAGCTAGTCCACGTAAAGTTAACATGAACTCGTAGTCAGTCAACCAAAGGCTCCCAAACACCATGGTGTACACGCGCGCTATGAAATATGTAAGACAGCACCATGCAAGGCAATTAGATTAACATTAAGGTCGCCTTAAGAGTTCTTCGCTCTGTGCGACTGTTGCAAGGGTAATTATAGTAGCGTGTAAGGAACTGAATGTACAAATACTTAATATGACGTTTCACTCGGTGTGATCACTATGGAATGTAATTTGAATGACCTACGTATCATCCAAACAGAATTAACAATGGCTTAGCTCTTCGTTTATAATTTATGTGCTACTCAAAAAAATGGTCGAGAGAACGTACCAAAATACGTGTTCCGACACCGGCACGTGTATTTGAATGGCTTCCTCACAAAGAGAAATCCACTAGTAGATATGCTAGCTCTACCACAATCGTTTGCACAGCAATCTCAACAGCGGGGCTGTGGAAGCTCGAGTTCTAGTCGTGCCGGTCTCAGCTTATATTCGTCTATCTGCCAGAGGACCACTCTTGCACTTGATCCGCTACCGACACTGCTACGTCAGAATGATTAAGCGAACGACACTATTGCGAGAAAGAACGCCTATTCACAGCCTCGATTTGTACATTCATGCTCTGCACACTGCTACCCAACTCCTGGCCTCAGCCCGGTGATAAATTATGGTAATATTGACAGTGACAGTGCTACAAGATGATCCCGGCCGCGGCGGCTGTATTTCGACGGAGGCGAATGTTTAGGCCCGTGTGCTGTGCGGTGTCAGCGTACGTTGAAGAACCCCAGGCGGTCGAAATTTCCGGAGACCTCCACTACGGCTTCTCTCATAATCAGAGCTGGTTTTGCGCCATTAAACCCCACAAATCAATCAATCAATCAATCAATCAATCAATCAATCAATCAATCAATCTGTGCTACCAGATGGCGAAGAAAAATAACGGAAGACAAAGAAAGAAAACTGGGGTCGCAAAGAAAGGAAAAATGGACCCATGCTTGTCCACGACTCACTTCACACACTTTGCCCTCATTCCACTGCTATGTGATGATGGTAGTGATAATGACAGGGCTACATGAATGTGACCTCAATTTTGACATCCAGTGCAAAGCCCCCGTGCTCACTCTAACTTCACAAGCGTGGTCCTGACTGAATTTTTCTGGCACTTGAAGTCTTCAACACACCTCTCGCTTCTTTTACTGTTTCAAGATTAGAGGCACTAATTTCAAAGAGTTGCGATCACGCATTTTTGTCTGTCCATAGAAGTCGTTCCCAATGTCACCAAATTCATGAGAAGGTGAGTCCGTGTTTTGGCCTATTTGCACTGATGCAGGCTTTAAAGGACAAGCACCGCACGTTGTTTGGTTCCCAGGAAGACCTGGAAGACCCTGCCAGAACTACTCGTCAGCGTTGCTTCATAGAACACATCAAGTCCACGAGGACGGCTGACATGCGCAAACTATGCTCCAGTTAAGGTACACGGCCAGCAAGCCTACCTCCCTACTGAAAGCGATAATCACGAAAAATAAATGGCGACAGTGATACAGTAGTGTCGATATGATACAGTAGTGTCGCGTAACGGGCACGGCTCCGCTTCAAGGGTGCAAGGTTATCTTTAAATACATAATTTTCGAGGCTCGTAACGTGCTTCAATGCCTCTTCCGACATGGAAATGCACAACCTCTAAAGACTGCGGCAAACTGCGACTTTCTGTCACCTCTTTCTGTGAACGAACTCTCGCTTTCGTCTAAGCCTATAGTGTAAAGGTAAGTAAAGATTTCCTGTAGAAGATAATATGTCTAGGCTCTACCCTTACAGAGAAAACGTGTTTCTAAATAAACAACGACAGAACGACTGTTCATGTTTTGTACCATAAGAGTAAACATGAAATGCCATCACACGTGAATGTGTCGCTGCGTTTGGCATGTATACGCACGCGGAAAGAGCCAGCTGCTGAAAATGTGTACAAAGAACTGCACTGAATGTCCCTATATCAAACACTGATCCTGTTGGCCACGTGTAGGAATAAAGTGCTTACTAGCAAGAACGCTAAAGAAATGAATTTACAGATTGTATTCAGGGAGCGGCTGTTGCAGCCAAGATGGAAGGACAGCCGCAAGACCAGCAACAGCGCGAGCGGTACGCCAGTCGTCGTCTTCGTCACTTTCCTGCGCACATTGTCACGTGAAGGATGGCGCGCTTTCACCGAGCAGGAACGCTTCGTAACACTATCAGTGAATGTTTCCTTGAGTGTTGCTCTTCTGTGATGGTTATCACTGCAAGACCAGTCGCCTCCTGTATAGTCACTGAAGCATTAATTAACGAATTAGAATATCATTCGTCCATGCCTTCCAACTCACGTTTCCTATATTCTGACCTAGAACACAAAATGATAGCGTGTTTATTTTTTTCTTATTGTTTGTACAGTGCATGATTACTGTACACAGGTACTCTATGTGACGTATGTCTAAAGTGCGTGTTCGAACAACAAGAAAAAATGTGGCTGATCCCTTAGCCAAAGGGATCGGTGCAACAAGAATGTGAAATGTGTCTTCGCATAAGAACGTGAAAATTTCGTTACATCGAGGTGACCTTGCCCATTGCTATCGGTGTTTCGCTGGTACGGCAGCGTTTGTCATGGATGAACCCACGTCCACGCATCGCCTCCATAACATCGATGAATCCCTTGCGGTAAGTGAAGTAGTTTACATAATCACTGGACACAGTCCATCGTAAATGCCGCGCGACAAAGGTATCAGTCATATTTCCTTGCGTCAAATTGACCCGTCAACGCCGTTGCCGTGCTTGAGCGCCTAACGCAGGATTGTTCTTGTTGCCATCGCGCTCGAAGGGTCGTACGCGGGGGAACGCTACCTACTACAAAAGGTGACCGGTGCTCTTGAAACTCCGCTGTCGGCGCACATAAGCTCTGCGAACCAACTTTGGTACGAACGCGCATATATTCTTTTTTATCACGCTTCCTCATGATGCATCGACTTGGACTTTGGAAAGCGCCTGGAATAGTGCCGCCAACCAGGAGAGACGAAGGAACGCTGCAGTGATTCACTTCACCTCTCCCGAATGGCGGCACTGTCCGAGGCAATGTGCGCCAGGATTTCATCGCACTGAACCGGACGCGAGCTTCGCAGGAAGAATGAATAGCCGCCGTGGTTGTGTAGTGGTTAAGGTACTTGGCTGCCACTCCAAAAAAGCGGGTTAGATCCCGGTTGCGGTGGTCGCGTTTTCGATGGAGGCGAAAATGTCAGAGGTCCGCGTACTGTGTGTTGTCAGTGTACGTTAAAGAACCCCAGGTGGTTTATATTTCCGGAGCCCTCCACTACGACCTTTCTCTCCTTCTATCTCTTTTCCTGCCCCCACGGACGCTTTGCCATGCTCCCGATATGGGCTGCAGAAATTAGCGTCCTTTCCTTAATCGAACCACAATCAAGAAGCAATATGATGTGCGTTTGTACAGGGTCGGGCGTGTGAAAAAAAAAAGAAAGCGGCGTTAGCGCAGTGGTAGAGCACCGACCACATTTCGTCGCGGAACAGGTTGCTGCGAGTTCGATTCCCAGTGCATAAATTCTGAGATTTGTTTTCTTTATTCATGTTAATTTTACTGCGTCATATGCGTTACGCTAGTGACGTATTGGGTCTGGTAGACCACAGCATATAAAACTCTCGTGTTAAAATGGAGTGCGACCAGTCTTATCAAGTCTCTTTTGTTAGGCAATAGTAACAATTTACACGTGTTAATGAAGTAGAGGGGTCATTTTAGTACACACATCAAAGAATGTGTAGGATGGCGTGTCATCCTTTTAGATGTTTTATGCTGCGCTCATGTTGACGATGCCAAGTGGATGCCCTGGCCAAGTGAGCTGCGAGGTCGCGGTAGCCCGCGTGGCTGCTGCCGTCCCCTATTGCAAAAACCAGCGCCTCCAGTGCATTTCCAGTACGTTTTCCGTACTGGGAGCACTGGAAACGCACTGGGAACGATCATATTTCACTGGGCCGTACACACTGGGACGCTGGCAGCGCTGGCTTGCACTGGTGTGCGCCGGCGTTGTACTGGGACAAGCTGGCATAGCTGCAATGTCACTGGTACCAGCGAGAGGCTCGCTGGAAAGCGCTGTACACTGGCAGGCTGCGCGCTGGCACGAGTGTGGGAAAACACTGGAAGCAGCCCAAGAGACGCTGGTGCTGGTTTCACAGGCGCGCGCTCTGCACTGGGCCATTATTAGTTGATTTCACTAGGTGTAAAGATTCTCGGAAGATTTACGGCTTGGCCGTACTTTATCGCTGCGAGCTACAGGGTGCGTCAATGCGGCGTACGGCGTCCGCGCGCAGTAAGCGCTAGCAGCTGTGAATGTTTACGTTTGTGCATTTTCCCTGCACTTTGCTGAGACACGCAATGTCACGTCTATATGAGCCACTCTGGTAAGAGTTCTGCTGTAGTGTTCACTTGTGTGGAGGAGTCGCTGCAAATAACAGTAAAATTTTACATCTACGCGAAATTTAATGACGCTCTCAAAGCGCCGATACAAACTCACGCAGAAAAAGAAAAAAAAACACCCACCGACCACCACCACGCTGCAAATGCACCTATGGCGATTGCTGCACCTTGAAATACTTTAGATGCGACAAAAATTAATCATATCAGAAAGCTTCTTGAGATAATATACAATGTTAGCTTTCTCAAGCCGCCGAGCCCCGATCGGTCTGTCCCAGTATGCTCCCAGTGAAGCTTGGGCATAGCGTACCGGCCGAGTCCGTCTACACGCGAACGGCACTCCAAGCCTTAGAATACGCTACTACGACGAATCAAAATTACTGCTTAGTACAGACTTGGTATCGGTTAACCTGAACAGATGATTTTTATTTCTTCGCGGTGCTTGAAGATGAAGCCGTGAGCATCCAAGCGACGCACTTTGAGCAAGCAAATATATGCCACGGAAAGTTGCTGCCGCACTCTTTTCTGACTCAAATGCAACCACACATATTTGTCGATCAGTAGGGCTTACTGAACAAAGATGAGCAGAGGTTTCCCACTGCACTGCGCTTACTTTTTGCGAAGCGATTAACAGAATTGTGAGCTTCGATGAACCTGTGTATGTCAGACACTGGTACTGCCGCTGTCCTAAAATATCACCGTTTGAGCGAGAAAACTGCTAAGTGCCACTTGAAGTACACGTTCAATTATCGAGCGGCATTACAGTCTACACAAAACGCATCTAAATACATGTCGAATATTCGTAAGAGCAAGAAAAGGCTATCGAGTTCAAGCCGTAACAGCCGATAGACCGTGCCCGTCGGTCTGGTTATATTTTGTCGGTATTAAATATGAATTGCCCCGCCACGGTAGTCTAGCGGCTAAGGTACTCGGCTGCTGATCCGAGGGTCGCGGGATCGAATCCCGGCCGCAGGCAGGCAGGCAGGCAGGCACAAAACTTTATTTTGGTCCTGAGAAACTGCAGTTGGACGTCCCCTTCTAGGGGGATCCTGTAGCAGTTGCGGGCCGCTCCCACGCAGGGACAGGAAGACCGTGGCCCACCGCCCTCTCGCAGGCTCTCTGGACAGCCCGAAGTTGAACCGAAAGGTCGCCGCTTCTCAGGGCTTCCTCCCAGCCGCGGCGGCTGCATTTCGATGGAGGCGAAATGTTGAGGCCCGTGTACTCTGCGATGTCAGTGGACGTTAAAGAACCCCAGGTGGTCGAAATTTCCGGAGCGCTCCATTACGGCGTCTCTCATAATCAGAACTAGTTTTGGGACGTAAAACCCCACAAAACAACAATATTAGATATGAATTGTATGATACACTGACTGCTGTCGTCATTATTGGAATGCCATGCGTGATCGGCGGCTTGTTTTATTTGTCTGACAAAACTGTGGGGGCTTAATTGCGCGCAAATGCGCGTTGGTCTTGTGTATACCACTGCAAACGACAAGTCTGACGGAAGGTTACACCGCTGACTAGCCTGTTTACGGATACACTAGCGTGTTCTGGCGTGGCGCAGTGGTAGTGCACTGGGTTGTAGTGCAGAGGTAACACGTTCGAATCCTACTCTCGGGAGTTTTTTTTTTTGGTGCGTTGTTTTTTTTTGTTATGATGCGTCCTCTCGCTTTTTTATATGTGTATTATTTAGCATGCATGGCAGGGAAGCACCACGTTTTTTTTGCCCTAAAGAGGTTTGCCGTGCCAGTAGCCCGCGCCTCCCAGTATCCCGTGGCACGCCAGCGTGCCAGTATACAGCATCACACTGGGCCCATAATCCGGCATGGCGCTGGATGCTGGCTCCCAGTGGCGCTGGGTTTTCCAAAAGGTTCCATTTGAAATGGAGCTCGCACCACTAGTCCCACAGCTGAATGCTGCTGACAAAGGTTTGGTATTCTCGAGTGTACTACTCGCTTCATTGTCGTAAGCAAAGCTGTTTATCATAGGTCATCTAAAGCATGCCGTTCACGAGTGTAGGCTGATCACTGTAATCCTAAAATACATAACATGATGTCATAGCTGCTTGCGCATTTTGAAGACTTTCCTTTACAGGACCACAAAGCGGTTATGCTGCTTGTGTGCAAATAATTGCTCCTGTAGGGCAAGCGCCATTCTATTCATTAGTGACAAACATCAGCGCTCCGCATGAAGTGTGTAATGTGCTACAGGATTCTAAATAAGCGCATCGTTATGATCGATGCGACTCAAGCCAAACAGCCTTCAGACGCCCCTGGCTATGGGTCGTACAATGGGTACGCAAATGGTTGATGTGACGACATGAGTCATGAGCCTGACGTCTTGAATAACGGAGAAAGCGAAGACCAGTATTGGAGTGGCATTAGGCGGCGCACACTCCTATTGGCATCGTGCCACATCAGACGCTAGTACTACGGAGGGCGGTGGGCCTCCATAGTACTAGACAGACAGACAGACAGACAGACAGACAGGGATAGATAGAAACGCCACACTTTTAAAATTTAGCAGTCTAGGCAAGTTAAAGAACATGAGCCGTGCTACCATCCGCCCTTACAGCCTTGAGCTGTTGCTTAGTCACAGAGGAATCCCGTAGAAATGCAAAATATGCTTGTTCAAAACTTTCATCCGTTCAAATAGAGGATGAAAATTGTATCCAGGAGGTATGACGGATGAAAATGTTTCATGTGTTCATTTTTGAAGAAATGAAGAAAGGAGTTAAAAAATGTTAAAGCACCAAACTTTTCATTTTGTATTCTTGAGACTCCATCACCTAACTCATATTTCCTTAATATTACATTGCGCAAGCCCACACGAAGCTACACAATCAGTAAAAGAAACTGTGCCGATTGTGAATGGCGGTCCGACATTAAGCAGTTTCATTTAGTAGGTACACGCACTATCGACATACAACGGTCAAGACGGTCGCTCTCTGTATTCAGGTAAAGCATTCTTTCCTATTTGAGAACCCGCCTTTTAAATGCACGTTCATAAGTCTTGCATCGACTGAGAAATCTCACTAACCTCTAGGCTCATGAAAAGGTAGTATAACGTGAAGGCGTAGCGCAGTAGACAATGCATGATAGTTCGCGATAAGACAGGAAGAGGCAGACAAGCGGGTGGTACGAGTACCGTCACATGAGACGAAGTCCTGTGGGAGCCGATTCTAGTTGCGGCGCCTAAGTGCGTCACAGTAGCACACCGTCATCCCTTCGCTGGTAAGTTTCACCGGTGAAATATGTGTTCGGTGCGTCAGCCTCTGCCGTAATTGAACAAAAACAGCCATGCACCAACGTAGTTCTCTCTGCAGCAGCTGCCGTGAAACGCGCTCATTAGCGGAATGTGCCGCACAAGTGTTTACCGGAGCCAACCACGCTACTCACAGCATTGGCTTAATCATATTGCGAAATTGCCTCAGCCGGTTGTTTCAAAACAATTAGTCATGCAACAGGTGCAAGTGACTCGTCTATTACTACTGCCAAAAGAGCTGCACAAGCCAGCGCTCACGGACAGCAATGCCGGATTTCAGATGTTTGGGTTGCCGAAGCAATCGCTGAATGCAGTCGCCCAGAGGACCCTCTCATTTGTACCGCCGATGCGGAAAGTTATAACCTATGCAGAGACTTAAACTCCCCCCTCTCTCTCCCTCGCGTTGAAGTTGCGTTCCTCGCTTGTCTCAAAAACACGTGCCGACGCAGCTGCACCGCGGTTTCGCCTCACAGTAAATTGTAATCATCAGGAAAGGCTTTCAACGTCTTGTTCAATTTTGCGCTATTTAAACCGCTCTGTGAGTCAGAGGGTGCGAAGTTATTTATCATAGACCACGTGGTGAGGTACTTTGAACTGTAGTAAACATGGCTGGGACTAGTAGTCTTTACTTTTTTTCAGAAACCCACCCATGGTGTTCGTTCTTTTAACAGCTCAACTGTTGTTCCGGACACTCGGCTGGAGGGGCTCGCAGAAACATTGGGAAATCCCGATGGCAGCGCACCGCGTGAGGCACAAAATATTTAAGGAATCTCTCGCAAGTTTCCAGCTTACTCAGTCGGGTGGACTGTATGGAGCGGGATATTCAGTTCACTTGTCAACGCAGAAAGGACGGAATCTTCTATTTGCTCTATTTTACAAACAACCGAAAAGCCGACTCTTACGTCTCTGAATATACCACAAACCGACACAAACCGGTTTTTGGCTGGTCGATCGCTCGGCCAGCCACAAATATTCTGTAGAGCACCCTACTAAGAACCGAAACGCATTGCACTTTGGAATCTGACAGCCGCAATAAAAGACGTTTCGCTGAACACGGAAGTAATAGGTATCCCAGCCACATCATATAAAAACGATCTGGCAGCAAAAGAGAAGCAAAGTACTAAGGCCACCTTTAGCCCCATCCAGCCTTTCTGACAAGTAACTCTGTCTCCCTCATGTTACAGGCGCAAGTGAAGCCATTTCTACTGTTTTAAGAAACAAAGGCGTTAAGGTCGCCCATGAACCGAGAAACGCAATAATTCAACATCTACGTAATGCGAAGGACCCTGCTCCAAGCGGGAAAGCCCAGGGGATCGTACATAAAATAGCATGTTTATGTGTCAGGCACCGTACATTGAAGAAATAAAAACCTGTCCATAAGGACGTACAGGACGTCTGCATGTTTACAAGGCAACGCCACCGTAATACGCTGACTACGCGTCAACTTTTCAGAAAGAGGAATCCTCGCCTCAGGGCGCAGCCTTCATGGTTGCTGGAGTAGTGGTTCGCTGAGGACACCGCTAAAGGCCTGAACCCTTCCAAAGGCAAAGCGTCTAAAAATAACGACATTCAGGCTTTAACTTCGCAGGAGAGGAAGTGCCTCGACACTACCGATAGTGGCTCGACCTATCATGCCGCTGCGTCGATGATGGTGATAGCGGTTGGGTTTAGGATAGGGGGCTTATTTCTGCAGCCCATGTCCAGAGCAGGGCTAAGCGTCCGTGGGGGAAGAGGAAAGGGACTGAAAGAGATAGGAACGCTCTAGTGGAGGGTTCCGGAAATTTTGACCAGCCTGAGTTCTTTAACGTGCACTTACGAGGCACAGTACACGGGCCTCTGGCATTTTGGCCAACACGAAGAATACGACCGCCGCGGACGGGATTGAACCAGTGGTTTTTTTCAGTGGAAGCCGAGTACCAGTACACCAACGCGGCGGCGTGAACAGGTGCTTGCCTGTCTCTCTTCTCTCCCTCCTTCCGCACCTTGCCTCCGTCGCCTTCCCTTCCCAGTCGCCTATGAGTAGTATCTGGACGTGAACGTCGTCATCGAGTACTGAATAAGGAAGCGAGTCGGCTTTCAAAGGTTGGAAATAAGCTCATTTGACTGGAGTAACCCGCCACTTGTGATAATTAAACAATCCAACCAAACAGCAAGCAACGTCAAGATGTTCGGCTTTATTAAACACATTGCGACAGAGGTAAGATGCTTCGTAAGCGAAAAGAATGATTAAATGACCATACACGAATGCCGAGCTTCAGCAACTTTGACAGTATCTGCCTAGTCATCTATATACCTCGCGGCCCTTCTGGTCTTTTCGTTCACTTGGTGTAGACCAAAACTGGCAAAGGAGGGCATGTACGATCAACAGAAGTAAACTGATCTTGACATAACACGTAGGTTATATTTGTCACACACGTCATGGCTGACAAAAGTACGACTATGTGGGGCTCACACCCGTCCATGGAATGCAGGCATGTGCAGCAGGAGATGGACTGTTAACTTTGCAGCCTATGCCCATAGAGGAGCAACGAAAAGGGACGGTCTAAATGTGACGAGAATCCAATTCGCGTGGATTATAGGATATATATATATATATATATATATATATATATATATATATATATATATATATATACACTGTTTATTCTAGCAGGTACGTACATAAAGGTGCCCTAGTCACCGAAAGCAAAAGAAAGAATCAAACCCAGGCCGACTCGCCACCGAGCAGGCACGCTAAATTGTTCACGGTAAGCTGTTGTCACGCGATTGTGGCCCCTCTTAGAACAGCGCGATCGCTACTAGTACAGCGTGATCAGGAATTAATATGTGTTAGTGTCAATCAGCATCGCGCTGTCCAGCTTTGCATGATGTACGTAGGAACAAAGGACGCTTCTGATATAAATGTAACAGTGCCGTAGCGTACGATTGGCTTAGAGAAGACAAGCATCAATTCACCAACATGAACTTACGCCACGGTACAGCACTGTACGCTACGGTACTGTCGGTGAGCCTGGTCGGCCCACGTTACGTGCGAAGCGACTTAATTTGCACACACACTTTGACACTATTCGTAACGTCTGACTGAATGCGAAACAATTAGGAATATGCAGCTTTGTCCCTGACTGCTTCTCTCGAAACACCGCCCCACCTACGAAATACTGTAAATTTTATCAAAAATAGTTACCGAAAAGTAAGGGCAGTCTTCCTCTAATAGCCAAGGCCTACAGCAAGTGCTCCCATCTCGAGTCTCTCCTCCCGCACCAATCGCCCCCACCCCACAAAAAAAAGTCCTCGTCAGTGCATCCATATTACACAGCTTTGTCTTGCCCGATTCCTGATCCTTATGACTTCGCATATGAGGCGCCTTCTCCTAAAAAACTTATTTGCCTGGCTTGTTCATATGTGCCTCGTTTCTTGCTTGCGCTGAAGGATATGCACGTATGAGATATGTCAAGTACGAATCTTCTGGCTAGCCCATCCAACTGCATGGACAACGGTAGTAGCATGTAATGCTTGGAAGCAGTAGATAAAGAAGATAACGGTAGCTTGCAATATCTTTTTATCACTATGATCTCCGGCTACTGCACAACGTAAACAATAATGTGCGAGCCTAATTAAGGGTTGGTCTTCCAGAGCACCCGCTGGAGAACCTTCAGTAAAGTGCCTTAGGTTTAGTGCACTGCTTTGGTCTTGTGTAGCTTAATTGATAGCTCAGGCAAAGCAAATGGAGTGCGTCAGCGCATCCTCAGGTACTAACAAGAAGTAGCCGTTCAGCCGTTATCCGTATGACGGTGTCCGTGCTCAAGGGAAAGTGCAGTGACTGAAGCTGTGCATGAAGGTTCCATGTAACGCGGCTGCAATCGTCAAGGCGTCGCCCAGGATGATCCTCCTTTTGCGTGCATGCTACGAATTGCATGCTACGCGTTAAGATAAAAGCATGCGCAAAACACCACCGAATTCCGATCTACTACTGTAACAAATATTCGCTGTGTATATTGTAGCCTAAGCGAGAGAAAAATTTAGGGAACCATATGCAGGCTTGGAGCAGTGGAAAATGGCCAAATAAGCAGCGTCGCGGGCCGAACTTCCCATGTTCATTTGTTCACTTTTACACAGTGATTTCTCAAGAGCTTAGGTCTTATCAACTCACACTTATTTTAACACGAAAATGTTGTATGCCGTGGTCCGCCAACAAAACAGTGACGTACATCCGTAACGGAAATGGGTCGCTGAACAAACGGAAATACATTCACAATGAAAATATTCCACCCAGTCGGACTCGAACCAACGTTCAACAGGGATTTGACGAGAGGACCCCGAAGCTCTACCAATACACCACCGCCACCTTTCTTCTTTATTCATTTCTTTAAAATCCAAGTGCATTCAAAGAGTAAAAAAATTGAGAAAAGGGAAACTATGACGGAAATAACGTGCACCGAGTAACCGTTAGCTACTGTCGGCTGAAAACATCAAAACTTCGGCATATGTACCAATGGCTCCACTCTGGAAACCCACTCTGTTAGATCTCTCTCAGCTTTTTACAGTCCAAGAAGACGTGACGCACATTGGCAAAAGTAAGCGTGCACAGGTTTGACCACAACATCTGCATTGTGGGCGGCAGTTAGTGTTTCCCATTTGCTGTGCAAGCTCAGAAGCATAACAACGTCGTAAGGCAGGCCGTCATCATTATGAACCGGGAGATGAATTATCCCATGTGGATTCAGTGGTAAATCCCTTTTTAGATACCTTTGTAATATGTCCCAAAAGAAGACACAAGTAAAAATCTACAAACACGTGTTCAATGGTTTGCACTTTTGCGCATAGCAAAGAATGCGCGCTTCACATTGCACATGTAGGGACCATATGGGCCTCATATGTTCACTACAGCGCTTTGTAAGTTGCATTTAATTCTCGTCCGGTTAAAGTAAAGGTGTTTAGTACAGTGAACTATACAGTTTTAACAAGCAAAATAACTCTTAATTAACATCGCCTTCCTCATACTGCACTCTTGATTCGCTTAGGTTCGCTGTGGTGGTACAACCATCTAGGAACGGCAGATAGAGCGAGGTAGATTGTCATGCTAATTCGCGCCGGTAGTAAGCGCTTAGGTATTCTTCGCGAGTCAGAAGTTAGGGGCCTGGCGGCGCCGTGACGGCGCCTTCCTCAGGCGAGGTACGAACGCGGCCGCTACAAAATTTGTCTTGCCTGGTCAGGTGCGTTGAGATGCGACGTGCACTGCTCCAGGAATACAAGGACGGCCGTCGACAACCGAACGATTGGCGTTTCGTTGCAGTGGTCTGTGCTTTAACAAAACGATCCGCTGACAACCCGTTCGGTTTCGCTTGCAAGGTGTGACCGTTTGTGAATGATCCTTGTTTATGGCAGGTTACGCAGGGCTCTCGCACATGCAATTCAGTGTTTCTGGAGCAATGTGAGCAGCTCGAGAACTTTCCCCTCGTGTACAGCTGTAGAGCATCACTGCATCGGCTCGAGGTGCCACTAATGTCTAGATATAACTCGTTCACATGTTCACAGTACCAAAGCCAAATCCCGCCCTCGATTCGCCAGACTCACGCTTAAGCATTCCACAACTTCGGTGAGAGAGGTTTCACCTTCCTATGACGGGGGGATCAATGACATTTTTAGCCAGTTCGTCTCGATCGACTGCTCTTGTTTTCAAGGTCACGTGAAAAAATATATATAAGACTTTCGCGAAAAGATCAATATTTGCATATACTTCCCTTATTAAAGAAGGAGCCGTACTTTTGATTGACCCTTAACAGTGCCAAGCAAGAAGATGCCGAGTTCTCCAGTGGGCCTTTGTAGATGGGGCCGCCGCAAACCACGAAAAATCAACTTGATGCACTTAAGTGAAAGCTGTGTTATCAAGATGACGCTTCCTCAAGAGTGGCTTGCGCCTAATTACATACGTTAAATGTGCACCGCTAAGCAGAGTATAGCAACCATATTTATGCATTTGCTAAACGTTGCCTAATTTACAATAGCATGCCCTAATAATATGTGGCGGGTTAAACTTAAGGAATGTCAATGATTTTCCCATTCAACAGCTTTATGTAGCCAGGCGTTGTGGCAAAGTCCACAAATGCACGAAATATTACACAAAGCACAAAGGCAAACCGCTAGTGTTGTATCGTGTGCCCCTCGTACTACATGCTACGTTAGGCGCCCATAATCCATCGCAATCGCAGAAGTGGCATTGGTTTCTTTTTAACCAAAATATCTCAGTTACTTACACGACGGAATAGGGTCCAGTAAAAAGGCTACGCGTCATAAATAATTTGCAGTAAACATTGTAGTATGTAAACCTATCTTACAGGTGGACCTAAGAGTATACCACCGCCTAGCCAATGTTTCAAGGCATCATACATGCACTGCGATTATGGAGATACGCTTGAAAACAAATGTGGGCTGGGAGGTGTTTTATTGGAAGGGAGGTGTTTTACAGAGCCAAAATATATGAAACACTCATCCGACAACATGAAACACGGTGAGTTACTCGAGATAAGAATTTGTAATAAGCACTCTAGTAATTCAGAAGGTTCATGCTGCTCACATGACCAAACAATGCAAGTATGAGGTTCTGAAGTGAACGTCCTCGCTTATTTAATTTCATTGGCATATCGGTAGCACAAGCAGACCTAACATTAACTAAATATTCTCTCTCGGGAATGTACGTTTGCTGCACATGCCACAAGCGGGCAAATGAGCCAGACGGAGGCATGATGGAGCTGCATAGTAGATGATTACTTACTTGCTCATGCAGGGTGTTTTTGCAAGCGAGTTGATGCTCTGATAGTGCGCTGTGTTTTCACTTATGTTTCGGAGAAGCTCTGCAATCCATCATTTCACCGATTGTGTGCATATGACGGGTGCTTGTGGAATCCCACGAAGGAACACTTTTCTTCTACTAGAACAATTAGCAGCGACCATATATGGATATACCTATTACGCTCGCTGTCAAAATGACGATCAATCTCAGAAGACAACAGTACCAAGTGCTGCTGAGTCATAACATAGTAAATAATAAAAACTGCGTACCCAGCCAGTAACTGCGTGTCCGGAGCCAGGCGCTTCGCCGAAAAAGAAATATGTTGTCTCTCAAACCGAATGTGAGAAGGGTGGACATGAGAGTGCAGTGGCCAGTGAGGGAGACGGTCACGCTTCGTGATGGAACACCCGTGAAATGAAACAAAAAAAAAACAAAAGAAAATGAATTTGGCATCCTGTAACCAATCCCTGCATTGCTGCACCTGCACTGCTACACTTGCCGATCTCACCAGGTAACCTTAGGCGCACAAGCTGATGTACCACTAAATATAGTGTGTCCTGTGTCTTGAGGTCCAGCTACGTAAATACGTTATCTTCTATCAGGGAAAACTTTTCTTTGAGCGGTTGACTGCGAACTGGTGAGCAAGTGTGAGAATGTAAGCAACGAGCCAACGAGATACGTGGTCAGACTAAATACCAGTACGCTCGCAGCATGACGCCAGGCTTCGTTTCCAGCAGCACTACGGGTAAGCATCTAACTTAAAAATGTCGTGATGCAAAATGCTTCCATAAACATTGAGTTTTATAATATGAGTAATTACTCGACATGGAATAATTCCGCGCTGTTTCCTTATGTTGGAGAAGGCCCAAGTTTCCCCTCAAGGATGAAAGAGTGATAACGTTATCTTGCAGTGATGTGGTGGAGGCTTGTACATTGCGTTCTGTGTTGCCACACTTACAGATGTAATGCATGGTGTTTTTCGCATTGAGCATAGAAGTGATGAACGTATACGATGCGTCCAAGGTGGCCAAATTTCCCAAGCCCTCCACTACAGTGTGGGCAATAATCATATCGTCGCATTGGCACGTAAAAATCAAAGATTGGTTACATTTAGAATATTATAAACCATAAATTATGAGCTATATTTTACTGGTATAACTATCCTTGTTTAGCCTTTCTGTGAAACTGTCACGTTTCATCTTCTATTCTGTGTAGGTTTTGACAAGCAGATATGGTGCGCAAGACTAGCGTGGTTCGAGAGACTACTTCTTTGGATATTGCGCCAGGGAGTTGTTCCTCGTCATGTCGGGGTCGCACCAGACGGAAATCGTCGCTCCGCCAGACTTAGTGGCATAGGACTGCGCTCCGCTTATCTTATCATGTGTGAAAAGATGGCGCTGGTGAGGAACTTGAGGCTTCACACGAATGCTGGCTATGCACACTTTGGTAGATAATGCACAGTTGAACTTCGAACGCCTCAAGCACTCAAGCTGAGCACTTTTCTTAGCGTAACTCTGCTTACTCGACAATGCGGGAGCATTATTTCTGAAACCTCCGGAAAGGTCTTTGTCAGTACCGAAGAGAGCCTGTGGGACGTTACTTTAGCCTAGCCTAGCTGTATCAAGTTTTCACCTTACGCCTCACAGGCATATCGGCTGTACCTCCCTTTTTACCCTTTATATTCGTGCATCTCAGTGCTATGCCTTCATTTCGCGTACAATACATTGCAAGGCCCTAAGTTCTTGGGCCGCGCTACACTAACATAGACCAGCCACAGACATACCGACACAGATACAGTTACACTAGCACAGACACAAATCGGAAGACTCGCCGATGGCGGGGAGGCCCCCGGTGGGTTGGTACGTGGAAATTAATGGGTCGCGTATCTCCGTGCTTTGCTGCGAATATCGTCGCAAGACGATAGTCTGCTGCCGGCCGTACTATGCTGCGGGAGATATGGAGGCCATTTGGCAGCGTCGTCGGGAAACATGAGCTTGTGCATATTCCCTGGGCAACCACCAGGTGGCAGTACCAAATCGCCGGCGCATAGCGTCGGATTTTTAGCGCAGCCTAACAAACACTAAGGTTTTTACAATTACATATCTATGTATTTTCTAGTAAAGGAACACACCACCTAATACTTACGTATAGATGTTGCGCCTCAGATATGCGTAATGTTTGCTTTTTGATCGACAATGTTTACATGTGTGAACGCAGCTATAAGATCAAGATGGCTGGGCGTTAGGCAAGTGCTTAAAGGAGTACTGACACGAATTTTTGACATTCTCGTATTGTTGCTGCAAATGAAAGCACTGGCGTGGAGAACCCCGAAAAGGGTGTCATGGTGCCTCGCAAAGCAATGAATATATTTATAATACGGCTTCCTTAAAAGCAGACTTTCGGTTTCGATTTCGAGGGGGCGGTTTCCTAGTGACGTGTCAACATAGTCGGCCATACGTCCGAGTCACGTAGGGACAGCAATTCGTGACAGCGTCGCTGCAGCTCTGTCGTATGTGGTTAATTACACGTGGGGCACACAAACAACGACACTTTCACGGTCGTCCAGTCACTCTGACAGCGGTTTCGGCGATTTTTAATAGACTGCGCTCATACGTCGTCGTGGTGTCCATTGCGCTGGGGCTGGCTTGCAGTGCTGGGCGATGAAAACTTTAGAACCAAACTAAAATATTTTGTACGTGTTACCTGGCTTCCGTGTGCGGAGGGCGTTAACAGTACATGGCTAGAAAACGAAAAATGTACATTTTGAGCCGCCGCAAAATCGTGTCAGTACTCCTTTAAACTTAGACCGGGTGGATGAACCATGCCTGTCACACGGAAAAGGGTCAAGGTAAACCACCCATGACAGCTCGAAATAAAGAGCTATCATGAGTGATGACGCAGACTTCGCAGTTTTGCCACCAGCGTAACTAGGAGCCAGCAATGTAGGCTTGCTCGTATTTGCACGCAATGCAGGTCTCGACGTCCTGGGAAAGAAAAATCCTCACGTCGAATTCCACGTCTGCAGCGCATTCGCTATCAGTTTACAGTTATCGACGTCCATTTCTGAGCTTCTCCGAGTTTATCGTGTTCTCCTTTATAAAAATACACCGGAAGTTTTATAAAGGTGGTGCACCTGCAAAGTGTCTGTCTTTTACATAATCGTATTGTTTTGCATGCTTTACTGCCAGATGTGTCAATACATGGTGGCCTTGGAAGTCAAGGACATGTCGAGCGGCGTTTTTAGCAACCGGAATTTCCTACGTGACACCGAGGAGGTCGACGCCGTTTTGTATGCTGCAGATGAATTTTCCAAGACATCACTTCTCAGCCAGTAAGCAGATTAAATGGTTTGTCTGAAGAACTTGACCTGTAAAAATGTTTTGTTAGTTTACTACCGTTATTCAAAGGCACACAGAAATGAAAAAGTGAACTGGTTTAGAATGATCACTTACATTTCTAGAGCTCGATTGCTCGATTGTCGTTAACACCCGCACTCTACCTTCAGTATTAAAAGAGAAAATGAGCCTCAAACTTTCACTCGGCCCCTAATGAAGTCAAAATGCCGATTTCCTTTTCTTTCGAGTTCTCGCCAAGTTCGCCCCACCAAATATTCTGAAACTCCCTGTGTTAATTATGCGGCTTCCTTGGAACACAATATAGGTTTTTCTTATCGAGAATATTTATATCAGCCCTTAGGAGACACCGGCAAACATCTGTGACGTCAAGCGTTTTTGGGCTTCGAAGTTCAAAGCGCCGTCGCTACCCCTAATGTCTTTTTGGGCGCCTCCTAGTTTTCTTACGGTACTCTCAAGACTTGCGTTACTGCTGTTTCGAAAAGCTAGCCTAACAATACGAGAAAAGTTGTTCTTCCCGTAAGAGTCCCTTCATATTTGCAATTTTTCTCACGCTAATATCTATGTTCGCAGTCCCAGTGATCACTATCTGCTGTGTGTGGTGTCGCAGGTTGGATTCATCGTAACTAACACTCGTGGTGTGCGAATGATAATTGCCCAAAAACACAACTTGAGCTTCGCTTTTGTGTTTAGAAGCAGTCATTTACTTTTAGGCTAGTAGAGGTCTACATGTTTCAATGATCGTAAGACATACAGTGCATTTCGTTTTAAATTGAGCTGCATCAAACCAAAGAGCTCGTTACTTTACTCATATATCGTCGCGGTCTAACACATAAATAAATATTCCTTTGGATAACGAAGGAACATCTACGTCCTGTGCAAAATGCTAGCAATACAGAACATCGCCACGAACAATGCTAGTGTTTCAACAGCGGCTTGCTGGCGTCGACGTATATTATGCGCGTGCACAGGTTATGTCTGAAGTGAACTTTAAATTTCGTTTCGCCATGAATGCAATAGATAATGGCCGAGAAGTCCGCGACAAAAGCTATCGCTTGAGAGTTTGACAAACTCATGGACATCTCTACAAGAGATACACAGGCGGTATCTCAGCGACACGAAAATACTATCGAGACAGTAAAATATGCAGAGATTAAAGGAGTGATACAAAAGTAAACGCACAGACTCTCAGTAATTTACCATCAGGGAAGAGAAACACAAACGTAAGTCTGTAACCAACTTTACAAAATGCGAGTAATTAACTAAATAAGTAAGTAAATAAATAGAGAGTTATTAAGAGTTTAACAACAACGTCCAACAAAGTAGAGCATAAGCAAAGTAGATGTGAAACGTGTTTGGGTTGCGGAGGTATAAAAGTACAGAAATATACAGGCTGTTCTCTACAGGCTATCTTTAACTTGTGTCGATCTGTGTATAGGATAAATGAGCCGATCTATTAAGGCTACGTTGATGGAACACTAGAGATTAAGATTTTGACAGTTACTCACACATTAAATGTCATTGCTCAGATTTTGGCTGCTCGCCGTCATTCTCTAAAACAATAATACTTGCACACCGAATAGATCAACTGAGAAGACAAATCACCGATGCTTTTTCATATCAATAAATGTAAAGAAATGTGCACCAAACCATCTTTTAGGCTCAACAGTAGCGAAGTGTCATGTTTGGAAAGTCAACGCTAACAATTCTATCCCTTTAAGTGATTACGGAATTTTTGTTTGTCCGGTAACCCGCAATATGGATAGTACTTTCCGTAGAGGGGTATACCGGGTGTAAACAGCGCTTGCGCAAGCATGGCCGACCAACAGGAGCGTATGCCTTCCGCTTCGAATCTTTCCACTGGTTGTCGTGCGCTCTGTAGCCCTGGAGTTACTAAGTGACGGTTGTATTTGCTTTAGTTTTGTATCATGAAGCTTCGACAGTAAAACATCCGACCGCGACACTCAAATTGTCGAGGCTGTAAACTTAGCGAGTGGCCGCCGGAATTTCGGAGGACACACATCACGCGAACTTGCTTGTTCTGTTTATCTCTCATAGATGGCACCACTTGAGTGTAAAAACAATGCTAGCTGGTGTCCGGTACGTCTTTGCGTGTACGTTTTACCGGACACGCTCAAACGCCATATTTTTGCACGGGTTCGTATATGAACGTGTTTTCGAAAATAAGTTAGTTGCGCCTGGATGTCCTGTCTGTTTCTCCTATCCCTTTATTCCGTCGCCCAGCTATTAGTTTTATTTATCCAATTAATTGCGACAGTTGGGTAATGGCATGAATAACGCGGTTATT
Organism: Hyalomma asiaticum; assembly: GCA_013339685.2. NCBI lineage: Eukaryota > Metazoa > Arthropoda > Arachnida > Ixodida > Ixodidae > Hyalomma > Hyalomma asiaticum. Next base: position 79,845,206 of record CM023488.1, on the reverse strand, counting down.
GCAGGACATGCATTCATTAAGCAGGAAACCGAGACTTCTAAATGTAGGAACAGTTTAGAATGGTGTAGAGTTTATGTTAATTTGTTTATTTAAGGGTTTTTATTCCTTGGCTTATATATAATTGATTTTTTTTTCGCGACATTCACACGTAATCCATTTCTTTGTATATTATTATAGCTTGTCAAATGCAAGTGTAGGTGTGACTATTATCAGATTTTTTTCTGTGCCGGAAAATAACAAGATGGTGCCGTATTCGTAGATAATAAAAAACTGTCTACTTCATCACTAATACAAATTGTTGTTAATGCTTCAGCATGAATTAATAATCTCGTTCTTGGAGTGGTTGCCATGAGATTTTAATATATGAATGACAATAGGCTTACATGAGTGATGAGAAAAACCGTCAGGATTTTCGAACGTCAATATGGTAGCCAGAGCAAGAGAAACAACTTTGCCGCATGTAGGAACAAATTTAAGAAGTGTGCAGTGATCATTAGTGTCGCGTTTTCCCTGCTATCTGCAGAGGCTCACTGCAACAAATGCGGATGGGCGTTAGCATCGTTGGCGACGTGGATCTGCTTCCTAAAGAACTACAGTCAAATATGGCTCATGCTGAAATCGCCACTTCAACTGAACAATCGTAAGTTGGAAGTTCTTTAGCTGGCTAACGCACTCTTTGTCTGCCAAATGTTTTGGACGTTGACGTGCTGCAAATAATAATTTTAAGGTGAAACAATTAGGTCCCTCATAAGATGCATAATATTACCATACTGTGTTCTCGGCAACACTAATGGCACCAAATTACGGATTCTAAGATTTACGATCCCGATAAATGCAACATGCGTGAGTGGAACCGATTGCGAACACACTGTCATGACAAATACAACACAAGGAGGGTTTTATAACGATATCAAAATGTGTGTACAGATGTGTAGTGACTGAAAAGGGCAGTGAACACAGAGGGGAAAATTCCGAAAAGGGGCTTAGGGGCATACACTGGGATAAGAGTACTAAACCGCGAGGGGTAAAGATTGGCAGCAGCAACCAGATATACAAGGAGATCAATGAAGATGGATAGCAACAGGTATTTATAAAGGAGTAAATTGCAGAAAATAGAGCAAACGAAAAAGGATCAATAGAGTCCGGTAGACAGTGACAAAGATTCAAAAAGCTAGAACGCGCTACTCTTAAATAACAAGAGGTAAGGGTGGGAGTTAGCCGATAATTATGCAATAATACCGAGAATTTCTCTAATTTTGCCTCCCAAAACCACGAAATTATTATACGAGAGACGCCTTCGTTGAGGACTCAGCTAATTTCGATGCCTCTGGTATCCTCAACGAACGCCGACGCGGACATCAACCATTTCGCTTAAGCCGGAAGGAGGCCGCCACGACTGGGATTCAATCCCGCGAACTCATGACCAGCAGTCAAGTCCAATAATCGCCAGATGACCGCGGCTTCTATATGTACGTCCGTTGGTACAAATAAGATTTAGAAGGGCCTCTGGGCATGGATAACCTTTCGCAAAAGGCAGCGCCATTTCAGAGCTTCGACTCTGAAACAAGTAAGCTGTAGACACTGAATTGCACTGCGAATACTGGTACGGACTCTCTTTCACTGGCTTTGTGGTGAGATCTGTAAAGGAGACTATGACACTGCTGACGTGTCGCCTCCTTCGTGTCTTTTTCTGTGTTGTCTAAGGTTCTTCTAGAGGCAAGTACGCTTTGAAACACTTACCAACTAGGCGAGTAACTTTTCTCCAGTACACACAAGGGCTCCGTTTCCAGCTTAGTCGCGCTAGGTCGGTTTCGCGTTTCAATGTCCCACGCCGCTGCAGCATGTCCTTATGGAGCACGGCATTGGGTCCTCATCAGGTATGGCAAGAAGTAATGGCGTAGAACGGCGCAATTTTCTGCAAAATGGAAGGAAAGATCTGGTAAACACTGCGCGCATGGATAAAACTCTGATGGCATGACGGATAAAAAATGCTCAGATTGATAAAAGAGGAAAAGCCGCATGTTACACCAAATTAAGAATTACATGGCACAGGTAGACATCACTGATATGAACTGATAATTCGGATACAACCTAGAATGAAGAAAAAATGCGACTGATCCCTATGTCAAAGCAATCTGTATAACACGAAAGTGAAATGTCTCATCGCACCTGCATTGCATGTTTATTGTTACATCGAGGTGAACTCGCCCATTGTTCCGCCCGTGTTTCGCTGGTACGGCACTGTTTGACGAGGATGAACCCACGCTCACACGTCGCCTCCGTAACATCAAGGGCTAGCCCTTTGTGGCAAATGAAGTAATTTAGCTAATAACTGGGCGCAGTGCGTAGTGAATGCCTCGTGACAAAGGTATCAGTGATATTTACTTGCGCCACATTGACCCATCAACTTTGTTGCCCTGCTCTGGCGCCTAACGCAGCAGTTTTCTTGTTCCCATCACACTAGAAGAGTGGTCGGCAGGGAAACACCACCTACGAAGAAAGGTGAGCCGTGCCCTACCACTGTGCTATGGTCGCATATACGCTCGAAGCCGTGCGAACGCGGCCAAGAGCGCGGCTCTGCACGCGTTCATCGAGGGGGACCTTGGAACGTGGCTGGAACGGTGCCGCCACCGAAGAGACACGAAGCTGCACTGACTCACTTTGCCTCTCCTGGATAGCAGCACCATTCCAGGCAGTTCATTGCCCTTTGAGGAACAAGTGCAGGTACGTGTTATAGGGGCAACGATGATCAGATCGAAGTGAATGACAAAAGAGAATTGTGAACTTAATGAAGTCCACGCGTATAGCACGTGAGCAATGAATGAGTGATCCGAGGATGTTTCCTGCAACAATAAGGTGGCTTTGTCAGAAATCAGCAAATTAATAAGGGTCATGCGATTTACCCTCTTTCTTATCAAGTATCACGAGGCATATTTAACTCAGTAAGCAGCTTGTTACTCAAAAGCAGAACCGAGATGACTGGAGATCTGTGGGAGCGGTCGTGCCCTGCAGTGGGCATAGAGAGCCTCATGATGATGGTGGTTAGGATGAAGTATACTTAGACACCGTGTATTGTATGTAGGAAGGTCAGCCTTAGCCGCAGTGTTCTCGAAAGGGCACTTCTTTGGGCCAATATTATTTCGTATATGCGTAAATGATTAAGTAAACATGACGTCTGTATCGGCAGAATAAATATTTGGGAAACGGTGATAAGGGGCTCAAAGAAATTCCTCGATTCCCAGCACTTAAACACTGGCTATGCAGACCAATGCGACTTTGTATGCCGTGCATACACCGTCACATTGCTGCTCAGGGACAGGATCGAGCTTGGGATTAACAGGCAATAAAGCAGTTTTGATACAGAATGTTAAAACCATGGAGCTTTAACGCGCAAGTTCCAAGGCTGCCACAGTCAAACAGTGACTAAGTTATGTCTCTTGAGGTTTAACTTTTCCGAACGCATAACATAGAGTGCATACATCACAGTTTTTCATTAGTCTTAACAGAACCGCATCGTTTCATACAAAAGCGCAGCAAGGGAACTCTGAATGTTAAGCTACAGGCGTGCCCTAGCAATCCTAGGAGTAAACCACGGTATGTTTTACTTGAATGGGGCTTGCGAGATAATTAATATGTACAGTGACAAATACGACTGCAACGGAAAGCGAATAGAATCGATACTTAATAAATATAACATAAGCTTAGCTTTAAGAGACCAGATGCTCCAAATGAAACTATAGCTGCTCATAGGGAAGAACAGCGAGCACTTACACCCACCATCGGTGCATGCGAGGCAGTCTTCCCTGTTCTCAACGAACTAGCTCAAGTTGTGTTATACGATTGCTCACGGTATCTTTGCATTTGCCGAGCACAGAAAAATCAGTCGTCCAGATAATGGCGTAAATTATCTGTTTTTTTCAGTAAGCCATAATATGTTGCACCGACACATTAAGGTACACTACAAGAAAAATGTGCAATACCTATCAGCGCTCTACAGGACCAATATCTGTGAAAGGAGGATAATGTAAGCGCCTTTTGCTTTGAGCACGGCTCCCGAGTTTAACTGGCTAGATTACTTTGTAAGCTGATCATCTTCACAATTACCTCTAACTGAATTGCTCGCGCTACATATTTTTGGTTGAAATTGCAATGCATGCGTGGGAGTAGTACAAATTACTTCCAGGCTGTTCTCATTGGTCATAACATTGCAACTACATTTCTTCTTGAACCTTGTTGGCGTAGAGAGATGAGAAGGGAATAAATAAGAATTCTGTAGATTAGAAAAGCAAATGTTTCTCTTTTTTTACAGAAAACGGAAATATCAGTTATGCACAGCTTACACCAGCAGATCCCACTTCAGGAACATTATGCAGCATATAGCCAACGCCGTAAAAACAGGCGTCGTAAAATCTGAGTGAGTCAGTATGCTGCCTTTGGTAAGACACTGTGCGCAGCATGTCACATATGTAGAAAATTGTCGACCTGGTCTAGCCATATCTTATCCCACTATAGCAATTACATACGGTAGCAATTGATCATTCAAACCCAGACGATTGCTCAAAAGCTTGTAAAAAGGTAATCGCCTAGTAACCCAGTGATTATTTATTGCAGTGTGCATAAAAAGGAAGCTTCCTTTCTCTATTTTGTTCAGGCATGTTGCTAGAGGAAGAGATGCTATAAAAAAATAGGCGTTCCTTTGATATCTCAATCAAGAATCACCATCGCAGCTGAGGGAAGCCTCAGGAAAGTGCAAAGCTAGGTGAAGACGGCAGTGCTTTGGCAAAAGAAGGATCGAAGCTAACCGAGATTTAATGAAGTTAAGCATTGCTTTGCAATCGCTGTTTTTGGGTACCTCTTAGATACTGTATTTGTTCGCTATTACTATTGCTTCGCTAATACTTGAATACTCCTTGATTTAACTGACGCCTGTTTCGTATACCCTATTAGCTGCATATACATGCCAATGAATAGTGAAACCATTAAGCAATGCCAAGCCTTTAAACTGGCGCTGGAGATCAACTTTCCGTTTCCTTGCACAGTCACAAGCCACTTCTCTACGGCGTTATAATCGAGTGGCTTCTTCAGGAGTTCTAGCGGTAGTTTTAAATACGGAGCATTTCTTAGTCGCACGATGTCGCGCTTCGGCGGCGCCGTCCACACCCCCACTGCGCATGCTCGGCTCGTCTCGTGCCGGCCCACCAAGGAGGTTTAAAAACCTCCTTGCGGCCCACCGGGCGTTCAGCAAGCCGAGCATGAGCAGTGGGGGTGCGGACTTCTCCCCCGTACTCCTCTCCCTCGAACGCGGGCGGTGTGTATATAAGCGGCGGAGCGCGCATTCGGAATTCAATCCATCACTCGGGCAGCGCGACGCTTCTGCGAAACGGCAACGCCGAGCTGCGGATTCCGAACTTCGTGCATGAGAAGCAGCGGCGAAACGTGAGCAGCGAGCTTTAAGACCCCAGGTACGTGAGCGAGAAGCGGCGTGCAAACGTCGTCAACGAGACGCGGCTCCGGACGCTGCTCGTGGACGCAAGCGCCCACCTTGGTGCCGTCCAATACAACGACGGCACCAAGCAATAAAGACACACTTTAACTTTACACTCCTTGCCTTGGCTTCTCCTTCATTCAATAAATAAGAATAATAAAGACGAAATAACAATTTAGCATTCCCAAACCATACCCAATTACGCAACGTTCACGCGATACCCCCACCACTCTGCGACGCATTTACTCGAGTTCCCCCGTGGGAAGATGCGGGCGGAATTTTTTTACCATTGTACTACGTATAAGATGTCCAAAGGGAGAAAGAGGCCCTCCTGTGTGAGGGAGCGCCTTTCAATGGAATGCACTGACCTTTCTTTTAAATAAATGTAATTGAAGGAGAGGTTGGTGCCCATGTGCGACGCGGGCTACTCCTCTTAGAGGGTGGCTTACATGGCAGAGTTTTGAAGTGTTCATCTAAGTCAATGAATCCAAGAACTTGAGCACAGACACACACATCACATCGCACATATAGAGACACTTTTCCAGTACAACTGTCCATTAAAGGAGAAAATCATGTCGTTGTTTTGTTGTTTTGTGGGGTTTAACGTCCCAAAGCCAGTTCTGATTATGAGAGACGCCGTAGTGGAGGGCTCCGGAAATTTCGACCACCTGGGGTTCTTTAGCGTGCACTGACATCGCACAGCACACGGGTCTCAACATGTCGCCTCCATCGAAATACAGCCGCCGCAGCCGGGATTCGATCCCGCGACCCTCGGATCAGCAGCCGAGTACCATAGCCACTAGACCACCGTGGCGTGGCGAGCAAATCATGGATTACAAATGCTCACAGATCAGCACCATCCACACAGTCAAGTTCAACATGATCACATAGCGCATACTGATTGCACACTGTCTCTTAATTGCCGCACGTTAACGACAACGGACATGTCCATAGTGACAAATATAGCAACAAGCAGATGATTGATTTATGGGGTTTAACGTCCCAAAACCAGCTCTGATTATGAGAGACGCCGTAGTGGAGGTCTCCGGAAATTTGGACCACCTGGGGTTCTTCAACGTGCACTGACATCGCACACAAGCAGAAGATACAGGACATATGCAACCCACAGTGCTTCTTAATAATAGCGATGCGGGCACCAACTTGATGCCGTTTAATATTTTCCGATATCTCTGAGTCCTCTGAGAAGTTAACGAGTGCGCGTACTGCGACGTACTGTAATTTCTGTGTAGGCCGTGGGCCCAGAATTTTCGCTAATGATAGTGGGCGTCTATCGACATTATTTAATGCCTGTAGACATTTTTTGCGTGGAGCATGATAATTTTTACAATGAAGAAGAAGATGATCTATGTCTTCTTCAGCTTCTTCACCTGAGCACGTGGCGCTGTGAGCTCTCCTTATCTTACACAGGAAGCTCCTAGGTAGTACTTAGTCGTAACCTATGGGTTACTGTTTCCACAGATCGGGTAATCCCAAACGGAATATGAAACGTCATTCAAGGATCTATATTGAACAATCGCGAATTCCTTGCACCATTTAAAAACAAAGTTTCCTCGGACAAGCGTCTGCATAGTCTGTCCAGAATACATCGGGCCTCACTCGCCGTTAGGGGTAAGAGTGACATATCGTTCTGTTGATGCGCTGCGCGAGCCATGCAATCCGCTGTGATATTTCCTGCGATTTCAGAGTGACTGGAAGCCACTCAATAATTATATCGTGGTCTAAATTTGTTGCTACGGCTAGCGCTTTCTGTATTGCGTATGTCAATGGGCTGTTTGTTTTTCCCAGACTGATTGCTTTCAAGCTGAGCAATGACGCCTGTGAGTCACTCAAAACAACCCATCGAAGAGGCCCCGACTGGTGACATATGAGACGTGGAGCCGATAGTATTGCGTAAAGTTCTGCCGTTGTGGATGTTGTAGAATGACCGAGCTTATAAGCTTTTTTTTTTCTCTTGGTATGCAGGTACGACGTACGCCGATGTAGAGCTTTGCTTCAAACATGACCCATTGGTGTAGACGTGAATACGGTCCACATATGTAGTGCAAAGGTGCGCTAAGATGCAATAAGGTTAATTGATTTATTTCAATTATCGGCATGTCACACTTGCGAGCTATTCCTGGAATCAAATTGACGATTTCTAGAATTACTAGTTGCCATGGGGGATGATTCGTGCTCGCAGGCCAATATTCATATATCGGCAACAAGCTTTTGCACTGCAGTAGGGATTCATGCATTCGTGCGCAAGTTCTTTCATGAAGAGCCCGGTATAGTGGATGAACAGCGTGCATTGACCTCACTAGCTACGTTATACAACATGCGCTCACGCTCGTATTACTGACGTCACATACGCGCAGTGCTCGCGCTAAGCTTCACCCTTTTACCTGGGCTATACCGGCTCTCCTCCCCACTCCTTCTAGGCACCTCTTTTTTCGTTATTTCTCTCTTTTATCACTGCTTTCCCTTCTTGCTTCGTTATTTGTAACTTTGTCTCTTACTATGCAGTACTTCGTAGAGTGGGTAATGGGTCAAGAGAAAGAGAGGGCCCGATTTCCCATTTTGGATGACAGCGCCGTGGATACGCTACGAGGGTTGCAGCGCAGCCATCAGGTCCAATTTTAACAACTCTGATGTAAAAACAGAGTATTGCTAAAGGCCGCACTGCTGCGTTAAAGCACACGCATACACTGGGAGAACACATCTACACAACAGGGCATAGACGTTCTCTTATATATGTCTGTTCTTTTAGTGTGTACTGAGCACAGTTTAGTGCGTAGTGAACGCATATATATGTGTGTTTTTCTAGAGTGCGTCTGCTTTAGCGATGCAATTCTCTAGGAAAGACGAACTTGCTGAGCGACACGTCCATCTGCGGTGTGTTGCCACCGCTGAGGTTTATAGTCATATTATGTGGACCCCGTGCAGAGACATCACATCGGAACTCATGCGGGATTTGTTGACAATCATGGAGACCTCAGAAACTGAGTTGTGGTTTAGAAGCTCGGGACGCCAATGCTTTATGGAATTCTTGGTCTTGCAAAGTGGATACACTTATATGCACATTGAGCCAAAGCTGTGGCACTCAGGTTGGATTTTGGGAGTTTCTCCTGGCGATACTGCAGTTTCAACTACATTGGCCACGCATTCTGGTTAGTGAAATTCTTTTTTAAAAAGCAATACTGATTCATGCTGTGGTACTGGGCTGTGGACCAATTCGGAGTCTGACGCTGGGAAATCTGTCGCTGTAACATCCGATGTTAAGAAAACGAACTTTAAGAAAAAGTGAAGTAAAGTGAGTGCTGGTGCCGACATGTCTGACTCTGCTCATAGGCGGCTTTGCTTATTTAGGTCAGGTTCTGTATGATACATCCCCTGCTGTGCTAAAAAATTATGACTGGTGATGTGGGAAGTGGGCAATTGTTGCAGAGCAGTTCTCTTAGTACTTATTTACGTGTGTATTTGTAATGGCAGTCTCTCGTATTTTTTCAGCAGAACGTACAGTCTGATTTTAACCAAAGTACAAACATGAAACAGCAGGCACTGCAGGCCCCACAATGCTATAGATTTGAAAGTTTACAGCCCCTAGCGAGAAAAAAATGCTCGCCACTGGACCATCATTATTGCTCGTACAAGTTTTTACCCTGCGTTTACTAGCTGCATGAAGTATTTTTCTCATCATCACACAGTTCTGACATCATGCGCATACATGGGTAAGTTCTGACCTAAAGCTATTGCGAGCACAGTGTTTAATATATACACAAAAGAGTATATAAAAGTTACAAATGGTGTAAAAATGTTTGAAATATCGTAATTGATAAAGATGTGCTTACCGAGCGTGCTGTGAAATTTCTGATTAAAAAAAGTTACTGATGCTACAGCGAAGCCCTACAGAGCGAGAGGTGATTAAAATATTCTGGCAAATGATTTTTTTATCTTAGCTAGCATATGACCAGTTTTGTGAAGCATGAAACTTTTCCGTTGCCGAGCATACCCATGGAAACGTAAGTAAAAAGTAACAGTGCTACACTCATAGCTACCTGAGCCAAAAGGTAAATCTGTCCCGCCACGGTGGTCTAGTGGTTATGACACTCGGCTGCTTATCAGAGGGTCGGGGGATCGAATCCCGATTGCGGGGGCTGCATTTTGATGGAGGCGAAATGTTGAGCCCCGTGTACTGTGCGATGTCAGTGCACGTTAAAGAACCCCAGTTGGTCGAAATTTCCGGAGACCTCCACTACGGAGTCTCTAATAATCAGAGCTGGTTTTTGGGACGTTAAACCCTGCAGATCAATCAAATCGATCCTGCGACGGACAATTATTGAATTGCTGGGTTCTACGTGGCAAAGCAGGGCTACTATTTGGAAGTGCACTCAGTAGCGCTGGTCTCTAGAGTAATTTTAGCATGATACGGTTAAGGTGCTCGTATCGCAGAAAATCTGGCGTTGGCGTAGGCGTTATGCGGAAATAATCATATAGAGCTAACGCTACAGCCGTACCAAAGCGTAGCAACACACCACGCAAGCACTCCGCGAAGGCTCAAGTACCTTAGAGAAAAAAAGATGCACTTGTTAAAGTAAAATCCGTCAAAATATCGCACCGTACCCTTCAACTAACAACTTCACACATGAGATGGAGTGTAATTCAGTTACGAGGAAGCTATAACTAGGAAATTTATGTTACATGCACCTAAAATCAAAGTACCCAGGCCTATCCTGCATTTCGCCCAAATGAAAATGCCGCTTCCGGCGGGAGGGACTCGATCCCGCTACCTCGAATTTACCAAACTAGTATGATAGCTGCTAAGCTGCCATAGCGGACTGCCTGATACTTCCAACGTCCTTAGTCAGTGGCGCCTTTATTACACATCGTAATTGTAGTTATATTTTTTATTCTTAATACGCATGCTTCTATGTTCCTTTTTTTTTAAATTCCGCTTTCTCTATGACTTCCAGTTTGGTTCCTAATGTCTTAAGTGATTTCATGTTAATCGGCTTCACTGTCTGGAGTGGGTCAATTTTATTTCGCCCTATTTCACATGTAATTATTTCCTCCTGTTTGCTTCTTTCCTCAACGGACAGGTTGTGAAGGAGAGGCATGAAAAATTGCATTCATTTCCCGAGCGCATGGACATCGAGAAAATAATCCGCCAGCGTATCTTTCTGCGGAGGATGAAGTCATGGAGGATGGCTTATATTGAACGATTCTGCTCACGTGCACTCGTCGAGGCGGATGGCAATGCTGCGAAGAAACGCCTGTGAAATTTCGCCAAGTTTTTGTAGGCGGCTGCCCTCAAAATGCTGAGCTGGGGATGGTAGCGATATTCCTGATGCATTTTCTGCACAATCTTGAATTTACCTAACACCGCGGATGCCCTGCACTGTATCGCTACTTGGAAGGAATATTGTTAAAAACTCATTGTCTGCTTGCGTCTTTCACGGACTAAGCTTTCAACGCTAAAGCAGCGACTAAGTACAACATTTCACGAAGGGCCTGGATATTCCCCCCGTTTATTCAAGAAACAGACCGCTAAAAAACCACATAGAAGAGGGGCTGTCGCTGGAGCCAACGTTTCGACAAGTGCATTTGTCTTCGTCAGGAGGGCAATTCCCGTCCTGACGAAGAAAAGTCCACTTCTCGAAACGCTGGCTCCAACGACAGTCCCTGTTCTATATCGTTTTTAGCAATCTGTTCATCGATTCAAGCATCCATCTTTCCCTGAGCTTCCTTCTTGTTTGGATTTTAACCCAGTTTATTCGGAACATAACTGAGGAAAGGCTGTTCTGGGCCGAAGGCACAAGAGGAACCGTAAATTTGCGGGTGGCCTTTTTCAGGCCGCTCTGCACGTGGTTCACAGGGGGCATACCATACCTCCTCATCGCATGTTGTGCACTGTCTGCATATACTTCTTTTCTAGAGCCCTTGAGCTACGTTAAGCAGGGATTAAGCCACCACTACAATGGCAAAGCGAGGGTAAACGGCCAGAGTGCCAAACACGACAAGTCTGCCAGTCTGCACAAGAACTGTCCATGGTCGGTGTGTATTGTACCTTTGGTGTAGTGTACGAAGCTGTTTACCTGCGAAAAGGCCTACACAGCTAAACAGGCCTACACAGGCCCAAGTGGACTCTGCCTAAGTAACAGAGCGAAGGACTATCTCGTAGATACGAAGAACTATGAAAATGCCATGCTCGGCACTGAAACCTGTATGCTTATATCACCGTTTTGCTGATGTAGATTTTCCGTTAATGTGGTAACACCAATGCACGGCTAAAATGCATTAAAGGGCTGATGTATGAAAGAATAAAAGTGTTTGCGTACATGGGGCATTTGTATCATGACAATCTGTGTAATGTGGGAAAGCTATTGTTGTTGTTGTTTTGTGGGGTTTAACGTCCCAAAACCAGTTCTGATTATGAGAGACGCCGTAGTGGAGGTCTCCGGAAATTTCGACCACCTGGGAAAGCTATTCCTGAATTTTTACGCACGCGTGATGTCGGACTCCATTCCCTTAACAGTTTTGTTCTATGTGCCATTTTTCCCGCACATTGTATTTTGCCAATTAATGAACAGCGTGAGATGACACTGGTCCTACGATCACTTTCGTGGTTGTATGCGGGCTTGCGCTCCATATAACGTTAAGCGATGTCCAATGATTGACTGATTGATATCTAAAATTTTACCTACAGAACCACGATTTGATTATGAGACACGCCGCAGAGGAGCGCTCCTGAAATATTGACCACCTGGGGCTCTTTAACGTGCGCTAACATCGCACAGTACACGAGCTTCAATATTTCGCCTTGACCGAAATATAGCTGCCGCGGCGGGCATTCGATCCTGCGACCGCGCCCGCGACGGTGGTCTAGTGGCTATGGTACTCGGCTGCAGATCCGAGGACCATGGAATCGAATGCCAGCCGCGGCGGCTGCATTCTCATGGAGGCGAAATGTTGAGGCCCGTGTGCTGTGAGATGTCAGTGCACTGTTAAACAACTCAAGGTGGTCAGAAATTTCCGGAGACCTCCACTACGGCGTCCCTCATAATCAGAGCTGGTTTTGGGACGTTAAACCCCATAAATCAACCAAACCGATCCTGCGACCGACAATGTCCTACACAATTCGGAATCAACGACTCTTTGAACAGCATGTAATTCTTTCTCATGTTATACTCTTTGCAATAAGGAATCTTTCTGCTGCCAAATATCTGACATATATATCGCTGAAAACGTCAATTTAAGCATTTTTAGATGGAATTTGGGTAAGAATTCGTGTGGCTATAGTGATATCGATGTTCCCTTTGTGGGAATTTTTAAATAAAAATTCTCAGCCAAGTAGGAACAAGCACTAACGGCATTTCTTTTTGTTGTTTTAGGGACGAAGCTCCTTACGCCGTAGGCAGTTCCATCCTCTGTTGTCGCTCGTAGCCACCTCGTCTAGTTCGTGAAGTGCTCACTAGATGGCGTGATGGTGCTGCGGTGCTCGCTTCATTCAGATGTATGGGAACGCGTAGTATGGGAGCGCATGGCGGACGAGACAGCTAGGTCTCGTGCTCGCTCTTGAATTCGCTCGCTCTAGAATGATCTTAGAATCATCACGAGATGGCGCTGCGGTGCTGCTTAGGTAATACGTGAATTGATCAATAGATGGCGCTGCGGCTCTCGCTGTTTCGTTGTCGCGTCGTAGCCACGCTCGCGCTCGCCCTCGGCGCGTGCTGGTGAATGATTCGGATGATTCGGATGAGAGGTCACTACCTGGCTTAAGTAGACATATTCACTTACTACTTCCAATGCCTCGCCAGCTATCTGAAATCACTGTGCTCGCCCAAGGCTATTGAACCCCCCCTTGTAGTGGCCCAAGGCTCTCCCTTGCAGTGGGACACAAAATTCTATTGTTGCTTTCGCGTATAAAACCTTGGGGAAAAGGGCTCTTAAAATTATGATGAAATGACCACCCGTAGCAGTCCGAAATTCGACATTGTCAATCCTACACTGACCATCTTATACGCATGGAGACACAGATTCATGAATCTATCGCACAGAAACAATTGTACCTGTGTTCCCTGGTATGAAAGAAATCCTACAACAATACATCACGGTCCGTAGTAATTCCATGTTGCCATGGCAAACTGCACACGGGAAATGTGGAGGAGAGCGAGGGAACGAAGGCGCAGTGATAGTGCTGCCGCATTTACTTCTTGAATGGCACGCTACTTTACACGCACACGAGCGTACTCGTATCGTTGCAACCGTGCTGGTTCCGTTGAGTACAGTTGACCTGAATATATGCTGCAGGGACGGCATATTCATGTCTCCAGTACAGGAGAAAGAAATATTTTCCCCTCATGAGGTAGGATGAAATAGGACAACGTGCTCGTCAAAATATATTTGTAGTAGGTGTTTTAGCGGCTCAAGCTATTTTCAGCACACCACTAGCAATCTCTAGCTACGCGCACAGTATTGAGAAGCCATCATGCATCAGCAGCGATAGAACTATGGTAAAATAAAAAGCTCATTCACCGAATATAGGAGATCTGTGGCTCTTACGAAACGATTACCCATCTTCTAAGCAAGCATACCCGTTTCAGCGCCCCCAGGAAAGAATCTAGCGCGAGTCATTACAGATGTGATTCTTGGGACATTGGCAGGGACCATCGCCAGTACGGAATGCGCTAAACGCGTTGCTGCCCTTCTTACAGACCTGCGGTATAAGGGACTGACTTTGAGCAATGTCACATTTCAGTTCGTTTTCGTTTTCGTTTTTCTTCGTGTCTTCTTTCCATTATGTCGTTTTGCCGTTACTTCTCTTCCTCTGCAGGTAGCCAGCCCGTCTCAGCACTGGCTAGCCCCCTGTCTTTCCTCTTTTCCTGCCTCCTCCTTCTGGTCAGTACATCAACATTAGAATAGTTTACCCTCTTACCTGTCAAAATAAAATAGTCCGTCACATTTGACGTTCTCTGTCATAATCAAGCAAGATTAGAAAGCAAGAGGAGCAAGTGTTGCTGCGTCATGCCTTGGACGTAAGAGCGATTGCTTAAGCAGCCAATAATGACACTGACGGAGTCAGGCGCTTCGACAAAACAGACTAAATTGAAGTCGGCTCTCCAACCAAATGTAAAAACAGCGGGCATGGGAGGGCAGATGTCACCGCACGAGACAGCAATGCTTCAAATAAAACGCGCTTCAAATGCGAGCTAAACAACTTGACACGCTGTACCAAACAAACGGTTGCCTGCGTCGCTTAATTCTATTAGCGAAGTCAAATGCACAAGCCAGCCTGCCAGTAAAATCAACTTTGTTTCTCTCGATGTCCGGCCCGAGGCAAAAACAAAAAGAAAGAAAAACGAACTGACATTTCTAGCATTGCGAGGTTTTTGGAATAATTACACGTTCAATTAGCGCGTGGACTTCGGAGTGTAACGAACGAATCAGCAAGACGGACAGTCAGAGCACAACTCACTACGAGGCCCTATGTAGTGCTACCATGGCGACAGGTCGTCCTCCCATGAGCACAACGGGTAAGTTTCTAATTTATACATTTCATAAACAATGCTCCCGTATTCAGCCATGCTTATTATTTGAATAACACCTCAAGATCAGGTGCTTTTTAGCGGAATAAACATTTCGAATACGATTAAGCATCAGCTGGAAAATTGGAACCTCACGGAGCTGTCTTGCGAACCGTGCCACATGCGCATCGGAACTGGGAGAGTTTGTCGTATATGCCGTAACACTCGCAAACGCCGTAAAACGCATATGGGCAGAAAATGTTGCTGTGGGCAACCGAAAACTCTACGTCCCAATTTATTCAAATTGCACAGCCGTGTAGTCGTGACAACATTGGGACACGCTGGCCTTCAACTGGAGGCTTGGAATTGATTCGCAATTTTACGCGAGCTTCTATTCAGCTCGGTTGCCTTGATTACCTCCCCGGCGCTCTGCTGAAAAAAATAGAATTGACGCTAATACGAGCATCCTAGAAGATATTGACTGCTTTTATATATCAGCATTTCAGCTCACGGTAGGCGCCGCGGACGCCGCTAACAACGCGTTCTCCACGACATGAGGTTTCTTACGCTATTCCGTTGTCATTTAGGTATTTTCAGTTTGACGCTTCCGTACTCCTGAATATCGTGCATGCCTGTATGCCTTCTAATGTATATTGCTGCAAAAATCTGAGCTAGTTGCCCATATATAACAGTCGAGAGAATTGTTGTTATATGGGGTCTAACGTCCCAAAACCTGCTCTGATTATGATAGACACCGCAGTGGAGGGCTCCGGGTTCTTTAACGTGCACTGACATCGTACAGCACACGGGCCTCAACATTTCGCCTCCATCGAAATGCAGCCGCCGTGGACAGGATTCGATCCCGCGACCATAGGATCTGCAGCCCAGTGCCATAACCACTAGACCACCGTGGCGGGGCCACAGTCAAGAGAGCAACAGTCAAGATAGATAGATAGATAGATAGACACCGTGAAAGTGACTTATATTTGCCAAGAAATGCTACGCATTCGAAAACATACTCATTTCGCCCAAAGTCGTATCGTTGGGAAATATCGCCCTGAACCCTTTAGAACTTGAAAAAGAAGAGCTCTGATATCGATGTATGATATGAAGTAGTGCGCGAGAGATTATACATATCTTTTAACAAGAAATGGTAATCTGGGCCCTTAAGTCAATATGAGATTTTAGTACCTGAATAACAACAGCCTTACTCAATTCATTTGGACCGTGTTGGAATTTTAAAAGCGATCAACTTCTTAGCCAGAACTGAAGGCTAGCATATACGAGTTATTCGTAGTGATTTGGTGCTTCTGAAATTTGCTTAGTGATGCTCTTTTAGCCTATGGCTTCCTGCCTCTGCAGCTATACCATGTGTACGTAAAATTTAGAAATCAAATGGGTGGTCAATACTATGCCCACTATTTCGTTATTTTCTACAGGTACGCTCTTGAACAAATGAACATGGGTGTTGGCGTCATAGGCGCCATGCACCTACTGCCTAAAGGACGCCAGTTAAATATATCTATAGCTGAAATCGCAGCATCTCCTGCAAAACGGTGATTAGGAAGCTAGCAGGTCGCTGGTATGGTAAGTACAGTCTTCTGAAGCACTCCGTACTTGACCTAAAAGTCCGGCATATAATATTTTTAAGCAAAACTGTTAAGTGGCTTAGACGACACGGAAAACGTCAATCCTGTAAAATGTCAATCGGGCAAAGCGCACTGCAGGATGTTAACTGCGTGAACGGTCTTCGGTCGACGGGAAAAAACTGAGCAACAATGAACAATATCAGCTTTTATACGCTTGTCACAGCGCCTTCTCTTATTCTCACGGAGATACTAGACGGTAATGAAATGCACGCGTTGATAGTGCAAGGTTTCTGGAACGGTTGATACCATTGTCGAAGCGGCATGCAAGATAAGCGCTGTCTGCGCTGTGCGTCACAAGAAAGTGATAACGGCGCTTCCCGTGAACGAAACACAAGAGCACGTGTCAATATCCGCGAATTGCTCCAGGTACCTGCAAATGCGAGTAAAAATAATAAACAAGGCGTTAAGCGATTAGGCTTAACTAGAGTGCCAACTATTTCTCAAGCGTTGACGTTACAGAATACTAATCACTTAAATTTATATGTGACCACCAAGGACAGTAATGACGTAGTGAGGCTACTATGTAATTGGAAAATATTACCATCAAAATATGACCAGTTTAATATGTTCCGCGTAGTAAATGAAGGTGCACATCTTCTCAGCTGTGAGAAACTTATATTTTACTTTATCTTCTTAATTCGATCGTTGCTCTCATGCTCAAAACCAGCCCTTTCAGCCCATTTGTCTTTAATCACTCAGCCGCCGAAATAAGTTGCAAGCATTTCCACTCTTGCGCGTTCATTCTTATTCAAAGGTATGACATCGTCGTGCCCTCTAACTCGCAAATGCGTTTAGCGGGGCTAATTTGCATTGACAAATTGATACCATACTCTTTTCGAGCGAACAAAAATAGGACCATTTACACACAGGAGTGCAAGACAAACGCTAGACTTCAACTGAGGTTAAAGAATGTACTCTATTGTGCAGTTGGGGCTGCGAAACTGCCTGCAATCTGTATTTCCCAGTGTGAGGTAATCCATGTCGCGCTCTCGCTACACTTTGCGCGCTAAGAAGAAAAAAGAAGAAAGAAACTTCCAGCACGCCGTCAATGCCAATGCAAATTCGTGCAACACGCCATGCCCGGCGGAAATCGCAACCGCAGCGGCCGGTTCATTCAACAGGGCGTGCACGACCAGAACCACAACCGCAGCTGGCCTTTAATTTCATAGACTGGCTGGTAGTGACAAGCTAGCACTGCAGTGAGAACTACCACCAAATTGAAAATGCTTCGTTCTACTACCACATACGAATGGCAGAACGAAAGAGCACGGGCACGCGGTAGCGTCGGTGAGAAGTACAGCTCACACAATAGTGATTTAAAAATTTCGAACTTACCGTGCAATCATTCAACACGTGCCGTCTAGTCCACAATGCTGCAGTGCTGTAATTGCAGGAAGACGTCAAAGAAAGTGATAAAGCATGAAGCATATGCCTTATGCTCGGACGCGTACTGCGTGCGAGTGCTAAGAGCGTAAGACGACTAAGGCAACTAAGGCGCTGAGGCATAGGCAATATTCTTGCGCGCGGCTTGGCTGCGAGAGTTCCGAAGAAAAAAAATAGGGCGCTTGAATTTTGACGCTGCAATATAGCAACGGGTATCGCGCGCGCCTTCCACAGATCGCAGAATATAACGGTATTCGCAAACGATCAATCACGATAAGCGTAGCAGCTTATTCGACCCCTACATTAATTCAGTTGTATGGAAGGGCGACCAATGGTTGAATGGACTCGGCATCCAGTTCGCGGGGTCCTACGGCGGTATAGTGAGAGAGGCTTTAACCCTCTTATCGTATGGAGAGCAACAGCCCTGCACTCTCACGGAGTGAAAAGCGCATTCAATAGAACCAGAACGCGTAGCAAAGCCTTGCGCTCTTACTGCAAAGTTCCGTTTAAGAGTGTAGAAGAAGACCAACATGTAACTCATACAAAGACTTTTTGCAAGCGATCGTAGAGAAAAGTGGAGCAATGAAACGTAGTCCTTTTTTTAGGGGCGAAGCTCCTCTTAGTCTAACCTTGTCCTGCGTCAGGCGTCAGGCGTAACCGGCGTGCCGGGAGGCACGCGCTCGCCCTCGGCGCGTGCCTCCCGGCGCGTGCCTCTCTCTCTCACACTCTTCCATCTGCTGTCTTGTGAGAGAGAGAGAGAGAGAGACAGAGAGAGAGAGAGAGCGAAAGGCGCGCGTAGACTATGGAAACGCTCTTTCTTCGAAAAATGCTCCTCCTCGTCTCGATTCACCCTGACCCAAGGGTGGCAAGCGGGCACGGCCCCAAGCCACTTCCCGAGAAGGGCCTCACGAGGAGGGCCAGGGCCACACTCCTGCGACTGCGGACTGGCTGCATCTGGACAGCAGCCCGCCGACACGCCAAGGGCCTCTGCGCCTCTCCAGCCTGCAGCCGCTGCGGGGATCCTGCGACTCTCGAACACCTCCTCTGTGCCTGTCCTGGACTTGCACAGGAACGTTCGAGGGTCATCTCAGCCTACCGGAGGCAGGGACTTCCAGCCACCACACTCCACTACTTGCTGTTCTCGACTCGCCCCCGTCTACCAGCACTGCAGACTCTGGTGGACTTCATAGATGAGACGGGCATCGCAGCCTACCACTGAGCCCGGGTTGCCCTCCCGCGCCTCCCCTTTCCGCCGGCTTACTTCTGCAGTGCTGAGCGAACCCTGACATCTCTCATTACCTTTCTGTCCTCTTTATTTCCCATTACCCCCTCCCCAAGACGCTGCGCCGTGCTCCCAGTTTGGGCTGCAGAAATAAGCGTCTTTTCCTTACCATAATCACTACCACCACCAAACGCTCTACAAGCTCGCAAAGAGGAGAACGCGCCCTCAGCTGCGAGAGACAGCGTTGGCGCAGGCAGCGTCTCCTAGCGAGTTTCCTGATTGAAAAATACCGACTGCTCGCGTTGGAGAACCGTTCACCGGCCACCCATATATATATATATATATATATATATAGGCACTGGATCTTGACTTGCAATGAAGTGCCGGTGGGAGATTTCACTTGTGCATAGTTGAACCATACGGATTCGTAGCGCGGGCATTAACTAAATTAATCCGGAACTCGACACGGTCTACGGTGAACATCCCGAGCTTCGCCCACTCATCATCATTCACTCCGTGGATATGCGTGCATTTTTTTGATCATGAAAGTTGATCGGAACATACTGTACTTCTACTGTCACTAAATATTTAGCATACGCGGAAGAAGACACAAGTGAAAATTAGGAATTTGAAAGTACGCTCACAATGAGCTATTATTAGAAATGTAAATGACTGGTCAAAATATAGTAAAGCAATATTAGCCAAGTGATGTTGTCATTCTTTAGTGGAGTGAGCTGAAAGAAAGATTATTTAGATTTTTGTAAAGCGGCATATCTATTCGAGAGAGGTGCCAGAAAAAAATACTTTGTTCTTTGAACTTTATAGCCTTATTTTCTGTGTGTAACGCAGAGACATCACATCGGAACTCCTCGAAGATATGTTAACGACCACTGAGGCTCCCAACCCTGAGCTGTGGTTCAGGAGCGCGGGACGGCAATGCTTTGTCGAATTCTTAATCTTGCAAAGCGGCTACGCGTACATCAACATTGAACCACTACTGTGGCTTTCAACTGTGTTTTGGCATATTGTACAGGCGATAATGGGATTTGAACTTCACTGACCACATATCATGGTGAGTGCGGTTATTTTTCACAATGGAATACCTGTATGCTTGTAGAAGACCGAATACGCCTGAAATCGATGTGTACAAACCCCCAACTCTCTTCTGCACATGTAACTGAAGAGACGTAGTCCTTACTCTGTAGCGTGTCATTTATAATCCCCCATCACATTTCATATTAGCTTTTGCTAAGTTTGCTCAGCGGACTTGTTGACTAGCGTGTTACTAGCAGAGAGCAGTGTATTACCAATACGCACCAGAGCATCCGCTGCTGTGTGTTGTTGGTGCTGTTGTCGGTGTTCTTGTTGTAGTTGTCGTTGTAGCCCCTATAATTGTGCCTCGCACTCATCTTCATGTTCTTTACTGTGTCCTTCATCTTCTCGTTCGTACTTTGTAAGATCACCATCACTCGTAACAGCACTATCGTGATGTGTAGCACAACTAAAACCACTATCACAATCATGTTGCCGTGGGCTGAGAGCAGTGACGTGGGTAGTGGGGCCAGGGCGAGCATGGCTCCGCTTTTCTCTTCTAGGCAGCCCGGGGCGTCTTATTTCCTGACGTTGGCCCAAGAGCAAGCTCAGGTCCCTTCTTTACCAGACTTGCGTTTCTTTCTTTACACCTCCCTCTCTCTCTCTGTGCCTGCGGATCCTTCTTTCTTTCGTTCTCTCCCTTGCTCTCTTTTTTTTTTTGCCCATCCAAGTTGTGTCACTGTGTTCCTGGAGCAAAGCGCGTCCGAACACGGCTGCCTACCATACACGCAACACAAGACAAACTATGTAGCGGCCGTGGTTGTACCTTCTCCGAGCAACGCGCTAGCAGGGCGCTGCTAAGCTCCGCTGGGACAGAGGCGCTGTGGCCACCGAATTGCGTGGTGGAGACTGCCTCGGCTCAATCTAGGCTAGAAACAGAGCCGGGGTTGGGAGAGGAAGTGACAGTGAGGAGGGAAAGGACGAAGAGGCAAATAAACTGTAGCATAGCCTAGTATAGCCTAGTATAGGACGGAATCAAGCAGGGGGCAGAGTAAAGCAGTCTTGTACAGTGTAGTAGAGCAAGAGAGTGGGAAAAGGAACTGAGCTTGAGGAGGCGGGAAATGGGGCGAAAAGTAAAGCATAGCATAGCGTGGTATAGTATAGTAAGGGGTGGGAAATGGAAGTGAGAGTGAGGAGGGAAATGAGAAGGGGAGCGCTGGAAGGATAGTATTGATGTATTTATTTATTTGTACGTACTGCAGCCCGTTAGGGCTATGGCATGAGTGGACGAGCATGTAAAATATATACATATATACAGAAATATGCGAAGATAGAGACTAAGAAGTAGAAACAAGATATGAACATGTAAAGCAACTATACATCATAAACGGCATTGAAAAATTGAGAAATTGGTATAGAACGAACTTTGGCAGGCAGCAAATTTCATTGTTCAGTCGTGTGTGGAAAAAAAACTGTATTTGAACGTATTAGTGCGTGGATGGAATGGTCTAATGTTTGAGACTTGATAAGCTCTAGTTGATGTAGGGCAAGCAGGCATCAAAAAAAAAAGGGAGGGGGGAATCAGAGAGGGAAGAAAGGGAGTTTTGATAGGAGTACAAAAGCTTCAAGAATTCTGCGCTACGTCGTTTTCAAAGAGGCTGCAGGTTTATTTCCAAATGAGCAGTCGACGGTGAGAAGTGTAGGTCAAAGCGGCGAAAAATGTACAAATGTACAGGACTGCACAAGAAGGAGCGAAAAGGTAAGTTGGCGTTACGAGGAGGGAAACGGGGACGGAACGCCAGGAGCTTCTCTCTTTCATCAGTCTTCGCACGACTAGTGCGTAGATTCCCCAGGTTCTCTCTTTGTAGATGCACGCAGCAGAAGCGCAAGCCATGTCGCAAACCGTTACAGTGCATGTGAAATTCTAGGGACATCACTCTGGGTAATCGCTCTGGGTAGCTTGGCTGCTAGACCACCTTCGCAGCATAGAGTGGAGCCATAAATTTGTTTCATAATATTAGAGGTTACGGTACTCTACACTCAGCGCTCGCGCGATGAAATGGGCATATGCAGGTAGCAATTGTTATGACACGATTGACCGGCGGTTTTCCTGTTTATGCCACAATATAGTGATATATGTGGCATAACGTTGTGTGACCGGTAACGTATGACATAATCAATCACCCTTGAGTAACTTCAGGCCACTTGTTGAGCGGGTCGTATCGCACATTCATTTGGGTACTTCTGAAAATGAAACAACTGTAATGGCACTCTGTTACCCTTCTGTATGAAAATTTAGTTGAAGCCGGAGGCAACGGTCGTGGATGAGAAATTGCAAACTTGCACAGCACCCGTCCTGTGTCCTTCCTTGTCCCGTTCTTTTGCGCTGTTTTGTCAGGAAGCTTAACCAAATCGTCCAACTGCCACTTCGTATAAACAGGGATAAAGGCTACGGCTTCAGTCTCATTGCTAATATATCATGGAAATAGTGCTGTAAACTTTCCTAGCGCAAGTCTTGTCTATTCTGCGTCTTCTTCATTTATATGACACTATTTCTTTCAATACATTGAGCACAAGTGGACGACATTACGCATAGTGAAGCCTCATGACCTTAGAATGCTGGGAGTACTGCATTTTTTATATCGGCAAATAGTATATATATTTTGCATCGAGCAAGAGTGTATGGTAAGCCCACAGGGATCAATTTCCACCGTCTGTGTATGGACTGTGGTACGGCATTCGTGGTTAAAACCAAATAATGCAAATTATGGGGCACCCATGAGAGCGCGAGGAGATTAAATGAGATGGTGAAAGGTTTCTCGTGTTTGTTAAAATATAAGGTGCCTTATAGAGTATGAAAAAGTGGCCATGCGGAGCCCAGATCACCACAGAAAGGCGGCTTTTTCGCGTATGGCCGATAGATGAGCAAACATCAATTGTGTGCATTGGGACGTATCGTCTTGTTATCCCGGCCGCGGCGGCTGCATTTCGATGGAGGCGAAATGTTGAGGCCCGTGTGCTGTGCGATGTCAGTGCACGTTAAAGAATCCCAGGTGGTCTAAATTTCTGGAGCCCTCCACTACGGCGTCTCTCATAATCAGAACTGGTTTTGGGACGTTAAACCCCACAAAACAAACAATCGTCTTCCTTGTTGTGTTTCATATTTTGTGCGCAATATTTTCATAATGCAGCCAAACCAACTAACCCGCCTTTCTGTTTTATTCTTGTTGAACTTTATGAATATATGAATTCTTAATGTCATGAGTGGTTTCGCCTTCATCGGCTTTATTGCCGGTAATAAGTTAATTTCATTGCGTACTTTATAACAATAGTTTATCGCAACTTGTTATCTGCTTTTTGACGCCCACAGGCAGTCAAGAAGAGACATGAAAGATTGAATTTTTCATTCCACAACACCGATCCCGAGAAGACAATTCGCCAGCGCATGTTTCTGAGAAGGATTAAGTTACTGAGGATGGCTTCCATTTAACTATTCTGCTGAAGGTGACTCGTCAAGGCAGACGGCAAGAGCACAATGTGAGATTTCCCAAAGCTGGCGTCATAGACGCTGGTGCTCGAAGTACTAAACTGCGGACTATGCCTGTCGAAAACTTCGTCGCGATCATTGAATCCAGAACATTAAACATTGAACAAACACAGAACTCTTTAAAAAATATCCATCATATGAGCCATTTTGTACTTTCGAACACCGTGGACACGAGAATCAACACGAAATTTGAAATTGCGCGAACGAAATCGCGTGATTCGCAAAAAAAAAAAAGAAATCTACGAGCCGCTCCTCCGCAGTGCGCGGCAAACCCTTCTCTCAGCCGCGATCAGTGCAGCGTCACTGTGACCTCAATATAGGGCACCGCCGCAGAAGTGAATTTCTTACCATGCATTGCGACCGCCTCCGCGATGGCGTGGCAGAGTTCAGACGCTCTGATTAATAGCGTAGTCAGAAATTTCTTCGCGTAGGATTGTACTTGCATGTACACGAAAGGAGGAGTATACAACAGCTAAGCAATATGCTAGTCCTAGCACGGGGACCACACGCATTTCCGCAGTCCTAACTGCACCTGGAGGAGACTATAAGCTCGAGTCCATAGCCAGACAGCTCATTCCTGACCCCGGCGGACAATGACGCCTCCGCTGCTGTCATCCATGTATGCCCAACTACCATACTGCGCCAGGGTATCTCTCCGAAAGATCCAATGGATGTGCGGTGCACCCGCTGCCTAAAAACGCTACGTCGCCGGTTGGTTCGAGACCTCAAGGCCCCCGTTCAAATGGCCCGGCGAGCTCACACTCGGAACCCTAGCCGTATTCTTCGAATTTCCGAACTACATTCCTCTTGCACTACGGTCAGCCTTATAAACGTACAGTGGTTTGGACACGCCAAAAGCCCCGCAATTATTGTGCCGTAGCACATTTACAGAAAATGTAACTGAGCAAGGTCGTAAAGAAACGCCCGCTACTTGCGAGTCACATGTGTTAGCGAAAAACTTAAAACACAGATTCTGCGCGTTCTTTTTATTCTTGGTGCATAAATTGTAACCGCGAGTACTGTGATCGAGTGCATCCCTGTAGTGTAAATTACGTCTCAATAAGTTTACTATTTCCCTTTAATATTTTGCAAGACGCTCCAGGCGCCCCGCCACGGTGGTCTAGTGGCTAAGGTATTCGGCTGCTGATCCGAGGGTCGCGGGATCAAATCCCGGCCGCGGCGGCTGCATTTCGATGGAGGCGAAATGTTGAGGCCCGTGTGCTGTGCGATGTCAGTGCACGCTAAAGAACCCCAGGTGGTCGAAATTTCCGGAGCCCTCCACTACGGCGTCTCTCATAATGAGAACTGGTTTTGGGACGTTAAACCCCACAAATCAATCAATCAAGACGCTCCAGGCAGTCGCAGCAAAACCGCAACCCTGCCAAGTACTTCATAATCACCTTCTTGCGGAAGTGTCCAAAGATTTACAGGCGTGCTCCGGCACATTGCTCTAGTGGCGCTGGCACTCGCATGCTGTGCCGAAGGTGGCGAGATTGAATCGCGTTCGCGACGGCTGAATTTCGATGCAGGCGGAATGTTGGCGCCCGTATACTGTTCAATGCCAGTGCAGCGCAAGGGAAAAAGAAAGGCTGTGGAAATTTGCGCAGCCCTCGACCAGGGTGCTTCTCATAATCATATTGTCGCGACGCAACGCGAACACACGAAAGTGAAACCAGCAAGAGTAGAAGGAGAGCTTGCTAGCACTAGAACACAGCACAGACAGACTTCTTTGTCTTTTTCGGGATGTCCCAAAGACCCACTAGATGTGAATGTGCGTTTAGTCCTCGTCTTCGTTGTCGGCTACAGTGCACACGCGTCGATATCGTGGTTTTGTAACGTTAAATCACCGAAATGAAATAAAATATCTACAGGCGAGGAGACATCGTAAAATATGAGGGGAACATTGCTATGCGAATGTCAGTCCTGGGCGATCAGCTGCCCTGCGCACGCGCACTTTCAAGTTTTTCTTCGTCGCCTTCTTACACCTCTGAGCATATACAGCCCAGGAAATTATTGCAGCGGCGTAACTATCAGACGCACACGAGGCCATTGCACTCGTTCCACTGCACCACCACTCTCAACGATTGCAGAAAAATCGCCGTTAAGAATGTCACCGCCATCGCCAAATTGTAAAACGGTCACGCAGTGACGTAGGAATAGTAAGCCTGCGGCGCATGCTCCCTTGCAAGGTCTCTCAAACTGGGCGTGTGCAGTAGACGTGGCACTTTTACAGGAACACACACCGTTCGCCCACCTCATGAAAGTTTCTTGAACAGTCTACGTGATTGCCGCTGTTCGGATGTGCATTGGCTGCAGTTGCGGCATTTTTAACTCACCGGTAACAGTCGGCCAGCAAGAAGACACCGCTGCCTTGTTGACGCTCGTAAAATCCCAACGTGTGCAAGTGAGACAGACTTCAAGAAGAGGAGCTATTGCGTCCCGTCACGCTTGAAGTGGTGAGTACAGCTGTTATCTCGGTGGCTATTCATATCTTTTCATAAAGCAAGAAGTATTGTTCTCAAAACAGGTTAGCTTATTGAACGCGTTGATGACACAATGCAGTAATTGGGCTGCGCCAAGGCGTGGGGTGGATTGTCGTAAACATCGCCGTTTCACCTTGGCGCTGTTCACTTATACTAATCGTGCGTCAAACAACGGCGTCAGTCGCAATTAACCAGTTCTCGTAGCTGGGACGTCTTGCACTGCAGTTTACGACCGCGGTTGGGAACTGTTTATGGCTCTCGGATGCTTATCCTGGCCTCGGCGGTGTCATTTTGAATCGAGGCGAAAGTTCCTGAGGGCGTGCGCTGTGCCTTTTCAGCGCACTTTAAGAAGGCCCATTAGCGAAATTTCCGGAGCATTGTATTATGGCTTACCACATAACCCGTCGTGATAGTACAACGTAAAAAAACCAAGCACTTAGGCTTTCCCTGCAAAGAAGGCGTCACGTGTGCTTTCTGGTTCAGAGAGCCACCTTCAACTTACGTCGAAATGAAAGAACACCCTACGCATTGAGTGGCGCATGTTAAAAAAACGTGCGTTGTAAAAGTTATTGGAAAAAGTGATTGGAATCTGCCCTATGACTTTGATTAAATGTTGATCTTGAGCTGCAGTGTCTGAAATAGAATTGCCAGATACTATTTCAGACACTGGGTTGACCACAGCTTTTGGGTGACCAGAGAAAGCTGGGTGACCAGGGAAGCTGTTGCATGTTGCAACGGCTGCAGCGAAAGTAAGCACTTCTTGT
Organism: Hyalomma asiaticum; assembly: GCA_013339685.2. Classification (NCBI taxonomy): domain Eukaryota; kingdom Metazoa; phylum Arthropoda; class Arachnida; order Ixodida; family Ixodidae; genus Hyalomma; species Hyalomma asiaticum. The sequence continues at coordinate 79,818,120 of CM023488.1, read as the reverse complement.
GTCAGTTGCTAGTCGAGGGGAAGTTAACTTCTTGGCTTATGTGATATGAGTGGTTCCGCTACAGCCATACTTGTCCACATAAAAATTCCCACTTCTACCCAACCTCCGCCAGCTTAAACTAAATGCGCCATATCTCGCCTGACTTATCTTTATGAGGGCATGTCGCCTTAATGAGCGCTCGCGCGCTCCTTGAAATAGCGATTCATAAGGAAAATGATAGTGACGAGCTGTAAACGAAGTTATCATATGAAATAATGGCTGTATTGATCGCACAAATTGACAGGTTTCGACTGATGGTCGTTTTAAAATATTCCTCAGTGCAGAACTATTTTGAAAGAGCGACAAAAAGGACTTAAAATTTGTTGGTTATTGACCGAAATAATTTCTATTTCTTACATCAATTTGCCTGGAACAAGCAGGACGTGAGCCCAGGAGTGAAGGTCTGCAAATGGAATTCATTAACGCCTTCAAATAAGTCATCGCTCTCGTAAAATTAGCAAAACGGCCTTTGTTTTAGACAGAGAACAACCAAGCATAGAAACAATAAACGATTAGGACTTAAACCAAAATATCTGAGAAAAGTGATACCTACCAGAATATCTAATCTTTTCATGCGAATCCAGCCAGATATAGTGTTGGACAAGCTCTGTCACTTCACATGTTTTCTTTAATCATGCGCCGCGCCATGCGCACACTTGTTCGCTTACTGTTTGTAGTCGCACTCGCGTGCCTTCTGGCGCAAGTTTTCAAGGATGATAATGAATGATGCATTATTACGAGCGGAAATCAGCTTGCACTATGAGCACAGCCTGGTGTGGAGGGGTACCATCCAGTAATTTTGACCACCCGGGGCTTTTTCAGCGTGCACCCAAATCTAGGTACACACATTTTAGGTACAGGAAATCTAGGTACGCGGGACCGATTGTGGCTTTGACGTGAAAGTGGGCCGGAAGTGAGCGGGAACTTCCACTGCTCGAAAGCAGCGTCACACTGCATTCTACAAGTAGCAAAAGGTCCTTACGAAGTAGCTTTTGTGAATGAATGAGCAATGTGAGCAAAGTTTTTGATAAATGTGCGAAAATGAGAACACACACGCAGGAAGCCGCGGGGTTCCTTCACCGTTTTCGGTTGCTTAATGTTGAGAAAGGCGGAAATCCTCTCGGAATAAGTATGCCCTCCTTGTCGACTAGATATCCAAAGAGAATGGCTTAACTCTGGCCGATGTGACACTTTCGCGTGCCTAATATGAAGCTGGCTTCTTTGATGCAATCTAGAACAACAAGCAGCTGGTAGTGCTCGTGGAAAGTTTTGTCATAACAACTGCGAATGATCGAGCCAGTCCATAAATCGTTCTATGGTAGCTAGGCGTTCTCGCGCACAACTCCGCGCACTAATGAGATGCCTTCGCAGGTGGCGCATCCATGTTCACAACCATACAGGCGTTGTCCAAGCGCCCGAATTTCAGGAGTATTCGTTACGTAATGAGAGATTCGAATGAGCGGCATTGTCTCCTGAACTCAGTGTTTAAGCTTTCATTGGAAATATGAAAATTGTAGACGTCTTCTGCGATGCCTTTAAGCTGATGTCGTACTTAGACGGACATTTTCGTTTACATTTCTGCGAGGTGTCAAGTTCTCTTCTATATATACCGATCACGTTTCGCCAAGAAAACCCCAACACCACACCTTTCCTGTCGTCTCTTCTTTCTACGTCCGTGTTTTACTGCAGCATTAAAGATGTATAACTGCGATGTCAGTGCACTTTAAAGAACCCCAGGTGGTAAAAATTTCCGGAGACCTCCACTATTGCGTCTCTCGTAATCAGCTGGTTTTTGGGGCGTTAAACCCCACAAATCAATCAAACACGTATAACTACGCACGACGCGATATCGTTTATTCATTCATCTTTGTAGAAGAGGAATCCCCAAAGCAAGCCTTCAATTCCTGAACGAACGTTTCCTATGTGCGTAACACGCGTTCGTGATTTCCGAAGGAAAGTGCGGTGGTTCCGGCGAGAAAAATGCCACATTGAGTTTAGCGGATGTATTCCAATAGTGGTAACGGCTTACTCATTCGTAGTGCCTCAGCCAGTCCTCTACATCTCCTGTTTTTCCCGAAAATATGCGTGGCGCCGGAGCCATGTACTTATTCTACGGAGTTGGTCGATGGTTTCGTTGGTCAATGCCAACAGCTCTTGCTGATGCTCCGCCACAGCTGTTCGGATCGTCTGTTCTGTTGTCAGTCAAACTTCAGGCTTGTTGGTTCTGGTGGTAGGCCGGCCAGTCGCACACTCCTCTGAACTTCTTCGACGGGGTTGCTGAGAACGTCGAGTACCCAGCACTTCCACCAAAGCTATTACCGTTGTGACGATTGATTTATTTACAATTCGAGAGCTGAAAGCAGTGGAGCCAACATATGGACGCTCAAATGCGACCGATAACCGAAAACTTCGTGTCCTAACTTCGTCAGCCTTCTTTACGCTCCTCCAGCGCTGCGCTACGATATTGTGGCTATTGTAGGATATTTTGGATATTTGGATATTGTAGGCAGAAAAAAGGTCAAATGAAGCTGAAGACGGTTACCCAAAATTTTCGGGGCAGTATTTTTTGACGCAGAACACCCCCTCCCCGCCTTCCTGCCTATGCCGCTGATAACATACGTCTGAACCGTAGAAGACGTAGAAAGGGAGTGCGCTGTTAAGTGCCGTTTTGTGCATATATATATATATATATATATATATATATATATATATATAAACGCCATTACATTAATGTACCGACGGGGCAGAGCACAAGCTTAACTGCAAGTTAAGTGATAGCAGCACAAGTTTGCTCGTCCTCGTTTTGCTTAGAGAGCTGTACGCACACGCTGGAGCAGCACTGACGTTGGGAAAAACACAATCTCAAATTATGATGCAGTGGTTTTGTTTAATATGTGCAGCTCGGTCGCAGGATCCGCTGGGCACAAGTGATAACGTCCTATCTTGTCCCTTTGGGAACCCACGTTCGACCCCTGCATGCCCTCTTAAGGCGTGGTAGTAGTCCTTCGTTCGTTACAGCATGCTTCTGGGAGGGCCTCCACTGCTTATTTGAAAGCTACAACAAACGGTGTGCGTCTTGCGTTCACGGAAACTGTTTCCATGAAATTTTCAAGGTCTCTTATCAGTTATTTATTACGTAAGGATAAATGTTAATATTCACACCCTCTAGTGCATACGTGGCTATCTCGGGCCAAGGTTATGAGACACTTGTGATGGATATTATGTTCGATATCTAGAGACCTCATTTATCCTTGTCATAACGTTCACACCAAGGCACGGAAATTTCGACCCATACGGAATGAAGAAAACTACGACGGTTTTACCAAGACATAGGCGACTGGCTGGCTGGTTTGCTGGATAGATAGATAGATAGATAGATAGATAGATAGATAGATAGATAGATAGATAGATAGATAGATAGATAGATAGATAGATAGATAGATAGCTGTGGTGGAACTTGCTCTAGTGCGCCGAGAAATCTTCCGCATTATGTCTTAGAATTCGCAACTCGCGGGCGCGAAAAGATGACACAAAAAGCTTGCTCACTGTCCAAAAGGTTATGAAGACGTCCTATGCAAGGACGATCGGGTAACGTTGGCCTTGCTGAGCACTGCATGTTTTTATAATCTATTATTCGCTTTATTTGTTGACACTGCTAGCCTGTGTAGGGTCGTATCATTGTTAATCTTCAATTGCCGCTGGAGTTACAACCGCTACACAATTACATCAGTAGAAAAATACCAAGAGAGTCACAACCCTCAGGGCCAGAGGCAATACAGAGAGCAGTGGAACATACAAAGAATTAAAGAACGCACACACACACACGATACAGGCTTTCTTCTGTTAATATAATATTAGCTGAAAAAGATGAGATGAAAGCGGGAAACAAAAATTAGGCAGTTCACTGAGAATGAAACATAACTGAATACTTGGTTAGTCACATTGCAACACACTTGTGTTTAAAACATTATGGAACTGGGAAGAGGGAACAGTGGACGTCACTGACCCAGGAAGGTGGTTGCAGTCCTGTGAGGTGCGGGGAACAAACAATTGGTAACGTGTTTGCGTCAAGCACGACATTATTCCCACCTTTTGTGCATGATCGCAACCAGGGGAAATGTATGCTGGAGGAAGAAAAAGGCCATGGTGGAATGCGGGACTGTAGTATAGTTTGTGCAAGAGATATAGGCGAGAGAACTTGCATCGACCGGCGAGTGATGCTAGCTGTAATGACTCTTTTATTAAACTGATTCTGGCAATACGACAGTAGTTTATTAGGATAAAAAATTGGCAGATCCCACGTGCAGTGGGAATCAAGGAAATTCGAAGCACGCATAAGCAACGTAAAATGGATTTACTTTGTTGTCTCGCAATGGGCTTCGTCCACTGGCCAGAAGGCGCTACCTACCTCTCGTCTGACGGCTCAGTGTCGCTGACACTGGCCGCTTGGGGTGCACTCATGAGACGAGCGCGCGTTCCCCCATACCGTGCGCATGGTGGAAGCCGAGGCGACAGCGACGCGCGCGTTCCTTCGCTGTTTTTCGGGTGTGCTACAAAGAAAACCGCACGCACGCTCGCGTCGCCCTTTGGAACAGTTTGCTGCAAGTTTGGAACGCGCGTCTCAATGGAAACGAAACAAAAAGTGGGACGCGCGGTGTAGACCTGCTGCAACAGAGTTGGAGACGCGCGCATCGCGTTTGCGAATTTTCCGGCCACAGTCAGCCCAATTTTGCTTCTGTCCGCCAGGCTGTGCATTCTGTAGCTGATGTCGCACATGAAAAACTCGACTGCATGGAGCCTATACCGAGTTTGGCACATATGAAGTTAACGAAATGGCCGCAACAGCACCATGACTGTGGCATGTAAACCATGCCGCTCATACACGCATATCATGATTCTAACGTTATGACCTGTCATTTACGTTCGCCATGCGGTCGTGTGGTTCCACAGCAGTTTTGGTATACATGCCATTAAGGAAACGAGCGGCATGTAGATCATGCCGCTCATGACATGCCTGTCACAATTTTCATGTTATGACCTGTCATTTATGATCGTCATGCAGTAATTTTGTGCCAAACCAATTTTCGTATACATCCCATTAACGAAACGGCAGTACAGCGCCAGGACCATGGCATATAAATCATGCCCGTCATGACACGCGGGTCATCATTCTAATGTTATGACCTATCATTTACGTACGGTATGCTCCGGTGCTGTGCCATAGCGATTTTGGTATACATCCCATTAACGAAACGCCTGGCATGTAAATCATGCCGCCCATGACATGCATGCGATGCTTTTCATGTTACAACCTGCCATTTACATTCGTCAGGCAGTCATGTTGTGCCATAAAAATTTTCGCATACATCTCTTTAGCGAAACGGCCAGGAGAGCACCAAGACCGTGGCATGTAAATCATGCCGCTCATGACATGCGTGTCATGATTTTCGTGTTATGACCCGTCAGTTATGTTCGTCATGTGGTCATGATGTGGCATACCAATTTTCGTAAACATCCGATTAGCGAAACGGCCACGAGAGCACAAAATCGTAGGCGGATAGATAGATAGATAGATAGATAGATAGATAGATAGATAGATAGATAGATAGATAGATAGATAGATAGATAGATAGATAGATAGATAGATACGCTCAAACTCGCCGAAGTTCCCCAAGAAATGCTTCGCATTTAAAAGGACAGAGTTGTTTTGGACAAGTTCGAGGGCAGAGGTTAATGTAGCAGTGCTGGGTTCCCAGATGGAAGCGGCATATCCGAGTTTACTTCGGACTAACGTTTTGTAAAGGAGGACTTTTAAAAAAAGACGAGCAAATGAAAAGTATACGTTGGAGGTAACCTAACGAGCTGTTAGCATTGCTAAATTAGAAATTTAACTATGCTTTGCATCAAGCGAAAAACGAAAGAAAATGCCGGAGCACATGTCTGCCTGCGCCATACGCCGTGAAAAAAACTAATGCTTGTGCCTAGACATAACCAGGCATAATGAGTGCACACCACTTATTATTCAAACTGCTCCAAAGTATCACTTTTATTCATGCTTTATGAAAGTTGATTTCCATCGGAAATGGTGTTTGGACAGAAAGATCACTTACATATGTGTAACTTAGCTGGACTTGGGATATAAGGGCCCTCATGGCTAGATCTGACGGTCAGTGAAATGCGTCACATTCTCTTCCGTCAATATGTTTCACTGTTTAAATGGAAGCATCTTTGCTTCAATAAATAAATGGCAGTCTAGCAGCATTCTTTGAAATTTGCGCTTGGAAGCGGCACATGTCGCTACAGCTCAAAAATTTGGAGGACATTTGCATCTTCAGATTTTCCTAAAAGTTGTTAGAAACTCTTCACAGCTTAGTCTCCGGCAAATTAGTTTGTAACTCAGTTCCTCCAACAGAGTGATCTTGTGCGTTTTCAGTATGTCAGTTGGAACACTTTTGGAGATGAAATAGCTAAGGGCTTGGGTTTATTTCTCTACTGTTTTTTTTCTTTTGCTAGAAAATATCGGTATGTTTCAATTCGCCACTACTTAATGTGTAGAATATTCTGTGACCGCTGCCACGTTTTGGGACATCCCTTCACGGCATGTCACACGGCTACAATAGTTTATTTTGCGTTTGTCAGCCAGGTACAATTATAAATACCTACATGATTTCTTAGCTCAGAGGATTCAGACGGACCGGCATGGTTTTTTACTCCTCCTAACTTGTGACTGAGCAGGAGACAACAATACCTGAGACATTTTCTGCATTCCGTTTTTTTTCGCAGGCACAACTGCTTGGATTCCCAAAATACTTCTGCATCTCCGAGGGCTTGCAGGCGAGGACATGTTTGAGGGCGTGGACAAATGCACACGTGACCTTTCATCTAATGCGCAATGTGTCATCTTTGCAATGCTGGACGAACTAAATGCCGAACTTAATCGGGTGGACCTCATGCTGGAAGAGTGTGCACCGGGGCTGCTCACCCTCACGACAAATATTAGGAAGGGACCTCATGGGTTGTATGTCGACAAGAACCCTTTCGACTGGCATCTCATCGAGTCAATATTCTTGCATCACCACTGTATTGTGTCCGTAGATATCGACGCTTCCTACATTCGCCAAAAAGACACCACATTCCTAGCCTATATGGTGCTTGCTAAGGTGCCGTTCTTGGAAAGCTTCCGCGTATGCGATTTGTTTGTAACGAAAGATAAGGTGCGTTCTCTGGCATCTGCACTTTCCACGGCTCATGAACTTACAGAGCTGCAGCTACAGAACGCGATTTCCCTTGATCCCACGTGCGTGCGCCTCTTGCAAAATCTCTTCCGCAAAACAGACACATTGACAACTCTTTGTATTACAAGACTTCATGTCATCCCTTCTTGTGTCACGTCGTTAATCAATGCGTTGTTGGAGAATTCAAGCATTCACACACTTGAAATATCGTTATGCACGTGCTTCAGTGGTCCAGAACACGGTGAACCGCTCATCGCAGACTTAGTCCGCAAAGGTACTTTGAAATCACTCGCATTGCAGAGGTGCTGCTACAAATGTAAATATGGAATGGAGAACATCATGCTGGCTCTCGCCTACAACCGCACTCTTTTGGAGCTATCGTTACGCGGATTTGGCTTCATCACTGCTTTCGATGTACTGATGCCGGCGTTGCTTATCGACAATGACGCACTGCGTAGTTTGAGCATCGTATCTAGTGACTGCGACGATGAAGGAACGTGCAATTGCAAATCAGAGCTGCCCAACTGCAGAACTAACTGCCTCCTGACCTGTCATCCCTCGGAGGAATACTTAAAGCTTGATTTGCTTACGGAAGGAATTTCCAAGAACACGTCTTTAGAGAAACTAGCGGTCGACCTTTCCACGTCACCCTTGCCAATGTGGCAGCGCTTCTTCGAGGTGCTCCGTGGGAACTCAGTTCTACGCAAGGTCATCGTGACGAACGTCAAAGGCACAGACGCAGTAGAAATATGCCAGGCTATTCGAAAGAATGACGTCGAAGAGAGGGTGGCCATTTCGTGTCCTTTCACAGGCGAGTGTGCCCTGGAGGCGGTCGCTTTTTACAAGTGTTTCTCATCAGTATTCCTCGATTACGCCGATCCCTCAGATCGGGAACTTCTTTCTTCCGCTTTAACACTGCTGCCTCAATGGGACCACATTAGGGACATGTCCTTGCTACTGTGCAGTGACCAGTTAGTTTCAACCTGCTCTGACTTCCTGTACTACTTGAAGGCGACCACTAATCTAAGGGCCCTATATTTGCATGTTGAAGGGCACGTCGCTCACAAGACAATTCGCAGTACACTAATGATGGCGTTGTTACGTAACTCCAGGTTACAAAAGCTGAGCATAGTTGGCGGAATGGTGCTAGGCTTAGACGAGGCTACTGATGTTGCTCGAGCTCTTTGTCGCAACGACTCCCTCTGCGAGTTTGCTTTGTTGAACACAGCTCCTCCGGCTGCCGCTCTACCAATTAAAGCAATACTGCTCCACATGGTCACTTGTATCCGGACGAACTACACTCTGTGCTCTCTCGAACACGACGCTGTCGCCCATTCAACAGCATTTCGCACAGTGCAGGGCACGATGAGACGAAACAGGACCCTGGCGATGCGCGCCGCCCATTTCGTAGTGGGAGCTGACAGGAGCCAATACTGCGCCGACGCGTTCAGCCTCGTTCGTAACAGCGCACAACTGTTGTTCGAGGTGATGAAGATGGCTTCTGCCGATGAGGCCGAAGCGGCTACGCTCATTGAAGCAACCGCGACGTAGCAAGAGTGGCGACATAGTTTCTTGTATTCAAGTCAAGGCGCGGCAGTTGGTGAAAGGTACGAGAATCCACAGCGCAACTGATATTGGGATACTACACTCGCATGCCACCTTCATGAGCTCAGTCATATATCAGCTACAGTGTAAAAAGACATAGAAAGCAACAGCGCTTTTTATAGTTCTACTACTTGTGGACACGTGAGGACGCTCCATATTTTGGTATAGCACATTTAACAATTCAAGACGCGATATATGTTTATGCTGATGACCAGGGTTAAATGGTGGAAGATTGACGTATGTGCCCTGTCAGGTTCCCAATGAATAGTGCCATCTTTTTCTTTATCTTCGATGACGCTGCTACGCTGGCTATGTAGAAAAATCAACGCTCACAAATTTCACTTATAAGAAGCACATTTGATGTAATGATTCTGGCGGACACTACGCTCGCTGATGCAGACACCATAGTAACGTGTGCATCATGTGCGTTGTTTAGTGTACAAATTAGTGCATCCACACGTCCAGAGATGCTGTTCATTGATAGTAAGGATGTTTGTTCTGCCCCATCGCGCAACATCCGCAGGCAGGCGTACTTTTGTTCGCTTGCTCGTTTTTATTAGTCAAGGCTGTGAAATTCTGCACTTTGTACAGGAGTGACTCCTACCTAGCAGATGTGTGTTCTCCCCATCGCGTCACAGCCGCACACAGGCACAATTTTATCCCTTCGCTCCTTCTTAATAGTGAAGTGTGTAATTCTATAGTTCGTGGTGGAGCGAAACTTACATGACAGAGTGGCGTCTGTTTGCCCGGTGATGAAGTTATCCTGCTGCGAAACAGAACTCTCCTGCCTCACATCCGGGTTCGCTTGTTCTGTCGTTTTTTTTTTGGTCACATTTTAAGGATAAGATTATTGTAACAAAAAACATAACAAGACGCACGACGACTCGTTCAGAATACCAAAATACCGCCCATTCTTTTGTCAAAATGCGTTCAACGGTAAGCACAAAAACGCTTTTTTCCTCGAGATCGTACGATGGAGGTTGTTGTGTTGTCAACCTCTGCATTGAATCATATTCTGTCTTGTTATAGTTGGCCTTTTAAAATGAACTTTAGAGTTTCACCACAATGTTGTGAAATCGTGAACGTATGCATAATTTACGTCCATCCATGACCATTCTCTGCTACATTTCATGGAGCTTCATAGAGCTTATGTACTTTCGGAGCATGGTGGCAGAGTTCCTTACCTCCGCTCGCTGTTGTGTCGTACACAAAAGGAATTTATTCATTTCAACGTGCTAAGTTGTGTACGCGTCAATATTTCCCACGACAAGTGCAGTTTTACTTTACGAAGATTTTTTTTTCCCGCTGAGTTCTGCTGCTCCCCTTGAACACTGCATTTTTAAACATTGACGTTGCTGTTACGCTGCTGTACGGCTAGGTTGTGCTGAGTGTTTTCGTGCACACGCTATTCATTGAATGCACGAAAGTGACCGCTGTATTAGTAGTGAAATAAAGGAAATACGTTTCAGAAAGTTGCCACTCCATTCTGAATAAAATGTTGACAAACCAGAAAACACACACATATCTGTTGTAAAGATCGAAGCCGATCAAGAATTCATTAGGTGCCTAGGGTTTGAACTCGGGTCCAAGAGCTTCCAAGAAGGGATCGTACCGCCCGTCGAAAGCGGCTCTTTCCACGTATCCTACATTGCAAGGAAAACCATTTAGTTGTGAGCGATTATCAGCTTCCCAGAAAACGATTCGAATATGAATATCCAGCTTCGAATATTGGACCCAGTACGGAACATCAAAACAAATGTGCCTTCAATGTTAGCGTTTCACCTATATTTTATGATCATCTGCCTACTTTAAGGCAACTGCAGGACGAAGGCCTCTCCCAGCCATTTGCAATCCATCTTGTCCTGACCAATTTCCACTTCCTGCCCGCGAACCTCTGAATTTCATCGTTTCATCTAACCCTTTTCTTTTTTCAGTTTCGCACCACCATGTCCATTCCGCCGCTCTTTGTCCGTCTGTTAGCTGTCCTCCTCCTGACATGCCCTTCCCACGTCCACCTCTTTCTGCTAATTGGTATAATATCAGTTACTCCTGTCCTTTCCCTGATCTATTCCGCTCGATTTTTTTAGGGGCGAAGCTCCTCTTAGTCTAACCTTGTCAGGCGTCAGGCGTAACCCGCGTGCCGGGAGGCACGCGCTCGAGAGCGAAAGGCGCGCGTTGGCTATGGAAACGCTCTTTCTTAGAGGAACGCTACCAGCTCGCAAGAGAGAGAGAAAAAAACTTTATTCTATCTATATACAGGGAGTAGGTGGGAGGTGGCCCGGTGCGAGCCACCCCTCACAAACACTAGGTGGCTCCTCATTGCAGAAGCCCATTGGCGTCCAACGCGACTCGGGCTCGGTTGACCAGGGCCTTCTGGCTCGCTAGGTCGGAGCAGCCGAGCAGGGCTGCCTCCCAGCTCTCCCGGGTGGGGTTCGGTTTTGGGGTGAGGCGAGGGGTTGACTGGCTTGCCCACACCATGTGGAAGATGTCCGAAGACTTCTCCGCACAGTGCGGGCATTTTCCTGTGCAGGCAAGATCGAGATATTTAAAAACTGCCGGGCACAGCAGTGTTTTGGTGTAAAGGCGGAGGAGTAAACGATCCTCCGCCTTTGTAAGGCCCTTGCAGGGTTTAGGATAAACTGAGTGGCCGAATCGGTAGAATTCAGTAATTTCTCGAAATGTTAAGGCCGGATTAGGTTCGAGGTCCATTTCGGAAGGGTCTGAAGGCGTTACCCGGAGAGTGAGCGCGCGGGCGGCGGCGTCAGCCGTTTCATTGCCTTCGAGGCCCATGTGAGCTGGAGCCCATATGATCATTCGGGACGCGGGGGCCCCGACGTAATTGCTGTTTTGTAAGATGCGGTACGCCAGGTGTGGGACATACCCGCGTTGAATATTTCTGCAGGCCCCTCTCGAGTCTGCAACGATGACGCGCGAGTCCAGGTCTGCAGCAGCTAGCGCGATGGCGACTTCCTCCGCATCTGTTATGTCCTGTGCTCTGAATGTGAGGCCATTCACCGTGACGTGTTGGTGGGCGACTGCAGCCGTGTACCATCCCCCATGGTGAGGGCCGGAGGCGTCCACGTAAAAGATGCCGTGTTTGTTCCCATAGTGGCGGGCCAGTGCCTCCGCCCGCGCAAGGCGCCTGCCACTGTGGTCGTCACGTGTCATGTTGGCCGGAAGAGGGCGCACGTGCAGGGCGTATCTCCAGACTTCTGGGATGCGTACGCGCTCCTCCGCCTCTGTTCGATGGTGGATGTGTAGTTGGGCTAATAGGCGGCGACCCGACGGAGTCTTTGAAAGTCTCATCGTGTATTGATTGGTCAAGTGTGCCTCCCGGAGCTCTGCTAAAGTGTTTACCATCCCCAGGCCCATAAGGCGCTGGTTAGACGTGTTTATTGGGAGATCGAGGGCACGCTTGTACATCTTCCTGAGAATCACCTCAAGGGCGTTCTCGTCGAACTTGCGCAGGTGGAGGTAAGGAGCCGAGTAGAGGACTCGACTGGTTACGAATGCATGCGCCAGCCGCAAGGCGTCTCTGCAACGTAACCCCCCGCGCTTGTTGGAAACCCGGCGGACCATACGGCCCACCTGGTCCCCCACCTTACGCAGTTTTGTCAATGTTGTATCGACTCGGCGATGTTTATGAATAAACAGACCCAGTACTCTGATCTCATCGTGTTCTGGGATGGGTCCGCTTTGCAAGGACAGTTGAATTTTGGTGGTGCACTTTGGCGAGGAGCGGATGTGCACAAATTCCGATTTGGTCGGGGAGCATTGAAAGGAGGAGAACGCGCCCTCACCCGCGAGAGACAGCGTTGGCGCAAGCAGCGTCTCCTAGCGAGTTTCTTGATAGAGCAATACCGACTTGCGTTGGAGAAGCGTTCACCGGCTATCCATATATATATATATATATATATATATATATATATATATATATATATATATATATATATATGCACTGGGTCTTGATTGACTTGCAATGAAGTGCCGGTGGGAGATTTCACTTGTGCATAGTTGAACCATGAGGATTCGTAGCGTGCGCGTTAACTAAATTAATCCGGAAGTCGGCACGATCTACGATGAACCTCCCGAGCTTCGCCCACTCATCATCATTCACTCCGTGGATATGCTGTAATTTTTTTTTTGCTTTGTCAGCTCACCATGCCTCGCTAGCGGCCCATTTGAACAGGTAGAAAAAAATGACTATGTGAAGTATGTTCAACTCAGTACTAGTCATGCATCTGCCTGTATGCGCCGTCAAAGAAAGCCCGCGAAATACAAAAAAAAAATGGCCGCGTATCTGCGTGCTTCGCAGCAAATGTTGTGTGAAGACGACAGTCTTCTGCTGGCCGTGCTGCGCTGCGTGAGATATGGACGCCCTCAGGCAGCGCCGTCGGGAAACATAAGCTTGTGCAGAATCCCTGGGCAACAGCCAGGTGGCAGCACCAAATCTTTGGCAGAGGTCTTTTTCGTGCATAGCACTGCATCTTCTTGCGCAGCCTAAGAAACACTAGGGTGTTTAGAATTACGTATGTATCTATTTTCTATTAAAGGAACAAACTACCTAATACTTACGTATTGATGTTGCGCCTCAGATATGCGTAACATTTGGTTTTTTCATCGACTATGTCCAAAAGTATGAACGCAGCTACCAGTTCAAAATGGCTGGCCGTTACACAAGTCCTTGAACTTTGGCCGGGTGGCTGGATCGCGTGACTGCAGACAAACAGAAAGACCGAAATTTCTGCGTTCAAGTATGCCAAGAAAGACTATCGGCTTTAAAAATGAGGGCGACAGCAATAACCCCCTGTACTCAGAGTAAACGACGAAAGATTCAGATTACACACGCCCTTAGTAAAACAGTAAGCAATTCAGAGTACACCATCCCCCATGGCCTGTACATTCGTCCCCTTCTTGCTGATGGAGCCGCAGGCATAGCTGCCCAACAAAGTTCTCTATTTGATCACAAGTTCCGGTGCAAGTCCTTTTGAAACTAGTTAGCCGAAGATACGCGTTTAAACCAAAGTGCTTTCAGTGCTAACGAAGAATTCAGCTATTGTCCGTAAGCAACATTAATGTTTATATGAAACACGCAGTACGATCTGGATATGACTAATTTACCGCGGCACACCACCAGTTTGCCGCGGTACAAAGTGACTGCTGCCTATTGACGAGATCTGGGCGGTAGAAACAGCATCTGGGAGGCATCTTTTTTCGCCCGCGTTGGCCTATGGTTGGTGAGGCAACATGGAATCACAAGCAACACTGACGCAATTGTGGAAGGCAAAAAGAACGCCCGAGCGTTCGTTTTGGCTCTACCTGAGCAAAATTGAGGACAGCCGATTAATGGAGTCCTTCCGTAACTACTTCAGCAAGATACTTCGTTACGCTTATGATTACTATATTTTTGAGGTTCGAAATTGCTTATGCCGAGGCTTTGTCACTCCTTCCCTCCATCCACCCGCCGTGAGGCCTCAACACCCACACTGCGCGTGCGCATCCTCCTCCCCCTTCTCCCATTGTCTCATCTCTCCTCTAGGCATTCCCCCTCTCCTCTCCGACGCTCCTCTCCTCTCCGGATTGCGCAACACATGGCAACACCTGCGGCTCCGCGCGCGATAATGCGAAGCACCTTAGGTTAGACGCGCCACGGTAGACCACCGCGTTCTCTCCCTTTTATACGTTATCGTTCGTCCTCTGAGTAAAATTACACCATCTCCCGCTCAAGCAAACAATATCACCGCTGCTTAGCATCCACACATGCTTCCCTCTAGCGGGAGATGAAATAAATTATCGTAGTAAGGGTGAATTTGAATCTGTTGTCAAATTGTGTGCTATAAACTTTCGTTTAACTGAGATGTTTTAACGTTTACGAAGGAACCGCGTTAGGGTGACGTAGTAATGCTGCTACATATTTGTTCATCATTTGAGTATGCGCTGTCGAAAGCATTATTGTGATAGGGTTAAAGAGCTCGTTTTGCAGAAAATTCGGTGTCGGCTCATTGGTCGTAAGCGGGAAATCACCGTTGTCCGTGAGGGAATATCCGAGGTGGATACAAAGAAAAAATCCACAGCATATCCAGGGAGTGAATGATGATTAGTGGGCGAAGCCCCGGATGTGTACCGTAGATCGTGCCGAGTTCCGGATTAATTTAGTTATTGCGCACGCTACGAATCCTTATGGTTCAACTACGCACAATGAGATCTCCCACCGGCACTTCATTGCAAGTCAAGATCAAGTAGAGACACAAACAAAGATGAGCTGACGAAACGTTACGCTGCGCGGAACTTGTGACCGCGACTTGCACGCGTTTTCTTTGCCTTGTGAATATAGCAATCGTCGGGAAATGACGTGAGAAAAACCACTCACTAAGTTACCCTCAGCGAGTCACACTGTACCTTATGGATCCGAAAATCAGAACACCGCCCTCCAGCAATCGATGCTCCTCACGGACGCGTGCTTTAAGATATAATAGCACGATTTAAGATATAATATTCGGCCTACCAAAGAAGAGCTGTAAGCGGCTTCTAACAGCAGGAAACGCTAAGAAAAAAAAATTGGCAGATGCCACGTGCAGTGGGAATCAAGGAAATGCGAAGCACGCATCAGGAACGTAAAATGGATTTGCATTGTTGTCTCGCTATACCGAGTTTGGTGCATATGAAGTTAACGAAACGGCCACAAGAGCACCAAGACTGTGGCGTGTAAACCATGCCGCTCATACACGCATGTCATGATTCTAACGTTATGACCTGTCATTTACGTTCGTCATGCAGTCGTGTTGTGCCATAGCAATTTTGGTATACATCCTTTTAAGGAAACGAGTGGCATGTAGGTCATGCCGCTAATGACATGCATATCACGATTTTCATGTTACGACCTGTCATTTACGATCGTCATGCAGTCATGTTGTGCCAAACCAATTCTCGTATAGGCTCCGTGCAGTCGAGTTTTCCATTTGCGACATCAGCGCCAGAATGCACAGCGCGGCGGAGAGAAGAAGCAAAATTCGGCAGATTGTGACAGGAAAATACGCGAACGCGATGCGCGTCTCCAACTCTATGGCAGCAGCGACCACCCGTCCCACCTTCTTTCGTTTTATTTCCTTTGAGACGCGCGCTCCAAACCTGCGGCAAACTGTTCCAAAGGGCGACGCCCCGAGAGTTCGTTTGGTTCGCAGCACGCTCGGAAAGCAGCGAAGAAGCGCGCGCGTCGATGTCGCCCCGGTTTCCATCGTGCGTGACTGAGCCGTCCGACGAGAGCTACGTAGCGCCCTCTGGTCAGTAGACGGACTCCATACATCCCGGTGGTGTAGTGGTTACGGTAATCGGCTGCCACCCAAAAAAATTCACAGCATATCCACGGGGTGAATGATGATGAGTGGGCGAAGCTCCGGAGTGAACCAGCGATAAATCTTCCGTGTAATTCGCCCAGTCGATCATCATGTAAAGACGTCAGAAACACTCTATTCGAACGCTGGGATCTGGCGTTTAAGGGGACGCTAGCACAAACGCGTTACAAACATGCAGTACACTCTAGTAAGGGGGGAGAGGCCACAGCGTCTTACGCAGCCCCTTACAGAGGCCGGAACGCGCACCGCGTTTGCCGACGCCATCACATGACTGCTGAAAGAGTATAAGGCGGAGAGGCCACAGCGTCTTACACCAGCTTCTTACACGCGCCGTAACGCGCTAGCACAAACCCATCATCATCGTTAGAAACGGACAGTCTTTCGCTCTCTCTCTCTCTCTCTCTTTCTGTCTCACACAAGACAGCAGATGGAAGAGTGAGAGAGCTCGCGCGCCACCTGACGTTCCTGAAGGCAACTCGGAGGTAAACAATGGCTGCTAATGGGAATGAGAGACAGAAGAAGTCGGCTTTTAGCTAACACACTTCTACTTCTACTAACGTTTCCTACTGTAACATGCCAATGGCTGCTAATGGGGAATGAGAGACAGAAGAATTCGGCTTTTAGTTAACGCGCACGCTGCGAATTTTTTATTGTTCAACAACGCACAGGAGAAATCTCCCACCGGCACCACCTTGGGGGTCAAAGCGTAAGACTGGTTACGCACTACGACTACGACTACGACGAAGGACGAACGGGTGCCGCTTTAAGGAGCTTCGCCCCTAAAAACGCGGGTTCGATCCCGGCCGCGGCGGTCACATTTTCGATGGAGGCGAAAATGCCAGAGGCCCGTGTACTGCGCGTTGTCAGTGCACGTTAAAGAACCCCAGGTGGTCTAAATTTCCGGAGCCCTCCACTACGGCCTTTCCTCTCTATCTCTTTCACTCCCTTTCCCCTACGCACACGGACGCTTAGCCGTGCTCCCTACATGGGCTGCAGAAATCAGCATCCTTTCCTAACCGAACCACAATCAATCAATCAGTCAATCATTAACGAAACGGCAGTATAACGCCAGGACCATGGCATGTCAATCATGCCTGTGATTACACGCGTGTAATGATTCTAATGTTATGACCTATCATTTACGTTCGTTATGCTGCCGTGTTCTGCCATAGCAATTTTGGTACACATCCCATTAACGAGACGCCTGGCATGTAAATCATGCCGCCCGTGACATGCATGTTATGCTTTTCCTGTTATGAACTGTCATTTATGTTCGTCATGCAGTCGTATTGTTTCATACAAATTTTCCTACATATCCCAGTAACGAAACGGCCAAGAGAGCACCAAGACCGTGGCATTTAAATCATGTCGCTCATGACATGCACATCATGATTTTCATGTTATGACCTGTCATTTACGTTCATGATGCGGTCATCTTGTGCCATGCCAATTTCCGTACACATCCCGTTAACGAAACGCGTGGCATGTAAATCATGTCGCCCATGACATGCATATCATGATTTTCATGTTGTGACCAGTCAGTCATGTTCGCCATGCAGTCATGTCGTGGCATACCAATTTTCGTGTACATCCCAATAACGAAACGGCCAGGAGAGAACCAAGACCGTCGCATGTAAATCATATCATTCATGACATGCATGTCATGATTTTCATGCTATGGCCTGTCATTTATGTTCGCCATGCAGTCATATTGTGGCATACCAATTTTTGTATACATCTCATTAACGAGACGACCAGGAGAGCACTAAGACCGTGACATCTAAATCATGCCGCTCATGACACGCTTGTCATGATTTTCATGATATGACCTGCCATTTATGTTCGTCAGGCAGTCATGTTGTGCCATACCAATTTTCGCATACATCCCATTAGTGAAGCTGGTAGGAGAGCACTAAGACCGTGGCATGTAAATCATGCCACTCATGACATGCATATCATGATTTTCATGTTATGACCTGTCATTTATGTTCGTCAGGCCGTCATATTGTGCCATACCAATCTTCGCATACATCCCATTAGCGAAACGGCCAGGAGAGCACTTAGACCGTGGCATGTAAATCATGTCGCTCATGACATGCATATCATGATTTTCATGTTATGACCTGTCATTTGTGTTCGTCATGTAGTCACGATGTGGCATACCAATTTTCATAGACATCCGATTAGTGAAACGGCCAGGAGAGCACAAATTCCTAGGCGACTAGATAGATAGATAGATAGATAGATATTTATTTATTTATTTATTTATTTATTTATTCATGTACCCTAAAGGCCCGAGGGCATTACATAGGGGGGGGGGGTAGTAGTATACATACATAAAAACTAACACGAACAATAAAGTAATAAAAGGTATGAAGAAGTAAATAACGTATAAATAATGTACAAAATCGCAGAAAAGTAATTATAAAGACAAAAATACACTAAAAAGGAAGGCGTAACACAAGAACAAGCGAGGATGAACATTTATATGCTAAACATAGTCAAGTAAGCGAGTTATACAGCGTGCTCAAACAAATCACTATATAAGCACATGTACATCTATGTCGGTTGTACTAGGTCAATCAAACACCAAGATGAAGCTTTAATTTGTGAGTAAATTCTTCGTGGTTTTTTATACAGACAATATCGTTGGGAAGTTGATTCCAATGATTAACAGCAAGAAGTAATGGTGAATGTAAAAACAGGTTTGTTCGGGCAAATAGAGGTTCTAATTTGAATTCGTGGTCCAGACGAGCGAATATTCTATGAGCAGGTTTAATAAGTGCAGACAGTTGCGAATGGTTATGGTAGAGATTGTGAAAAAGAGACAGAAGGGAGAACAGTCTGCGTGACTGCAGAGACGGCAACTTTAGAGACTTTTTAATTTCATTTATGCTAGAAGTTCGAGAGTATATCTTTGTTATGAACCGGGCACTTTTGTTTTGAAGAGACTCTATTTTATTTATGAGGTATAGATAGATAGATAGATAGATAGATAGATAGATAGATAGATAGATAGATAGATAGATAGATAGATAGATACGCTCAAACTCGCCGAAGTGCGCTAAGAAATGCTTCGCATTTAAAATTGGCGGATCCCACGTGCAGTGGGAATCAAGGAAATGCGAAGCACGCATAAGGAACGTGAAATGGATTTGAATTGTTGTCTCGCTATACCGAGTTTGGTACATATGAAGTTAACGAAACGGCCGCAAGAGCACCAAGACTGTGGCATGTAAAGCATGCCGCTCATACACGCATGTCATGATTCTAAAGGTATGACTTGTCATTTACGTTCGTCATGCAGTCGTGTTGTGCCATAGCATTTGTGGTATACATCCCTTTAAGGAAACGAGTGGCATGCAGATCATGCCGCTAATGACATGCATGTCACGATTTTCATGTTATGACCTGTCATTTATGATTGTCATGCAGTCATGTTGTGTCAAATCAATTTTCGTCTAGGCTTCGTGCAGTCGAGTTTTCCATGTGGGACATCAGCGGCAGAATGCACTGCCTGGCGGAGAGAAGCAAAATTGGGCAGACTGTGATAGGAAAATACGCGAACGCGATGCGCGTCTCCAACTCTATAGCGCCAGTGACCGCCCGTCACACCTTCTTTTGTTTTATTTCCTTTGAAACGCGCGCTCCAAACCTGCGCAAACTATTCCAAAGGGCGACGCCGCGAGCGTTGGTGTGGTTCCCAGCACGCCCGGAAAGCAGCGAAGAGCCCTATATGCACTAAAAAAGTTCTTAGAAGATACAAATATCCTCTGCAAATATTAACTTTGGCTTGACTCCAAAGACCCAATGAATAGTGTCACCCCTGTGTATTCAATAGTGCTTTTTGTTGTTCTCACATGTTTCAGATTATGTCTATTTACTTATGTTGTGTGTGTTTTGTATCGCACAGACGAACATATGAACTATTCTAATCGCATGTGCACATGCTTCCTATGTGAACGTCGGCATGGAACTCTAATCCACGCACTGTCGAACTGTATATAGCGCTGACCTTTTTTAGTGTGACAAATGTGTATGTCTTGTGAAACTTTCTTTCTTGCTGTTCTTTTTTTTTTCTTCTTCTTTATTGAAATTTTTCTGAGATTGCTAAGCGAGAAGGAGTAGCCGGTGCCATACTAAAGGCACCAACCTCTCCTATTCACCACTTCAATAAAAAAAAAAAAGCAGCGAAGAAACGGGCGCGTCGCTGTCGCCTCGATTTCCACCGTGCGCGCGCGTCTCATACGTGCGAACCAAGCGGCCAATGTCAGCGATACTCAGCCGTCCGACGAGAGCTAAGTAGCGCCCTCTAGACAGTAGACGGAGCCCATAGATCCCATTAACGAAACGAGAGTATAGCGCCAGGACCATGGCATGTAAATCATGCCGGTCATGACACGCGTGTCATGATTGTAATGTTAAGACCTGTCATTTACGTTCGTCATGCTGTCGTGTGGTGCCATAGCAGTTTTGGTATAGATCCCATTAATGAAATGCCTGGCATGTAAGTCATGCCGCCCATGATATGCATGTTATGCTTCTCATGTTATGATCTGTCATTTATGTTTTTCATGCAGTCATATTGTTGCATTCCAACTTTCCAACACATCCTACTAACGAAACGGCCAAGAGACCACCAAGACCGTGGCATGTAGGTCATGCCGCTCATGACATGCATGTCATGATTTTCATGTCATGACCTGTCATTTACATTCGTGATGCAGTCATCTTGTGGCATGCCAATTTTCGTATACATCCCGTTAACGATACGCGTGGCATGTAAATCATGTCGACCATGAGACGCATACCATGATTTTCATGTTGTGACCTGTCAGTCGTGTTCTCCATGCAGTCATGTTGTGGCATACCAATTTTCGTATACATCGCATTAACGAAACGGCCAGGACAGTACCAAGACCGTCGCATGTAAGTCATGTCACACATGACATGCATGTCATGATTTTCGTGTTACGACCTGTCATTTATGTTTGTGAAGCAGTCATGTTGTGGCATGCCAATTTGCGTATGCGTCCCATTAACGAAACACGTGGCTTGTAAATCACGTCACTCATGACAAGGATGTCATGATTTTCATGTTGTTACCTATCATTTATGTTCACCTTGCAGTCATATTGTGGCATAGCAATTTTTGTATACATCCCATTAACGAGACGACCAGGAGAGCACCAAGACTTTGACATGTAAATCGTGTCGCTCATGACACGCATGCCATGATTTTCATGTTATGACCTGCCATTTGTGTGCGACAGGCAGTCATGTTGTGCCATACCAATTTTCGCATTGTCCCATTAGCGAAACGGCCAGGAGTGCACTAAGACCGTGGCATGTAAATCATGCCACTCATGACATGCTTGTCATGATTTTAAATGCGAAGCATTTCTTAGCGAACTTCGGCGAGTTTGAGCGTGTCTATCTATCTATCTATCTATCTATCTATCTATCTATCTATCTATCTATCTATCTATCTATCTATCTATCTAGCCACCTACGATTTTGTGCTCTCCTGGCCGTTTCGCTAATCGGATGTTTACGAAAATTGGTATTCCACATTATGACTACATGACGAACATAAATGACAGGTCATAACACGAAAATCATATGAAAGTCATGAGCGGCATGATTGACATGCCACGGTATTAGGGTGCTTCTTGCCGTTTCGCTAATGGGATGTATGCGAAAAAAACCCTTACCATGCTAAGAGTGTGTAGCTGTAGACGGTCGTATTCATCGGAAATATTCCCTCAACATACTTTGCGCACAGGAGCTACGTGGAGGGGCCAATGTTAGAGCATATATACACGGGAGTCAACATGATACACATAGTGGAAATATAACGTGAATATATTCCTTTCATGAGAGAGCGCAGTAACAACGGGCGTGAGATCAAGAAAGAACTGTATTGTTAATATCTGTATGTGGACATGAAGTTATGTCAAAACAGAGGGACGTTTTTCGAAATAGAAAAGAGACCGAATTTTCCAACTGACACGGCGATGTATGTCTTTTGGTTAATTATTGAGAGAATGATATCTTACCTGGATGACTGATTGGTAACTGCATGACGGTGATCTTGTCTATGGATGAGAAAGGCCTTTACACAAGAAAACGCAAAAGTAATGCAAGAGACCGCGCGACCCACACGCATTTTTCGCAATATGGTGACTGATTAACACCACAGAAGCGAGGAGGGCAAGAGTTGACCCATGGTTTAGACAACGGTCGAAGGAAAAAGCGGTCATGCTGTCGACTTTGACAGCTTCAGTGAAAGAGAGGTAGACAAGTTGATTGCTTTCGTCACGGGGGAGGACGCGTGGTGCGGTCTCAGGGCCGGTTAGATGCATTTCTTGGCTAAAAGAATGGTAACCAAGAACATGCGCATTAAAAATCAACTGAATGCAATTACAGAAGGATGAAAAAACAATACAGAAACACACTAAAATTTACCTCGAAGGAAACACGCAAGGGATCGTCACAGAAAAACCAGCCTGTCGTTATGTCTCCGCATTTTACAACTGAACCCCTCCCGTTGCGCATACCACACCGTCCTGTTTCTACCGCATACTGAAGGAAAGTCTTCCTCTGGCTCCTCATGCCGAAGACACCGCTACCGAAAGGCTACAGATCTGCAAAGGCAATCCGTATCCCTCAAACGAAAGCTGTTTCTCGCGCCGTCTTGGTGAGGTTGCTTTCAATTCGAAAGGGAACATAGTGACAAACAAGGAGGAAGTGAAAGGTGTTATGTTCAGCGGTAGATCGGCGGGGAAGAGCGGGCGACGGCGGCCTAGCGCATGGCTTTTCCCGTAGAAACGTCGTGGTATGCACTCTGTACGCAGTAGAAGTGGCGGCTTTGTTCGCGCGACGCACGCGGTCAGTAATTGCTGTGACGGACATAGCTGCACAGCATGGGGTTGACATGACGGTTGACAGGTCTCTTCACGGCGGCATAGTAGAGCATTTTCGGAAGAGCATCCGAGAAAGGAACAACAGGGGGGGAGTCTCTTGCAAGAACAGCGGGAGCTCGATGTCAAAATAATCCTTTGACCTTTCTGCTCGCTCGAACTGTCGTCAAGGGGTTGCCCCTTCGGAGAAGATGACCCCGCCGTGGAAATGTGCGGAAGTGCTTTTGGGTGCAATATACCTGTCTAACGGTTCTCTTGAAGCGGCGGCTGGGTTGCATGCCGCCGGGTAAACAGAGTGGCAATGTAGGCCTGCTGCAGAGTCCTGCCAACTGATCACGTGATTAGTGGATATCTTTCGGTGGAGCTCGGTGCAGCAAGCGGGTCGAAGTGTGGGACCGCGAGGGCGTAACCGTAGGCTCTCATGGAGAGGGTGAACATGTACGTGATTGGTAAAGTGCTGCATATGGGTTGGTCCCAGGAGGCGGTAGCAGAAGCGATCAAGTGTATTTAACGGAGAAAAGAGAATCGGAGTGAGGAGTGAGGAGCGCTAACTGGGGTGGCAGACGCGGCAATGTGGTCAGAGGTCGAGCTTGGCTCTGCCTCTGACGAGATATGATGGAGTTTTAAAGCTTGGTGCTTGTTCCCGTCTGAGTGCAAACATTAAGGGCTCGGAATGAACCCCTTGGTGTGGTTTGAGCCCAGTTATGTTGTTGAGATGTCTGTGACAGTACTGGCCGTCCCGGCCGAGTTTGTAAATAGTGTAGAGTTTGAATAAACCTACGTGGTTGCTGTGAGGACATCTTGCTCCAGATTCCGTCCTTCAACGTGTTGCCGCGGACATCGGAATTATCGAGAGAGAAGATCACATCACCAAATTTAACTAAAGGGATGGAGGAAAGAAAAACATAAAGTTTCAACCAACGGTGGCATGAGGGCCAATATTGGTTACGCCTCCACGGAGAAAGGATACCTCCGGTGCCGGGTTCTTTCTAGTGTACCCAGAAAGACATGCGTGCCATGGGGTGTTGGGGAAAATTGGAGCGGCGCTTTGCTGTCGGGTATCGGCATCGTTTCACAATCCAGCACTTGGACCAAGCAGTTGACAAAAGCATAAGGCGAGAGAGGGAGAGGGGGGTCTGATTGATTAATCGAATAGTTGTATTCGATTAAATGAAATGTACAAACTGATGATGCTTATCGTTTTGCGGAACAAATCTCATCTATTAACTATTCAACGAATTTCCCACCAGCGGAAGCGACATTGCTAGCTGCCCATTTCCACGGCGAAAAAAGAAATGAGGGCGATAAAAAATACCCCGCAATGCCTCGAGCATAAGCAGAAGGATTCGGAATGGATGTGTCTAGAAAAACTTTTATTTCCACTTTCGACACCACGAATATTGAGAAACAGTAACAGTACCAGAGCAGAGACAAATAAAACTTACCTAGAGAGATATTACAGGACACAGAAACAAAAACACACATGTCCCACTTGAGAAGATGCCACGCACACATAGGGAGTGGCATAAATACACAGTCAGCACAAATGAATTAATTGTCACACAATTTGCACGGCTTTGAATTTATATACACGCACATGAATGGTATGTACAATGTTTAAAACAAGTGTCAACGGAATCGGAAAATAATTGCACCCGTCTATAGGATACCTCTTGTAGAAGTCGTGAAGTTTCTCATAAAGACGAGCAATTCGTCACAAGCGGTTATCGTGTGGCGCAGATCAGTACTGCCAATGGAGCCACTAACATAGATGCACAACAAAGTGCTCTAATATTTGATCACCACTTCTCGTACAAGTCTGCTTGAGCTTAGGTTGCTGAAGATATGCGTTGAAATCAAAGTACTCGCGACGCGAAAGATGAACTTGGATAACAGTCCGCAAGCAACGTCGAACTTCATATGAAACACGAGATTACTGCGCTTACGAAGCAACACGTGCCTATAATATTACAAAATAAAACTCACCCATCTCCACGAAGTGAACCATGACGAGTGGGCGAAGCACTGGCCCTCCTTAGATGTTACCGTAAACTATGCGCCGCATTACTCACTCATGCATATAAAAGAGTGACAACCAATAATTTTAGGGGCGAAGCTCCTCTTAGTCTAACCTTGTCACGCGTCAGTCGTCAGGCGTAACCCGCGTTCCAGGGAGGCGTGCGCTCGCCCTCAGACCGTCCTTCCCGGCGCGTGCCTCTGCTTTCTTGTGAGAGAGACAGAGAGACAGAGAGCGAAAGGCGCGCGTTGGCTATGGAAACACTCTTTCTTAGATGAACGCTACCAGCTCGCAAAGAAGGAGAACACGCCCTCACACGCGAGAGACAACGTTGGCGCAGGCATCGTCTCCTAGCGAGTTTCTTGATTGAGAAATACCGACTGCTTACTTTGGAGAAACGTTCACCGGCAACGCATATATATATAGGCACTGGATCTTGACATGCAATGAAGTGCCGGTGGGAGATTTTACTTGTGCATAGTTGAACCATGAACATTTGTAGCGTGCGCGTTAACTAAATTAATCCGGGACTCGGCACGATCTACGATGAACCTCCCGATCTCCGCCCACTCATCATTATTCACTCCGCTGATATGCTGTAATTTATTTCAATTTTTAAACTTCATTGGTAACAACGCCTGTGTATATGTACACACGCGTTGCCATTTATGCTCCTGGTCTTTATAAGGTTCCTGCGCTCCCACGTAGTAGATTTTGCCGAGTACCGGATTAATTTTAGTTAATGCGTAAAGTGCGAAATCTTATCGTTCAACTACGCACAAGAGAAATCTCCCACCGGCACTGCATTGCAGGTGAAGAGTGAAGTGCCTATATATACGCCGTGGCAGGTGAACGGTTGTGCAGAGCGAGCAGTTGGTTTTTTTAATCAAGAAACTCGCTAACAGACGCTGCCTCCATCAGCGTTTTCTCTCGTGGTAGGAGGGGGGGGGGCATCTCGTTCATTGCAAGAGGGTAAAGTGTTCATCGCAGAAAGGGCGTTTCTATAGTCAACGCACGCCATTGGCTCTCTCTCACGATAGCAGAGGACACTCTGTATGCACTGCTTCTGGGATCAGCCCCAGCGTTTCTCCGCCGGCGGCGACACAGCCCCACTGATCACGGCTAACCGCGGCGGCAGCCTCGCGAAATCCCGCCTCCTTCGGGCGAACGAGCGCGAGAGGCAAGCGAGCCGCTGCACGGATACGAAACGAGCCTCCGGGCGGGTCCGCTTGACTCCGCGATAGAGCGCGCACGTCACGGAAGGGGACGCTCTGATTGGTCTCCTCCACGGCGGCACGCGGTGCGCCCGCGACAATCGCTCGCGGAGCGATAGCTCTCACAGCACGAAAATCTTGACGCGCGGCAGCCTCGGAGGCTCGGGTTTTTCCGTCGGCGGTGCGCCGAGCGCGTTTTTCCGCTAGTGTGCGCGCGGCTTTACGTCTACGGTCTTTTATATAGACCGCCTGATGGCAGCAGTGAAATTTTTTGCCTTGTTAGGAGTACCATGTTATGAGTATCATAATAGATTGCGCATAAACATAGGCGGTGATCGCCATATAAACGAGCTCTTATCAAGTACAATGTCCCGGATTCTCATTTTCGTCCTCAATTCTTCTGGCTGCGCGAGCGCAATAAAAACGCCCACTCGTGTCACATGACTTTCTGAATCCCTTAGCCACCTATTTATTATTAACAGACCAAAGAAAGATACCAACGCTGCTATCATCGCTGCCGATTTGGGTGACCATTTGCCGGTATATATCTTTGCGAAACGAAACAACAGACTTCAAGCGAGGTGATGCGAAATGAAGTCTTTCCTCGTACAAGAAGTAAGTCCAAGAACAGTGCAGAACTGTCAGAGTCAACTTCAAGGTGCTAACTGGGCACCCTGATTTAAGTATAACGATGCTGACTCGCCCTACGAAATCCTAATGCTTGTAATAAAAAGTACATACAATATTTGTTTCAAATTAAAAATAGGTAAAAAATCTAGAAATCCAAGCAAGCCGTTGTGAACAAAATGTTTACAGCTAATTCGTCAAAAAAAAGAAATTATATGACAAATTATATGGCTAGTACGGCCGGATGATCTTTCTGCTTTTAAAATTCCGTAATTTAGTAACTAAGTTTCTTCGCTATACCAAAAAATTGTATATATGAAAATTTAGTGATGCGCATTCCAAAGGAGACATCGCCTGGCGCGCACTAATTGAGCCTCTAAATCACAACATCAGTCATGTTGAGCTCTAGGTTGCGGAAAATGGGAAGCAATTAAAGGGTATAGAATTTGCAAGCCTTTCCAAAGAACACTTTACAAATTGATGATTAGTGCTCTTGACGCACGCTCTTAATTTCATGACAGCACACAGTGGATATACAGCGTTCTTCGAGCGCTCGACGCCTGATAATGTACACCCCGCTTTTATATCCTTAAAGAACAGTAGAGCACGCGAAATTGATGGTTTATGGATTAAAGCAAATAAATTTGCAATGGACGCATTAGTATGCGCTCTGAACAACCTATTTAACATTTGCTTCTATACTGCAGTTTTTCCTTTAAAAATGCAACAGCTAAAGATAACTGCCTTGGATCAAATCAGATGACCGAAATGACCTATCAAACTATTGTCCGACGCAAGTGCTCCCCGTCATTTTAAAAGGCTCGGAAAAGCTTGTTTGCGAAAGGGTTGTGTCGTCATGTGAAAAACAAATATCACTTATTGTCTCCGTACCAATTGTGTTTCCGAAGAGGCAGATGGATGAATTAGCCCTGCTTTACAGCGTCAATCATTTTACATCATTTAAAAAAAAAAACTTGAGCAATACTGAATCTGTGGATTATCGCTCGAACATTTGGGGTCTTATTTAATGCACAGGAAACAATGCGTAAGCGTCTAAGGAGAATACTCAGACCCTCCGAATTTAAAAGCCAGTGTTCCCCAAGGCAGCATATCAGGGCCTATACTGTTTAACATCTATATAAATCATGTAAGGAGCATTAGTAACTTAACACATTGTATAAAATACGCAGATGACGCGAACCTTTTCTTCCAGTCGTGCAGCGCCGATATGTCATCACAGAAAACACGGTCCGTGATAAAATATATATGTGGTGCAGGGTGAGTTCTTAACAGATTAATTAAAAAACAAACTGTTCCCCCGCCCGAATAAACGCAAAGCGTGACCTAAACATATTCTATCGAACAGAAAGAATTGATGTCACCAGCGGAAGTGAAAACACTTGGAGTAATTTTTGATCAGCACTTAATCTGGGACAAACACATAGAACGGCTTGCAGCGAGTATCGCGAACGCACAAGGCGCGCTTTGGAGGCTTCGAGGCGTTCTTGCGCCGAAGATACGGTTATTCCTTTACAATAACATCTGCAACTCTCGTGCAAATTATTTTAACCTGGTATGGGGAAGAACGTCATAAATATGTTCAGACACTATTTTTTTAAAAAAAATGTGGCAGACCCGTTCGGAACCGCAGGACAGTGACAGCGTAAGCTAGAGGAGCGACCTTCTTAGAGGACATTTTGAACGCTTTAGGAAACAAGTGCAAGTAGAGGTGGTAGTTATCCCCTACGCCATAACTCTTATCATTCACCAAGTAGGGAAGTACCCACTACGCAATAATTACGGCGGTATTGTAACGTGCAAATTTGTAAGTGAACATCTTAGAGAGTCTCTTGGCGTTGTTTTCCCAAGAACCAACCGAACTCTCGGAACAGCGTCGACTGCGAGCTGCGGCTCGGGCTTCTCTCTGCACAGCTGTCTGTTGTGCCCGACGTTGCCTTGATGCAGCCGCGCGCGTAGCTCTGCGATTAGCTTCTTCAGCAGCGGCCGGGACCTTACGAGGAGGCGCCATCAGGTGTATTGAAGAGCCAAGTCAGGTTGCTGGCGGGGCTGCATACGTCGCCTGCCACGTGATGCATGGCTCGCTACGACAAAACTGCTTCAAAGGGCAGCGCTTCGTAATAATGATGCCGGGAATGTTGAAGAACATTGTTTAATAATGATGATGGTGCTGATGCCTCTGTAATTGGTTCAGAGCTACAATCCATGCAGCCCTGTGTTCTTTCAAACGATTCCTATAACTCGTTATGCAATCCACATTCTCCGACGTGTAGTGGCGTATTACTATTCGGCCACGTAACATTACATTTGTTAGTGCGATTGCTCGGCGGACGATACACCTGTTTAGGTCTTTTAGCGAAGCCCGTATAGTGTGTAAAAGGCGGAGAGCACTTGCACTGCACTTAAAGAAGCCAGCGAAAGCACGTTTGTTTGATTTAGAAGACGCACCTACCTCTTACATACTTGAAAACGTTAGTACGTCTCTTAAAAGAGCAGAAATGTCTGTTTTAGGATGGAAGAAAACTATATCTGGGGCTTAAACATTCATGGACGCCGCTAAATCTGGGCACAAGTACAGGAGGCAACATTGCCATAAGGCACAATATTGCTAAATGTCTGAGCGTTCATTATTTTTACAACCGCGAAAGAGCAACCTGTACATGCGCACGCACAGTTATTCCTAAATTTTCCGCTTTAGTCCACTATTTTGTCGTAAGCCACCTATTTTTTTTTTTAAGTGGCAAAGCCATATGAAGGCAGAAGAACGAAGACTAGGCAAATCCATGTCATACCCATCATCCCGATGCTGGCTCAACGCCCTGTTCGAAATTCCTGTAGACATTAGCGCCAGATTTCCCTGCAGTACATTAGTAGGAATCTCTATGGTTGTCGCCTACACAGCACACGTGTCAACATCGTGGTTTTGTAAAGTTAAACCACCGAAATGAAAATATCTACAGTCGTGGAGACATGGCAAAATATAAGGGGCACAGTCCCGCGCGAATATCAGTCCTGGGCGACCAGCCGACCAGGGCACTTTTAAGTTTTCCTTTGTCTCCTTCTTAAACCATTGACCATACACAGCACAGGAAATTATTGCGGCAGCGTAACTCTCAGACGCACACGAGGCCATTGCACTCGTTCCACGGCACCACCACTGTCAACGATTGTAGAAAATCGCCGTTAAGAATGTCACAGCCATCGGCAAATTGCAAAACGATCACGTAATGACGTAGGACTAATACTAAGGCCTGCGGCGCATGCTCCCTTGCAAGGTCTCTCAAACTGGCGTGTGCAGTAGACGTGGCACTTTTACAGCGACACACACCGTTCGCCCACCTCATGAAAGTTTCTTGAACAGTCTACGCGATTGCCACTGTTCTGATGTGCATTGGCTGCAGTTGCGGCATTTTTAACTCCGCGGTAAAAGTCGGCCAGCAAGAAGACACCGACGCCTTGTTGACGCTCGTAAAATCCCAACGTCTGCAAGTGAGACATAGTTCTAGAAGAGGAACTATTGTGTCCCGTCACGCCTGAAGTGGTGAGTACAGCTGTTATCTCTGAGGCTATTCATATCGTTTCACATAGCAAGAAGTATTCTTCTCAAAAACAGGTAGCTTAGTGAACGTGTTCATGACACACTGCAGTAACTGCGGGGCGCCAAGGGATGGATATAGATGAGAGCAGGACATCGCCATTTCACCTTGGCGCTGTCCACTTGGACTAATGCTGCGCCAAATAACTGCGTCCGTTAGTATTAACCAGTTGTCGTAGCCTTGCACTGCAGTGTACGTCCGCGATTGCGGATTGTTTATAGTCCTCGGCTGCTTACTCGAACCTCTCGGGAATCGATCCTGGCCTCGGCGGTGTCATTTTGAATCGAGCCGAAAGTTTCTGAGGACGTGCGCTGTGCCTTTTCAGCGCACTAAAAGAAGGCCCGTTAGGCGAAATTTCCGGAGCCTTGTATTATGGCTTACCACGTAACTCGTCGTGATTGTGCAACGTAAAAAACAAGCACTTAGTCTTTCCCTGCAAAGCAGGCGTCACCTGCGCTTTCTGGTTCAGAGAGCCATCTTCAACTTACGTCGAAATGTAAGAACATCCTACGCATTGAGTGGCGCATGTTAAAGAAACCTGCGCTGTCAAAGTTCCTGAAAAATAGAGATTGCAATCTGCCCGATGATTTCAATTAAATGTTGATCTTGAGCTACAATATCTGAAATATAATCGCCAGAATATAATGTAAGGGTCGTAAACAAATCGCGGGGACGTTTAGTTCAAGAAAGCTGGTTGATCAGAGAAGGTCTTGCAGTGTTACAACTGCTTCAACGAAGGTATGTGCCCTTAATATCGTCATGTACTACTCCAGGGGACGTTAACTTCGTGGCTTATGTGCAATGAGTGGTTCAGCTACAGCCCTACTTGTACAAATAAAAATTTCCGCTTCAAACCAAGCTCCTGCAGCTCAAACTGAATGCGGGATATCTTGCCTGCCTCATCTGTATAAGGGCATGTCGCCTTGATGAGCGCTGGCGCGCTGCTTGAAATGGCGATTCTTAATCAAAATGTTAGTGGTGATCTGAAAACGAAGTTCTCATAATAAATATTTGCTATCTTTGTCGCACAAATTGACAGGGTCCACCTGACGCTCCTTTTAAAACATTCCGAAGCGCATTCCGACGACTTAACTCAAGGCGTTATTGAATTCCATTTACAAAGCCTCACTCGTACTGCCTGTTCAAAGCAAATTTCTATATGGAATAGAAATTATTTCTGCCAATAGACAGCAAATCTTTAGTCCTTCTTGTCGCATATTTCGAAATATTCTTGCGCTTCGGAATGTCGTGCGCTCGAAGAACGTTGTATATCCACTGTGTGCTGCCATGAAATTCAGAGCGTCTGTGTCAAGAGCACTAATCATCAAATTTGTAAAGTGTTCTTTGGAAAGGCTTGCAAATTCTATACCCTTTAAGTGCTTCCCATTTTCCGCAACCTAGAGCTCAACATGACTTGTGTTGTGATTTAGAGGCTCAATTAGTGCGCGCCAGGCGATGTCTCCTTTGGAATGCGCATCACTAAATTTTCGTATATACAATTTTTTGGTATAGCGAAGAAACTTAGTTACAAAACTACAGAATTTTAAAAGCAGAGAGATCATCAGGCCGTATTTGCCATATCATTTGCCACATACCTTGCTTTTTTGACGATTTTCCGGTAATCATTTTGTTCACAACGCCTTGCTTGGATTTCTAGATTTTTTACCATATTTAATTTGAAACAATATATTGTATGCATTTTTTATTACATGCATTAGGGATTTCGTAGAGCGTGTGAACATCGCTATACTTAAATGAGGGTGCCCAGTCAGCACCTCGAAGTTGATTCCAGAAGTTGTGCATTGTTCCTGGATTTATTTCTCGTACGAGGAAAGAATTGCTTTCGCAACACCTCGCTTGAAGTCTGTTGGTTCGTTTCACAAAGATGTATAACGTCAAATGGTCACCTAAATCGGCAGTGATGATAGCAGCGTTGGTATCTTTCTTTGGTCTGTTAGTAATAAATAGGTCACTAAGGGATTAGGAAAGTCATGTGACACGAGTGGGTGTCTTTTTTTTCGCGTTAGCACATCCAAAAGTGTGGAGGACGAAAATTAGAATCCGGGACATTGTACTTGATAGCAACTCGTTTATATGGCGATCACCGCCTATGTTTATACAGAATCTATTATGATATGCATAACATAGTGCTCGTTCTAAGTAGGCGAAAAAATTTGGCTGCTACCATCAGGCGGTCGATACCAAAGACCGAAGACGTAAAGGCGCGTGCGCACTAGCGGAAAAACGCGCGCGGCGCACCGCCGGCGGGAAAATCCGAGCCTCCGAGGTTGCTGCGCGTCAATCAGATCAATCAGAGCGTCCCCTTCCGTGACGTACACGCTCTATCGCGGAGTCAGGCGGACAAGCCCGGAGGCTCGTTTCGTACCCGTGCGGCGGCTCGCTTGCCTCTCGCGCACGTTCGCCCGAAGGAGGCGGGATTTCGCGGAACTGCCGCCGCGGTTAGCAGCGATCAGTGTGGCTGTGTCGCCGCCGGCGGAGAAACGCTGGGACCGATCTCTGAAGCAGTGCATCCAGAGAGTGTCGTCTGCTATCGTGAGATAGAGCCAATGGCATGCGTTGACTATAGAAACGCCCTTTCTGCGATGAACACTTTACCCTCTTGCAAGGAACGAGAAGGCGCCCCTTACTGCGTCGCATTTTCGATGGAGGCGAAAATGCAGAGGCCCGCGTACTGTGCGGTGTCAGTGCACGTTAAAGAACCCCAGGTGGTCTAAATTTCCGGAGCCCTCCACTACGGCATTTCTCTCCTCTCTATCTTTTTCACTCCCATTCCCGCACCGCCACGGACGCTTAGCCGTGCTCCCTACATGGGCTGCAGAAATTAGGGTCCTTTCCTAACCGAATCACAATCAATCAATCACTGCGAGAGAAAACGCTGATGCAGGCAGCGTCCATAAGCCAGTTTCTTGATTAAAAAACCAACTGCTCGCTCTGCACAACCGTTCACCTGCCACCGCGTATATATAGGCACTTCACTCTTCACCTGCACTGCAGTGCCGGTGGGAGATTTCTCTTGTACGTAGTTGAACGATAAGGTTTCGCACTGTACGCGTTAACTAAAATTAATCCGGTATTCGGCAAAATGTACTACGTGGTAGCGCAGAAACCTCATGAAGACCAGGAGCATAAATGGCAACACGTGTGTAAATATACACAGGCGTTGTCACCAAGGAAGTTTAAAAATTGAAATTTCTTGGTTGTCACTCATTTATATGCATGAGTGAGTAATGTCATGCATAGTTTACGGCAACATCTAAGGATGGCCAGTGATTCGCCCACTCGTCATAATTCACTTGTGGAGATGCGTGAGTTTTATTTTGTAATACTATAGACACGTGTTGCTTCGTACGGGCAGTAATCTCGTGTTTCATATGAAGTTCGACCTTGCTTGCGGACGTTCCCAAAGTTCATCTTTCGCGTCGCGAGTACTTTGACTTCAACGCATATCATCAGCAACCTAAGCTCAAGTTGACTTGTACCAGAAGTGGTGATCAAATATTAGAGCACTTTGTTGCGCAGCTATGTGCGTGGCTCCATTGGCAGGACCACTCTGCCCCACCAGACTACCGCTTGTGACGAATTGCTCGCCTTTATGAGAAACTTCAGGACTCCTGCAACAGGTCTCCTATAGTCGGGTGCAATTTTTTTCCGATTCCGTTGACACTTGTTTTAAACATTGTACATACCCTTCATGCGCGTGTATATAATTTCGAAGCCGTGCAAATTGTGTGACAATTAATTCATTTGTGCTGACTGTGTATTTATGTCACTCCCTATGTGTTCGAGGCATCCTCTCAAGTGGGACATGCGTGTGTGTGCGACTGTGTCCTGCATATATCTCTCTACGCAAGTTTTATTTGTCTCTTTTCTTGTACTGTTACTGTTTCTCAATATTCGTGGTGTCGAAAGTGGAAAGAAAAGTTTTTCTGGACACAGCCATTCCGAATCCTTCTGCTTTTGCTCGAGGCATTGCGGGGTATTTTTTATCGCCCTCATTTCTTTTTTCGCCGTGGAAATGGGCAGCTAGCAAAGTCGCTACCGCGGTTGGGAAATTCGTTGAATAGTTAATAGATGAGATTTCTTCCGCAAAACGATAAGCTTCATCAGTTTGTACATTTCATTTAATCGAATACAACTATTCGATTAATCAATCAGACCCCCCTCTCCCTCTCTCGCCTTATGCTTTTGTCAACTGATTGGTCCAAGCGCTGGATTGTGAAACGATGCCGATACTCGACAGCAAAGCGCCGCTCCAATTTTCCCCACTGCCCATAGCACGCATGTCTTTCTGGCTACACTAGAACGAACCCGGCACCGGAGGTATCCTTTCTTCGTGGAGGCGTAACCAATATTGGCACCCATGCCACCGTTGGTTGAAACTTTGTTTTTCTTTCCTACATCATTTTCACTTCCCCTTGTTTGTCACTATGATCCCTTTCGAACTGAAAGTAACCTCACCAAGACGGCGCGAGAAACAGCTTTCGTTTGACGGATATGGATCGCCTTTGCAGATCTGTAGCCTTTTGGTAGCGGTGTCTTCGGCAAGAGGAGCCAGAGGAAGACTTTCCTTCAGTATGCGCTAGAATCAGGACGGTATGGTGCGCGCAACGGGAGGGGTTCAGAGTAAAATGCGGAGACATAACGACAGGCTGGTTTTTCTGTGACGATCCCTTGTGTGTTTCCTTCGAGGTAAATTTTAATGTGTTTCTGTATTGTTTTTTCATACTTTTGTAATTGCATTCAGGTGATTTTTAATGGGCATGTTCTTGGTTACCATTCTCCTAGCCAAGAAATACGTCTAACCGGCCCTGAGACCGCACGACGTGTCCTCCCCCTTGACGACACCAATTAACTTGCCTACCTCTCTTTCAGTCAAGCTGTCAAAGTCGGCAGCATGACAGCTTTTTCCTTCGACCGTTGTCTAAACCATGGGTCAACTCTTGCCCTCCTCGCTTCTGTCTTGTTAATCAGTCACCATTTTGCGAAACATGCGTGTGGGTCGCGCGGTCTCTTGCCTTACTTTTGCGTTTTCTTGGGTAAAGACCTTTCTCATCCATTGACAAGATCACCGTCACGCAGTTACCAATCAGTATTCCAGGTAAGATATCATTCTCTCACTAATTAACCAAAAGACATACATCCCCGTGTCAGTTTGAAAATCAGGTCACTTTTCTGTTTCGAAAAACGTCCCTCTGTTTTGACATAACTTCATGTCCCCCATACAGATGTTAACCATGCAGTTCTTTCTTGATTACACGCCCGTTGTTACTGCACTCTCTCTCATGAAAGAATATATTCACGTTATATTTACACTATGTGAAACACGTTGACTTCCGTGTATATATGCTCTAACATTGTCACCTCCACGTAGCTCCTGCGCGCAAAGTATCTTGAGCGGATATTTCCGATGAATACGACCGTCTACAGCGATACAGTCTTAGCACGGTAACCTTTAGTTTATTTGATAGGTACACAGAAATGTGAAAATATGCTCCTTCACTAAAAGTTGAAGCAATTTAACCTTTATAAAGGAGCACATTTTCGCATTTTTGTGTGCCGATAAGATAAACTAAACGTTACCGTGCTAAGAGTTTACACGCAACACAGAAGAAGGAGAAGAAGACGCCCAGGCCTGGCCAACGTTACTAGACTAGGTTGAGGAACGCTTAATGATTAGTCGACAATATGTTTAATCGGCCATCCTTACGCTGACGTGTACCACTGACTCGATAACCGCTGCTGAAAACATGTACGTGTCCTTTATCTCGCGGCTTCACCATGTATACACAGTGTACGCCGACATCACTAACTATCCTTACGTAGCTCCTCAGGAATTATTAAAGTTCATTGTCTGTCTGTCTGTCTATGTTTCTCTTGTGTCTGTGCTTGCAAAGGTGGGCACCTTGCCTCACGCATCGCAGCACTGCACCTTGCGCGGAATGCTTCTGGGGGAGTGGCATTATGGGTTACTGCCACGCATTATTATTATTATTATTATTATTATTATTATTATTATTAGTCATAAACACAACACCGTTGGCATCGCTGTCGATCACTGTGGCCGTTTCCTTGCATTTTTTTTTCGAGGTGGAAGTAAGTGATCATCAAGCAAGTACTACGTATTATGAGGCGCGCTACAAAGAAGTTGTCGAAATGGACTGACACCTTAGCTGTACTAAGGACCCGCATTACTGAAGCCATCGGTTGTCCCTAGAAACACCGATGACAATTTTTTATTAGCGTTGCCTGCTGTTAGAAGCCGCTTACAGCTCTTCTTCGGTAGGCCGATTATTATATCTTAAATCGGGCTTGTGGCTTTCTCTAAACACGCGTTTATGAGGAACATCGATGCCTCGAGGGTGGTGTTCTTATTTTATGATCCATAAGGTACAGCGTGACTCGCTGATGGCCACTTACTGAGTGTTTTCTCTCACGTAATTTCGGGATGATTCCTATATTCACAATGCAAAGAAAACGAGTGCAAGTCTCGGTCACAAGTTACGAGCAGCGTAACTTATGTTCAACTCCCCTTAGTTTGTGTCCGTGCCTCACACGCCTGTTCTTTGCATTATAAACCAT
This sequence comes from Hyalomma asiaticum, assembly GCA_013339685.2. Lineage (NCBI taxonomy): Eukaryota > Metazoa > Arthropoda > Arachnida > Ixodida > Ixodidae > Hyalomma > Hyalomma asiaticum. The sequence continues at coordinate 79,780,894 of CM023488.1, read as the reverse complement.
GACCGACTCACTCGGCTTCCTCTCCTTTGAAGCCATTGTTCGCCATATGCATCACATGCTTCCCAACTTTTGATAAATTTTTCTTGCTCGTAGCTGAAGCAGCTCCTCGCTAGACACCAGGATAATCAGGAAATTCACGACGCATATCGGGATAGCAGGGTTAATGTGCTACCTGCAGCAGTATAGTATAGTATACTATGTATGTATGTATGTATGTATGTATGTATGTATGTATGTATGTATGTATGTATGTATGTATGTATGTATGTATGTATGTATGTATGTATGTATGTATGTATGTATGCTTCATTTTCCACAGAACAATGTAGAATTCAGAGGGTGAGCGGTGAAAAATAGAAGAGTCGGTTGACTTCCGCGCCTCGGTACCTTTTTTACAATCCGGCACTTGCGAAAACCAGGCTTCAAAGATATTCTTTTTCAACCGGGTGACCTTGCGCTCCTGTGGTCTCCTTCTCGGCAGGTTGGTCTCTCTGCAAAGCTGCTCTCAGAGTATTCTGGTCCCTACCGTGGCCTGCGACATGTAAAAGACTGTGACTTGTGAATAAATCGCACCGCCAGCACCTACCATCTCTTTGGAATCTTCCGACATCGTCCACGTCGCACGCCTGAAGCAATGCCTCTCGCCCACCTCATTCGGACAAGCGCCGGGACGACACTTCTACCGCCTGAGGTCGATCTTGCGGTGTTAGAGCTCCAAGGAAGAAGATGGTATCTGTGTGGAAGTCGACTAAGTGTGCTTCGAGCAAGAACCTCCATATTGGCTGCTTGGCTACTCTGCTTCTGTAAATACTTTGTAAGTATATTTGTAACAATATATAGGGAGGGGGGTGCGGAGATCTAACCACTTAATCGAATAGTTGTTATCCATTAGATTACATGTGCGAATCGATGAAGTTTGATCGGTTTGCAGGCAAGTCGTCATCGATTAATCGTTCTTAGAATTTACCACCCAGTGAAGCGACATTGTTAGCCACCAATTTCCACAAGGAGAACATATAATCGTGGCGGACAGCAATAAACGGAAGCGCTTAAATTAAAAATAGGAATGATTTGGACGGCGTGTTTAGAAAAATTTCTCTTTTCGACTTTCGACGCGCAGAATATTAAGGAACATCAACAGTACAAGAAGAGAAACAAAGCTATGACGTGTACAAGGGCGATATGGAACGCTATATACATGACACATACCCAGACACATCTCGCACTTCAGACGATGCCACCAACACATAGGGACTAAGCAGTCAGCAATAAGCAGTCAGCAATAAAGAGTTGTCACACAATATGTACGATTTCGAAATTAAGTGCATGCAGATCAAGGGTATGCACCATGTTTCTTTTCTGTTGTTGTTGAAGCGGTCCAACATATACATGTTATGGAATGATAGCACCACAGGGCCTAGGATTTACCTCACGTCTATTCTGCATATATCAGTGCTGAACGGGTATCAAGAAGGCGGTGCCCATTGCGTTGTACCATGAACGCAACTGTACTGATGCTCACGGGAGCTGCACCGCTGCCTGTTTGGACTTTCTGCGGCCTGATTGTGGGGACCACGTGGATCCACCGCAGGTCGGCTGTTCGGCTGGGCTTTGCGTTGTCGTTTTGGCCGCAGTAGCGGCACGAGAATCCAGAATTCTGCCTGCGTCCATTCTGCCGGTTCGAAATTATTTCCATTTGTGATTGCTCATGTTCTGTTTTGCTGCCCTGCCGCCATCTATTGCCCTAGGGCGCTCATATTTCAGTTGCTTGCTCTGTCTTTCTGCTCTTGCTCAAAATGGGGAATGATATAGCTGAACTTGTAGAAAAGCTGCGGATCAATGCGAATGAGGTAGCTGATGTAGAGAAATTGCGGATTCACAAACGTGAGTTTTGTAAGGAACTTCGAGAACTAAAGCAAAATGTAGAATTTGCTGGTGAACAATATGAGACTTTGAAAGTAGAATGTGAAGCAGTTAGGAAGCAAATGCTAACATGAAAGTAGCGCCAGAGCCTGTTCTACAAGAAATTGAGAAACTGAGAAAGAAGTGTCTCAAAATTGGTTAAAGATATTGGCAAAGGACCGATATTAGAGAAATAATAGTGAGGTGAAAGGTGTCGCTCGCTCGCCGAATGAGAACTTTTGGAACGTTCTGCAGAAAGTGGGTGAACTGCTTGGCGTGTAAATAACTGAGCAAGGTGTCGATGTTTCTCATCGCGTTCTCGTGCAGAACTCTGACACTGATAAGAACATTGTTGTGTGGTTCAACCGTCGCTTGAAAGGTGACCCTGATTTGATTCATTTTGATTGATTTGCGGGGTTTAACGTCCCAAAACCAGCTGTGATTATGAGAGACGCCCTTGTGGAGTTCTCCGGAAATTTCGACCACCTGGGGTTCTTTACGTGCACTGACATCGCACAGCACACGGGCCTCAACATTGAAAGGTGACCCTGTGGTTCAAAAAGCACGCAAAAGAAGGATCACCGCTGAAGACATTGGGTCCCTTTTCGAAGGAGTCACTTTTCGTGAATGACCACTTGCGCCCTCAACTAAAGCAACTGCTTGGCATGGCAGTTTGAAAGAAAAAGAAAATGAAGTGGTATTTTTTATGGGTGGAGGACGGAAAAGTGTTCGCGAGAAAAATTGACGGCAGATCCACGAGGTGAATGATGATGAGATTGGGCGAAGCTCCTGGAAGTAATCATCGGTTAAACCGTGAAATTTCTTCCGTTAATTCGCCCGATAAAATTGACGTGAAACGATTGACAAACCTGTATCGCGATATGGTTTTGAATATAAAACCATTGCTTTAGAAAACACCTGGCGTCTTTCGTTAAGCAGCTGGCGTCTTTTCGTTTTGCTTTAGAAACATCTGGCGTCTTTTCGTTTTGCTTTTAGAAAACATCTGGCGTCTTTCGTTGGTTTATTTCATCAATCAACGGCGTTTTGAACAAAATTTTCATTGTTTAATCACGCACAGGAGAAATCTCACCAGGCACTACCTTGGAGGTAAAAATGGCTGCTAATGGGAATGAGAGACAGAAGAAGTCGGCTTTTAGCTAACACTTACACTTCTACTTCTACTAACGTTTCCTACTGGAACTTGCCAATGGCTGCTAATGAAAAACAGGACAACGTGGTGTTGTTAAAGTAGCGGGCGAAGCTGACCTTGCTAAAATCTCCTACTTGTTAGCAAATAACATCCTATCTAGTCGTTTATTCGCTGATGATTGCACCACGAAGCCTTGTTGGTTCGAGTTGCGCCGATTCTCTTATTAGATGCGAAGCAGCTCTTTGACTAGCCTGTGTAACGCTCTCCCTTCGTGCGTCCGTACGGCGAGGGTGACGCGCTCCCCTCGCCACAGGTGTTGGAGAGGTGCCAAGTAGGTCACGCTGCAGCTGCGCGTTGACGTCACGCTCCCCTCGCAGTGCGCGCTGACGTCACTCTCTCTCGCCGGCCGCGCGCTCGTCGCAGCGCTCGCAGATGTTCGATGAACGCTTTACTAGCTCGCGAGGAACGAGAACGCGCCCTAGCGAGCGAGAGACAACCCTGACGCAGGCAGTGTCTGCTAGCGTCGAATCAATTCAAACGCGAGACCTAGTCAAACCGATGCAAACGCGGTGTGCGACCCCCGTGCTGCTTCGCATCGCCTCATGGTCCCCTTTAGCGGAGATGGTGTAATTTTAAATGCGAAGCATTTCTTAGCGAACTTGGGCGAGCTTGAGCGTATCTATCTATCTATCTATCTAGCCGCCTACGATTTTGTGCTCTCCTGGCCGTTTCGCTAATCAGATATTTACGACAATTGGTATGCCACATCATGACTACATGATGAACATAAATGACAGGTCATAACTTGAAAATCATGATATGCATGTCATGAGCGGCATGATTTACGTGCCACGGTCTTAGGGCTCTCCTGGCGGTTTCGCTAATGGGATGTATGGAAAAATTGGTATGGCACAACATGACTGCCTGACGAACATAAACGGCAGGTCATAACATGAAAATCATGATATGTATATCATGAGTGGCATGATTTACATGTCACAGTCTTGGTGCTCTCCTAGCCGTTTCGCTAATGGGATGTGTACAAAAATTGGTATGCCACAATATGACTGCATGGCAAACATAAATGACAGGTCATGACATGAAAATCATGACATGCATGTCATGAGCGACATGATTTACATGCCGCGGTCTTGGTGCTCTCTGGGCCGTCTCGTTAGTGGGATGTGTAGGAAAACTGGTATGCAACAATATAACTGCATGACGAACATAAATGACAGGTCATAACATGAAAAGCATAACATACATGTCATGGGCGGCATGATTTACATGCCATGCGTTTCGTTAACGGGATGTATACGAAAATTGGCATGCCACAAGATGACTGCATCATGAACGTAAATGACAGGTCATAACATGAAAATCATGACATGCATGTCATGAGCGACATGATTTACATGCCACGGTCTTGGTGCTCTCTGGGCCGTTTCGTTAGTGGGATGCGTAGGAAAATTGGTATGCAACAATATGACTGCATGACGAACATAAATGACAGGTCATAACATGAAAAGCATAACATGCATGTCATGGGCGGCATGATTTACATGCCAGGCGTTTCCTTAAAGGGATGTATACCAAAATTACTATGGCACAACACGACTGCATGACGAACGTAACTGACAACTCATAATGTTAGAATCATGACATGCGAGTATGAGCGGCATGGTTTACATGCCACAGTCTTGGTACTCTTGTGGCCGTTTCGTTAACTTCATCTGTCCCAAACTCGGTATAGCAAGACAACAATGCAAATCCATTTTACGTTCCTTATGCGTGCTTCGCATTTCCTTGATTCCCACTGCACGTGGGATCTGCCAATTTTTATCTTTCTGCATTTCAATGCTCAGTCGGCCTGCAATAAACACGACCAAATAGAAGCACTTTAAATGCGAAGCATTTCTTAGCGAGCTTCGGCGAGTTCGAGCGTATCTATCTATCTATCTATCTATCTATCTATCTATCTATCTATCTATCTATCTATCTATCTATCTATCTATCTATCCGCCTACGATTTTCTGCTCTCCTGGCCGTTTCGCTATTCGGATGTTTACGAAAATTGGTATGGCACAAGATGACTGCCTGACGAACATAAATGGCAGGTCATAACATGAAAATCATGACATGCGTGTCATGAGCGGCATGATTTGCATGTCACAGTCTTGGTGCTCTCTTGGTCGTCTCGTTAATGGGATGTATACAAAAATTGGTATGCCACAATATCACGGCATGGCGAACATAAATGACAGCTAATCACATGAAAATCATGATATGCATGTCATGAATGACATGATTTATATGCAACGGTCTTGGTGCTGTGCTGGCCGTTTCGTTAATGGGATGTATACGGAAATTGGTATGCCACGATATGACTGCATGGCGAACATGACTGACAGGTCATAACATGAAAATCATGATATTCATGTCATGGTCGACATAACTTACATGCCACGCGTTTCGTTAGCGGTATGTATACGAAAATTGGCATGCCACAAGATGTCTCCATCATGAACGTAAAAGACAGGTCATAACATGAAAATCATGACATGCATGTCATGAGCGACATGATTTACATGCCACGGTCTTGGTGCTCTCTTGGCCGTTTCGTTAGTGGGATGTGTAGGAAAATTGGTATGCAACAATATGACTGCATGACGAACATAAATGACAGGTCATAACATGAAAAGCATAACATACATGTCATGGGCGGCATGATTTACATGCCAGGCGTTTCGTTAATGGGATGTATACCAAAATTGCCATGGCACAACACGACAGCATGACGAACATAAATGACAGGTCATAACATTAGAATCATGACACGCGTGTCATGACCGGCATGATTTACATGCCATGGTCCTGGCGCTATACTGCGGTTTCGTTAATGGGATGTGTGGGCTCCGTCTACTGACCAGAGGGCGCTACGTAGCTCTCGTCGGACGGCTCAGTCGCACACGGTGGAAACCGATGCGACAGCGACGCGCGCGTTTCTTCGCTGCTTTCCGGGCGTGCTGCGAACCACACGAACGCTCGCGGCATCGGCCTTTGGAGCAGTTTGCCGCAGGTTTGGAGCGCACGTCTCAAGGGAAATAAAACGAAAGAAGGTGGGACGGGTGGTCGCTGCCGCGCATCGCGTTCGCGTATTTCCCTGTCACAGTATGCCCAATTTTGCTTCTTCTCTCCGCCAGGCAGTGCATTCTGGCGCTAATGTCGCACATGGAAAACTCGACTGCACGGACCCTATACGAAAATTTCTTTGGCACAACGTGACTGCATGACGATCATAAATGACAGGTCATAACATGAAAATCGTGACATGCATGTTATTAGCGGCATGATCTAGATGCCACTCGTTTCCTTAAAGGGATGTATACCAAAATTGCTATGGCACAACACGACTGCATGACGAACGTAAATGACAAGTCATAACGTTCGAATCTTGACATGCGTGTATGAGCGGCATGGTTTACATGCCACAGTCTTGGTGCTCTTGTGGCCGTTTAGTTAACTTCATATGCACCAAACTCGGTGTAGCGAGAGAATAATGCAAATTCATTTTACGTTCCTGATGCGTGCTTCGCATTTCCTTATTTCCCGCTGCACGTGGGATCTGCCAATTTTTTTTACCGATTCCAAGTTCAGGTTTGATATCGGAATGATAAGCACCACAAGGCACAGCTCAAAAGATGATCTTGTTTCTTTGCCTGGATACCAACGCTTCTTTCCAGATAGACCAAACCGTCGTGGTGGCGGTGTGAGGCCGATTGTATCAGAAAGGGTTTCGTGTAAGTTGACTGCCATGTTTTCAAAAAACGACACCTGAGTACGAGGCGCTTACGGTGCCGTGTGGGTATTGCGTGTTCGCTGTTTTGCATCGATGGCCTGCTGGTAACACTTAAAAATGTTTTCGCTTTCTGAGAATAATTACTATGTTATGCATATCAGAATAAATTGTGCATAAACATTGGCGGTGATTCCACTACAAACCACTCCAATCAAGTTCAATTTGACTAAATGGGATTAAATTCTCGATTGTTTTGGCTGCGGCAACGTAATAGAAACGCCCATTTGTGTAACATGAGTTTATGAATAACTTTTCGACCTACTTATTACTAACAGCCCAAAGCAAAGAGGGAGGCCCGCGCGGAACCGCAGGACAGTGATAGCGTATGCTGGAGGAGCGACCTTCATAGAGGCCATTTTAAACGCTTGAGGAAACTAGTGCAACTAGAGGTAGAGAAGTACCACTAGGCAATAATTATTGCGGAATTGTAACGTGCAAATCTGTACAAGTGCACATCTTACAGAGCCTCTTGGCTTTGTTTTCCCGAGAACGAACCGAACTCTCGGCCTGGCGTCGACGGCGAGCCGTAGTTTGGGCTTCTCGCTGCACGGTTGTGTGTTGTGGCCGGCGTTGCCTTGCTGCAGCCGCGCGCGTAGCTCTGCGATTCGCTTCTTCAGCATCGGTCCGCACATTGCGAGAGGGCGCCATCAGGTATATCGGAGAGCCAAGTCAGGTTGCTCGCGCGACTGCGTACGTCGCCTGCCGCGTGATGCATGACACGATACGACAAAACTGCTTCAAAGGGCAGCGCTTCGTAGTAATGATCACGCAAACGTTGAAGAAGATTGTTTCATAATGATGATGTTGGTGATGCCTCTTAAATTGGTTCCGAGCTACAAACCGTACAGCCCTCTGTTCTTTCAAATGATTCCTCGAACTCGTTATGGAATCCACTTTCCCCGACGTGTAGTGGCGTATTATTATTCTGCCACGTAACACTACATTTGTTAATGCGATTGCTCGGCAGACTTTATACCTGTTCAGGTCTTTTAGCAAAGATTTTTCGAGCAGAGGCGTGGCTCAGTGGTAGAATGTTCGGCTGCCGCGCATAGGGAATGGGTCCGAATCCACGCAGAGGACGTGGTGGTTTGAATCCTCCTCGCTTCTGGTTATTTTCTTCTAGAATTTGCGCGATAGCGGTTACTGACACAGGCGGCGGCTGCGGACAACTACGGTTCGAAAATGGCCTTTGTTGTGATCTCATAAGAGCTTACGTGTAAAAGATTGTTACAGGTTGAAGGTCAAACTAGGGTTTATTTACAGGAGAGCGCGGAGCGCTAGGTAGTTGGTACAGCCGAGGCAAGATGGCGTCCAACCGCTACACAAAACATCGTCCTCGTCATCTTCCACCCTTCCCTGGCTCATACCTTGATTGCCCGTCTGATGCCGTAGCACTCCCCGGCTCACAGACGAATCCCGCGGGGCAAGTCCAAATCACCGGAAAACAGCAGGATGAAACCGCTTGAGACGCGCGATGTGTGTAACCTGCGTTCGGCTGGAACAACGACCAGCTGACGTTAAACGGGCCGTCACGTACGTTGAGTCGCTCAACCGATCGACAATCACGAAAGGTCCAGTATACTGGGGAAAAAGCTTTTCGCTTAATCCACGTTTACGCTGTGAGGTCCACACCCATACCAAGCCTTGGTATTGCTTAGTATGGGTCCACACCTACACCATGCAATATTAAAGCTGCTATCATCATTGCCGATTCAGGTGATCATTTGCCGACATACATCTTTGCTAAACGCAGCAACAGACTTCAAGAGAGGCGATGCGAATGCGAGTCTTTCCTCGTACAAGAAATAAATCCATGAACAACGGAAAACTCTCGGAGTCAAGTTCAAGGTGCTGAAAGGGCACCCTTATTTAAGTGCAGCGATGCTGACACGCCCTGCGAAATCCTAATGCATGTAATAAAAAATGCGTACAATAGTTGTTTCAAATTAAAAAAATGGCAACAAAATCTAGAAATCTAAGCAAGCCGTGCTTAACAAATGAATGTTTACAGTTCAGTCGTCGAAAAAAACAAGAATTATATGGTAATTATGTGCACTCAGGAAGGCCCGGTGATCTTTCTGCTTTTAAAAAATGCCGTAGTTTTGTAACTAAATTTTTTCGCGACACTAAAAAATTGTAAAAGGAAGAAGATTTAGTGATGACCATTGTAGAGGAGAAATCGTCGGGCGTGCAATGAATAAGCTCCTATATCACGACTCTGGTCATGTAGAGCTCGAGGTTATAGAAAATCGGAAGCAGTTAAGAGGTGTAGAATTCGCAAACGCTTCCAAAGAACACTTTACAAGTTTGATGATTTGTGCGACAGACGTCTCAATTTTATGGGAGCACCCAGTGGAAATATAGCGTTCTTCCAGCCCACGACGCCTGATGAGGTTTACTCCGCTTTTAAATCCACCACGAACAGTATGGAACGCGACTTTGATGGTTTGCAGGTTAAACCAAATGAATTTGCAGTAGACGTATTGGCACGCGCTCTGACCAACGTAATAAAATTTGCTTGTATACAGGTGTTTTTTTCGTAGAAATGCAACAGGCAAAGGTTACTACTGCTCTGTTGAAATCAGGTAACTGAAATCAAACTGTCGTCCAGGTGTCAGTGCTCCCCATTCATTTCAAAAGGCTCGGAAACGCTCATTTCAAAAAGGGTTGTGTTGTGTGAAAAAAATATCACTCATTGTCTCTGTAGCAATTAGGTTCCCTGAGGGGCCAATCGATGAATTTGCCCTATAAACACGGAGGACCTAACTTTGAACAGCTTGAAAGAAAAAAATTAACATTAGGCATATTTATTGATTTTTCCAAACCATTTGACAGAATCAAATTACATCATTAAAAAGCTTGAGACTTATGGACTCCGTATACTGCTCGAACTTCTCAGGTCTTAACTAATGCAGAGGGAACAATGCGTAAGTTTCTCAGGAGAATACTCAGACCCTCCGAATTTAAAAGCCGGTGTTCCACAAGGCAGCATATTAAGGCTCATGCTGTTTAACATCTATATAAGTGATTTAACGAGCATTAGTAACTTACCACATTATGTAATATATGCAGATGACACAAGCCTTTTCTTCCAATCGTGTAGCTTCGATATGTTACCACAGCAAATACGGTCCCTGATAAAATATACTTGTGGAGCAAGGCAAATTTTAACAGATTAATAAAAAAAACTCTTCCTGGCCCCGCCCGAAAACATGTAAAGCGTGACCTAAACATATTCAACCGAACAGAACGAATTGATGTCACCGCGGACGTGAATACAGTTGGAGTAATTTTTGATCACCAATTACTGTGGGACAAACATATGGAACGTGAAACAAGTCTGGCGAAAGCATATGGCACGCTTTGAAGGTTTCGAGATGTTCTTTCGCTGAAGATACGGTTATTGCTTTGCAATATCACGTGCATTTCTCGTGCAAACTATTGTAACCCTGTATGGGGAAAAACTTCACACAAAAATGTTCAGACATATATTTCTTTTGGAAAAAAGAAAAAAAATTGGCCCATGTTGCCTGTGCCGCTTACGACAGTCATACAAGTCCACTAATATCTTAGTATAATGTTCTCCCGTTCGATTGCCATTATTGGTTTAATCTTGCCAAGAAATACGAAGAAAGCGCAAAACGGGGCCACAGGACTTTATGTGATCTTTGTAATCTAAAAAACTCAGCATCTCAACTACAACATTCGAAAAGGAGCAACTTAGGCCGTACCGTTGTCACGAACTAATCATGGAAAATACAGGCCAGCATGCCGATTCTCTGTGTTAGTTAATAATCTCGAGAGGGAAAAAATGGATCCCAGTAATGCTTCGCGTCTAATTCTGAAGGAGCATTTCCTTAGCCTTACGGCTGTATGTGACTGGCGCATGCTGTACTTATGCTTGTAGTTTTCTTCGTTCCTTAGGTGTGAAAGACTTTTCATTTTGCTTATATGTGAAAGTTGTTTTCGCATAACCTTTCCAGCCTAGAAACACGCCTGGTTTTAGCATGTAACATGGATTCGTGATTGTGTCTATAAAAATTGCGTATGTCCAGTAAAAAATCCAGGCGTAACTTGGAGTGTATACGTAAAAAAGGACGTTTGCTATGCTGTATATTTTAAAACGGTTGTTAGTGTGCTCCTACCGATGTCCTTAGAAATAATTTGCGTACCGATACACTGATGTTTGCTCTGTGTTGTCTGATGTAAAAAAATTACAGCATATCCACGGAGTGAATGATGATGAGTGGGCGAAGCTCGGGATGTTCATCACAGATCGTGCCGAGTTCCGGATTAATTTAGTTAACGCGCACGCTACGAATCCTCATGGTTTGAACTATGTGAAACCTCCCACCGGCACTTCATTGCAAGTCAAAATCCAGTGCCTACATATATATATATATATATATATATATATATATATATATATATATATATATATATATATATATATGTGTGTGTGTAGGCACTGGATCTTGACTTGCAATGAAGTGCCGGTGGGAGATTTCACATAGTTCAAACCATGAGGATTCGTAGCGTGCGCGTTAACTAATCCGGAACTCGGCACGATCTACGATGAACATCCCGAGCTTCGCCCACTCATCATCATTCACTCCGTGGATATGCTGTAATTTTTTTACATCAGACAACACAGAGCAAACATCAGTGTATCGGTACGCAAATTATTTCTAAGAACATCGGTAGGAGCACTCGCTAGGAGACGCTGCCTCCGCCAACGTTGTCTCTCGCGGGTGAGAGCGCGTTCTCCTTCTTTCCGAGCTGGTACAGCGTTCCTCTAAGAAAGAGCGTTTCCATAGCCAACGCGCACCTTTCGCTCTCTCTCTGTCTCTCTCTCTCTCTCACAAGACAGCAGAGGCACGCGCCGGAAGTGAGAGAGAGGCACGCCCCGGGAGGCACGCCCCGAGGCGAACGCCGAGGGCGAGCGCGTGCCTCCCAGCACGCGGGTTACGCCTGACGACTGACGCTTGACGCGTGACAAGGTTAGACTAAGAGGAGCTTCGCCCCTAAAACTCTCTATTGTCGGGCGCCAAATAATGTATGGGCAGGAGCCTTTTTAAAGCCCCTATAATAATGGATTTTTCCACACGGAAAATAAAATAGCCTGCTGTGCGTCGGGGACAGCGAGTGGCATTTCCACGGGCAAAACCGAAAAACCCGCGACGGCTAAAGTAATCGCCGCACTACTGATGGAGCCATCACATACACGACCACCAAAGTGCTCTAGTGCTCGATCAGCAGTCCTGGTGCAAGTTAGTTTGTGGGCAGTTTGCTGAAGATGTGCGTTTAAAGCAACGTTCTTGTACTCCAACGACGAAATCGGCTGTAGCTCTGAAAGCAACGTCGAACTTTATATGCAACACGCAATTATCGCGCATACAAGGAGCACGTGACTATTTCATTACAATAAAAATATGTGCTTGGGGAGGTACGAAGTGACCCTGCCCACTGACAAGATGTGGGAAACTATTTTCATCATATGCATCCGCGCTTCCAGAGTGTACAGCAACTGTGGCAGTCGAAACGGCAGGTGGGCTTCATCTCCAGCAGCAGCGGTGTCTTAACGGCACGAACAACTCCGATCACTTAACAGAAACGTGTCGCAGTCTGGTGGTGAAGCATTGATGGTGCTTCCTGGAGTGTATGAATCGCTGTACGTCGCGTGGTGATATTAACACGACCATAGCTCGGGCTCAAAGTTGCAGTAGCTACATTAAAACGCATTGATTGAACGACACAAGGGATATTACAGACCCTTAGAAGGTACCGGGGCCTCCTTTGTTGACGGATCTGCTTACTGTGTCATAAACCTTGAGTCGCGCCACCCGATTATTGAAACAGCTGCTGATGTACCGGTAAACACGTCCTCCTAGTCCGTGGTGGTTGATTTTTCCGAGTGTGATGTACATCAATTAATGCTGGAAGGAAGGAAAAATACCAGTTGGGCAAAAGTTGTCAGATGCGTCCTTATATCCCAACCACCTAAAACTTTTGAGGCGAAGAAAATCCGCCCCATACCCCTCCCTTCCAGTGCCGGTAAAATTTGGAGCACGCTTGCTTAAACAGTGTCAGCAACTACTCTGAGCTTTATAACACCAACAACAGATGTATCATAGGCTTCCGAAGAGGAGTGTCTACACAAGACGCAATGACCCAGGTTAGGGAGCGAGTTCTTTTTGCCACGTGTATAGTACTCAGGGCCATCCATGAGTTGGATACCAAGAGTGCCTTTTATACAGAGGAGAACAAAGCAATACTAGGGAAAATAAAAATTACAGCATATCGACGGAGTGAATGATGATGAGTGGGCGAAGCTCGGGATGTTCATCGTAGATCGTGCCGAGTGCCGGATTAATTTAGTTAACGCGCACGCTACGAATCCTCATGGTTCAACTATGCACAAGTGAAATCTCCCACCGGCACTTCATTGCAACTGAAGATGATTGATTTGTGGGGTTTAACGTCCCAAAACCAGCTCTGATTATGAGAGACGCCGTAGTTGAGGGCTCCGGAAATTTCGACCACCTGGGTAGAGTGTACTAGAAAGGTTGAGTGCCGCGATCCCCCACTGGCGCCCATGCTTTCAAGCGACGCTCCAAACACGGAAAATTTATGTGGGGGCGCTGCGGTCGAGGTGGTTTGGGACGCGCCGAGTCGTGCGCTGTCAAAAGTGGTGACTGCGTGGAACGCCTCGCGCTCGTTGGTTTTGGCTTCTTTTTGATGCTCACTGTGCCCTGTCCACGACCTCCCCTGGCCCTCTCAGTATAATATGCCGAAGTACCGCCATCGGCACTGCTATGCACCAGGCTGTCGCATTGGCTATTCAGGTGTTAAATTCAAGCGAAAGCTGTCTCTCTTCAGCGTCCCGAAGGACAAGCACTCAATGCTTTACCTTTCGAAGGAGGATATAAACGTTGACTGTTTCGTAAGGAAATGTGTTAATATATTTAATAAATTATGGCGTGTCTGCGACTGGGCGTTTTAAGATTGCACGCATACATTATATGAGGCACCAGATTGCAATTTCAGTGGGTTGAAGCAGAAATGATTAGGCAAGTGATTAGTGGCGCAAAAGGAAATGCAGTCGTCTTGTAAATTTCAGTGCGTTCGTTTACCTTGGAGGCGTGAACTGAGCACACGCTGTTCTAGCGCTGCCGAGCGAAAAAAAAAAAAGAGCCTGTTCTTGTTGAAGTTTATGCCCTCTGCAAAGTCAAAATATACTTGTACTCTATGACGACGACGCTGTCGATCCAAGCTTGTGCAGGTGGCTATTCAGGCAGAACCAAATGGAACATCCTATTTAGCTTGCACCCTACAGTGCCGTAGCAGACGCTTCAACTAAACAGCTCTCGCAAAAACAATTCGGTCTATCCGGGCACTCACAGCTTATATTGCTGTGCGCGGGCACTTTACGTGTGCTAAAGCATGACGGCTTTATCTACGTTGCCACTGAACAGCACCAATCGCTGCAGAAAAGCAGCTTACGAACGCGGCCGGCACGGCTAGCCGCAGCGTGCCTTGGTCCACCAAACCACCTCGATCACAGCGCCCCCCTCTATGCTGTCCGTGCGCCGCGCCTCAGACGCTGAGCGGCGGCCGCGCCACTCAACCTTTCTAGTACACTCTAACCTGGGGTTCTATAACGTGCACTGACATCGCACAGCACACGGGCCTCAACATTTCGCCTCCATCGAAATGCAGCCGCCGCGGTCGGGATTCGATCCCGCGATCCTCGGATCAGCAGCCGAGTACCCTAGCCACTAGACCACCGTGGCGGGGCCAACTGAAGATCCAGTGCCTATATATATATATATATATATATATATATATATATATATATATATATATATATATATATATATATATATATATATATATATATATATGGGTTGCCGGTGAACGCTTCTCCAACGCGAGCAGTCGGTATTTCTCAATCAAGAAACTCGCTAGGAGACGCTGCCTGCGCCAACGTTGTCTCTAGCGGGTGAGGGCGCGTTCTCCTTCTTTGCGAGCTGGTAGCGTTCCTCTAAGAAAGAGCGTTTCCAAAGCCAACGCGCGCCTTTCGCTCTCTCTTACAAGACAGCAGAGGCACTCGCCGGGAGGCACGCGCCGGGAGAGAGAGAGAGGCACGCGCCGGGAAGCACGCGCCGAGGGCGAGCACCGAGGGCGAGCGCGTGCCTCCCGGCACGCGGGTTACGCCTGACGTGTGACGGGTGACGCCTGACGCGTGACAAGGTTAGACTAAGAGGAGCTTCGCCCATAAAATCTGCTTTTAACTGCGGTAAAAGCGCGTCGCGTGCACGCGCTCTAAGGTCGCGGGAGAACGTGGCGCAAACACACTCAACGGCTGTTAGCCAGTTCCCTATAATGACTTCCGTATCAGACTGGATAATGCAAGTATTCTGATAAAGACCCATTTCTGTAGCTTTCTCCATTTGCATTGAGTGATTAGAAAGTCTGACCTGTACGCTTTCCGTTGAAATAAGAAAAACAGGTACCTTAAATGGTTCAAAAATTCGTTGTCGGAACCCTATTATATTTCGTTGCGCCAAGGATTGCTAGATTTTGATGTAGTAAAGAAGAATTTGAGTCGGTCGTAACCCTTTTAACCGAACACTTTAGGCTTAATCGAGATGGCTTAAAGTTTACAAAAGGGAGACATAGTACATTTCGTCCATATTTCTTCGGCAACTTAGCAGGATCGCTTATGCTGAACGTATTCCCTTACACCTTCGAAGCCGTTGCCAAAATATCGTCGCAGGCATTCCAAATAGTGAAAAAAATAGGGTATATTGCACTTGTGGTGGAAGGCAGGAAGCAACGCAGGAGCTAGTGTGATGTGTAGCTCTTTCTCAGTCATGCTAGGTATATGAAATATTTATTGGCATGGCAAGTGTTTTTTATGGGAGCATGTCATGCGACTAATTGTTATGTGATTTCACGTCGTTTCAATGGGAACACGTCAAGTCGTTAGTGCATTCCTCATGTGACTAGCGGGTACTTAGATTTACGTGGTTTATAACGCCTAACGAGTCGTAACGTGCCCGTGTAAAGGAGCATCTAACTAAGCTTGGCGAAGCAAGGTGCAGCTCTGGCAGATGCAACTGGGCAACGCCCACTTATTTGCTGCTAAGTATTGTGCAAAACGACACGGCGGTTTGACGAGTTTAAACTCGTTTTGTATTGAAGCGAAATAGACAGGTCGTGCTGAAACTTACCTATAATTAAAATCTTGTCTGCACAAAATTAATGGAAGCTCTCACACACAACTAAAGCGCCTACTAGAATGTGAAGCTTCGTACAATAATGTAATAATATATTGATGTTACGTCAATGGTCTGTAAGCCTGCCGCCAGCAGGGCGCGTTTTCTTTTCTTTAAAATTTCACTCGGCGACGGGCGACGTCGGTCAGTGGGGCGCGTTTCGCGGCATCGGCTTTTCGTTTGTCGTACCCCGGCCGTATCCGTTAATTTTCTTTACTTTCATCATATGTGTCCTCCGCGTCTTCTGGGGACTCGGGCACCCCGCTGCGGGGCTGTGAGGGGGGATGCTTGGACGGTGATCGCGGCAGGGACGCAGGCGGACCCCAGATGGCCTGGACCTTTAGGATGCCCCGCGGCGCTCCAGGTGTACGTGTATACACGACCTTGTGAGCGCCCGCGCGCGCATGGAGGAAGCGGGCGGTGGTTCGGAAGGCAGATCTTCCGAAATTGACGGACGAGCTGATATGGTAGCCCACTCCCAATGCTCCGCACCGCGGAGAGACAAAGCTTCCACCCCTCTTGCCTGAACGGAGGCCCGGGTGGGCCCCTTTTGTGCGTGAGCACGCAGCGATAGCGGCACTTCGGTCGTTCTGCTAACCGCACCTCGGGCGTCATTACGACGACCTGGGGCGGCTACGCTGAATGTGGCATCGGCATGCAACATGCCGGTGGTGACAGCCACGGAGACGCGCGAGCCGTTTGTTGTTCGCTGTCGGAAACGCCTGTTTTTGGTCACTGGGCTGTGGCCCGCGCGTGCCGCGGGATGGCTTTGGTTCAAGCCTTCCTTCCTCGCGCGCCGTGGGGTAGCATGCGTCTAAGCACAGCGGGTGCCGATTAAACGGGTCTGAGTAGGAGCCAGTACGGCTCGGCTTGTTGGAGATAACCAGAAGCAGGCGCGCGGACGGTCCAACTTCCCCATGGGAAGGTTTTCTTCAAATAATAACTCTTTCGGGCGAATCTTTTGGGCGCCTGCTCGTGTCCGGTAACAGCGCCCGAGCAGACGCGACACGTGCACAAGTAACGCGTTTCACGTGCGCCATATCTTTATCATCGCCCTTCGACCTTGGGTGGCATCGCTTGTTTTTATGTATGTGTTGTTTAGTGCTGATGCATGTGTTTTTTTTTATTATTGTACAAACATACCCCTCTCACCGTCAACAGACTGGGTGGTGATTTCACCAATTGGACCGCCCCAATTGAGGAGGCGGGACAAAAGGTGGAATCGCTGCCCAATGCCAGAGCGAAGTGAATATGATTCGCCGGCTGAGACGTTAAGGCGGAGCGGTTGTGGTAATAAAGATGGCTCCGCCATGGGACGGGGCAGGCTGAACGGGAGGCTGAACGGGTGGAAAAAGTGCTACGCACTGCCGGCTACGCCGGAGTAGGGTCGCCCTACGTGTTGTTCAGCTTCAACATTATTTTTTATGTACCAGTCAACTCCCTGTATTCCCTTTTTGTATACTATACTGTAAATACAAGTTTTCATTTCCATTTCTTTAAACTGAAGTCTCTGAGCCCGTTCTTCATTCGCTTCACGTTTGCCCGCGAGCCTATCGCCGCCATACCAGCGGCAGCCAGCTCCTTCCCAACTCGCCCATGCCGTCTCGGACGGTGCGTTTAGGACGCCGAGCGGGGAGCTGGAATCTCGGAGGACCTTCGACACCACGGTCGCAACTTTACTTGGTCCATGAGTCATGGCACCATGACTCGATAGACTAAAATAATGTGCGATGGAAAATGTTATCTGTTAAGCTGCTGTCAGGACTGAATGTAAGAAAGGCTGAAAGCACTGAGAGTCTTCACTTAAGCTGAAGTTGATAGCACTAGCTACGTTTGAACGATGCAAGTGCCTTGACACACAGGTGACGGGCTTTAATTCAAACGGTTTGATGCTGCAAGGCTCCTTAAAGTCCATCTAAAAAAATCACCACATGTCCGCTAATGTGAATCATGACGAGTAGCGAAGCATTCGGTAAGGTGCCGGTTCTTCACCGTAGGTCACCTGCGCGTTGCAACGGCGAATGTGAAATACGTGGCATAAATTGTATATATGCAAACGCATTTATTTGGTTGCTCTTTAATACTGTTGCATTTTAATTTTCTTGTTATAATTTATATGCCGTCTTCAGTTCTGGACTCACATGGACACATTTCTTTTAACTATAGTAACCGTATTGTATATACCGTGACAGCGAGATTCGACGACAAAGCTAGGTCATAAGGTGCTTCGCCCCTAAAATTATGACAGCTCGCTAACCTGAAACCTGGGAAAGTGCGAAACAAGTGGTGTCTCCAACAGGAAACGTCAGCCGCTGCTAATCGGCTTGCTTTACCGTCGACACAACGAAGGCGCCAGACGCCGACAGCCCAGGCGCATAAGCAGAAATTCGTTGGAATCGTTTCCTACCCGACAATCCTAGATATACACTGTCTAAGTGAACTGCGTCCGGGATAGGTCCACACATGCACACACATACCGTATGATTGCACTGCCTTCAGGATAGGCGTATATCCACACACTCACTATAGCAACTGTGCTGTGCCGTGGTTGAAGGACGCACGCACAACCGACAAGCCACGGCCCTAAGGTGCTTCTCCCCTGAAACCTAGGCCAGCTGGTAAATATTGCAAGTAATCCGAGGTTTTCTTTTTACATTAGCAGAGTTTGTTTCGTCCCCGGAGTTCGAGGTTGTGTGATCAGTCCCACCAAGAGGGGCACTGGAAGCTACCAGGGAAAAAAAAAGACACAAACGAACCGTGTACCATGACTTTAGCCTGTTTGGTGGCAAGATGAGTGCGGGCAATCGTGCATTGTGTCAGCAAACGGGTCTTGCCACGATGGCCAAATTCCACAGTAGAATACCAGTTTTAACGCGAGGCGAATTACGAACCACGGTATCGAATGTGCAGAGCTCAAATTGCCAGCTGAGCGAAGGGTAGTCCTTTCTAGGTTGCCTCGGCCGGCGCTACACCGGCCCGGCTGACACTATTCGTTTCTCGACTCGATTTGTAAAATAATCACGACGCCATATTCGCCTTCGAATTTTAGCACCTGTGCGGAATGAAGTATAGCGTTCGCTGTCGAAAGCTAGCGCATTCGGCTTTTTTTTCTTTGTTTTCACTGAGCGCTTCCATTCTATGGCAAACGATTGATAGTATACCTTACTCGACTATGGGAGAGCGAAATACGCCCTGGTAGGTGCGCTTTTTTATGGGCTTAGAACAACCGCATTTACGATTTAAGGCGATGCGCTTTTAGGCAACGTAGCAGAAAACAACGACAATGCGTAAGCAGCTGAAGTGGCAGGCGCCGCCAGCGTACATTACATCCGGAAGCCCTAAAAGCGGTTCGGGGTAGCATGGCACATTGTGTGCCAGCTTGAAGACTAAACTGCAGTGAACGCTCTCAGAGTATTGATCTAAAGAGTCCCCGTATCTCCCTCATTTCTTTTATAGCGATGCCCTGATGACGAAAGAACTGTATGAGAAAAATACCGATATCAATCACCAAATTTAACGATAAATGGCAGCGCCTCCTCTACGTGAATCCATCACCAGCGACATGCATACAGCAGCAGCAGCAGCAGCAGCAGCGGCGGCGGCGACGGCAGCGGCGGCAGCAGCGGCGGCAGCGGCAACAACAACAACAACAATAACAATAATAATAATAAACTTTATTACTCACATCCAGAAGTAGTACACGGAAACGGGCCTGTCAATATCTCCGAAGACTTGAGTGACGCCCGGCGGCGCCGGTTACAGCGACGGGGTTTCTTAATATTCAGAGAAAATTTTTGAACGCACAGACAATTTGAAAGGTATTCAGAAGAGACGAAAAATGATTAAATTACAAATAAGCCAGAAAAACAATTTTATAAGTCTGATATTAACTTCTTCAACTCTTTTTTTGAAGTGACAGAAGAGAACTCTTCAGATAATCCATTAAAAATTTTCGAAATATATACACTTCTTCTAGCTTCACCCTATCTAGTGGACGAGCAGGGTACATAAAATCCCTTTTTTTTCTCTAAATGATCGACCGGTAACATAAGAAACTTCGAAGTCATCGTTCCAGCTATGTCGCAGAATAACAGTTCTAGTAAGCAAGTTCTAGTACTACTACTAATCATAATAATAATAGGGGTTCAGTAAGGCTTAGACCCCCCGGTGGTTTAGCTCAGGCCAACGGCCTAGTTCCCTCCCACAATAAAGGTTTACCGTTCCATTAGGGAAAGGACGCCATTTTCTGTAGTATTTGTGGAATAGAGCCTCCCGTCTCTTCCCACCTGCAGTGCTTGTGGGAATGGGCGAGAGCCTAGTCGAAAGGCTCTGGAAATTGTGACCACGTGAGGTGGACTAACGAGCACTCACAACGCACTGCACATGGGGCTCAGGCATTTTATTCTGCACAAGATGATGATGATGATTATTGTGGTTTACTTTAGGAAAGGACGCAATTTCTTCAGCCCATGTCGGGAGCACGGCTAAGCGTCCGTAGGAGAAGCGACAAGTGACTGAAAAGGATAGGAAGGAGAGAAACCCGGAGTGGAGAGAGGCGTGTCCAGGTGTCCAAAAGATACGCACCCTGTCCAGTAATGAGGGCTGTAAAGGTGTCAGAATACGGTATGCGTACGGTGTCACCATTCCCTGCGCTATATTTCTACAGGCAGTTTGCGAGTTAGTGACCACTGTCACATGTTCGTCCCGTGCTGGTAGGAGATAAGCATGTACAATAGCCAAGGCGACAGCTGCCTCTTCCACCGTGGCACTGTGGCTTGTGTTAAGTGTTGCCGAAAGGCCCAGAATGTCAGTGTTGTCTTGTACTACAATACACATGGCCTGTCTTTGTGGGTACCCTGCCACGTCAGTACAGAGGAGCGGCGTATCAGATGTACTATCGCCTAGAACGCGCATTATAGCCTGAACCCTTCACGCCTCCGGCCTTAATGGCGGTGAGGATGCATGTTGCGGGGAATCAGAGCCATCTGAATCTTACTTCGAATCCCAATTCCAAGGTTCTTGCGTTCTTGTAGCGTTTTGTTCGGCATGGTGTATCCTAACCGGGAGGGAATATATGTGCCCTGTCTTGTCTGTTGTAGGCGGTGAATATGACTGTTCAGGTGGAATACCACCAGTTCTCGGATGGTGTTGTGAAGCCCAAGTCACAGTAGGAGCTGCGTTGCCGCGTATTGTGGCAGTCCCAGAGCCGCCTTTAGTGCCGTGCGAAGGAGGGCGTCCGTCCTGTTCGCCTTGGTTTGAGTAAGGTTATGGTAGGGGAGGTGGTAGGTGAGTCTGCTAATCACTACAGCTTCCACAATTCAGAGGCTGTCTTTCTCGAGAAGCCCATGTCGGCGGTTGGTAATTCCCTCAAGGAACCCTCAGCTGGTTGCAATTTGGGCTTTCGTTTTTATTAAGTTCAAGAGCCATTTTCTCTACTCTCATCATGAAATTCGCTGGCGCGCGCGTGTGCGTGTGCGTGTCGTGTGCGTGCTGCGACAATGCAGGAAGGTGCGAGGTAAATGGCAAACAATCAGCATTAAAGCTCCGATAGTTCGCGTATGAGAACCCGTTCCGCAATTAGACGATATAGTCTAGCGTGGCTACAATGCTCAAGTAAATATATGTTGTTCCTTCAGCTGTGTGCAAAGACTCATTCCTGAAAATTAAAGGCGGAGTTGTCATCAAATGTGAATGCCAAGCCGTCTTTACGGGCACATGCAAGTGGAAACGCGCAAACACGACCGATGTGTTTTCGAAGAGCTGCGACGGTAAGACAAGTGTTTCTCATGCTTGGAGTGTACCAAACATTTTAAAGCCATTGGGAAGTATACAATACACACTAAACTGAGAAAACAAACTCTCCAGTCGAGGAGGAAAACCCGCTCTTGCTACAATATCTCTGGTTAATTCTGTGTATTAAACCTGACATTAACTACTACAATTCCACGTGGAAGCCTGAAGAAGTGAGAGTTATTCAAACACGCACATAATTATTTGATAATTTGCCCGTCTATTCCACCGAAACAATCTAGAAATGTACATATATCCATCTCTAGATTCTTCCAAAAGCCTGCAGTTTTTCCGAACTTGGTGAAACAATGGGACACCTGCTAGCTTCTGCAATTCATGTAAACAACCCAAAGTTTATTAAAATGAGAAACATCTTCTTTAAAAAGTAGCAAAATCTAGAGCAACTCATAACCTGCGGCAAAGAAACTGTAACTGGCACGTTGAGAAGCCCTGAAGCTTCGTCCTAGTGAGGTTACTTCTTTATACGCAATATCTTACAGCCTCATTCTAGGGTATTGAAACAGCAGGAATAGCAGTACCATCAAAGAAAAAAAAAAGGAATCACAAGGTTTCTGTGATTGTGGATTACAACATCCTGCAAACGAATAGTTTCCACTTCTACTAAGGGTTACTCCAACGCATTACAGTATTATTCAAGGAATAAATTCTGTGACGCGATGCAGAAGGACGCCAATGCCGCTTGTAGCAGGCGCAACTCCTTCGCGCCGTCATAGCGAGGACGCGACCTTGCGTAAGCACCAGGCTAATGCAACAGTACTGAGAGTAATAAAAATTGAATAGGGTTTTACGTGCCAGTAATAGGGTATTATGATGGTGAACGCCGTTGCTGGGGGCTCAGGATTATCGTCAACGGCATTGATTATTCAACGTGCGCCTGATTATATGTACACGGGTGTTCAGTAAAGATGAAACTTCGGTGAAGTGATGACTTTCAACTTGAAGTTTGAAGCAGCATCCCTTTATTTCCTTCCTTGTGTCCTTAGTTTCTAGTGCGGTGCTTCAAACTTCAAGATACACAAGTGTTCTCGATTTTCGCACTCTTGGAAATGCAGTCTCCGGGAATAAAACAAGTCGTTGCTGTGACTGGTTTTATTTTTTTATGCGTACATATACATACACATTTCCATATATATATATATATATATATATATATATATATATATATATATATATATATATGTGTGTGTGTGTGTGTGTGTGTGTGTGTGTGTGTGTGTGTGTGTGTGTGTCCCTGTGCCTCGGGTTGTCGATGGTTCGACCCCACGCTGTCAGTCGCTAGCCTCCTGGTTAGCTCAAATGGCAGAGCAAGTGCCAGAAGAGGCACTCGTCCCGGGTTCGAAATCCGGACCAAGAAATCCGACAACCTGAAAGCTTTCATTTCTGAGAAATCCTTATGGATTTCCATGTAGCCTTGTGCTAACAACGGGTCGACGCTAACGTTTTCTTTCGTACACGTCGCCACACTATTCCACCTTGCGGGATTTCGCAGAACTCATTAGCTATGAGAGAACGTCTTCCTTGTAAAGCCCACACCTTTTCGAAAATTAGGAAATTGCAGGCTGAGGACTCTGTGTGCTACAGTACATCCAACGAAGAACCACAGAGTACTCAAAGAAGACGACTGGGAGGAAGCCCCGAGAAACGGCGACCTTTCGGTTCAACTTCGGCCTGTCCAGAGAGCCTGCGAGAGGCCGGAGGGCCACGGTCTTCGTGTCCCTGCGTGGCAGCGGCCCGCAAGTGCTACAGGATCCCACTAGAAGGGGACGTCCAACTGCAGTTTCAGAGGACCAAAATAAAGTTCTATGCTTGCCTGCCTACTCGGCTGCCCGTATAGACAGTCCAAACGCAACATGTGACAGTGATACGACACTCAGTGTGCTGGTGCTGACATCTCTGAGCTTAGTGGAATGGATAAATCTGGTAAGGATCAAGCAGCACAGATCTGCTGGCAGAAGAGCGAGGAGGCCCAAGGACGACGCCGCGTTCCACTTGCGATCTCTTCTGTTGAGCACTTCCTCGGAGACGTCTCTGAGGAGAAGTCGGCCCTATTTACGAATGCATATCCATAGTCCCTAGGCGACACGTATTAATGATGGAAGTATTTAGCATGCTGTTCAATAAATACGAAAGCTACAGCCTCGTTACGTGAGCAGCGATAAATAACTAGGCGTACAAGCATGCATACTGAAAGAGTAACATTTTCACCGTAAAAATCATGTCTGGAAAAAGTTGAGAGTCAGCCCAGAAACATGAAGGCTTCGGCAGAAGGCACCGTGTCACGTCGCTTTCTGTAGAATTATCCGCTCTAGTGCCCCCCAGTATGAATTAATCATTTCTTAGCAAACATAAATTAGGATCCAACTCTCAAGCCCTCTCAGTGTATCTGCGGTTGTAGCGTTAATCTATTTCAAGTGTCCCAGTGGTAAAAAGGTCAGTTTTTGCACTAAATCAAGAATTGGAATTTGCGACTCTGGTTCGTCTGTGGCTAGGCTAATGCTCCGCTGCAGTGCTCATTAACACATAATAAACATGCTTGGCATAAATATAATTTTTTTGCTGCCGCAGAGTAAACTGCCATACAGAAAAAAAGAAGACGTGATGATAAACATAAACCATGATATGCTAGGAAGTTATTTGCCAGAAATTATGAGCTTACTTCATTGCCGATATTTTGCGAAAGTTTTGAAGATACAAGGCTAACGCTCATAGCTTACATGCTAGGTGAAATATGAGGCTAACTCGATGAATCGCGCGTACAGCTCAGGTGGCTCTATTGTTTCCTGGTTCACACGTGCTCTCACCTTCGTAAGTCTACGACGTCGGCAACATATGTGGAGGAGATGTTATACATGGAGCATGTCGGAGAACGTTTTTGCAGACTTTTTGTCTTATCGTTGATGTGGCCACTGACCTGCCAATTTGATTGTTCCTATTGACAGCACTGGTCCTAAATGGGTTGAATGAATCATTTATTTGCTCTTTGATAACATATACGATAAATTTAACAGGGCCTAGCCGAATTCGAACGATATGAAAGCAACAACCATTTACTAAAGACGAGTAGAGAACACGGCTTGGCAACATATACTTTGGGAGATTTTCTTCTTTTCTGCTGTCTTAGGTGCCCTGTAGGCTGCACAAGAATAAACGAAGCTTCTGAGATGAAGTATGGCTCGCACATGAGAGGTGAGCTGCGCGCAGAGCTGGCGTTAGTCCAAAAGGATTGCTTTCCTAAATAGCAATACCGGAGGGCCTAAGGTTTGTGCATCAAACGCCTAACGAAAATTCAAAAGCAAAATCAGCTGAGGACGTATCCAGAAGCATACCTTCAGAGATTCTGAAAGTAATGCCCTGATCTTCCTCAGATATGCGTTTACCTTCCTATGATACTAACGCCTGGATGTACCATGATGTACCAACATCCTTTGGTACATCATGGTCAATGTGGCGCAATATTTTAATTTACATTAAACTGCCTCGATAAGCCAAGAGCACAAACGAAGTCACGGCGGATGCGGCGGTGACAGGAGCGGGCAGTGCTTTAGTATAGCGAAGTTCGCTCCTGCTCGTTTGAACCTGGAAGCAGTTTACGTGACCTGCAGTATTTTTTTTTTTTGCAAAATCCACGTTGCGACATTTATCTACAGTAGGATTTTTGTAGAACTATAAAGTACTGAATGTTATTAAGGCAGAGCCACGCTAAAGCATATAATGAGATTTTAAAATCACATTTGTTCATTAGGTCAACCTAAATTCAAGCAAGTTTCCTTCATCTTCACTTCGCGCTGATTCCAACGGCGACTGAAACGACGCTTGAAAAATGATCTGCTATACTCTGGTCAAGTGACTGAGGTATTCGGTGAGCAAAGGGTGTGTACACGTAAAAGGGCAGAGGGTCATTTTTTCCACAAAATCTATAAGCGCTGCTGATCAGCCTTGCAGGCTGCCGTAAAGACGTTAAGCAAATGTTGCACTGAAGGCAACAAACAATTGTAAACTTGACTTTAAACACAGCTCGAAAGCACCCGGTCTTCTCTCAGCAAATGGCTCCGCTACGCTGGTCTAGTGGCTATTGCGTTCGGCTGCTGATCGGAAGGTTGCGGGATCGAACGCCGACCTCGTCGACTGAATTTCTATGGGCCGCAACGGTGAGACCCGTGTACTGTGTGATGTCAGCGCAAGTCAAAGAACCGCAAGTGCTCTAAATTTCCGGAGCTCTCCACCACGACATCTGTCCTAATAATATCGTTGTTTTGGGATGCGAAACCGTAGAAATAAGTAATAGAGGGAAATATGCCAGAAATAGTTGTTCTGACAGCGTACGTAATCATAAAAGACAAGGCGAAGCATAATCAACTCGTCTCAAACATCCCCTTTATTCCAATGAACGCATGCTCACATACACGAAGTGATACTGGCACCACCAGCAGGAGTGACCAGGTAACCACATACATACCAAATATACAAGTCATTTCTTTCCTTACAAACAAGTGATATGGGTTAGCCATGGAGTAGGCTACAGCATACGTATCAATTTTAATCTAGAGTAAGAACGAGCTCTGTGGCACACACAGATACATCCGAATACGAAAGCGTACAGCGTTTTAGCTGTGTACAAAACACATGTCAATACGTAAGTTAAAATAAAGGTGGTCCGTATTCGGCGCCCCTCGGTGACCCGAGTACACGCTGGCAGCACGAAGTGAGAGTCACAGGCCGATGAAGAGAACGTTTATTTCCACTGCGGCAAAAAGCGTCTGTCCAGGCTGAAGCCTGAACCTCCGCCCTCCATGCCAGGGACGAGGAGCCACCTTATATACACCGTTTGCTCCGCCCCTGCATCCCCGACAGCCAATCACAAACGACGATCGACATAGCAAAACGTTTTCTTGGGCTAGTTGGTTCATGACTTCTATAAAAATGTAGCGCAAAGGAACACACGGACAGACAAGCATGTCTAGCATGTCCGCCACGTGGCTTTGCGCCTTCTCACAAGCCCGAACCACATTCCACATTGTTTGAGGCCGGCACACGACGATAGCGATACCCCGCGCTTCCACGTCCCGTATATGCCCGGCCACAAGCAGCAACACAATGCTCACACCCCTGAGACTGACTCCTCCCCCCTCAAGAGTGTTACTAGACACTCGATGTCTATGTAACACGATAAAAAAATAACACATTCTCTTCACCCATTAATAATAACTAAAAAAACATACACAATATAACAACACAGAAAAAAAATCGCACACGCCCTTCGCAACCTGCAACTTTGCCCAGCAATACCCCCATATCGCGACGCGCGGACACATACAGACGAGAACTGCACTTGAACATCTCACATCACGCACCACAAGATTGTCCTAGCATGTGAGACACATTTCAAGCTCTCTCTGGTTCTCGAAGCACTCTCAAAGGGAGCAAATGGCACACAAACAAAAAGAAAGAGAAAAAAAACGGTCTCTCTCGAGGTACAGTTGAAGAGGGTCCTCGCCGAAATCCAAAAAAAATACATACACAAAGTAATAAAATATATACACTGACCCAAACAAACATTCGCCTCCAACTAGCGGGCACCATAACAGAACATTACTTACAACATTTCAAAACACAAAAAAAACAAGGACGCACAGTTCGTTAAAACACAAAGAAAAATGAAATATTCGAAAGCGCATCGGCTGCCCCGTCTACACGAAACATTTACCACATTTGCCATTTACATGCCTCACATGTGGGGGATGCACTGAGAGGAGCTGAGCGGGTCACGAAGGTTAGGGGGTTGTCGTCAGTTTTAATCCTGACCTTTATGCCGAATATCCACCTGCCAAAGGTCTCATTTGTCCACACTGTCGCAAACGAACCCCGTTCGGCTGCGGACTCTTTCTCATGCGTGGGCACTTGCTCCTTACTGAGAACAGCAACACAGCCCTGGTCTCCGTCCTCCTCACGAGAAGGACAATGGCCGATCGCTTTCGCTGACCACGAATATGGCGCTGCCAAGGTTGGCGTCGACGCGACTGCCTGTCCTACCACGTCAAACGCATGATGTGCCTCTGCCGACGATTCGCCATGCATTCGCTCTTTTGCAAAAGTGCTTGCAGTATCTTCCCCTAGGCTACACACCTGCGCCTGGTCTCCGGCAGCACCTGCACTGGCCTGCTCTCCATAGCCTAGATGCGGGTTACCTTCTACCTGTATAGACATCTCAACGCCTACATCTTTCTCACTTTCATGTGTCGGCTCTAAGCTCGCTTCCAAACACATGTTGTCCTCGCTTCCTTTGTTCGGTTCTTCACCGACCGCGTGCCGCGCTATGTCCTCGTTACAAAAGGGAGTGGGGATATCCACCCCATTTGCAAGGATTACCTCTTGCCCTGCCAACCTCTCCACTAAGCCGCAGACACTACCTTCAAGCTTAGGCTCTGACCGCGACATGGCAAGACAATGATTATCATGGTCACCCGGAGTCATCAGCACATCCGCGTTAGTGGCCAGCTCCCGACTCACGGGCAATGATACGCGCCGAGCATTCTCCGACGGACACGGCAGGCCGACAGGAACGCGCGCAACCTCGGTTGTTACCGCCTTACCAAACGAACCCGTGAGCTTCGTACGATCGCAGCTCTGTTCTCGTACTTCCTTCTTAATTTCTGGGAAGCACCTGCGGTACTCTGTCGGGGTCAGTTTTAACTCCTTCAGCACCTTTTCCTTAAGTTCCTCATAGGAACAAGTGCCACTCAATGACGTCCTGACCTTCTCGGTGAGGAAAGGCAGTATGAGAGTGCCTTGAATTTCCTCTGGTACTCCCAGCATCTTTAGCAGCATGTCAGCCATTTTAAACCATGCAGGGACCATGGTGTCATCAGCGGGCATGGGGACAAGAACGGCCTTTAAATCTTTGGCGTACCTGCCTAACCCGCTCGTTTCGCTCCGTGCTTGTACTGCATTCTGCAGAAATCGCGCAGTCTTCAGCTTTTCTACCTCGAGCTGAAGCTTAAGAGCTTCGATTTCGAGCTTCAGCTCATCTGCACGACCCATCTTATTACTGCTCACATGAGCATACGAGCCCTAATCACTATCATTCATTTTTCCACGCTCCGAGAGAGTGCCTGAACGCAACTGCATTCACTCGAGAACCAATAGAAAGCACGAAATGGGTCTCACCGTCTGCAGCGACGCTCGTTGGCGGTTGCACCCTGGCTCCTTGGCTTGCAGTCCTCGTCGAAGCCTCGTCTCGCAAGTGTCCAGGCTCACGATGGATGGCGCCAAATCTCGTCGTAGCGATGAACTGCAGGGTCACCTACCCGCACAGCAGCACTGTTGTCGCGCGGCAACAAAGTTCCTTTTCGGTGTTTCAACACCGTCACCTCATTCACGGCGCCCAGGCTTCCTGCTACCGCCGCTACCTTTTCGCCGCGGCTCCTCTAACCGAAGCGCTGCCCACACGTCCGCCGCTTGCAGCCGTGCCTTGCCTCGTCCTTACTCGACCGTGCGCCCGAGGACTCCGCTGCGGGCGTCTTCAGGCAGCTTCCTTCTGGCCCACGAAGTATTCCAGCACCTTCACTCGTTCGGAAGCTGGACGTTGGGCACTTCTCGTGCCGTTCTTGCGGTGGCGTCCGAATTCTTCAAAGTCGGCGCAGTGGTGACGACGACGGCAGCTCACCTCCACCGAGCTGCAAACGTCTTCTTCGCTGCGGGCTGTCCGAACCTGGAGTCGACTGCGCCAGTTAAATAATGAGGGTCCGTATTCGGCGCCCCTCGGTGACCCGAGTACACGCTGGCAGCACGAAGTGAGAGTCACAGGCCGATGAAGAGAACGTTTATTTCCACTGCGGCAAAAAGCGTCTGCCCAGGCTGAAGCCTGAACCTCCGCCCTCCATGCCAGGGACGAGGAGCCACCTTATATACACCGTTTGCTCCGCCCCTGCATCCCCGACAGCCAATCACAAACGACGATCGACATAGCAAAACGTTTTCTTGGGCTAGTTGGTTCATGACTTCTATAAAAATGTAGCGCAAAGGAACACACGGACAGACAAGCATGTCTAGCATGTCCGCCACGTGGCTTTGCGCCTTCTCACAAGCCCGAACCACATTCCACATTGTTTGAGGCCGGCACACGACGATAGCGATACCCCGCGCTTCCACGTCCCGTATATGCCCGGCCACAAGCAGCAACACAATGCTCACACCCCTGAGACTGACTACGTAATACACACATACTTTGCAACGACAAATAAATAAATTAGTCTGCCGCTGGCTCTCTTCAAAAGGACATGCCAATGTTGGTTTGCAATGAACTCATGTACGTTTCATTGACCGATATCCTGTCAACAAATAAATACTATTGGACCAAACATGTGCGCTGCCTGTGTAGTTTGTGTGAGTTCACGTTCTTAATGCTAGCGAGTGTTATACTCGACAGCATATATTGTTCTATTTCTTTTTTTTTCTAAAGCTAAAAAGGACACTTCGTGTCGTAACACAAGGTAGCTGCCTGCAGAAGCCTTCCATGTGCGTGCGGCGTAAGGCATCCCCTTCCTGTCCATTTCCTCCTCTTGGTTATGCATTAGTTAAATAGACGAATAGGCAATTCTTGTTCATTAGGCGATTGCCGTTTCTGCCTTTTGCATCATCGTTTGTTGCTGGCATTTACGGAATTCCTGGCCCGCATCGGCCCTTTTATACTCTTCCAAGCAACTCGCACTTTAGGAATTGATTTTCGAAAGGTATAAATCCTCGAAGGCATAAATCCTCAATCTTACCTTTATTTTTCAACAACTAAAAAGCCATACAAAATTTCGCATGGCAGAAAAAGGATAGGTGTCTTCTTGGTGGAAACTAAACAAGGCGTAACATTCGAGGTTACGATTGCTGCGAGCTCTTTTAAAGTATGTCTCTTCAATACCGAAAATTGTGACATTATATAACTTAATATAACAGGAATTCCGGCTCCTCGTTGATATGCTATGCAATTCACAGCGTTAGTGGTCCTACTTATGCAACGTTTATCCAAGCATTTCTGCAGAAATACCTATTTTCTTTATTCTACCTCGATAAACGTTATGTCACTTTTAAGTAGACAACGCAAACGGCCAAATTAATTCACTGCTATCTGGCTAGCTTGAGAACTGTCTAATTACGCTTGCTATTTTGTCTTTTTTTGCCGATTTTCGGGATAGCTTTATCGAATGTGACAGACGGCGAGGAAGAAGAAGACAGCGAGTGTACTGTACGCGTCACCAAAAACTCTCAAATCAATGGGTAAGTAAAGCATCTACCTTTTTTATTATTCGTGCCTTGCATGGTCACAAAATGAGTATTTCATTCCGTTGAAAAACCTCGCAGGTGCTATGACATCTCCCTTACCTGTTCGGTGCGAACGATTCGGTTAGGAAGGGTAATTTATGTCTGATGACTACTGCGGCACCTCAGAGAAGTTACTTGTGATTGTCGTTCGACAAAGATATAACGAAAATGATGCATGTTAGAAAGAGTGGTATATGTTCTGGCAAATTTCTTGTCCCGCCCGCATTGTCACGTATTTTACAATTCTCTACCGGTCGCTTAACCCCTGTGAGAATGTGAGATGTGCTTAGGTTTCGGTAATATAGAACAATTATCAGATAGACATAATGCGACCCACTGCTGTGGCACACTGCTCCTGACTGCTCACCACAATGTTTTGGGTTGAACCCAGGCCGCGGCGGCAGAATTTACATGGGGGAGAAATTCTAAAGGTTAGTTTACCAAGCCATGTGAACGCGCGTCAAAGAACTGTAGGTGGCAAAAACTTGCGAAGCGCTCCACTGCGGTGGAGATTCCAAGATTAAGTGCAAGAATCGGAAGCATGGTCTTCCTCCTGTTAGCAGACTGAGAGTCATTTGTGCACCTTTATTGCGAAATAATTTTTAGCAAGCTGTAAGCTTTATATCATGCTCAACTATGTGTGCCCAGATTACGCTGTCGCCTTTGATGTGTCATTCTTTCAGAGGGAAAAAAAAAACCACGTGCGTAGATAGCACAAATCCAATCTCTTCCGTCCGCAAGGAGAGTTTGCTTCGATGTTGCATTGTCACGAGTGCGAGCGTGGATCTCGGGAGCGCTTGCTCCGATGGATTGAGAGAGTGAGACGGCGAGAGGCGTTAAGAGTTAACAAAAACAAAAGAGACGTTACTTTATAAAACGAACACCAAGACACGCAAAGGACGAACACACATCAAACCGCACACAAAGAGAAAACCTAAATATTACTAACAGCCTAAGCGGCCTAACTACAAATCCTCCGCGTAGGGCGCAGTTCCCACGGGAGTCCCTCAACCTTGGGCCTCGCGTTCAAGTCCGCGTTAGCTGCATGCCGGTCAAGGTGTAGTTCGACGCTCTTACTTTGCATTCGGCGCGGTGTGGTTCAGAGTCGAGGCTCTTTGGTGTGTCGTGTCCCGTAGCTCTCGTCGAAGGTTCCGCTGATGGTGGCCGCCGCTCACGCAAGGTTTGTCCTCGTCCGCCGCCTTGCTTCACTTGTGACGTGGTAGGACACCGCTTAGGCCTAGCCCAGCCTAGGCCTCCTCATATGTAATGGCTGGTCTCCAGCTAAGACCGGCCCTCTGCGGCGATTCTTCTGCCGGTCGTCCCGTTCTGCCGGCGAAGGTGGAGCGCTGCGGGTACGCCGGGAACTGCTGAAGTTCGGCCGCTGCCACTCCGAAGTCCGTGCTCCATCGTCAGCCAGATCGACGGCACCCCGGAGCCCGACGCCCTCGTCTCCTCGTCACCAGACCGTAGCTGGCCAGACACCCTTCGTCGACCGGTGCCGCGCAGAGAATACCAGCTCAGCCTTCTCCATGACCGATCTCTCCTCGGGCCGCGTGCCACGAGCCCGCTGTCACCCAATTGTGGACATCGACGTGTCCACGGCGCGTGCCTTCCCGCGCCACTTCGCCGATCTCTCCGTTTCGTCTGCTAGCCTGTGTTTGTGGGGCCCCTTACTCATGACATGCATGTAGGGTGCGTAAAGTCAAGCTGTTTGCTTCTTTGTTTCAATTTTTTTTCTTTCCGACAGAAGTTCCCAACAGACGATATAGCAGTAATAATAATGATGATGGCCATCACATTTGGACTAGGTCGTTGTCAGAATGCAGTAGAAAAGATTG
This sequence comes from Hyalomma asiaticum, assembly GCA_013339685.2. Classification (NCBI taxonomy): domain Eukaryota; kingdom Metazoa; phylum Arthropoda; class Arachnida; order Ixodida; family Ixodidae; genus Hyalomma; species Hyalomma asiaticum. Next base: position 79,747,744 of record CM023488.1, on the reverse strand, counting down.
AATCGTATCAAAATAAATACAATTTACGCCAGTTTCTAGCGCAACAAAACGCTCCTTGTTTACCGCCCTAAATTCCATAGCTCTGAAAGACTCACATTGATGAAGAATGTCGTTGCTACTTTGACGTGTGCGTAACGCGCCAGAGCTAACGGACTACATTTTACCCTAATTTCGCAATATTTTGGTTGCATCAATCAAGGAGTAAGGGTCCTAGTGAGGCCATTATTTTCCTTTATACCTTGCGTACGTGCAAATTGCATCATGTATGACGATACCGAGCGATGACAGTGGGCGTTAAAAAAACTCAGGTGCTCGAAATTTCGGGACCCCTCCACTAAGGCATGTCACATAATGATATGATGGTACTTTGGATGTAAAAGCTGGGAAATTACTGTAAAAATATGACGCAGAAAAAACACATGTTCACAATACTGCACCTTATTTGCGAGTGCACGGACACACGACTGACTAGGTTAGCTAAAGGTGACGTGCATTTTCCTTTTAAATTTCAAGCTGCGCTTTGAAATGTGACCGTTGTAGTTTATACTACTAAAATACACTTTAAAGAAAACTAAAGCTTCGTGCGAGCAGATAATGATTACAGGACTCGGTTTAACGGATCCCTCCGTGTTTATGCTAGAGTAGACGCTGTGTAAGTGCTACGGCAGCGAAAACTCGCATTAGAACTAAAAGTGAAACGTAAATAATATTCTAGAGTTCTTTTTAAATTATTTTTCAGGCTGCACTTTTAGCTGAAATAGTTTTTTTCACTAACTTGCACTGTACTATAGGCGAGTGATGCATATTTGGTAGTGTCTGTTGCACTTTTTCATTAAACCGCGTGCAAACGCATTACCACTTGGTCATGGCGTACGGATTGATGGTCCAATATCAGGCGCATCTAATGTTGCTCGATGTCATGGCCAGCGCGACCGTGTTCTTTATTAGTGCGAAGTTGCGAATTATTCCGTTTCCTAGTTTTATGGCTGGAGTCTTCCAGCCATGTCTTACGTCTCCATGCCGGGAGTTAGTTCATACGGCCGGCACTGTCTGTGAAACGTATATCTCTGGCTGGCCTTTATCTTTGCTGGATATCCGGCAGCTACCTCGATATTCGAAAAAGATCCCCCAGTTATTACGAACCCTTTCGCCCTATACGCACAATTTGTCTTCTTTAGAAAACTTCATCCTATAACTTCGCGCTCTGAGGAACTATGACCTAGCCTTAAAGAAACGTGGTGTTTACATTGAATGGTCATCAAAAATTCTTAGTTTCAAGAATATAGACTTGCTGGAGCTACATAAACGCAAGAAACCTGTCTCTTTGTGTGCCCCTAGGTTGAACCGCGCGCCAAAACCGTTTCAAAAAGCCGGCCAAACGCAAGCGAGCTACCAACACTGGTCACACGGGATCTAACACGTCAACCTTACACAAAGAAATCTTCAGATCTCTTTGAGATGTATAACTTAATGAACCAAGAAATAATGAAGCCAAGAAAGCAAGCAAAGCACAGGGGAAGTTGTTGATCCGAAGGTCTTCGGTTCGGTTCCACCGAAGACACGTTTGTCATTTCGTCTACTTTAATTTCTTTCTACGTAATCCACAATTACAATACTGCAATTAAGAAACTTCAATAGCCTGCCCAGTGCTTTCCTAGGTTTGATTATTTCTTGGTTCAATAAATTGTTTCTAACAAATACACGAGCCCTTAACCACTTCTCTTTCGTGATTTCATAGCTTGGGCCTCGTTGCGGCAAACTTGGTGCCTTCATGTAGTACGTAGGCGTTTATTGGGCAGCAGCCATCTCAACATAACATCACGTTCTACATGACACCTGATGGCAAAAAAACAGTGTTTCGCACTTGCCACCATGTCTATGAGTGGCACTGCCTAGCATTCCCAGGAGCTTGGTGGTTCGGCTACCGCCCCGTTATAAAGGGGACGCTCCTAATATCTATCTATCCAGGATTATATGTACATAAATACCCAAAACAGTGGACGGGGGAACGACCGCCTTGGTAGCTCAGCGGTAGAGCATGGGACGCGTTATCAGAAGCTTGTGGGCTCAGTTCCAACCGAAAGCAGGTTTGTCTTTCCGTGTACTTTAATTCCTTTCTACTTACCCCAAAATCGCCATACTGGAATCAAGAAAGTTCAGTAAATTTTCCTGTGTTTTCCAGGCTTCATTTTTGTTAGTTAATTATGTTGTTTCTAATAAATAAACGAGCTTGACAACTTCCCTTTCGATATATATATATATATATATATATATATATATATATATATATATATATATATATATATATAAGTAGCGTTCATATACATATGCACACTATTTCGACTGATACAACCACTGCAAGACTAGAGCCATATGCGATAGTTCCAAGACACACTAGGCGCCTGAGTGCAGGTATTGGAGTGTTAGAATACCAATGCAGTTTAAAAATACTGAAGAAAACCCTGCCGCGTTACTTTCATTTGCGATTCGACAAACGCACTTAAGTGGTTGGCGCAGTCTATAAAAGAACTCTGCCGATGTTTCGATGAAAAGCACCCGGACGAGAACATACCGCGCTGCGCTACCCAACCTAAGGTTGCGCTCACAATACCCCCTAGGGGTCGCATTTATACAGGCTAGAATTCGAAAATGAGTTACGTTTAAAAGCAGGAAAGGCGGCAGAACAAAACGTGACCGTAGTTATCTGGAGCACGCCGTTAAATTGTCCAATAACAGCTTTCCATAGCCTAATTAGCAAGGTGGCAAATGGCATCAGCCTACCTCAGAAACCGAACATGAGAAAACTAGACATCACTGTGTTTGAGCCTCTGGCTGCATTTGTGTGTAAGGTTTATCCCACACAGTAAGCTATTGTTCGCGGTATACACGATACTATTGTTCTGCTTAACAGATGGTCGACATTGCGTGAGCCTTGTGCCACCCACTAAATAAACCGCTATGGAAATTTGCAAAACGTTCTCGTTGAAGTCAGCAATTTAAAACAATTGTTCATTTGCGTATCGCAACGTTGATACACGATGTATGCACAGTGCGTCATGTGCGAATAATAAGAACAGCAAACGTATCGCAAGAAACGCAGATTTTCTTTTTACTCCAGCCTCTTTTAGCCTCATTTACACAAATATGAGCGACATCAAAGTTATTTTCTTGTTCTTTTCCCGTAACGGTTGTATAAAAACCTATGTAAAAGGCTCAGAACAGAAAAAAACGAAGCTCTAAAAGGCGACAAACAGAAAAGCAGAGTGAACACGACTTTCTCTCGTCTTTTTAGCGATCCGTTTTTACGTTTGAAAGATGAACCAATTCGCCCAAAGACAGTTTCTACTAAGCATCCTAAAAGGCTTGGGTCATGAAAGCGATTGTTTTCTTAAAGATTGCAAAGTGTTTTCTGGCCAGCTGAAAGACAAACTGCTGTGTTCTGGGCTGTTGTAGCCTCAGACATCATTAATTTATTCGGACGCACTTGTTCGGACCTGTACATATTCAGTTGGAGTACCTTGATAAGGCGTTCCTTTTACTCCCTTGCCACCCTGTCACTATTTACAGGTGCTTCACGATTTTGACTACTTTTATACTTCTCATTAAATGTTTCTGAGCCCGTTGTGTCCTCTATGCCAAATGTCAAGGGCCAGATGATCCTCTCTGAGACTTATTTTGCAATGCCATTTTGTGTATCGTTCTTGAGTTCACATTGCCTTTCTGAATACATCTGGTCTTTCTAGAAAAATTAAACTTGTTCAACAATGTTCAGATGTGGTTTAGGTAATACTCCTTGTGGTATGAAAAATACCTTTTTCATTGCAGCCGAGGATACCGCAAAGCTGGCCGGTTCTAGTAAGTGTATGGCATTGATTAATGTCCGTTTCGTTATCTTCCGTGCTTTTTTTTCCATAAAGGCTAAGGACACCGTCCACTGTACAACGGAACTAAAGCAGCAGGGTTTGCTTTAAGGGGTCGTCTGTTTTCTAAATTAGGCTTAGATGAGTAGAGCTTGGCATATCGTGTTCACACGACATTTTCAAGACTACTTCATTATAAAACTGCGCTTGAGTTTTCATGTAGCCACTATACCTTCTTTAAGATTCTTTTTTTTTTTGTCGAATGCATATTGACGTACTCTTGAGAACTGCGTATCGTGCGTATACACAAAATCACCTTCGCAGGCACATTGAGCCATATATCCGTGTGGTGAGTGGTTTCGTTTAAGTGGTATACGCGAGGTACTGTGGAGCCAATGCCACAGGATAAGAACGCAGACAGCCTCCATTCAGGGGCCACGCGTGGACAGTGGTTTATGGGCAAGCCGTTAGATTAAAATCATAGAATTTATATTATGGCCTGTCACGGGCTTGTGAAATATACACTTAGTGCTATTAATATTGAAGGCAGGAGGTAGGCATACAATAAAAAAAACACCGAAACGTAAGTGCGGTGAGGCGCCTCTTTATTGCTTTTCGGTTGTACTGACAAGAGGAAAATGAACAAATGCACTGTGAGCATTGCACGTCATAAAGATAGACACGGATTTAAGAGTACAACGTTAGGAAGACACTCCGATTATTTCCATCACAGAACCCTCTTAATGATATACCTATGCATGGATACACAATTGTGCTTGCATTTCTTTTGTACATTCATACACAGCTGCGCTCTACTTCATTCATAGCCGTGCATTTACGTAGGGATGAGGCCAAATTGATTACTGCGGAAATTCCAGCGGAAAGAACTTGCAAAAGCATCCAGCAGATCCCATGAATTGTGAGAACCGATGCCATGCGAAGCATACACAGAGCAAACTTCCTGTGTCGAACCTATCCTCATTCAGTTAGTTGTTGTGCATAGGAGCAACGTCTTTCGTGCGATCTGAGTAGCTGTATACGCTAAGCGGGCCGACAAGGCACATTTACGCTACTCTAGCTTTTAAAAGATAGCTCATAGGGAGGTCTAATCTCATGGGCACTCTTGCCGATAAACCTTCGTACACATGCGCTTTTTATCAAAGAAAAGTGGCCGCTGTGGTGCGCGGCTTAGCGCTTCATACTCTTAGTTCCTTGGAGAGTTCCTGAATGGTAGAGGGAAAAAGGACAAATGTACGCTAACAAACAGTACTATATATCCAATGGTTCTTACGTTGCTATAGGAGGGGCTAGAGCTCACCAAAAACCACAATGGACGCTAGAGAGACATAACCGCAACTGTCCGATACGGCTATTTACGCTATATACAGTGCGGGAAGAACCGCAGTGTTAACGTGTTTGCTTGGTAGCCTGTGGACCCGGTTTCGAATCCTACCCGCCTACAACGTGGTTAACGGCTTTCGATTATTCCATCACTGCATTGTATTGTTACAGCGCGCCAGTGGTTTGAGACAGGCGCCAGTGGCTCGAGAGAAACGCGCAGAGAAGAGAAGAAGACGACGTTGCGTTGTTGAGACGATCGCGACTGCCTCGGTGCCTCGGCTTTGCTTACGCATTAAAATCCCCTGAAACCTACGTGGTTCGTAACAGATTTGGTGGAAGGTGCTGGGTACCACGAACCCAACGACGGAAGCACTACTGCGAGGACTTCGCCGCAGCCGCCGCTTTGCTGGACTCTCGCCTTCGTCAATCGAGATGTCCCAGGATCAGACCACCACCTCCGGTGCTTCGAGGGCAGCTCCAGCGGGTTCCATGGCGTACTACAGAGTGCCACCGAATTTCGGTGGGACCTCACGAGAAGACGTCGAGGATTGGCTCAAGAACTATAACCGGGTGAGCAGAAGCAACGGCTGGGATTCCGCAGCGAAGCTCAGTAATGTTGTGTTTTCGCTAACCAACACCGCGCTTATGTGGTATGAGAACCACGAAGACCTATTAACCACTTGGGATACCTTTGTTCAAGAGGCCCAAAAATGCTTCGGCGATACTGACGCAAAGAAGAAACAAGCAGAGCAGACATTGGCTCATAGGGCACAGCTTCCAGGGGAGACATGTACGATGTACATACCAGAGATTTTGAAGCTGTGCAAAGTAGTGAATGCCAGAATGTCGGAGGAGGATAAGGTTGGGCACGTTCTTAAGGGCATAGCCGAAGACGTGTACAATTTTCTCATTGGGAAGGAGAGGTTGAACTCCGTGTCCGACGTGGTGCAACACTGCCGCACGTTTGAAACGCTGAAGACGCGCCGGATAGTACCAAAATTCGGACGCTTGTCTAACGTCCCCACAGAGGCTAGCGTCGACACAATGTCGTCGAGCGATCTTTCCTCGACAATTCGGCAGATTGTGCGAGAAGAATTGCGTCGACATGAGGAGATTTCTCAGTGTCCCTCCGATTACGAAGACATCTATGCGAGAGAAACCCAACGTGTGAGAGCTCCGGCAACTGCAGCTCCATGGCAACCTTCAGTTAATGTAGCAGACGCCACTGAACACCGAGGGCGACTGCCGTCGGGGTTTTCAAAATGGATGCCCTCCAATTTCGAACGGCGCTTTCGCCCTCCTCGTCTATCTCGGCAGTCGCCTCCTGACTACGGTGTCCGAGAAGATCGGCGCTACTACCCTACGCCTAGTGAGAGGACTGGCTATTATGAGCAGCAACGTGTGTCTCGACCTTTTCCAGTGTGCTACAGCTGTGGAATCGCTGGACACATTGCACGATATTGCAATAATCACTCGTCATACCAGCGAGAGCCCCCGTTCGTCCCTTACTCCCAGCCTTTCGACAGCCCGTTCTCTCCGCAACGGCCACCACACATGCCTACACGTGTACGGTACTCCTCGCCGGCCTCTGACCGAAGCGTAACGCCGCCACCAGCTCCACGTGTCCCACGGTCTCCATCACCGCGCCGACGCTTCCGGTCACCGCCGCCGGAAAACTAGTTGGTGCGGCCATTGGGGGTGAAGCCGCAGGATACCAGGCATTTCCGACAGATATACCCCCGTCAGCGTTATTACTAAAGAACAAAGTTTATGTACTTGTTGATGGAGTGGCTACAATGGCACTTGTGGATACTGGGGCGACCATTTCGGTGATGAGTGCAAGTTTTAAGAACATTTTAGGTCAGAAAGTGATGTTTTCTCCAAGTCGTGGTGCGACGTTCCGTGGTGTGAGTGGTGATACGTTGTGTCCTGTGGGTGTTTGTACCGCAAACGTGTTTTTGTGCGGTAAAGTGTTTCCCACGGAATTTGCAGTGATAAAACGGTCCACGCATGACGTTATTTTGCGTCTTGATTTTTTGAGGGACTGTTGAGCAACTGTTGACTGTAGGAGCGGGAACATCTCCGTGCATGGTAGTTGTCCGGCTACGCTCTTCGAGAATTCACCCCGGACCGACTGTATCTTCTTTGTCTCTGAGGACACAGTTGTTCCCCCGTTTTCTGCCATGTGCGTTCCAGTTACGTGCTCCAGTGACGGTCCTGCCATGTTCGATGCCACACTAGAACCGATTCATTCAGCATGCATAAAAAAGAACATTTTAGTACCTCATTGCGTAGAATCTGTAGTTGAAGGACGCACAGGAGTATGGACTGTTAATAGTTCAATGGAACCTGCCGTATTGCCCCGAGGCATGAAACTTGCTTTGTTTAAACCCGAATTGTCTACGACCCTAGTTGCCTTTGTTGATACTGCTGAAGAGAATGCGCGTTTACGTCCCAAAGGTTCCGACGATTCGCAGCTTTTACGAATGATCGACAAGTCACTAAGCCCAAGTGAGCGTCATGTACTTCTGGACGTTCTCGCCAAGCACTCGGAAGTGTTCGACTTTTCACAGAGCAGCAAAACACCTTCAATTCCAGCGTCTCGAATACGTCATCGGATCAACACCGCGTCAGCACACCCCATACGGCAGAAACCCTACAGAGTCGCACCATCCGAACGCAAGGTTATCAACGAGCAAGTGCAAGAGATGCTGTCGAAAGGAATAATTCAAGAATCGGCGAGTCCCTGGGCCGCTCCCGTCATCCTTGTGAAAAAGAAAGATGGTACGGGGAGATTCTGCGTTGACTATCGCAGATTGAATTCTGTTACTAAGAAAGACGTCTACCCGCTCCCGCGCATTGATGATGCCATAGACTGCTTACATTCCGCTTCCTATTTTTCTTCTGTTGATTTGAGATCCGGATATTGGCAAATCCCTATGCATCCAGACGACAAGGAGAAAACGGCATTTGTTACGCCTGATGGGCTGTATGAATTTAACGTCATGCCGTTTGGACTGTGCAATGCCCCTGCGACATTTGAAAGATTCATGGACACCATTCTGCGTGGTCTGAAATGGCAGATTTGTATGTGCTATCTTGATGACGTCGTCATTTTTGGGCGCACATTTCACGAACATAACACTCGTTTGGATATCGTACTGGACTGCGTTAAGAAGGCCGGTCTTGTGCTCAACTCGAAGAAGTGCCGTTTTGGCGAACGCCAAACACTGGTATTAGGACATCTCGTGGATAGACACGGCATTAGACCTGACCCGCAGAAGACAGCAGCAGTTGAATCATTCGCACAACCAAAATCTGCGAAGCAGCTACGCAGTTTCCTGGGGCTCTGCTCATATTTCCGGCGGTTCATACGTGGGTTCTCGGATGTCGCACACCCCCTGGCGAATCTTTTACGCAAGAACACCCCGTTCCACTGGACCCCTCAGTGCGCCGCCGCTTTTCGCCAACTGAAGTTATTATTAACTTCGCGGCCAATACTTCGGCACTTTGATCCTTCATTACCAACGGAGATTCACACAGATGCAAGTGGCATTGGCGTCGGCGCCGTCCTCATTCAACGCGCTGACAACAAAGAACATGTCGTGGCCTACGCGAGCCGCTCTTTAAGCAAACCTGAACGCAATTATACCGTGACCGAACAGGAGTGCTTAGCGGTAGTATTTGCCGTACAGCGGTTCCGCTCGTACATATATGGCCACCATTTCACCATTGTAACCGACCACCACTCCTTGTATTGGTTGGTGAACCTTCGGGATGCATCCGGTCGCCTCGCGCGATGGGCGATGCGCTTACAAGAATACGTGTTTACTATTTCCTACAAGAGTGGCCGTCGACATGCCGATGCGGATTGCCTTTCTAGGATGCCACTACCTACAACAGATTGTGACGCCGATAACTTCGACCACCTTATCGCTTCTCTGTCGCGTGACTTTCCCGACGCTTTGACTTTCGCCGCCGAGCAGCGCAAAGACCCCAGTTTGAAAAACATTTTCTCAGCAGCAGAAGATTCCATGACCGAAAACCCATACTGTATCCGAGATGACCTTCTTTACAAGAGGAATTTATCCACGACTGGCGCCCGCTTTCTACTGGTGGTTCCGGAATCCCTTCGATCGTCTGTTCTGCATGTTACACACGATGACCCCACGTCTGGTCATCTTAAAGCCGCACGAACGCTGGATCGTACCAAAGAACGATTTTACTGGCCTCGAATGCGCAAGACGATTAATGTCTATGTAGCCAGCTGTACACAGTGTCAGAGCCACAAGCGACCAACTGCTGCTTCAGCCGGTCAACTACAGCCAGTAACGCCCCCCAGCTCCCCTTTTGAAAAAGTTGGCATAGACCTGATCGGACCGTTTCCGCGTTCTTCAAAAGGCAACCGGTGGATAATCGTGTGCGCCGACTACCTGACACGCTACTGTGAGACAGAAGCCCTACCGTCCGCCACCGCAACTGAGGTTTCTGAGTTCATGCTGCGTTCGATTATACTCCGACGCGGGCCGCCTCGCGTGATAATAAGTGACCGTGGTCGCCAGTTTACGGCCGATGTCGTCGAAGAATTACTTCGTTTGTGTGCCTCGAAGTTCCGACATTCCACAGCTTATCACCCACAGACAAATGGTTTGGTTGAGCGTACGAACCGAACATTGATTAGCATGTTATCGATGTACGTCGCTTCAGACCACAAGAACTGGGATGAAGTATTGCCATTCGTGACGTACGCTTTCAACTCTGCGAAACACGAGACCACCGGCTATAGCCCTTTCTACCTCCTGTACGCTCGTCCACCTCGACATACGCTGGATACAATCTTCTCCTTTGTTGTTCATGACGACTCGGCCATCGCAGAGGTTTTGTGCCGTGCAGAGGAGGCCCGTCGACTTGCTCGCTTACGTACGTTGGCTTCACAGGACTGTTCAAAAGCACGCCATGACAGTCACCACAGGAATGTCACCTATGTTCCCGGTGACCTCGTTTGGCTGTGGACCCCCGTACGCAAGCGTGGCTTGTGCCAAAAGCTACTCGCGGAATACGCCGGACCATTCGTAATCTTAGAGCGTCTGAGCGAGGTGGCCTATAAAATTGCACGCCTCACTTCAAGCGGAAGACGCTCATCTAAAACTGACGTGACGCATGTCGCCCGTCTAAAGCCTTTCACATGCAGGCAACAGGAGTGACTCGCCCGGAGGGCTTCGTCTGGGAGAGGAGAAATGTTACAGCGCGCCAGTGGTTTGAGACAGGCGCCAGTGGCTCGAGAGAAACGCGCAGAGAAGAGAAGAAGACGACGTTGCGTTGTTGAGACGATCGCGACTGCCTCGGTGCCTCGGCTTTGCTTACGCATTAAAAGCCCCTGAAACCTACGTGGTTCGTAACAGTATGTCTGTCGGTTTGTTATGTCTACATATAAATATACAGCAAACGGTTCTGCCGTTACTGTTTACCTACGCAAAGTGTGTACTCATCAAATCTTCAACATTATTTTCGCTGCTGTTTTACTGGCATTAACTGCAAAGGTTAACTCAATCAACTTGGCACATAGCACCCGTCACACCTTGCCGAGCACTGTGTGTATGAGCGACGTGCATGAAAAGTAGATCACGCCAGTCTTAGCAACATCTGTCACCTATGTTCAGCATATTATGAACCTTGCCACCACTGTTCCAGTGCACACCGTCTACCGGGACGTAGCTAACTAACCAGCTAGCTAGCTAGATAGATAGATAGATAGATAGATAGATAGATAGATAGATAGATAGATAGATAGATAGATAGATAGATTCAAAGTTGTGTTTCACCAAGAAATACTTCACATTTATATGCCCAACATGATGGCGCGATTGGATAAGAAAATGTGAATAGCAGACTAAGTTGACTAAGAGGCTACTTGGCCTCATGAGACGCACTGTTCGGGGCTTGTGCTATACTTTCTTGATGAGTGTTTCCGTTTACTTGCATCATTACGCGCAATCAAGGAGGTTTAAAAGGTTGTCGAATTTGCAGCGCCTCAACTACGGCGTAGCTCATGGTCATGTCATAGTTTTTTATCACCTGAAAATAGCGCCTAATATTAGCTTATAACGTGCTAAAATGAAGTAATTGTGCTCGTCAAATATTCATGTTGTTCCATTGAAATGGACATAATACACCTGCTATTGCTGCATCCATATTTTTTGATGTTGCTTACGCATCCCAATGGTGCTTCAAGTCAATTGGGCACAACGACATGCATTCAGAGTGGGCTAACTCGCTGTTCTCTCCCACCATGTCTGTGGTAAGAGAATGTTTCGGTCTCACTGGTGTCGCATCTAGGCGACACAGCGCAAGGTTTCGTCATTTGCCGTTGCAATTCTCTTCTAACAAGAAGCCGGTTCTGAGTGGTATTGAAAGGGAGGCCACAGAGTGTATATTGTAGGGTACATTTAGAAGATAAGATTAGTATTCATTCTTGAAGTAGGCTGGCATATTAAAAAAATGCACTGCCGGTTTGTGCAAGAGTTGCGGAAAATAATATTGGCTGTAAAAAAGGAAGCAATGGCATGTGTTATGCATTCGACTGCCTTCAGAGCATAACGGGTGACTGAGGATTCAATACATTGCTTTCTATCCACAAGCTTATGTGAATAAGCTTGATTTGCAAAGCTGTGAAAGGGTAACATGGGCTGTTTTTCTGTTTCATTTTACAGGTACCGTAAGAAGGAACATCCATGTGAGTAAGCACCTTAAATCTAACTTCCAAGTACCGCCTTTATGGTGGTGACACACTCTCGCTTCGTTAACGCCGGCTTTGTTACAGCTTAAACGCAGCATGCTTTGCCACAAAGCACTGATCGCGCATTTAGTGACGGAAAAACTTTATTAGCTATCAAGGTCGCAAAGTCCAGAAAAACTGAGGCTTATTTGTGAGATACTCGGTATAGAACGCGTGGTACATTTTTCAAAACGCAGGTGTGCTAACACCTAAATCCGAAAGGACAAACCTCCCTCCAGGGTAGAAAAAACACAGTTGAGAGAGACATAGCCGCTGACTTCCAAAGGAATTCAGCACTTGCCTTTGTCACGCCGTTCTTTGTCCATTGTACGTTTGTGCGATGTTTGATGTACCAAGGATCACCAACTAGCTAAATCCTATACCTTTCTTCACTTCAGGAAAAAGAGTTTGTCTGTGGAGACTTCAGCGCACAGCGCACGCAATGGTGATATCGAGTCGATTCGACAGCCGCTGCCCTCTTCACGTCACGAAGTGTAGCAATGTCCCTCGCGTCACTGAAGGTACAAAAGAGCTGCGAACATATGCACCAAAATGTTTGAACCCGCGAGAACGGATGCTGTACTACCCGTTAGTGCTATGGCAGATGAGCGATCGCGGAGCCAGAGCTCACTCTAGTATATTTTTTTGGGAGAAATCTATGGCGCTGCCACTTAGCTATAAGTCCCAGCGGTCTCAATAGCGCTGCGGTGGCTAGAATACCACCATAGTACCGCGTCGGTGGCTGGCACTTGATATACCAGCGACGCGAGTCTCTGCCGTCAGATGCAGCGACAATACTGTTGGATCGAAATTGGGTGCTCAGACGTAAGCTAGAAATGCAAATCGTTGCATGCCCGTTGCACAGCTCGTGCACAGGGGCGGTTCAAAGCTCTTTAGGCTGTCACAGCGATGCTTTATGACGTGCACATTAAAACGATTGTAGTAAATAACAAGGTTTACACTGCACACAGATATTCATCTGCTAACCATTAGAAGGGCATCAGCTACCGGCCAACTGTATTTATTTATCCCTAAAACCGTTGCAGGGTCCGTTTACATGTAACGCTCTAGACCCCTTGAATAGCCAAGCGAGGCGACGGGCAGAGAGAGGTTAGGTTAGCAGATCGGATCAAGATGTCTGCAGTGATAAGCACCGCTTTGCGCAGGACCGTTTAAAATGGGCCAACTATGGTACAGGTTTCCGCCCTACCGTGGGCTTAGACATGGCGGTAATGTTGATTATTATGATGATGGTGATGATGGTGATGTGAAAACGGATGCGGGAAAATCGGAGAGTTGTGCCGCCATTGCAAGAACACGACCGTCTTTCTTGCATGTGATGATATGGTGTTGCTGATCGTTCTACTTGGTCGGAAGACTGAAATGATGAGCAAGAGGCCAAGAACTATGCACATTCTTTTGAGTGTCAGTCTGGACTTGCTTCAACCATAGTAGGTATTTATGCACTTTGCCGTTCTGGGTTTCTACGCAGCGACGGTTCAGCTACCTGGCCACCGTTATCAATGGCGCAGGTATACATCTCCTGCAATCCTTCGTGTATATTTCATACAACAATGCACTTGGCTTCTGAGTCGCAAGCCGTAGAATAGAGTGTCACGACAACCAACGTTCCATTTACTTTCTCAATCTGGTGATCTCATCTAGATTCGTTGAGATAGACGAAGTTTCGAGCATCCAAGCGATCGGTGGAGCGCTCTTCCTCTGGAACACTATGTATTCTCAAGAAAACAGCGTACTGTGCCATTGACCTGACCACAATCATGTTGGGAAAAAAATATCGAAGTTGCACATTGAAATAGCGATACCAAGTAATGCTGGCTATATATTTTTCAGGTATCGGAGCCGGTGGAGACTGACAGCCCGTCGATGAACGATGGCACAACGTCCCACGTTGACATTGACATTGTCACCAGACGACCACAAGGCCAACAGAAACATAGTTCGCGAGACGCCCGACACCTAACCAAAGCGATGCCAGTACTGGTGAGGATCATCGAGGAGCAGGTAGTTGCCCAGAGGTAGGCGAGATGGCGTTGCTCTACACCTGTGTTGTCACAGATTGCCACACTTGGGGAATGATCATACTATAAGCATTCCTACACTAGCGAAGGCACTTAAACACGGATCCGTCCAATACTTGACCGCGATGATATCGCGCAGAGTAATTCAATATGGAACTTACTAGACAAACTCTCTCTAGGATAAACACTTACGTCTTATGTGCCGCTGACAGAGCACGTCTATTTTACCTCCTCTACTGACTCTTAATTTCATTGGTGGCATGATGAAAATGTCATCATATCCCCAAACAAAAAGTTAAAAGCAGGACAACAAAAGGATGATGATACAAAAGACGCTTCTTCCAACTGAAAGTGATTAAGAGAAAATCATTTCTAATGTATGCAGCTTTTCCTTCATTGCATAAACATCTGCGCGTTCCGCAAAGATCAGAATTCATCAGGAATTATTGACTTGGTTATTTATATGCATCGGTTACACCCAATCTCAAAATAAATACTACATTTATTCAGTATGTACTTTTAAAGATGAGCTCTTTATTATTTTCCCGTGAAGCAAAGCAACAAAAGCCTGAATTCTGACGAGGTAATAAGAAAAAACTGAGTATAGCCAAGGAAATTGCGTTGAACTTGTACAATATACAAGCGGAAAACTAACATACATAATTAATGTCAGGTGCAAGAACGCAGCTGTTGTAATAGAATCCAAACTACCCACGTATGCATCACACGAAACATGGAAGGGAGGGGCGTCAAAAGTTCCTTTTCTTCTTTTCTCAAATCTCATCATACCAACTCTCTCTGAGTCACTAGTTCAATACAATTTAGATCATCACTCAGTGCAACTATACCCTGGGGATGGATTTCGTGGACCTTTAAGTGGCACTTGGCTGCTTCGAAATTCCGAGAAGTTTAGAGGCGTTGCGTCGTAGAGGTGCGCTTTAACATGCGTTGGCACCTTACCCAAAATGTCCGGAGGCTTCCCCACTACCCAGCTTGTTCACAGAAAAAGACAAACGCCGAAAAACACCCACTAGTCAAGGCGAGAGTCAGGGAGACCATTGTTTAATTTATGCTTAGAACATTAGTTTAAACGCGAAAGAAATGATCCTTTCTTATACCGACTGCACGACGAAGGCCTTTCTCAATGCTCTCCATCCTTTCCGGTCCTGCGCGAGCTGATTGCATTCGATATCTGCGAAATTCTTAATTTCTTTACTCCTTCTAACTCTGTTCTCCATGGCTATGCTTCACCTCTATTGGAATCCATTCCGTCGTGCTAACTGTCCACCGGTTATCTGTCCTTCTCATCCCGTGGCCGGCCCATGTCCATTGTTTCTTCACAGTGTCGAATATTATGCCGGCTATCCATGTGTGTTCCCTGATCCACCCGTCTGTCTTCGTATACCTAGCTGAGGTAGATTTCTGGCCTTGTTGGTGCAACATGTCAGAGATAAGCGCGGAACTTATTAGACGCGGAGCGGACAGGAGAGGAACACACACACGAGCCTCTCAATCTAAGGTCTATCTATTTTCGTTCCATCGCGCGTTTAGTGTTTATTAATTTCCTTTGAAGACCCTTCCTCCTCCAAGTTTCTACCCCGCATATCATTACTAATAAGATGGATTATTTATACAATTTCCGCTTGAGTGATAGTTGTAAGCTTCCGTGGATGAGTTGGCAGTGCCTGATGTATACGCCCAAACCCATGCTCGTTACGCGGTGAATTTTTTGAACATGAGTGGGCTTTCCTGTCATTAGCTGTGCTAGGTGTACGTAGTCTTGTCGTACAACCTGTAGTGTCTGCTTTTCAATCGCAAGCACTGGTTTGTTTCGCCGTCTCACCTAGCATTTTCGTTTTCTGGTTATCCCCTTAAGCGCTTTCCCAGCTAAAATCTTCAATCATCTACTACATATCGCCGCCATTATTGCTGAAGAGCACTATGTCGGCGGCCAAGCACAACGTGCTTAGGTATTGGCCGTTAATCCTTATTCCAATTTCGTCCCAGCGTAGTCTCTTGAAGATTTCTGCCAAACGCGCTCTATATTGCATTGGAGAAATTGTATCGCCGTGTGTAACACCCTCCTGTATTGGGATTTTCCTTATTTCCTAAGGAGAAGTAGACTGGCTGTGGGATATTAATAGAGTCTGCTATAGCATTCACGCAACTATCACATACTCCCTGACGGCGCACTGCCTCCAAAACTGCTGGTATTTCTACCGAGTCAAAAGCCACTTCATATTCTGTGAAAGCCACCTAGAGCGGTTTGTTTTACTCAGTGGATTGCTCGATTACTTGACCGATTACATGAAGGTGGTGTATTGTGGAGCATTGTTTTCGAAACCCTGCTATTTTGGTTAATTAAATTCAAGCATGGCTCTTATTTTATTTGGGACAAACTTGGCATGTTTGGTGTAATGCGGAGAGTGGACTCATCGACCTGTAGTTGGTCTTTTACATATCCCTTTTTGTGTAATAATAGAATTGCGTTTTTCAACTTGATAGAGGATCTGAAATCTATGGGTTATATGTGCATGGTGTCGATAGCTTCCCCAAAGCAGAAATCTCCTCCATCTTTTCATCAAGTAACTCAGTTTCTCACATTTCAAAGTACATGCTGAAGTCCCAAAGCATATGTTCCTCAACCAATCATGGCCACAAATTGGAAAAATAAATGATGAAGAACGTACAGGAACAAAATGGTAATTCAAGGCTTAAGATAAACAGGCCAAACAGAAATACATTGCTAGGAGAATGTGTGGCTCTGTTTGTTAAGGCCGTAATTTAACGCTGCGGATTTATGAAGTTTTCTTACCGGGGAAAGGCTGAAAACACAGGAAGAAAAATATATCCTGAACAAAGATTGTTTGCTCAGATGAGCTCTGCACACAAAGCTGATGAGTACATTTTGCGCAATATCTGATATAATTTGTGGGACTGCTGCTTTTAAAGCCTTCATCTTTTTTTGAACTTTGCCTTCCTCGTGGCATAACAAAATCCACTCTATACTTTGTACTAGAAAGGCACGATGTACGAGTTCGTAGATAAACATGCTCATAAACGTGTAACGCAAGCAAAGATGCGACAACAAATGTGGTTGCATGAGCTCTGTTTCCAAATGAGGGCTTTATTGCAACAACCGTCCGGAAATTACATGCACATTACCCAGATTATTTTGAAGTTTTCCAAGAATATCAGTGAAACAAGAAGAGAACAGAGCAAGAACGCGGCACGGCCAGTGTCTCACAAGAAAAAGTACTTTCTGCGTCCTCGCCTTGTTGCGCTGTTATTCTTGGAAAATAAATTTCCACCACCTTGCCCATGTATCTATTCTAGTTATTTTACAGGACGATGCTTTGTGAGCTCAACTTGCAAAATATGCCGCGTACTGAAAGGGGGAACTGTGCAGTCTGGAGCCCAAGGCGCGGTCATTTTTTGGCGAGAACATCTGACGGAAGAGAGCGGCGAATTATTCCAGCTCAATCTTTTCTTGGAGCCTAAGGGTAATTTTCGGTAAGCAGAGATACAGGGCCTCCGAGGTCAAGACATTGAGTTGATGTGCATATCGTGCGTATCTGTGCACAAATTATCACAGCAGCTACCTCTAGAGCAATCGTGTTGCTGCCATCTTAGTACATTCATTGTGATGCTCTCTCTAGTTGATAACAAAATGGCATTCTTGATTGGCACAGTAGCTTAATTACGCTACTGTGTCTTTATCCAGAGCTTCAAATAGCACCACAGTGCAGGTGTAAGCAATTGAAATTTTATTTTGTCTTGTTTTTAATCCCACATGATGCACATAGAACTTTTACAAGCAGCCTTTATGAAGCTTTCTGTTTTCGCGTCAAAAGCATACTGTGGGGACACAGCATGGCATATCTCTAAGGGTCATAAAAACACCATCGTAGAAATAAGCGCCGTCACGGTGTTCAAGTCATTATGGCACTCGGCTGCTGATCCGGAGGTCGTGGGATCGAATCCCGGTCGCGGCGGCTGCATTTCGTTGGAGGTAAAATGTCGAGGCCCGTGTGCTGTAATGTCGGTGCACGTTAAAGAAGCCCAGGAGGTCAAAATTTCCGGAGACCTCCACTACGGCGTCTCTCATAATCAGAGCTGTTTAAACCCCACAAATCAATCAATGCATAGGGGGAAATAAAATGAGACTTGATTGGAAACGTGTTAGATTATCTATGATTTGGTGCGTTGTTAAAACATTTGGACAAACGGGGCTAATAGAGATAAGACACCCTCAGCGAACGACAAGGGTAGAATTAGTCTCTAAAGTATACCCGAAGGGTTAAAAGTGGTACACACAAGGTTATTTCAAGATAAATACTCAGGTCATCTGTTCGTCATTAGGCATAATTGATGTGTCCATTTATCCATTTTCATCCATTTTAGTCCATCTTATCTAGCGCAGGTCCCATAATCAGCAAGGCTCATAATCGCAGGCATACAGGGGCTCAGAGAGAGTCTGGGTACATCATGGCGCTGTTCATGCTGATGGCCATGGGTTCGCTGGTCACCTACGTCGTGGTCACCAACACAGGTTAGCCAATATGCGGTTTTGACAAAAGTGCTAAAGAATAGCGAATCCACGTAGCGTATTTTTGCTCCCGAAAAGAAAAAAAAATTCATTATTGGCTGGTGGGCCGAGCATTACCTCATGATGTTTTACGCCCGAAATTGAATTATGATTATTAGGCACTAACCGTGGCTGATGCCAACTGAATAATTTTGACCACGTGAGGTTCATTGGCGAGTGCGTAAATCTAAGTACATCGATGGGTGTTTTTTTTTCCATTTGGTCCCAGTCGAAATGCGGCGGTCGTGGCCGGGCTCTGAATTCGCGACCTCCAGCTTTGTAAGCTAGCACTTTCCGCGCTAAAATGCCACGGCGGATAGAATGACGGGCATTCAATACAGAAAAAAGTCTACAATACAAGAACACAACGTAAGTCGTATTCTCTGGGCAATGCTCTGATAGTATAAGTAATCGCTTGCTATTTCACTTAATGACGTAGCTGTCATAGGGACACAGAAGAGGACGGCAAGTTTTTGCTTGTTCACGGAAAACGCTCGTTTTTATAATGATGGCCTGATGAAGAGGAAGGACAGACAGTATTGATCATTTGTCTCCAGAATCCACACATTTGGACAAAACAGGTTATCGAAGGGCGATCATGGTAGCCAATGCACTTTCCTTCAGATGAAATTGAAATATTACTCTTACTTCACCATTTCACTAACATACTGGCAGCTACCAACTGCCGTTCAGAAACTGCTGCAATTACGCGCCGTGGAATTCCCTGCTCCCCGACCCCACCTAGATGTTTTTGCCTGCATGTAAAGACACATCTTGTGACGAATTTCGACTAAAGAAGAGCGGGACATCTGCAGATGTGCTTGAACTCAACTTGCGAATTCCCACATGCGCCAAGATATTAAACTCATACTTACCCACTTCTGTACAGGAACAACCTTTTTCTCACAAGCCCAAAGGAATCTCGGGAACTTATCGGCACCGCTTTGGTGCTATGTTCAAAAAGCGTTGTTGGGACTCTGTAAAAGATAAAAGCCGAAACAACTATAACCTTTCTAAATGATGAATTTGAGCCTGACTTCGGAGTCAGGCTCAAATTCAGGAAGGAAGTCAGTCGGGGTATTCAGGCGTCGATAGAAGTTGAAAATAAATCAAAATGCTTTGTTCCGCACATTTTCAGTAGAGCGAATAGCAATGCTTGCGGAAGGCATCGAGAGTGTGTTAGTGTTACTGCACGCTGGAAGAATAGTGACGCTGTCGCCGTGCGACACGGTCCGCTTAGGAAAAAGCAGTTTTTGATGGCTCTGGCAGGCAAAGTTTCTACGCGAACTGTGCAGCTGAAATTAGATGTTATTAATAAACTGAGGGTTTTGAACTGCAATACATTTGAGAGCGTGCAACTTAGAACTACAGTGAAGGTCAGTGACGTTTTGTTAACAGAAAAGTGTTTTAGGGGCGAATCTCCTTAAGCTGTGGGTCGGTTGTCTCGCGTCGTATCGTGTAACCTACACCACTCACAATACCATTCAGCGGCATGCAACGCCGGGAGGCTCGCGTTCGCCCTCGGCGCGTGCCTCCTGGTGCGCGAGCTCTCTCACTCTTCCATCTGCTGTCTTGTGTGAGAGAGACAGAGAGACAGAGAGAGCAAAAGGCGCGCGTTGACTATGGAAAAGCTCTTTCTTAGATGAACGCTCTACCAGCTCGCAAAGAAGGAGAACGCGCCCTCACCCGCGAGAGACAACCTTGGCGCAGGCAGCGTCTTCTAGCGAGTTTCTTGATTGAGAATTACCGACTGCTCGCGCTGGAGAACCGTTCACCGGCCACCACCCATACATATATATATATATTGTAATGTGTAATAACCAAGAGCTCGCCGTGCCTGGGGCGCTGGCGCTAGGGGCGCAGGAGTAAGAAGAGAAAGAAGTCAGATTAGAACAGCCGGCCTGCAGCAAAGGCGCTGTGTCTGTCCCTGTTTCTTTATTACAACATATATATATATATATATATATATATATATATATATATATAGGCACTGGATCTTGCAATGAAGTGCCGGGGGGAGATTTCACTTGTGTGTAGTTGAACCGTAAGGATTCGTAGCGTGCGCGTTAACTAAATCAATACGGAACTCGGCACCATCAACGAGGGTTTGACCGAAGCAGCTGAAAGCTCTTTCAATATACTACCGCAGCATCACTCATTCAGGGAACAGATGGGCTTTATATGTTCACAATGGAGCTTTAGAAGGTACATTTAATTAGCGTCCGGTTAAGGCGAAGGCGTTTAGTACAGTGAACTATGGTGTTTAACAAGCAAAATTACTCTTAAATTAACATCGCCTCCCTTATACAGCACGCTTGGTTCGCTTAGGTTCGCGGCCGTGTTACCGCCATCTAGGAACGATAGATAGAGCGAAGGAGATTGTCGTGCTGATCCGCGCCGGCAGTCAGCGATTCGGTAGTGTTCGCGCCTCGACCAACCTTCACAGCCCAGGAAGTTAGGGCCGTGGCGGCATAGTGATAGAAAGTTCCAGGGGCAAAGTACGAACGCGGCCGCTACAAAATTTGTCTCGCGTGGCCAGGTGTGTTGAGTTGCGACGCGCACTGCTAGAGGATTGCAAAGACTGCCGTCGACAAGCAAATGATTGGCCGTTCATTGCAGTGGGCCGTGTTTTCACGACACGATCCACTGACAACACGTTTAGTTTCTCTTTCATGGCGTCACCATTTGCGGACGATCCTCATTTATGGCAGGCTTGCGGAGGACTTTGGCGCGTGTAATTCAGTGTTTACAGAGGAATGTGAGTCGCTCGAAAACTCTCTCTCGTGTACACCTGTCGAGAATCGTTGTGCCGTGTCGAGGTGCCGCTTATGCCTAGATTTAACGTGTTCACATGTTCACAGTACCCGGGCCACCTCCCGATTCGCCAGATTGCCGCGTATGCATTCCACAACTTCCAGAAGACAGGTTGCACTTTCGTCTTATACACATTCCTATGACAGAGAGATCAACGACATGATTTTTATTAGACTACTCGCTAGTGCTTTGTATAAATGAATCCCACCTCGCGATTTCGAGAGCCAACGCGCTATTCGTTCAAGGCACTGCTCAGCTTAATTTCTTCACTGCAGCGTTTAACCATTTTTTATACGACACGGAGCCGTTTAAGGGTCGTCTAATACTAACCCTAATGTCGACTTCCAGATTATTTGTAAACATCAGAAAGATTATAAATGATACTATGAATTCCGGAGAAGCGCAAGAGGTGACCCTTGATGTGTCAGAAACGTAATCACCGTGTGGCGCACAATTGTGGCTGCTGGACAAGTGGCTAGACATCCAACGACGCCCTGACGCCTACCAAGTTCCCAAACCAGATGCGAAACTGCCATGCCAAGCTAAGCACCGCCACTAGCTCATGCTCCGCTTTCCGGTTTCTTAGTGCATAGACATGCAGGAGGACCTTTCCCAGATTAAGAGCGCTTCCTGCTGACCGGAGACTTTATTCAAAATTGTCGCAGGCTGTCTATCGCTTACTTGACGGGTAATTGTCGCTATAATTCCGTGTCATTGTTAAGAAGTTCACAATAACCTCAGTGTTTGAAACATTGAGTGTCACGAAAGTTGTGAATGAACGAACAAATCGAACGATTATGCCAGAAAACCGCGTTAGCTTTCGTGCTTGTGCGACATAACGAAGGCGCACAACCAGTGCGCCTTTAATCTAGGAGGATTAAATTCAGGAGCCCATTGAATGCTTCAGAATTCTTCGAAAAACGCAGGCGTTCTTGTCGGCTTACCTCGAAGCAACACGACCACCAGCATGGAAACCTCGCAGCCCTCGTCAATCGCCTCTACCACGGCTAGTGGCGCTCATAGATTGGTTTCAAGTGCTGCCTCTACACCAACCACGTGACTGTGAGCTGTGGGAAAGTGAAGATGCTCGCCATTGCTCAACTTGGGGTGTGAAGCTTCGATGCGGACGCCACGGTTCGCGTGTTACTGCGAAACGTCGTGTGATTGAAGATTAGCGCACATTCATGACGAACGACTGCTGAATCGTTGTAGTTGAGTTTTCATTGCTGCTTGTACTGCTATAAATATCCGAAACTTGATTTCACGTAAGTACCGTTCGAACGTAGTTTGTATAAATGTTTCAGTGGCTGAAGTGTTACGTTCACGACCACATTCTTGAGGGCTTGTACTTCGACGCGAGTTCGACTACGTAGTTTTATTATTATTAAAAGAGAGGTTGCAATTGAAGGAAGCGTCTCGAGCTAGTTGTTTCATCACAGGCCTGAACCAAGCGAGCTACACGACGACGTAGAAAAGGGGCAAGATGACGCACCAGCGCTCAATAACAACTGATGTTTTATTGGTTCAATATTTCGAAATAATCTTTTCTACAAAAAAACAGAGAACCAGAGCGCGAAACTCACTATAAGTTAGGTTACTCAGCCCCAGAAAAAAGGGCCATTTTCTTCCTTATCCACAAGGGCTACGGACGAAACGCTGACGCAGCTGTCGTTTAGATTTGCGATCTTTCCAGCGTCTATTATTTCTCGTCTGCTCTGGATACAGCACCTGCGCAGCAGGCTTGTGTTTCGGAACACAGAAGTGTAAGTACAATAACCGTATCCTATTATTAGGAAGCCACCATGTAACTGTTGCTTTGGGATCGAGCTGGAGCCGTCTTTCGTTAATTGAGCGGCTGTTTACCCTACAATTGTACGGCCACAAGAAAAACATATAGAATACAGGGTGTCGTTTTTATTACAAGAAGCGAAATGCTCGCGACGGTTCGTGGCACATTCGAGGTAACTTTTACCCATCTGATTTAGTCGTTTCCACAGACTAGACAAGCGATTCAGCGTAGGGAGAGGAATGTGCACACCACCTCTGTTTTTTTTATTTCTGTATATTTTAAGGTGTAGGAAATGATCAGCCCGTAGGGTTAAGCATCAATTTTATTAGCTGAACGTCTTTGCTTGCCTCCTTGGTTCTCAAAAGCGCCTCCGCTACTAACGTTAACAGGGTCCGTTGGTAGGCGGCCTGGAGTAGATGTTGCGTGTGATTTACAAATCTGGTTTCGAGCCAATGATTGCAAGATTTGTGACTGCATTCTCAAAGTGGGACTTCACAGTGCCGCGTTTAACCAACTTCAACTGGATGGATTCAGAACGAAGAAGACGTTTCTTTGCTCAAGGCTCTAATGCGCAGCGCGCCCTGATTTCTGCGTCTGTGTCATTAGAAGCGCGGTGCGGCACAGTTGTCTCCGGGAAGGACGGTTTGCAATTACACATTGCGCAGGTTGTAGCCCTGTTTTCCTATTGTGGGTCAGCTTCTAATCAGAGAAAGAACATGTGGAGGCTTTTAACATGCATACTTGCGTAGCGTGTGTCAGTTTCCGTGTATTGCTTTAATTTAATTTTAAATGTTCATTGCTGCTTTTAGACACCATTTTCTCGCCCGGATTGAATGTGAACGATGACCAGCACGACTGATATAATCACAGTTCATTTAATCCTCTTCCTGTTCTTTACGTTTCTTTCCTTTCCTCGTAGTCTTGTATAAACTCTACAAAAACACCTTCGATATGAAGATAAACCTGTTCTTATTACACGCTTCACCCTGTGCGTGTTCGTCTTCCTCCACGTCTTGCCAAGCCTTGGCAGCATGGAATGTGAAGTATACGTGCCAATGGGACTCCCATTGCAGCATTAATAGTGAATGTGTGTCCATTGTTGTGCGTAATTCCGTAAAACCCTGATATTTGTTTTACGACCACTTTTGTTTTAGAGGCTCACCGTTTCGCACAACGCAGTATACGCTTCATTTTTAGATTTCCAGTCTAGCGACAGCTACCAGCGCGAACACCTCACAACATAATTTACGATGTGGTGGAAGATAGCCAGGCTGCACATGGAGCGCTCGGTATAATAGCACGGAACTTGCAACGTCAGCTTGAGGTCATGCTTCTCGCTTTAAAAGCACGAGCAGACCACCACATACCACGCTTTAGCTGGCTGTCAGTAGAAAGGCAGCCGTGAGCAAATGAAACCGTCCGTTTTGCCAGAGAGAAGTGCTCACGGTAAGAAACAAGTCAAAGGAGAAAAAAATGTGGTTGTCCCCTCTGTCATAGGAATGGGTATAACAGGGAAGCGAAATCTGTCTTCGCACATAAGCGGTAATCTGGCCAATCGAGGGGTGGAAGATGGGATGGGCACTCTGCACATGTGAACCCCTTACATGCATACACCAGCGGCACATCGACACTGCGCCGGGATCCTCGAAAGTTTCACACAAGCGAATCCTCTCGAGCAACTCACATTTCTTCGGAGACACTGCATTGAAGGCGCCAGCGCCCTGCGCCAACTTGCCATAAACCAGGAGCGTTCGCAAACAGTGAAACCTTGCGAGCGAAACCGAACTGTTTGCAGCGGAGCGTTCTTCGAACACACAGATCGCTGTGCACAAGGCGCACCATTCGCTTGTTAGCGGCCGTCTTGCGTTCCTGGAGTAGAGTGCATCGGAATGCAAGTGGCTATCCTATACGTCACGCAACGTTATTTATGTGGCGGCCGTGGCTGAAACAACCTGGATCGACGCCGAAGCCTGCGTGGCCGTAGTGGTATCGAGAATACTGAAGTGCGAAGTGCCGGCACACAAATAACACAGTCTAGAACTTCTCTCTATGGCTCCTAGGTAGCGGTACGTCCGCTGAGAACAAAAACCTAAGGTTGCGGTGAAAAGGAGGTGACGTTAAGTAATCAAGAGGAATTTTGCTTGCTAAATACATTTGCTTTAACTGGACATTAATCAGACAAAAACTGTAAAGTGTAGTACTAGAAGATATAAGGCCCATTTTTTCCTGTCTACTGCAAATATGTTATTTGGTGTGATCGGTAGCGCTTCCGACTTCTACCGTCGCACTCTGGCTGGTTGTGGGTTCGAGCCCAGCGAAGGGTGCTTTTTAGTCTTGGATGAGCGTTTATTTTTCAGACACCTATTTCCGTTACGTATGCACGTCACAGCTTTCTTAGTGGGAAAACGCGTTCGTGTGTGGTTTAACTTATCTAACATTTGCATAGGTTACTGAGCAGGCGCGCATAACTCTGCACGTCCATTCACATAAAAAGTAGAATGCAGTTTGGCACACGAAGTTGTCGGTAGGTTCAGTGGAGTTAGCCCGAAAAAAGTTCATCACTTCGCGCGTGTTCTCCACGTGGCTGTGGCTGCTGCCTATAGCGTTGTGAAACCGAATTCCTTCCAAGGTGCAGCACGGTCGCAGTCCACATTGTAGCCGGCTAGGCCGAAGTTTGGGCTCGGGTTAAAGTGCTTGATATCGCATTCCCAAAAACCAAAAGAACGCACCAGGCATGGAGACTAAACAGATTCACTGCTTTCCTTTAAAATAAAAAATATGTTACCTTATCAATATTAGCTGCCCGTAGTTGTTGCACTTGAAGGGTTCCGTGTACCTTCTACAAAAGATGCAGCCGTCCGCACATATATTGAAAATCGCCGTTTTCCAGATCAGTCAAAAAGGAGCCTGCGTGTGCCGAATTATTTCCCACTGAGCGAGGTGTTCTGGGCAGAATCAACTTACTCGGCTAAAGTGAATAACCTTGTACCTAGCGTGACCTTGCAGGTACATCGCCACCACTGTTGCGGCCAAACGGGAGCTCATGCACAACGTAGCGTGGGCACTCACTTGGCGCATCGACGCCTCTTCTGTCAGAAAGGAACACACCCTGTGTTGCTCTGACGTGCGTATGTTGATCGATTTCTGTGGTTCTACGTCCCAAAACCACGATATGATCTGGAGACGCTGTAGTGGAGGGCTCCATAAATTTCAACCACCTGCGGTTTTCAGCGTACACTGACATCGCACAGCACGTGGCCATCAAGATTTCGCCTCCATCGAAATGCAGCCGCCGCAACCGGGATTGGATACCGTGACCCTCGGATCAGCAGTCGAGAACCCTAGCGACTAGACCACCGTGGCGGGGCGACGTGCGTGCAATTAGCGCCGTTTTTTTAACACGAAAGTGCCTTATGTCGGTGTCCACCAATACATCTGTGACGTCCTTCCGCAACGGAAGTAGATGCCTGAAAAATAAACACGTGTTTGAGACTGAAAATGTATAACCCGCAGGGATTCGAACCCACAACCAGCCAGGGCGCGGCAATAGGAGCTGGAAACTCGACCGATCCCGCCACCGACAAACTTGGAGTATGGAGGAAAAGACGGGCCTTATATATTTATTAGACCGCTATAGAATTTGCATCTAATTGATGTCTGTTTAAAGCAAACGTATTTAGCAAGCAAAATTTCTCTTAAATTAACATCGCCCCCCTTTCACTGCACTCTTGGTTCTCAGCGGTGGCTCCGCTACCTAAGAATGATAGAGTGAAATTGTAACTTGCCGCGTTAATATGCGTTCCGCCAGACAGCGTTGCAGTAGTTCCGACGCC
This sequence comes from Hyalomma asiaticum, assembly GCA_013339685.2. Classification (NCBI taxonomy): domain Eukaryota; kingdom Metazoa; phylum Arthropoda; class Arachnida; order Ixodida; family Ixodidae; genus Hyalomma; species Hyalomma asiaticum. Next base: position 79,720,702 of record CM023488.1, on the reverse strand, counting down.
TCTATCGCCGCGCAGGCTTAGGCGTTGCTTAAAGCATGGCTGCTACATAATTTGTCTTTTGTGGCGCATATGATAGCCAGTTGGATGTGACGTTCTTTACTCCAGGAATGCAAAGACTGCCGTCTCAAGCAAATGATGCACCTTTCGCCTAGGGAAATGAGCTTTCACAAAGCGATCTGCTGACAAACAATTCGGTTTGGCGTGCAAGTTTCACTATTTATTTATTTATTTATTTATTTATTTACAGATACTGCTGTCTCATGTTTGAGACATTGCAGGAGTGGTTACAAGAAATGCACAAGAACAACAACAAAAAGTGAAAACATCAAAATACATAATTGGACACTTGTTTTACAAACTGTGCATGTGGTATCGGTCTCAAAGAAATGTAAAGGTTATTCCAAGTCTCAACTGTGCACGGGAAAAAAGAGTATTTATAACAATCAATATAACAACTGAATGGCACAATGTTCAACGGATTGTATCGGCGGGTCACATGGGTAGTATGACTGGTGAAAGAAATGGGTGTAGCAATGCTGACAGATTCGTGCAGGATGTTATGTAACATGATAAGCCCATCGCACATACGTCGGCGTTCTAAATGATTCAGCGATAAAACGTGGTAGTGCTCTGAAGGGGAGAAGTTACGGTCGTAGCGACTAAAATGCATCTGATTGCTTTTCGCTGGACGAACTCAAGTTTGTTTGTCATTTGCAAGATGTGGTGACCATACAACTGACGCAAATTCAAGAAGAGGCCTGACCAGTGACTTATAGACTCTATATAAGCTTGAATTCCTTTGTGGCGCCTTTTAACGTTCTTCTTAGGTAACCTAATTTCTTAAGCGATTTTGCAGAAATAGGGTTAACGTGTTTGTGCCACTTTAACGTTGGGGAGAGTACAACACCAAGGTACTTAAATTTCTGGATGTTTTCTAGTGGATGATCGGGATTGCCATACGTAAATTGCAATGGTTCCTTTTTATTAGTAAAAGTCATTGTCACAGTTTTCTGAAAATTAAGCTCCATCTGCCACGTTCTGCTCCACTCGCAAAAAAGAAGAAAACGCATCATTTAACAAAACCTGGTCAGTGACGCTACTCACACTGGAATACAAAACACAGTTATCGGCGTATAGACGTAGCTTAACTGGATTGTTAGTGATAACTTGAACGACATCATTAACGTAAACTATGAATAAAAGCTGTCCCAAAACAGAGCCTTGTGAAACACCTGAGGAAATATGAGCTGATGATGACTGCTCGTGGTTGTAGCGAACAAACTGACTCCTCAGGTGTAAATAACCCGCAATCCAGCCAAGTAATTTGTCAGCATATGGGCCTGTGAGAAGGTTACGAAGTTTGAGGAGTTTTTATGGCATACCTTGTCAAAAGCTTTGGTAGTAATCAATAAAGATGGGATCGACCTGTTCATGGTTGTTAAGTGATGAGGCGATGTCATGCATGGATTCGATCAGCTGTGTAACCGTGGAAAAACCGCTCCGAAATCCATGCTGATGCTGTGAAAGGATGTCGTTGTCAGTTAGGAATTGAATAATGTGCTTGTGTTTGATGTGCTCCAGTAGCTTGCAGCACGTAGATAATAGTGAAATTGGTCTGTAGTTAGACATGATTTCTTCTTACCCGATTTGAAGATAAGGAAAACATTGGCGATCTTCCAAATTCGCGGAGCCCTTTCAGGTCGAATTGATTTCTTAAATATAATTATGAGGTACCATGTCCACCATTCAGAGTACATTTTCGAAAAATTCAGAGTACATTTTCAAAAATTTTGCAGATGCTCCTGGTGTATGGCATGTTTGCGCTGGGCGCTGGCGCGTTCAGTGCATGGTGAACGGAGAAATGTGTCATTCGAGAGCTTTCGCTTGTGTGCAACTATCGAAGATCCCTGTACAGTATTGAGGTGCCGATGATGTGTAGATGCAAAGGGTAGACATGTCCAGAATGCCAATCCATCTGCCACCCCTCGGTTCGCCAGATTGCTGCTTATGTGCGAAGACTGCTTTCACTTTCGTGTTATTTCGGTTCCTATGACAGAGGGAGCAACCACAATTTTTTCAGAGTATTCCGACGCGGCTGAGCAACGGTGGACAAAAACATGCTAAGGGACAGTAGTTGGGTTACGTAGGTTGATGATTAAGTCGGGCAAAGATGACATCGAGCTAACGACGTTCTTTTTTACCTTAGTAGCTTTGCTTTCTTGCACTGTTATCACAGTGGTTATTGCGCACTAGAGCCGCCATTAAAGGCAGAAAGACACGATGGCCACAACAACTTATGCAGTATGTTGATTTGCGGTGTGTGTCGCATGCAAACAGCAGCAAAAGACGAGTGGTAGCGCGCTTGGTTGGCACTTCGGGGACAAGCATTCTATTGCTACTATCTACTATTTCTATGTCGTTTACGCGAATATATGAAGCCCAGCATGTTATCCTTCAATCGAATCACTTAAGTGAGTATCGCACATGTTTATCTCGATCGGGTCTCATTTATTAGATACAGCAGGCTTCCAAAAAAGCCCGGCTGATATCAACCATGGAAGGCTGCGTTGTAGTGGACGTTGCCTCGAGCACGGCAGAAATGGCTCAATGTCGCCTGTGAAACAACCTTTCGAGGCAAATACAGCACCGAATTTGCCATTCTTCAGACGATGCTGAAGAACGGCAACATCGGTGCCACGGTTGCCGGAGAACGTTATCGGCTCAGCCGTTGTCGGCTCTAAGGTGGCATACTTGACACAATGTTGCCAATAAAAGGCGACGGCTTAGACCATATTGTCTATGGAACAGTAGATTGGCGCCATATTGAAAGCCAGCGTCTAGGCCGATGCCGGCAGCAGCGTGACATAATCGGCGCTATGTTGCGCAGAACGGTCGACAGCCTGCCGATATTGTTGGGCAGCTATATAGTGGTGCGCCGTTGCCAGTTATTGGCGGCGGCTAAGCCCAGACTGGCTTGCTGCCAGGCCGTGGATGGGACGCGCTTTGCCGCCATAAAACCAATATTGGCCCTGCTCTGCGTGCTGCCTCGGTAGTATACGGAACCTTCCTCTAAGGCTTTCCGGTTCTCGCTGTATCTTTCATAACATTTACCCTGCCATCCCCCCCTATACCTAGCCATGATCTCGACATGGGCTGCAGAAAGTAGCGTGCTCTCCTTAAGCGAACCACTATAATCATCAATCAGGCTAATTTCCGCCATGTGGTGTGACACTGCTGCGAGTGTCACGTGTTTTTGGTGTTCATTTGGCTTCCTGCGCCGTGAAAATGGTTCAATGTGCTGTAATGAGTAGCGCGTTCATTAGTTCATTCCGATGACTCGCGCATTTCTACTTTGCCTTTCGTATCAGTAGATAACTAATGTAGCTGTCGGTGCTGCATCCATCTGATCAGTCAAGAGCCCTTATCTCAATGTCGTGAAATATCCGGTCATGAAAAATTCAGCAGCTCAAAATAGCATCCTTTCTCTAACCGAACCACAATTATCAATAGAAGTCGCACTGCACAAGCTTGGACTCAAGAGCACGTGCTTCCTCGTCGTGAAAATAAAATGCCTCACCGGCTCAAATGCTGATAAGCACACATTGAATTACGGTTGACGACTTCATACATCTGTCAGCTACAGCGGTGTGCTGCGTGAGAACTCTCTGTATTTCTATGTAAACTTGGTTTTTAACAATTGGCTATCCATGCATTCTTTAATTTTTTAGCACAATTTCAAGTGTCACGTTATGTGGATTGTCACAAAAATTACACAAATGCTTTACCTTTTCAAGGCGAAGCATTTCTTAGCGAACTTTGGCGACTTCGAGCCTATCTATCTATCTATTTAGCCGCCTATGACTGCGCTCTTCTGGCCGTGTCATTAGTGGAATGTATACGGAAACAGGTACACCGAAACATGACTTCATTGCGAACACAATTGACAGGTCATAACATGAAAATCATGATACGCATGTCATGAGTGGCATGATTTACATGCCACGGTTTCGGCGCCCTCGACGTATACGCAAATTGGTATGCCACAACATGACTGCACGACGAACATAAATGAGAGGTCATAACATGAAAATCATGACATCCATGTCATGAGCAGCATGCTTTCCATGCCACAGTCTTGGTGCTCACCCGGCCGTTTCGTTAGTGAGATGTAAGCGAAAATTGATACGCCACGACATGACTGCATGACGAATATAACTGACAGGGCGTGACATGAAAATCATCACATGCATGTCATGAGCGCTATGATTCATATGCCACGGTCTTGGTGCTCTCCTGGCCGTTTCGTTAATAGGATGTATACAAAAATTGGTATGCCACAACAAAACTGCATGACGAACATAACTGATAGGTCATAACGTGAAAACCATTACATGCATGTCATGAGCGGCATTATTTACATGCCATGGTCTTGCGGCTCTCCTGGCCTTTTCGTTAATGGGGCCTATACGGAAATTGATATGACAGAACATGACTTCATGACGACCGTGACAGGTCATAACATGAAACTCATGACATGCATGTCATGAGTGGAATGATTTTTATTCCACAGTCTTGGTGCTCTCGAGGCCTTTTCGTTAATGGGATTTATACAAAAATTCGTATGCCACAATATGACTGCATGGCGAAGATAATTGACAGGACATGGCATGAAAATCATGACATGCATGTCATGAGCACTATGATTGACATGCCGCTGTCTTTGTGCTCTCCTGGCCGTTTCGCTAATAGGATGTATACGAAAACTGGTATGCCGCAACATGACTGCATGCCGAACATAAATGACACGTCGAAACACAAAAATCATGACATGCATGTCATGAGCGACATGATTTACGTGCCACGGTCTTGGTGCTCTTGCGGCGTTTCGTTAACTTCATATATGCCAAAATCGGTATAGCGAGACAACAACGCAGATCTAGTTTACGTTCCTCACAGATGCTTCGCATTTCCTTGATTCCCACTGCACTTGAAATCTGCCAGTTCTTTTTTGTTTTAAACTAAGCACCCTGAATTTATGGTGCATTGGGTGCCTTTTCTAGAGCTCCTACAGTGAAAAGGCTGACCTGATAAATTCAGTAATGCTAAAGAAAATAACTGATAATTTTGTTCTTACGACTTCGAAGTGTTACTCTTAGGAATGCTATTTACGCATTTTTAAGTGCATATATTGCTTTCGCTTTCTGCATTCCTGAGATTAGAATTCAGAGCTCTATTCTTTGATACTGTGTCGCCATTGGCAGTATTAGCTGACTCCATCTTTCCATATTACTTGGCGAGGCATATGAGGAAACTATTACCACGCATTTGTATAATTGTAATCGTTATTATATTTTAGCTTTTGCTAGATTTGTCTCTATAGTCATATTGATCCAATTTGTTTAGTGGCACTGACAGAGCTCGATAATTCTAACATGGTACATACTAATCGCTCTTGGTGGCTAGAACTTTTTGACAAATAGCGTGTGCAGCATGCCTTGAGAATATACATTATGGTATGAGAAGAGAGTGAGAATACTTGTGGCACTTCTCAGTGCATATGGAAACAGAAGTGCTTATTGCCTTCACAAAAAGAATGACCAACTTGCACGGCACATGCCACCTTTTAAATACTTAGCATTTGGACTAGGCCATGCCTAGTGTCGGCATGGCCTAGTCACTAGGCACGGCCACGTGGACTAGGTCATGCCATCACAACTCTGCCGGGCAGATCAGCTACATAAATTCACGGCTCCTCGAATGCGGTCACGTCCTCGAAACACACCGAAACATCCTTACAATATTCTGCAGCACTTTAATTGGGCGTTCTTTAAAAGGGATTTGACCGCACAAATTAATATAGATGGTATTGGAGGAGGGCATTTTAGGAAGAGCTGGGGAAGTTTAAATATCTGGAATACAGATTCTATGCACAACCTCAGGATGTATTTATGTTGTCTCAGTTCGCATAGAAGAACTTGTAAGTGGCTCCGTTCAAAAAGCGGTTACTTTTTTCGTACTGACGAATACACGTGTAAAGCTTGTGGTTATTATATTCACGGCCCTTGCCCTATCTGTCCCTCATTCGACTAGGCCCATGCCTGACGTTCGTGAAAACATCGAAAACGAACTAATTCCTACATTTACGCTCAGACTACACGTACAATTCCCCACTAGCGCTACAGCAGACAATTTGCAGAGACATTCAATTATGGTTGAGCGACTTCGTGCATCTGTTACTACAGCTGTGTGCCGCGTCAGAAACATATGCCGGCATCGCCAGAGCCAATAGTAGTGCCGTCAGTTTTACGCTTAGGGAAAACAACCACACATCAAGATGGTAAATTCGAGCGTTACGACACCTAAGACTAAGTACGATATGCCTAAAATTTCAGGTGGAGGCGAATTTGGACATCAAGGTAAGGTAACAATTGGTTTCGCAAAAGAAAATATGTTCTTGTGATGAGAAAAGAATGCTAGAACACACTTCCAGTCTCCAGTATTGGAAATTACGTCTCTGGCGAAAGGACTTGTGTATGGGATGTCCCCGACTGCTAATTTCTCGGTGTTGTCCAACCTGCAGGGCAGTCGTTCATCATCAGTTTCGGCTGTAGTGTCGTTTTCGCATCTATTTCAGAAAATGGATGCACATCATTAGTAATAGGCCGTGTTTAATATTAAGTAGCAAACGCATTTGCACTTCAGCAGTTAAAGCTGATAGGCCAATATACTGCATGCAACACAACTCTGAGTCACCTTTAGATCATCGTTCTTCATTTATTGCAAGAAAGACGGTTGTGGTACAGCAGTACTGAAGCAGTGGTTGGACGTGTTTAACAGCTCGCGACATTAATGTTCGCAGATGACGCGTGTGCCAGAATAATTCAATGATCATTGCGTGCACTCCAACAAGCCCCAGGTTGCCTAACATTGAGGCATGCCCAGTCAACATAGAGCGCAGGTTCTTTGAGTGACAATGGTGATAGAAAACGGAGGCTTAAATTGAAATCACGATGGTAAAGTGTCATTTTGTGTATGTCGAATCAACAGTTTCGAGTGATATAACTGAATAGTTCTATTCTTAAATATAAAGCATTGAAATATTCGATTATAATATCCCATAAAACAGATTTCCAAACAACAAAATATGTTTAGAACTTTTGCGGCTATTATGTGAGCAAACTTTGAGAAATTTAACTGCCGAAATATTGATACACGCTCTTGTATTCTTATTTCGCGGGGGCAGCTTCTTCCATATTCTGGGGTGAGACTAGCGTTATCTCTCGGCGCACACCGCGCCTTCTTGCATGCTATTTTTCCAATGATTCTTACTAATATGCAAACTTGGCACACCTGGCACCATGCTTGAGTATCTTTTAAACCTCCCGACGTGGTCGCAGCACGACACCTTCCCAGAGCCTTCAAGACCAGACTTATCCGCACAAAGATTTGTCGACGCTACTTGCAGTGCGGGCCAAGGCTACTCAGCCCTCGTCCGAAGCCCAAACCTCACCAAACCGTCAGGAGGCGAACCACGCACACAGACGTGATTATCGACGGCCACAGCGCCACCGCCCTTGTCGGTACTGGAGCCAGATAGCCCGTCATTCGCCGTCAGGATGAAGATAAGCCCCGCCACGGTGGTCTAGTGGCTATGGTACTCGGCTGCTGATCCGAGGGTCGCGGGATCGAATCGGGGCTGCCGCGGCTGCATTTCGATGGAGGCGAAATGTTAAGGCCCGTGTGCTGCGGGATGTCAGTGCGCGTTAAAGAAACCCAGGTGGTCGAAATGTCCGGAGCCCTCCACTACGGCGTCTCTTATAATTAGAGCTGGTTTCCGGAATTTAAACTCCACCAAACGACAACAAGAACAGGATGAAGATAAAGACTGCATGGGAAGGACCCTGGTATCAGGACAGCTGGAGGCCACCTAATTACACCGACTCGGGTTCGCACGGTGGCAAAAAATTCGGAAAGATTCGTTGTCTGACAGCCTGAATCGCGGGATTCGATTCTAGGCATGGTTTTCCAAAACTAACATACCACAATCGTGGACCTAAAATCTAAGACAGTAATGATTTCAGCCGACCGTGCTACACCTCCAGATAAAAGATACTTTACGAGATATCAATGTGCTTGAAGAGCAAGACATGATGGTACCTTGCTCAAGATGCACAATTACCGTGTATTACAAAAGAGCTACAGACGTCGAAGGTGTCATCGAGAGTGACCAGCGCCTGCTCTTGGAGGGCCAATTTTGCGTCGCAGGAGGCATAGTCAAACTTCGTCGGGAAGCAAGAATAATACTGACAAATTTCAACCGCGAATGCAGGCCCCTCAATAGAGGTACTATGGTTGCCTACACCTACTGATGTGTGGAAGCGTGCGATATTCGCTCTCGTCGATGGTACCTAAGTAGTTATCAGGACACGAGTTTTTCATCCATATTCCACGCTAATCCGTATCTAGGAAGCATGAGCAAGAACAGCTTAGAACCCTGGTACTGCAATAAAAGGACAGCTTCCAGCCTCTGGCCATCATCGTGAATTAGACAGAGTCGTGCTACCAAAGGCAACATCTCGGCGTACGAATATGCCCACCCTCTCTGCCGGAGCCAATACCGAGCTTCGAGCAACAAGTAGACGAAATGCTACGCGACAACGTCATTCTACCATCAAAGAGTCCTTGGACATCTCCCGCCATGCTAATTAAAGTTACGTACAGAACTGTACAACTCTGCGTCGACTGTCGTCACCTGAACAAAATCACAAGAAAAGACGTATATCCTCTCCCTCTGATTGGTAGCCCTTGTTGCATCCAATGTGCAAAGTAATTTTTGTCGAAGAAACTCAAGACCGGGTACTTGGAAACTGAAGTCGACGACAGAGACCGACAGGACTGCTTTCATAACATTGGGGGGCCTGTTAAAACTTGAGGTCAGTCCATTCGGCCTTTGCTCTGCACCTGCCACCTTCCAGTTTGTTATGAATACAATACCGACAGACCTGCGTCGTCAATTGCATGAATTCGTCCTGACTTCGACGGAACAAGCGGTGTGGCTTGGATGAGCACGTGTGGTGACTTAAAGCTATTGCTCGAGCAAAAAAGATATCCGGACTCACCTAGAGGGCGGAAAAGCGCCGTTGCGAGGAACCAGAAAAGTGCGCAGAAAACAGCCACCATTAGTAAATTCTTTCCACCCGCCGAAACGAATGCACTCCGCAGACACATTTGGGCGGTGTGCTTACTACAGGTGCTTCACCAGACATATCACGTATGACCGAGCCACTGACCTACTTCACGAAGGCTGCGACGAGTTTTAACGCGAAACGGCACAAGTCTAAGAATTGCAAGAAGTAGAGCGACGCCTGCAAGCGGCGCCTATACTTACACATATCGATGGGGATTCCGATACCTAAATTGATAGGAAGCAAGTAGCGCATGGCTCGGCGCCGTACTTGTGTAGAAAAAAAATTCACAGCATATCCCCGGGGTGAATGATGATCAGTGGGCGAAGCTCCGGAGTGAATCACCGGTAAACCGTTAATCTTCCGTGTAATTCGCCCAGTCGATCATCATGTAAAGACGTGAGAAACACTCTATTGGAACGCTGGGATCTCGCGTTTAAGGGGACGCTAGCACAAACGCGTTAGAAACATGCAGTACACTCTAGTAAGGGGGGAGAGGCCACAGCGTCTTACGCAGCCCCTTACACAGGCCGGAACGCGCACCGCGTTTGCCGACGCCATCACATGACTGCTGAAAGAGTGTAAGGCGGAGAGGCCACAGCGTCTTACACCAGCTTCTTACACGCGCCGTAACGCGCTAGCACAAACCCATCATCATCGTTAGAAACGGACCGTCTTTCGCTCTCTCTCTCTCTCTCTCTCTCTCTTTCTGTCTCTCTCACACAAGACAGCAGATGGAAGGGTGATAGAGCTCGCGCGCCGGGAGGAACGCACCGAGGGCGAGCGCGAGCCTCCCGGCGCGCGAGCTATCGAGCGCAATCGTAGAACGAGGTGGTTACGACTACAAGGGACGAACGACCCACGCCATAAGGAGCTTCGCCCCTAAAACGGAGGGATCGAGGAATTGAAAGTGGTTATTAGTTACGCTAGGCAATCGCTCTCGAAGACCGAAAGAAGCCTAACTCAAAGCAGTCCGAAGACGGAAGGTATACTGACAGTAATATTTTGATTTGGTAATGTCGCTCTTCCCTTTAATTTCATTGTACATAAACTTACTGTCGACGAAGAGGTTCGCTAGCTGATTAATGACCGCAGCAAATGACAGGTTGTGCGTCATAATCAAAGGCACGTACACAAAACGCTTACGCAAGTGCTGAATATCAGCACTTGCGCAAATGTTCTGTGTGGGGCATGGTTCGTTTTTATGCGGTGTGTGGTGTCGCATTTCACATATTGTAGATAGAATCCACTACGAAACAGCGCTCACTTGACCGTTACTTTTCCTCTTTGCAAAAGGTACTCACTCGCCAACATGGGACATTGAGCTGCGCTGGTACGAACGCATCGTGCTTTGGGTGCTGCGACAGGGAGCCATACCGCAGCATTTTGCGATCGTAGCCGATGGTAATCGGCGCTTCGCGCGGGCAAGTGGACAAAAACTGCACCATGTGTACTCTGTCATGCTTCGCAAGATAGCTGCGGTAAGAAGACGTATACATAAATGTTAAGGTAAGATAGCACAGAATTAAGCTCAAGTGAACCTAACACACTGAACGAGACCAGAAATTCGCCCACAGAGCCAAATGTGTGTGCGACTCGTGTTCCTCTGGATCTGTATTACCTGCGCTAGACGCCCACTGATTGACCGCTCCAAAACATCAAGCAGACCGTAGAAATTTGCTTTAATGTATGCTAAACTGTTCCCCTTCGGCTGCTTTCCCTACAGTAAGCCCAAATCCTTTAGTTAAGTATGACTGACCTTCTGACTGCTGGGCCAATTGGTTTGTCGGCTATTGACAATAAAAATACAGGCCAGCAACAATAGACGGTCACATTAGCAGGGCAGGTGAAGACGATCCGTTTATTTACCCCTACGTTTTAAATTTAGGCATACGCGCAAACGAGCCAATGCGCCGTACGTGGTTGTGAACAGTAAAGGAGAGCTGAAAGGAAATGCTCAAGCTCTTTAGACTGACAAATTACGTTATTGGAACTCCATTGTTGCCGACTTCATCACTTTATGTTGAATATAGAATAGGAAAACACAGCGAACCTTTCATCTCTGAATTTCCCTCGGAAAATGTCACATACAATGTCACGACTGATTTTTTTAAATTCTCCTAAACTCCATGTTAGGTCAGTGGCTACCAATGAAGGCCATGGATATCTTTTCTATCGACAAACAATCACGTAGGGATTAGTAGACGCCGTATGTGTCTAGCTGTCCAAACTGCCAGTTGCGTGAATATTTGCATTTCGCGCATTTTCTCGCCTAGGAAACGTTTTCTCAGGGCGAAAATGGTGACCTTGGTTATTTGAAAAAAGTACTTCGCCAACGCGAGGAAAATAATTTTCAAATTAAAATCGGGAACACTTGCATATCTCACTAGTTTGGAGAGGAAAGGAGTAGAGATGCGGCGTGGGGGACGAGCACACACATCGGCTTTCGATACGGTAACCTGAGGAACTGAGCAAGGAGGTGCGAGCCAATTGACCGTAGCACTCATCGATTCTTTGAGATAACGTGAGTTCCGATATTAGGCACACTGGTGCTTGTGAGGATACCGCGAAAAACCACTGCTCCTATTGCCTTCGTCACCATCGAAATCCGTCACAGATTACCGCCACGCTAACACTCCAGTTAAGCTACGTCTATACGCCGATGACTGTGTTTTGTATTCTAGTGTGAGTAGCGTCACTGACCAGGTTTTGTTAAATAATGTGTTTTCTTCTTTTTGCGAGTGGAGCAGAACGTGGCAGATGGAGCTTAATTTTCAGAAAACTGTGACAATGACTTTTACTAATAAAAAGGAACCATTGCAATTTACGTATGGCAATCCCGATCATGCCCTAGGAAACGTTCAGGAATTTAAGTACCTTGGTGTTGTATTCTCCCCAAACTTAAAGTGGCACAAACACGTTAACCTTATTATTGCAAAATCGCTCAAGAAATTAGGTTACTTAAGAAGAACGTTAAAAGGTGCCACAAAGGAATGCAAGCTTATAGCGTATAAGTCACTGGTCAGGCCTCTTCTTGAATATGCTTCAGTTGTATGGTCCCCACATCTTGCAAACGACAAAGACAAACTTGAGTCCGTCCAGCGGAAAGCAATCAGGTTCATTTTCAATCGCTACGACCGTAACTTCTCCCCTTCAGAACACTACCACGTTTTATCGCTGAATCATTTAGAACACCGACGCATGTGCGATCGGCTTATCATGTTACACAACATCGTCAACGAATCTGTCAGCATAGCTACACCCATTTCTTTCACCAGTCATACTAGCCAAGTGACCCCGCACATTACCGCCATGATAATGCACACGCACAGCAGCAATTGCTCATCTGACCAACGTCTTTCGAAGCTGAGTTTACTTCACCACATCAAAGTGTCACTTACCATCTCAACTCCAACCCCCACCATTGCATGATCGCACGATTACCTTCTGATTCGCACGATGGGCCGCCTTAAAAACGCCTTCACCACCAGTAAGCACACACATGATGACGATATGCTGCTTTGCAGTTTATCGCTCAGTCATTTCGGACAGCACGCGAAGCATGCTAGAATCACTGCATACGTTATACGGGGAGAGAACGCCGTGGCAGCCTAAGAAGCGTCCGCGTATTTGCTGTAGAACTTAACTGCTATTATGTTAAATCCTTAGGTCAAGCGAATCGGTAAAGTTGAACTATTTAGGAAAAACAGGAACTGCTTTCTGTTCTTCAGCAGCTTTGTCTTGGCAAGCCCATCTTCATGAAAAACCTATCACATCAGCAGATTGCGTTTTCCAGCATACCGCTCTCAAAAATGTAGCAGCGAGGCTAACGACATGCCGAACGCACTGCTTGAGATTAAGGTTTCATTTCGAGATAAAACTTATTTTCGTGTGCTGAAAGTATTAACGGGGTGTTCAGCGTAGTTGTGAAATGATATTGCCTTTTCTGCAGCCCTTCGCGAAGTGTTATTTTGATGTTTGAACAGTATGTACTATCATGAGCATTATGAAAGGGAACACAGGACAGTATGGCAAACCGCCTAAAACACAGGTGTCGGTGATACGTGGCGGCAGCCATCAGAAACATAGTGGGGAGGGGGAAGGCTGTTCTAACAACTGTCGGCACTCCTGCCGTACGTTTCTGTGCGCAAAGTGCAGGACTTGGCATTGCACCATATCCTTATGCGAAGAGAAAAGCAAGACTGAGAAAAGGAAACGAATCGCTGCATGTTACTGCAACAATTACGGCGCCCTATCGAATATTGGGTGATACCGTGTTATCGGTGAAAGGGCGTAAGTTGCTGCTTTGCAGGAACGCCAGCGTTGTGGGAACGCCAGCGTTGTGGGAGCGCGAACCGTTAGTGGAAGAGCTCCTTTTCCACTTGGTTTTTTTTCACAGCTTCATCCGCGTATTGCTCCGACTCGATTTCGAGGGTGCTTGACGAGAGTTGTCGTGTTCCCTTTTATACGGTTCCCGATAGTACATTTTTTCATTAAGGATGTCTTTGACTTTCACTTGCTATATTCTTGTCTCTTGTGGAATTTTTGGACAGGTATGGCCCTATCTGACATATCTCGGCATCTCGGAGGTCACGTTCTTCGTCATGAGTTCTCGTAACTTCAGCCGCAGTACCCTGGAACTCGAGGCCGCCTTGGACGAGATAGCCAAGTTTTTCACGGAAACGCTAAAGTCCCTGTGAGCATTTGACTATTCGCGACGTTGCGGCAGCGGGACTGATAATAACGCGCCAATGGAAATAAATTTACGGTGAAGCTGTATACCACTCGTGGTCGGAAAATTTCGTGGCGTAAACAGGAAATGCATGGTTAACAATTCAATGCAAACGGCATACCTTTCTTTTCAATCAGTCCTACAGCAGAGACCGCAGTATTCAAGAATAATAACTCTGCGCTTATCAGGGATTTTCGGTGAAAGCTCATGTGCTAGTTATGAGCTAGTTATATGCTAGTTATGAAAACTAGAATCGCCGTTTGAAAAAGTATAAACATATCGTAGCCCCATGACCAGAACAACCAGATCTTAACAACAATTTTTGTGCGACTTCTGTGCCCAAAAAGAAAGAACCCACACCCACAAAGAAAACCGAGAGCACGCATCAAAACTGTATGGTGATGATTGTTAAGTCTGTACAGGAGGTTGTGGCTGCCGACGATTTATTACAAACAAGGAAACTTGAAGCTCAAAAGGGCAGAAAGTTGAGCGAGTTGGTAACAGTCCATAATCAAAAGAAGAGGCGTGCAGGACACGGACACAAGGAGACGTGTTGTTCACTTCTCTCCTTGTGTCCGTGTCCTGCACGCCTCTTCTTTTGATTAAGGAAACTTGAACACGTTCAGCGGCATAGCTTAGGCGTTGGAGTCGACTAGCCAGCGTTCGATGCAAAGCTTGCGCTGGTGCCATAGAGCCAGTACATTCGTGCGCGCCCTTCGTTGTTGTGTTCTTCCAGCGCGACGTGTCAGTGATGCTGATCGCGGTTCCAATAATAAATGGACGCTATTTTCTGCAGCCCAAGGAGGGAACTGGGCTCAGTGTCCGCAGGATAGAGGAAAGGAAGTGAGAGTGATTCAAGGAGAAGAACGCCATTGAGGGTTCTGGAAATTCGGACCACTTGGAGTTCTTTCACGCACAAAATGTTACGCAGGGAATAAGCGAAGAAAACGTCCACAGGGAATTCGCGATTTTCATCTGGACCTCTGTCTGAGCGATATGAAGACGTACAAGCCTTTTCCGAAAACTGCGAGATGGAGGGCTCGGTTTAGTGCATTTGATATAAGGCCACTCGTCAGTCGGCGCCTTTTCCAACGCGAGAGAAATGACCCGTTGCTGAGAAGAGCGACACAAGTAAGGCTGCGCAGAATGTTGCCACAGTCCATAGGGCCATCAAATAGTGTGCGAGGGAAAATACGGGGGAATCTTGAGGAACTAGCTGCGTCTTTCCACTTTCTATCAGGCCTATTTATTAGAATATCTTAATGAAGTGGCACGTAGCTAGTTGTATAATGATCTCGAGGATATTCCATTGCCTGTGCCACCGTACCACGAATTAGACTGTGAGAACCGAAGAAAGGATGCGCTGAAGCACGTGAACAGAATACTCGTAGCGGCAGCGGTTAAGAGCATCTTCTTTAAATGGCCCCTAAACCACCAAGAGGTCGAAATTTAGTTGTGGTGTTGGTTTTGTGACGGTCTCCGCAACAAACATGTAGCCACAAGAAGTTTTCGAAACGGTGCCGAAATAGCCGAGTTACACGCGATTGATTATTAAAACGCGGCGCTTGCTTGTATCGCTCTCTCCTGCGCCCCACCGGTCGCTTGCCGGTGCCACCACCTCGCCAAGTACTCCTCCGAATGTCACGTGACATACATCGCCGATGACGCGCATCTGGTTGACGCGCCTCCGCGGGCTCCCGCGTTCGCGCAACTGTTTTGTTGGTGCTGCACCAACGCTCTCTGTTGGCGCTATCCGTCGTGTCCTGACAGGTCCTGCAGTTTCTAGTCGGCTGTACCTCACTGGCACTTGCGTAGCGTAGAGCATTTCGTGTGGTGTTCGCGTAACACACGCGAACACCACACGAACGACCCACGACGAGGAAAACAAACAGGCAGGGAGGGCGTGCGCTTGCTAGCAGACTAACCGGAAGTCGACGTTCTCCTTCGATTAATCAGCGGAGCTCGAACTATTCTGACGTCACCAAAAACCACAATGTCGTCGCCGCTAATTTTGACGTGCCGGAACTGGCCAGAGAGGCGTACGGGGTTGTTTTTCGAGTTTGTGGCGCGGCCGCGGCGCGCACCGCTGCCGCATTTGACATCGTTCACCGTGACGGCATTTTCAACTTGATGCGCGTGTTAACTTGAAATGTTCAAAAAATGTCGGGTGGTTTAGGGACCCTTTAAACTCAACGCCGGTACTTCAATCGTTAAAACTTTGCTCAAGGATAGGGGCCAATTTATTCCTGGTTCCCTGGGACAAGCAGTGCTTGTTATTCAGGACACCATACAAATGACCACGTGTTCATAGCTTGCCAGAGGAGTATTTTTTGGGGACATATGTCAGAGAACATTGAAGATAGAATTATCGTAAAGCCCGCACGCAATCGGTTTTTCCCTTTGCTCACAAGAGGATGGCGTGCCTTATTACCTCGTCAGGCTCCTGGACTTGCATAGTGTATAGAGAAGAAACACTTTTCACCATGTACATATCAAGAACAGAGGTGCGCATGAATGACTTTGTGAATCTTCGTAACGTATCATCGAAGCGCAAAAAGTGTAGTTGGATGTATTGGAGTAGGTTCGCAGAGCGGAGCCATCGTTACATAGGCCAAAGCTTTAATGTGTATTCGGCCACGAACATTTGATGTAGTGTAGTGGTAACACTTTGCTCTACAGTTTTCTTGTTATGAAGGGGAAAATTAGCATCCACCCGTTTTGTAGCACAAGGCTACAAGGAAATCCATACGGATTTCTCATAAATGAACGCCTCCTAGTTGCCGAAAAATTCGTCCTGGTCCGGGTTTCGAACCCGGGAACAACGCCTATCCGGGGCGCTCGCTCTGCCAACTGAGCTAACCAGGAGGCTAGCGATTGACAGCGCGAGGGCGAATCCATCGACAACTCGAAGCCCAAGGGCGTCAATATATGTCAAATGAGTTCTGCTGAAACCCGCAAGGTGGAGTAACGTTTATAAAGGGGAAAAAGGACGAATTTTCGGCAACTTTTTTCGGAAATTTTGGGAAAAAGGACCAGGACGAATTTTTCGGCAACTAGGAAGCGTTCATTTATGAGAAATCCGTATGGATTTCCTTGTAGCCTTGTGCTACAAAACGGGTGGATGCTAATTTTCCCCTTCATAAACGTTACTCCACCTTGCGGGTTTCCGCAGAACTCATTTGACATAGTTTTCTTGTTACTTTTGGTTTGTATTTGAATCGACATTGTGAGTGCGGTTACGTGCGAGGCACTAAAGAAAACAAATTCGTCTCCGTTGGAAGTGTGGCCTCGGTGGTCCGGTGTGAATTCGCATTATTTGCTTGCCAGCCGAACACCATAGCCAGTACACTACCATATGGTGGATGATAAGGCACCTGTGACCAATGAGAACAACGCAAAGATGTCCACGATATTTCAGAATTTACTAGATGGTTTTCAGGAATCAACCCATCACCTTTCGTATTGTGCCAACACGCTTCGGCCGCTGAACCTCAGGAGCGTAATTTTCACCTGAAGTTGCACTCCAAATAGTCGAAAATTGCGGTTTTACTGTGTGAGCTGCAGAGGAACACCTGTTTCATCAAAGCGAGTTCACGTGACTTGGCATCTTCCCTAATGAAGTGTTGCTTGACGCCTGCGAGTATGTCCTCCCAAGCACAGCCATCCCACGCCTCTCCCGTAAAGATTAGGTTGCATCATCATCTTTCAAAACGGCCATTTGCTATCGCTCGAACTTCTCGTGCGAAGTACACACCGCATACTCAACATGTCTAAGATGAGATACATCTTCGCTTGGCACTCAGGTTCGCAGGGGGGTTGGCGGGCAATGATTTTTTGTCTGCTGTTCATGCCAAGCGAGCAAACGGAGCTGCTTCGAAAAGTCATTCAAGCTTTGCGGCTTGAGTATACTTTCATTTTAAAAGAACTGTTTTATTGAAGACGATGAATTTCATGACGAGTAATGAATGTAGATAAGCATCAAGCTGAATCAAAGGTTAATCTCCTACATGATTTAAGAACTCTGCTAAATACCAGACTTCTACTAGTCGACTGTACTCTGCAACATATGTGGAGGAGCATACAGGAGGAAAGCTCACTCGAAGTAGACTAAGTGATCCGGTATCGTACACACTAACAAGAATAACTGGTCAGTTTTTATGACAACTGACCACTGCAAATTTAAGCGGCATGCCATTGTGGACAGTTCCGCAAATTTTAACGACATTGTTTTCTGTAACACGTGCTCCAATGTAAATCCACAGGCCTGTGGCATGTCACCTACATTCAAATGTAAACCCCGCCACGGTGGTCTAGTGGTTATGACACTCGGCTGCAGATCCGAAGATCGCGGGATCGAATCCCGGCCGCGGGGGCTGCATTTCGATGGAGGCGAAATCATGAGGCCCTTGTGCTGTGCGATGTCAGTGCACATTAAACCTCAGGTGGTCGAAATTTTCGGAGACCTCCACTACGGCCTCTCTCATAATAAGACCTGGTTTTCTGACGTTAAACCCCACAAATCAATCACTCAATCAAACATTCAAATGTAACCGCTCGAACCGCGCCGCGGCCTTTTGCGTGGGCAAAGGATACAGTCCCGTATCTTAGTATTTTACGTCATTATGAACAACGCTTCATTCTGCATACCTCTACGTCATTTTAGAGCAGAGAAGTGCAGAATAATGTCTTAGAGATGTCTGTAAAAGGCTAAAAATGCTCGCCCTCACATAACTATTTAAAAAATCGCCCATCCGCCCACTTCGTATAGACAGACGGACAGCGAAGCTGTATTGGTTGTATAGCAGCGAACCTCTCGTAGCTTTGCAGGGGCTGGGGGTTTTCTTTTCCCGCCGTTCTGTTTTCGAACGCTTGCTTAGGCCTTCCGAATTCCGAAGATCTATGTCGCCGTGTCCAAAATGTATTTCATAGATTTGGCATAACTGAAAGACATGTCAGCACCCGAAGTAGGCGATCACAATGAAAGTGAAATTTCTCTATAAACTGAGAGACCAAAATATGTACGGAGAATACTGACAGTTATTTTCAAAACTGGAAGGTGAAACAGGGAGAGTATTACCAAACACCTCGGATGAATGAGATAGATTTATCTAGTATTTTCGGCGAGGTTGCTTCGACAGTGCCAGAAAAATTGACGCCAAGCACAGCAGTGCTGCGTACCGTCTAAACAAACAAATTCCTTCGTATCGGAAAACATCCACAGAGCCATGAAGGTGTATTGCTGCGAAAGTGCAAAATTTTGTTAATCATTTCTGTAACTAAATTGTCACGAAATTTTGGTGCAGCCCCATCTAATTAAAGGTTCAGATTCAAGTACGGGAAAATCATAGAACAAGGATTAGCCTTGGATATTCCGCTTCGGCAAGGTATTGCCTTCTTAGGAGCAGGAAGGCAAACACCACGCTCCCGAATCTGAAAGTAGAGCATGCATAGAGAAAAAAAAATGTGGCTGACCCCTATGTCAAGCGAATCGGTATATTACGAAAGGGAAATGTGTCTTCGCATTAGCAGTTGAATGTTCGTTGTTATATCGAGGTGAACTTGCCCATTGCTATGGATGTTTCGCTCGTGCGGCACTGTTTGACGTGGATCAACCCACTTCACGCATCGTCTCCATACCTTCAAGGACCAGTTCGTTGTGGTCACGGAAGTAGTTTACGTAGTAAGTGGACACAGCCGATCGTAAATGCCATGCGACAAAGGTATGGATCATATTTCTTCCGACATATTGATCCGTCAACGTCGCTACCATGAATACTCGTTGAACACAGCCAACAAATATTCATGTTAACGGATACTCGTTGACATGAATACTAGTTCGTGAGCAGTATCCGTAGCAAAATCGGATGGAGATGAATTGGCAAGAAAAAGGATTTCCTTTTGCCATAAGTACTTGTCGTTATTCCGGTGGGTGTCCTCAGGAACAAATATTCACAATTTACTTCCTTTATTTTTGTTTTTTTATTGTTTGTTTCTTATTATTTCCTATTGATTTCCACAGTGCGCATTAATGGACCATGACTGTTTTACATATATTTGTGCAGTGCGCGATGAAGGTATTCGTTTTTGGCGTCACTGGTCATGTTTACGTGGAACTTTGAGCTTCGTTACGATGTTGCCGTGGTATGTGAAGTGAAAGTAAAGAGGCAGTGACAAGAGCGCAATAATTTCAGTGGAAAACATATTTCCGCACATGCTTGCTTTGCAGAAACATTCTCCAAAAGAGACAGCTACGAGTCAAGAACGCTGGCAACCTTGACTTGCTTCCCAGGAACATGCAGTCGATTATGGCACAGATTGAGGTCGGCACTGATGATGAACTACGGTACGTAGTGTGGAGGATTTTATGTTACGCGCATATGTGAGTGGCTGACAGTGTGTTGTCTCTTGAGATGTCAACTATCATGGACAAGTCGGGCGTGCATTTTCCGACTGCTTCTTGAAGTAATATCAGTTGTTACCGTTGGCATCCTATGGCGGGCGCAATATTGTCAAGAAAGAGACCATGTTACTTTACCCCTGCATCTAGCCCGCAATGAAGAGGAAATACCCACTGCCGAGCACATAAGCATGACTTAGCTGGTGCGTGTACTTTGTATTTGCGGTAGTTGCACATAATATGGATTGCTTATTCATTTTTCTCTCCATAGTTACAATGTTACACTAGCAGTTACAAGAGCAGCTGCCTTTCTGTTAACAAGGCTAGTAGCAAACCATAGATCAATTAATGCAGCGAGATAATGTAAAAACGGCCGTGTCGACCAAACCTGTGCAAAGTTGAAGGTAAAGTAAATAAATGAAGTGGAACATGACATACGCTACCGATAGTACAACTTACAACTTACTGTTCCGGGCGTCCTGACTGCAGTATAGTAAGCAGGTACATTATAAGAATGTAACCGTAACAAGCGCTGAGGACCGTTTTGAATGATAATAGCGTGCACTAAAATGTGAACGCTATTATTAGGTGTAGGGTTTGTTTCGGATCATGCGAAATGTAATGAACTGCTGCGTTAATGCAATGCCTTCATTCTCATCAAGTCTGCATATGAGCTCAATGTTTATTCTGTTACGAAGACCACAAGATAGCAGCTCAATGCCAGCATTTTCTGCACTTAAACTTGACTATTCGTGAGAAGTGCCATTAGGATAATGTTGAATGAATGAAAGAAGATTTATTCTTGATTGGATATTTGTACAAGGGAGGAAGGGGATAAAAGCCATAGGGAAACAGCTTGTGCTACCTAAACCCCCTTACAAATTGCGGGACAGGTCAGTCAATCATGCAATAAAACTGGTTGAGAAATTTACAGTAAAGGCATATTTTCGTGTAGCAGGTAAGCATACGCACCCATCGATCCCACTGACACGCACACATTAACAAATGAGTAAGGGTTTCAGTGATAAATTATCAGCAAGAAAGAAGCATTGCCAATCTCAGCAGAAAAAAAAGTGTGTGAAAATGTTGTACTCTCAAAGGAGTATAAAAACAGTCTCAGTAAAACAATTAGTTCGCATAAAGAATGATAAACAATTCGCACAGTTCAAACTACCAAGTTTCCATATCATGTTTGCTAACAACTTTATTTATTGAGAGCGGTAGCTTATTGTGGATCATTTGTTTGTCGCTAAACCATCTAGTGTTGTCTCTTCATAAATAGCCTAAATTCCTTCCTGTATGTAGGTTCTCTCGTTAGAATAGAATCTCGCACAGAAATTGAGCGCTGTGAACCTAGTTTACAGCAATTTCATGAGACAACTATGTCGACGTTGTTTTTTTAGTCGTTTACCATTTTTCGCCTGTATTGTCCCTGCGCTACATTGCCATCACGAGTCGTTTTTTTCTTTTCGATCGAGCGCCTCATAAAAATAAATGCCCCATCCAGCCGGTAAAATGTATTCATAAACTAAAAAAAACATATTTTTGTTTCGGTGTTAGTAAGGCATGCGTAGTCGGTACTAATTCGAATCGCATACGGTAATGAATCTTCCCCGCCTTAGTAACGCTCCAAAAGTGAATTACATTAGAAGTGCAAGCATACTGGAGAGTTCTCGCAGGCGTGTCCTACATACAATCAAAAGCAAATGTACCTCGCAGTACCTTACTTCTTCGTAGGGAAGAAAGGGTACAAAACCGAAGGTCACGTTCTCGTCAGTTTTTCGATAGAGGCCACTGGGCGATTCCGCCAGAGATGATTCCGCCAGAGGTCACATGCTTTCTGGGCTCGGCTTTTGAGGACGCTTTTACCGGATGGCAGCTTGGAGCGCGCTATCCAACCTAGCCAACCTGCCAACCTAGCCAAGAAACGCTTTCGCGTTAAAAATTTTGTAATGATTCTTTAGGGTGCGCTCGAAATGTCGAGAGCATATGCATATTCGGTCTCCGGAGGCCCCAATAATTACACTCATTTTGGCAGCGGCCTTCGGCGTGGTGTTTATACAGTGTCACAGGTGTAATTCTACGCGGTTGCAAGGGGAATTTACATCATGACCTAAATCGTAAACCTTGAATGGGTGGTGATTTAGCAGCATATCCAGCCAGTTTGCTAATTCCACTTCCGAACGCTATCGATCAGTCACACAAAAGCTCTAGAGCAGACACAGCCAGTCATATATTTGTTTGTGATCGCTTCCTAGATAAAGGTGTATTAGTTTATGTTTTGTTTCCGACGGTCATAAGTATAGTTCTCTCTTTTCTAGAACATTCAAGCTGGGGCTCTGCACAGCATACTGCAGTAAGGTAGGGCTGAAGACACTGGTAGTCGATTTAGCGAATGCCGTCCGAGTAGGCCTCATTGAATCAAGGTAAGTCTCAGCATAGCTAAAGTAAACCACTTCTCATTTCATTTCTTTCTCTTACCGCTACACGATGCGGTGGCGGCAACGTGTCGTAACCTGTACTTTTCTGTTATGTTCGTAGGGCCAGGAAGTTGGTAGGGAAGTTGCTAGGCAAGTTGGTAGTGTGCGAAGTTGGGTAGATTGTCACGATTTCGACATAGCGAACAGCGCCGTAAGAAGGACACAAAAACAGCGGCACACAGTGGTAGTAAATTTTGCCCCGCTTTCGTGCCGTTTATTTTTGCCTGTTCCTCCAGCAGTTAGTACAAAGGCAGTGAAGACACACATGAACTAAATTAATTGTATTGTTTAGCATGTAAACGATTAAAATCATTTGGGTTACCAGTGAGTTTGACATTCTCCTGTACCTGCGGTTGCGTTTCATTTCTTACACTCTAAACTAAAGTGGACGAAAAGGGGGCATGCTGTTCGTCCTTTCCAAGAGTAAGCGGGCTGCCACCGATCTTGAACCAATTTTTGAGTACTGCGAGACAAACAGCAGCAGTTCAAATTTTTAGTCACCTGCATTTCCCACTCGACCGTTTAAAAGTAGCCTTGGTAGAGCATTCCAGGCAGATTAACTGTTAAACCGGTTCCCACCAAATGGAAAACAAGAATCTCGAGGCTGCCCATTGCGATCACACATTTGCTCGATTTATCAGCATCTACTGTCACACATACAGACGAGTTATCAGCCAAACAATGTCGCATACACAGACAGGCATGAACTCAAAGGAACATCGCACACGTAGGCATGCAAACATATACAGAAGCACATCAATGTAATGCACCACATAGACTACTCACCTCACACAACCCTACACCTAGGAGCGGATATATCTGCCCCAAAATATTGACCTGCTATGTAGTCCCGGTGGGAAGTTCATGTCCAGCGCAAATGCATAATAAATGTTCACAGAACAGCTGGGCGGATAACGCCGGCTCTTACATAACCCTGCATCACAATGATCTGTTAAACTAAACCCGCATTATGGTCAGCGATTTTTTAATTAGCGAACTGCAATTACTAGCGAACACCGTGTCGATTAAAGCGAACTCGCGTTCACAGTGCCGGCGCGCCAGCTGATAAAACGCCCCTGAGCACAAACACAAACACAGCAACGGCAAACATTCAGCCGCGGCGGCGAAAAAACGCGATGCATATAGCCCCGCCGGTATACCTGCTTGCCCAAGTCTTCCCTAGGCCTTTCCTGTAGAGCACGGATGGACAGAAAACGAGCACAGGGACTCACAACATACGCAGTCCTGTGCTATTCCTGCAGTCGTTATTCCAGGCACAAATGAAGAATAGATGTCATCGTCAGTATCGCGGCTACGATGCGATGTAGTTACCCCACTCATTACGAACGAGACCGCTCGTAGTCACGGTATAAAACGTAGTCGCAGTGCGCCGGCGGCAGCACGCTGGTTCTGTCTGCCACGTAACGGCGCCTACCATCGCGCTAGCTGCTTGACAGTGGTCGTCACATGAGGCGCCATACACAATTTTAAGTGCAGTGTATCCCACGATGCAGACAGTATTTTCCGGAAAGCAAGGCGATGTTTCTTTTTCTTGCGCCGGCGATAGCTCACATATATAGCATTGGGGATGCTGCCAGTTCTTCAACCATGAGATGTGCTGAATTTCGCTCATGGCCATGAGGCCATACTTAATGCACATGCGAGAGCCCTATCACCTGGCTCATCATAGAGGTTTGTGCACAGAGCCATGGATATCCATCGCTGTGGATATCCATTACTGAATGTCCAAACGATGTGGATACACACAGCGAAAGTGGATACAGGCAGAGAATACACACAGTGAGTACACACAGTGGATACACAAATAGAAATACACTCAGCGATGGATGTCCCAAGAGGAATAGCCTTGAACCTCAAAGAGGCAATTCATTCAGAATCATCACATGTATTTGTAGGAGATGTATGGCGGTGATTCTCCTGGAGCCACTGGGTATCGCGTCGTTGTGTGTGAAGTCATTGTGTGACGGCAGTGCGCGAAACGACGGGTGCGCGTAAAGAGAAAGGTGCGGCGAAGACGGCTTCGCTTAGAAGCAAGTCGGCGCAGAAGATAAAAACGACGGCGAAGCCTTCCGCGCGAAATCGCACGCGGCATGGAATCGGAAAAAGCAAGGAAGAAAGCAGTAAATAAAACCCGCGCAGAAAGACGGATACAGAAGGAGTCGAAGGACAAGAAACCGTGGAACTCGTCGAACTCCGAAGCCAGGGAACCCCTCAGAGATGTAGGCCTCAACCGGGAGCGGGAGTGGGCTGTTGGTCTGCGGGCCCGAGCTTCCTAATTCCCACCGGCAGATCTTGGACCATTTGTCGTACCACCAGGTCGCTGTTCAATGCTTCTACTGGTTACCTGGAGTTCGCTCGTGGAGCGACCGGGGCCTTCTGTTGTTGCCGACCCACTGCGCTTCGCCGGCCGCAACGTGTGCCAATCACTGGCGGCGATTGGCACACGGTGCGGCCATGACGGCGACATGTAGTCTGCCTACTGCCCTACATGTGGTGGGGGCGATGAACGCCTGGTAAAGTGAGAGTGGCTGGGTGCACTGTCGCTGACGTGTTTGGTGGTCACTTTGGAATAAAACAGCATGGTGAGCGCAGACACAAACAACCGCTGCCCCATCAGCACCGTTAAAGTGGTCGAAAAGCAAAGCTGCGTTAGTTACACTGAGAGGTTGGTCCAAGCAGAAATGCGTTCGTCTTTCTGTTCTGCCTTTGTTTTAGCACTTAAGCCTTTAACGCCGGGGTCCGCCAAGAAAACAGTGACGTAAATCGGTAACGAATGTAGATGTCGAAAAAAATAAACATATATTTAAAATAAAAACTTGGACCCAATCGTACTCGATCCATTACCCACCCAGGGGTCGACGAAAGCAGTCGGAAGCTCTACCGATCCACCAGCGCAACACTGGTAATATCAAGATCAGACGGGTCTTATATCTTCCTCAGAGCGCTTTACATGCTGCAACTAATTGTCCTCCAGTTAAAGTAAACGTGTTTAGTACACTGGCCTATAGTGGATAACAAGCGAAATTGCCTTTAATTAATATCGCCTCCCTTTCGCAGCATTCTTGGTTCGCTTAGGTTCGTTGTGGTAGTATCGCCATCTAGGAAAGATAGCGCGAAGCAGATTGTCGTGCGAATGCGCGCCATCAGTCAGCACCTCAGTAGTCTTCGCACCTCGATTACCGCGGATGTTATGGGTGCAGGGGGTGTCGTGCGGCGCGTTCCTCGGGCAAAGTACGAAAGCAGCCACTACAAAATTTTTCTTGCCTAGCCAGGCGCGTTGAGTTCCGATGCGCAGTATCCCAGGAGTCAAAAGACGGCCTTCGACAAGCAAATGATTGGCCTTTCCCTGCAGTAGGCTGTGTTCTCGCAAGATGATCCGCTGACAACCCTTTCCGATTCGCTTTCCAGGTGTCACTGTTTGCGCTGCGCTCTGGCGCGTGCAGTTCAGTGTCTATGGGCCAATGGTAGCCGTTCGAGAACCTTCTCTTGTGTACAACTGTCGACGATCCCTGTGCCGTCTCTAGAAGCATCTTACGTCTACATGTAGTGTGTTCACATGGCTCTCGATTGCCGGTTGTGATTTCGACAACTTCGCGAAGAGGAGTTTCACTTTCGTGTTATAGCGATTCCCATGATAGAGGGATTAACAACATTTTTTCTCTCTTTCCTTGTCTTGGCATGCCTGACGTAGAACTTTGGAACAGTATAGAGTTGTGGTTTGTTAACCTGCATCTCAATACCGCGATTCATGCTGTTCTGTCCTGGTTTCTTGCTTTTCTCTTTGTTTTTTAATGCTTCCTTCATTTTTTAAAATTTCGCGCTATACAAATGCAGCAAGAGCTGGGAGGATTGAAGCCGCTCCGCATTAGAGCTGAACAGACAACTGCACACGCATACTCCACACATACGCGCGCACCCGCTCCCCTCCCTCTGGTGCTTGATGTTTTCTGCGCCTCACATGGTTAGCACTTTCCTTGGGGTCGGCCAACTTCACCAATGTGACACCAGTCACAGCACACAATGCCGGCACACGGTCAGGCAAGACTGCTTCGCTGTGATAATTCGAGTCTAGTGCTAGCTATTTCAGGAATAATCATAATATCGAAATTGTAATATCGCAATCATCATAATACCGAATTTGGTCTACTCCTTTCGGAAACATAAGCATGCTCCCCCAATAAGAAAAAACAGTACGGCAATGCCTTTCACCTTAGCATGGCCCAGGAGGCTGGGAAGAAGGGATTTTGGATTTCGATTGCCGCAGGAGTGCTCGTTTTTTAAAACCTCCCCAAAGGAGACCCTTGCTGCCCCGAAGGAGCAGCGCATCACTTTTCTGTATTATCGTTTGTTGTTTTTTTTTATAATCGACCACTAAGCGAGTATTTTTTTTGGTTGATGAAA
This sequence comes from Hyalomma asiaticum, assembly GCA_013339685.2. NCBI lineage: Eukaryota > Metazoa > Arthropoda > Arachnida > Ixodida > Ixodidae > Hyalomma > Hyalomma asiaticum. The sequence goes on along the minus strand of CM023488.1, from coordinate 79,693,486 downwards.
GCCTCCACTAAATATTCTAGGTTGCTTTTCGCCCAAGAACCTGTCACAAGCAGAATCCAGCGGCAGTTATGCATATCCAAAGCACATGGCCAGTGATGTCAGTACTGTGTTCCTAACTCGAACTCGTGGCGATTGGGTGGGTGTGAGGCCCGCACTAACATGCCCATGACATTAAAAACGTGCAGGTCGGGTATGCGTTTCTTGTTCTGGCCGCTAAAATTTTCTCGTAGTCGAAGAGCGCGCGATAATGGGACGTGAAAATAGCGGCGACATGTAGTCTACCCACTGCCCTGTATGTGGTCGGAGGTGATGAATGCCTAGCAGAGTGACAATGGCTGCGTGCCCTGCCGTTGAAGGGTTCGGTGGTCACTTTGGACTAAAACAGCATGGTGAGTGCAGACACAAACAACCACTCCCCCTTCAGCCCGATTAAGGTGGTCGAACAGCGAAGCTCTGTTAGCCGAGAGGTTGGTCCAAGAAAGCATGCGTTCATCTTTCTTTTCTGCCTTTGTTTTTAGCACGAAAGTCTTTTACGCCGGGATCCACCGAGAAATCCGTGACGTGCATTGGTAACGGATGTGGATGTCGAAAAAAATAAACATTCGTTCAAAATGAAAACTTCCACCCGTTCGGACTCGATCCAATAATCACCCGGGAAGCGACGAAAGCAGCCGGAAGCTGTACCGATCTGCCACCGCGACATTGCTCATAACAGACATGGGCCTTATATCTTTACCACAGCGCTTTACAGGTTGCAACTAATTGTCCTCCGGTTAAAGTAAACGTGTTTAGTACACTGACCTATAGTGTTTCACAAGCGAAATTACCGTCAATTATATCGCGTTCCTTTCAACGCACCCTTGGTTCGCTTAGGTTCACTGTGGTGGTATCGCCATCTAGGAAAGATACAGCGAAGCAGATTGTCGTGATAATGCGCGCCATCCGTAAGCGCCTCAGTAGTCTGCACGCCTCGATTGCCGCGAAAGTTAGGGGTGCGGCGGCGTCTTGAGGGCGCGTTCCTCGGGCAAAGTACGAACGTAGCTGCTACAAAATTTGTCTTGCGTGGCCAAGTGCGTTGAGTTGAGATGCGCACTGTCCTAGGAATCGAAAGATGGCCTTCGACAAACAAATGATGGGCCTTTCCGTGCAGTGGGCGTGTGTTTGCAAGACGATCCGCTGACAATCCTTTCCGTTTCGCTTTCAAGATGTCACCGTTTCCGGACGATGCTTGTTTATGGCAGGTTTGCGCCGGACTCTGGCGTGTGCTGTTCAGTGTCCATGGGCCAATGGGAGTCGTTCGAGAACTCTCCCTTGTGTACAACTGTCGACTATCACAGCGCCGTCTCGAAAAGCATCTGAAATCTACACGTGTGTTCACATGTCCACAGTAGCTAGCCCATGTCTCGTCTCTCGATTGCCGCTTGTGCATTCCACACCTTCGCCAAGACAGGCTTCACTTTCTTGTTATACCAATTTCCATGATAGAGGGATTAACCACATTTTTTCTCTCTTTCCTTGTCTTAGCGTGCCTGATCTATAGCTTCGGAACAATGTAGAGTTGTGGTTTATTAACCTGGATCTCTATACAACCATTCATGCTCTTCTGTCCTGGTTTCATCCTTTTGTCTTTGTTTTTTCTTCCTTCCTTATTATTTTGCATTTCGCGCTATAGAAATGCAGCCACAGCTGAGAGGATTGAACCCGCCCCTCATTTCGAGCTGAACAAACAACTGCACGCACATACTACACATATACGCGCTCACCCCCCTCCCCTTCCTCTGGCGCTTGACGTTTTCTGCGCCTCACGTGGTTAGCACTTTATTCTGGGTCGGCCAACTTCACCAATATGACACCAGTCACAACACGCCATGCCGGCACACACTCGGGCAAGAGTGCTTCGCTGTGATGATTCGAGTCTAATGCGAGCAATTTCACGAATCCTCATCATAGTATAAAAATTGCCGACCTCGATATCTTGCCCGACATGGCGAATCTCGCCTATTTCTTTTGGAACTATATAACCATGCTTCCCCAGTAAGAACAAGTATAAAATGCTATTTCAGAACGTGGCATTCTCTCGGTGTACTCTATACTCACACAGATCTCTTTACCGCCATATTCACGCATTTGAGCATGAACAACAAAGGCACTCGTGATGCACTTACCGCGAGCCAGCTACTAACTAAGCATGGTTTACAATTTTCAAAACTACTGGCCTGTCACGTTTGAGACAAAGAAATTGCACAGTTGGCTAGATGCGCTCGATGAATGTATACAAACCCTCACATATTCAAACTACAGGATGAATACACTAGCCTATTGGTGGCCAGTCCCACAAAATGCGGCTGGGCTGCGCTATACTGTTACCCCCAGGAGTACCGAAACGAAGGGTGAGGCAGCGGTCTACGATAGTATTAGACCAATCAATGGGAAAAATTTATCTCTAACCTATCAGCGAAGTTCCAGGATCCAATGAGAGCTTCGAAATGGCACCACATCACAATGGCAGGTCGTTTCACATAGACGACATAATACAGCTGGCATTAGTCTTACTGAAGCAATAGCTCTGTACAAGTGTGAGGGGGAGGAAGTCCCACCTTACTGTTTAACAGCACCCTTGATCATCCGTTCACAATCTTTGAGACTTGAGACGACTTCCTGACTACAGTGTTGTTATTGTTGGACTCACATGTTTTTAGTGTATATCTGCAGAGCTCTACCGTATGCTCAGCGCTTCTGCACAATTTTGGTAAAGTATATGTTTAGAGCTCTTTCATTTCTTGAACAGTCATGCTGTATAGTATAACATCGCATAGTTCTTGCTGTTGCTAATTTATTTTGTTCAGTCCTTTCAAAAGGTGTCCAATTTTGTCATAGCTTATATCGAATAGTTTCGCTGTGTCTCCTTATATGTCACAAATACCATCCTTTTGCTCCCATTAATGCAATGGAAGATGACGTGCCCATTTCTAAGAACCGTATGAGCCTCATCGCTTATAGCACACTCACAAATGGCCAGTGATGCCTGTTAGAGTATTGCCAACCTTCGTTCACTTGATGGGCATTAAATGTAAGCATTCATAAGTGGACCCTGCAAGGTAGCTTTATCAGGTTCAAAAGCTTTTAGTAAACTGTGCACCCTAAGAAATGCCACTTCTGCCTTTTTCAGGGGGTGGACAATCATCAGGCGCTAAGATGTGGAGAAACGTTACAACATTCGCTAGGAAGGTATTCACTAAATGTCGCTCGAATGAGGCATATTCCCTTTGTGTGGCTGCTGGCATTATAGGCACCTTTGTGTGGCTGCTGGCATTATAGTTGCTGCTGGCAATGAAACCCATCCAGCATAGCATCAGTGCTGAAGAGAACGCATTCCAGCTCAGCTTCACTGCACCCGCCCTATCCATCACTGACGCCGCGAAAAGCAACACTTTTCTTTCAAGGTTTTCCGTTTCATTTCTTGTCAACGTCACCGCTGTGGTGGTTTGCAGTGCCGGATAAACAAGGAACAATTAATCGTACGTTCAGTTTGGCTGCACTAGTCTAGGAAGACGACATTATTTTCGCCCACTCAGCACCGATGACGCAATTTTCTAGTAGAAAATGTATTACCCTGCGTGGTGAACTGTTTAACCACGCCAGTATTCGAAATAAAACTCTACGCCTGCATAAATGCATAAAACTGTCACCTAATATTTCAGAGAGAGAGAGAGAGAGAGAGCTCTTTATTGAACAGCAGAGAATTTAGCCGGCGTTAAAATATCGCTGACATGCTACTCGGCGTGGGGAGGGAGTTTAGGGAGAGAAAGACGAGTAGAAAGAAGTACAAGATATAGTGAAAAAAAAGAGAAAGAAAAATTGGGCTTTGTGTCTCTGACTGTGATGCCTAATTGCGTCCAATGATATTTCACGTTTGCACCAACCCGCAGTGATGTGATAGGATGTGTTGCATGATGGGTGAGTGATGGTGACGACGGAGATAAAGTTAAAGTCTATCAAGTTGACCTATACTATTTAAATATGTAAATAAAAAGTCCATCGCACGTCTCTGTTGTGTGGGGCAAGCTAAGGGGCCTAAAACACACTGAGGTGATAAAGGGAGCTGCGTAAGTGATTGCATGCAATGTTCATAGAGTGCACGCTCATCATTGTACGCTCGGCACTCAAACAAAATATGCTCTACGGTTTCAGTAGAGCCACAGTTGCTGCAGTGTGGGCTTGTCTCCTGATGGAAGCGGTACCGTAAGTCGTTGGAATATGCGATGTTCAGCCGTAGTCAATGATACAATGTTTCCAGATGCCGAGGGATGTTGGAGTGTAGTTTTGATTTGAGATCTGGGTCCACTGAGTGTAAGAAAGGGTGATGATGTGTCGGTAACTTCCATAGCCGGTTCCTTTCTTCGTAGGCGAATCGTTTAGCCATTTGGGAAGCATCAGATTTGGTGAAATAGATTAGCTTATAGTTTTGATATCGCAGACCGTTACGTGCTGCTTCGTCGGCTTTTTCGTTGGGCAGAATGCCGCAGTGAGCTGGTATCCACTGAAATGTAATGCAGTGTCCAGCGGTAAAAGTCAGGTGGTGTAAATAGGCAATGTCGGCAGAAAGGGGTTGATGATTAGTGTTCTTCAGGTGGTTGTACAATGTTTGCAGCGCTCCTTTGGAGTCGGTAAAAATTGCCCATCGGCCGGGCTTTCGGAGCAAGATATACTGGATAGCATCCTTAATGCCGTGAAGTTCCGCTGTCATGGAAGATGTTTTCCGCTGCAGCCGATAGGAACGCATTTCTCCTGTTGAAGGCACATAAAGGCCACAGGAAGAAGCCTCTCGAGTCGTTGAAGCATCAGTGTAAATATGCGTGTGATGGGGATATTCCTCGGCTAAGTAGAGGAGAGTAGCTTGTAATAGCGCGACCTGTGGCAGACGCCACTTTGCTTTGTTTATGCCAGGTACAATATTTCAGAGTTCCTTAGACGCCCATAAGTGTGCGTTGACTAGGATATTAACGCCATGACGCAATGGGACGAATAAGACATGCCTGTGATGCAGCCATTGTGTACATACATACATACATACATACATACATACATACATACATACATACATACATACATACATACATACATACATACATACATACATACAATTCATGTTCTTTGGGAATCATCGTTGCAGTGACATCAGTGCAGAACTCATCGCCGACTGTCTGGAACTCAGTGAAGCTTCCGAAACAGACCTCTGGCTTCGCAGCAGTGGTGAAAAGCGATTCAGTGATTTTCTTGTGCAGCAGAGTGGATACTCGTTCTTGCACACCGAACCGCGAATGTGGCCCGCTGTCACATTTTGGAACTGGATTTGGGCGATCCTGCTGTTTCAACTTAACTGGCCCCACATCAGGGTAAGTGCGCAGTTCCTGATGAGGCATTGCCCACAGCGTTTTGCGACTGAAGACTCGCTATGACTTCCTAGGGCTCCGGCTGACTTCAGGGCCTTTGTTTCTAGTTAACCGTTCACAACTTCCTTTGATCGAATGCGCCACGAGTGGGACTCCAGTTTCTATTCAAGTGTGGTTTTGCAGATTTGGCAGTGAATACCTTCAAAATTCTAGGGGACGTGATAGAGGAAAGAAAAGTACCATGTCTCTTACATAATATGCTCCTTTTGCGTTATTTGCATTTTCATAAGCAGGAACTTATGAACACACAGGATTTTTCTCAGATGGGTACGCATAATATTCTAATTCCTTGGTAATCTCAAGCAATGAATGAAGCTCGGGCTTGATCCTGCTATTGTAAGATATCATGCAAAGGCCGTAACAAGAGTGGCATTGATCGGACCAGCTAGACGGTCGCACAGGCCCCTGTAATGCCGGCAGAAGCATTTTTCCGAAGGAGAAAGTTGTTTTGGTGGCTGTGATGCATTGTGACCCAAATACTTATAGCTGGTCATCTGGAGGGCGAGGAATGCTCCTTAAGTGACAACAAAGGACCATTTGCGAATGTTTTTCTCACAAAGCCAGATTTGGCACGAAAATACACCAACATCCTATTGAAAGCACTTGTGCTTGCACTGGTCAGGCAGGTATTATGACTGATTTCCGAAAGCTGAGGCTTTCTTGGGTTAAAGAACGTGAGACAACATTGTCTCCAAGCATGTTTTTGGGCGGGTGCGTTACGAATTAAACTGAAAACCCAATACGAAAGCAGATTCTGTGGTAAGGGTTTAGTGAAAGGTAATGCTCTTGGAAACTAAACTTATTTTTCTCAATGGGCAATACCAGAATAAAAGTGCTGTAAGGAAAGCAGTGAGCGACAAACCCGGCCTTTTCAAAGAAGAAATTTGTTCCTAGACGGCGCTCTTTGAAGGCTGCGATGGAACGGAATAGTGCTGTTTTCATCATCTAGTATTGTCATGCTAGATCTCCGGCCATCTGGTAATCTGAAATAATCCATTAATACAGGTTTGCGCATACCAGTGAGTACCGTAAATAATCATATTTGGTTTAGCTGAGATAACCACGTTCTTATTATTTCAGAACAGAGTGCACAGACATACGGAGCCTCGAGACTTTATACGTCTTCGATAACGCTGCACTTATGCTTCATGCGTGATAGTTCGAGACCGCCGATAGGCTACGCAGTGATTTGCGAAAAGGCTGTTAATGCATATGTGGTCTTTTAAAGATGCAAGACATAGGAATGGGACAAGGACAGACAATGAAATAGAGCAGAAACCTATTTGCTACCGGGACAGCTTCCAGGCAATGGTATACGCTGTCCATGAGTTGTTAAAAAAGCTCGCGTTAAAAGGAGATTCCAAAAAAAGTGGGATAGCTGACACACATCTCTCCAATTTTGCGTTTTCCCGTTCAGGATTGATGTATTTCAAAGCAAATTTCCACAGTCATATGGGGACTTCACTAGAGCGCACGACGCGTAAACGTCAACGTGAGTAGAGAACACAACAATTATCGTTTACCGGTCAATAACTACGGAATATCTGATGTACCAACTCTCACTAATCGTGCATACAAGAATGAGTGTAGCATTCACAAAGGAACGAACAATCGGAAGTACTTTATTTCCTACGTTTGTGTCTATGCAGGTGGTAAAGGAGAAGCATCGTACACTGTGGATATCACAAGATAACTCGAATGACCCCGCAAAAGCGGCTCGTCAACATGCATTCTTGAAGAAAATCAGTTACATCAAGATAGCTCGCACTACCAGACTCTTATCCAGGGAGATAATTCAAACTAACAAGTTCCATACCAAGGAACAACTACATCCGAACGAAAAGAAAAATCAGAATGAAATAAGGACGTGTTGACAACTCATATCGTTGCCTTCTCCACCCTCCCTCCAGAAAGATGGTCATCATGGTGAAAAACGTAGCCATTGAGAAAAAATATTGAAATCCTGCTAGTTTACGAGACAATTGAGAATACCTCTATCGTACTTTGGTTGCACCGAAACTGAAAACAACTGAGAATGCGGCACACATGTAATGCCTTCGTGTCCTCATGTAATGAGACTTTCTTTTTCTTTAGCAGTAGACAGCTGCGTTAGGGCTTTGTTCTTGGCATTCATTCTTGGGAACTATACGAACGATGGTAGTGACAACCATGTATAACGCCCGTTAAAATGTATCATGGGAAAGTGATGTTTGGATCATTCCGCTCTAAATGAAGCAGACATTTAAAACGCAATAAGCTACCTGAAATGCACTAATAACGTTCGTGCTCACTCACCACACTGAAAGTAGTGATCTTGGACACATATATGGGATAAGCAAAAATTTTGGCCACCCGAATGATGTCAGGGATGCAATAACCGTTTCAACCTTACCGAGGAACATGCATCCCATATACCATAAAGGCACAAGAAAGAGCTGAGCAATGACCATACCAAGGAAATTTGGCAGTCGTAAAGATACAGTCTTAGACACCGCTACCTACAAGCACACGCGAAGGTTTACAGCTGTTAATGTGCATCACGAAGACAACTGCCAAAGATGCGTTACGGCTCGCGCATAGAAATAGCGAGACCGCGGAGGAGATAGCTGAAGCCGTAGCAGTGTCACATACTGAAGCGGATGTAATAATCGGTGACTCTCAGACGGGCGTAAGAAAACGGCAGTGTCTCCTTGAAAGCACTACTAATCCTGATGGGAGGCCAAAAAGGAGACGTTTTGCATTTTACCTATCTGCAAGAAGGAACACACTCAATAAATCAAACCGTACCCACCATGCTCTGAGTTCACCCGTTAAGCAGTTGTACTCAGTAGCTGCGCGTGTAAGCAAGGTAAACACCGGTACACTCAGTACACCCGGTAGGCTATTCATTTTATATGTGAGAACGCCTTCTTCCATCAGCATTGATGTTCACAGCGACGTAGAAAAGCCAACAACCCTAAGCTGCAATGCCATAATAATATGAGGCGAAATCGAAGCACAGTACATAATGCATGACAGTGATAGCCAAGACAAGAAGATGAGGCAAGGAGGCAAGACGTCTTAGTAGCACTGTCAGAAGTTAAGGAGAAGCTACACAAGCGGCTTTTCGTACAAGGTGACAGGGCCAATGACAAACGGGAAAGGACAAACGAAGAGCCTCAAGCGGCTCAAGCGGCTCTTCGTTGGCGAGGAATGGGTAGCGCCTCGCTGATAACTTCACCGGTAAGACGTGCATCGAGCGCATACACTGCTACCGTAGGAGGATGCAAAGCGTTGAGCGAGTCTATTTTTGTTCGCGACAACAGCAGTTCTAAAATGCGCGCAGGCTTTACCACAAGGAAATCTTTGTGCTGTGGCGGCCTTTCTTCCACCCTGATATGTCGTTGACTAGTCTTTGTTCGGCCTTTAACCTGCTTTCGCTCTTATATCCGGTGGTTCGCGAAAGATTTCGCAGCAATCCCTTGGCCAGTGACGGATTTTCTGAAGAACAACGTCTCCTTTACGAGGTCTCACACCAGCCGTCGTTTCCTCAAATCTTGTGGCTGTTATAATCACCCACCGTGACCTGCCCACTTTGGCCTGTTCTGTGTAAATAAGGTTCGAAATGATGCCACTGGAAGTGGGATCGGAGCCGTCTTAGCACAATTCCAACATGCACATGATATTGTTTTCGGCTACACTAACCTACTCCTTGAAGCTGTCGAGCGCAGTTATTCGCTTAAGGGGCCTCAGTGCCTTGCTTTCAGATGAACAGTTTCAATGTTACGTCCATATCTATATAGCAAGCACTTCTCTGTAATCACCGACAATCATGCGCTCAGTTGTATTTTGTCGCTCAAGAACCCTACTGGTCACCCTGGTTGCTCTGCAACTACATGAAGGCACCTGTACATAGACGTACTAGTTGGAAGCCGGACGCCTGGACGCAGACTGTACCTCGGCACCCATTCGATAAACCCGCAGGGCACCAGTCTATGAACCGACTGACACCCCGGTCCCCCATTCGGTTTTCTCCGTTTGTCGTCTGCTCCATGTCGAACAACGCCATGATGCGTCCTTGCGTACCGTCATAAACCATCAGCAAGTTTCATCATCCAGCAAGTGCCCCGTACTTGTTCGTCCTTCAGGTTCGTGTGCTCGACCATCACAATCTTCGCGCATATGGCCAAACCTCTGCACGACCTTCCCGCTGGCGGTCACCTCAGTCACTGCCACTTCTTATGCCTGGCTCGCTCCGTCAAAAGATGCGTACCCGCGGATAATCCATAATACAGGCTGAGCCATAACACGCTAAGCGATCACCCATGCTCTTCTACACAAGCTGCGCCACAGACGCCGTGAATTTTCTTCTATTCGACTCCATTTAATACACGGAGTTCGAAAAGAGGTGCTTCCGGATCACACTAGGACATTCTTTGACACGTCATCGCAGACATGCTGCTATCCATCACAAGTAGACTCGAGCTCTCTACTCAGTAGTATCCTTTGACAAATGGAGTTATGGAACATCTGAACCACACCGTTACAGTCATTCTTACCAAGTGTGTCTCTTTTAGACCACAGTGACTAGGACCATGCCTCCACAGAATGAACGATTCTTTCTTATTTTAGGGGCGAAGCTCCAAAAGGTCGAGGCTTGTCCGTTGTCGCGTTCCAGCCAGCCGCTAGTACTCGGGGCGCCCCCTATACGGCTGTGCGGCTCTCGCTCCGCTCCAGCGCGTGCACTAGTTTGCTAGTAGACCGCTAGAGGGCCAGAACTACAAACAGCGTTCGCTCTCGGGGCGCTTTCTCTCTCTTAGTGGAACGCAGCCTCACGCGCGAGAGACAACGCTGACGCAGGAAAGGTGTGCCAGTGAGTTTGTTGATTGAAAAAAACCGACTGCTCGAGCTGTGCAACCGTTCACCGGCCACGCCATATTATAAGCCCTGGACCTTGACCTACACTATAGTGCCGGTGGGAGAGTTCTCTTGTGCGTATTTGAACGATAAGGATTCGCAGCGTGCGTGTTAGCTAAAAGTAATGCGGTCCCCCGCACGATCTACGACGTTGGAGCGCATGAACCTCATAAAGACCAGGATCATAAATTACAACGCGTATGTAAATATACACACACGTTGTCACTTATTTACACACATGAATGGGCAATGCCACGTGTGATTTACGGTAGCACCGAACGATTTCCAGTGCTTCGCCCACTCGTCAGGTTTCACTTCGAAGAGATGCGTGAATTTTAGTTGCGAAGCAGCTTATGGCGGGGGCTTTGTCCGCCCCTGCTTCCGTCCCGCGTACGACACCCAAACAGCGCACGCGCGTGCCCTCCCCTCTCTCTCCTCCCCTACGCTCCCCCTTTCTCTCCTCTAGGAATCCTCTACTCTACGGAGCGGCGCGCACGACAGGTGGTGCGACAGCTACACACACCACTGGGGGCTCAGGGTAGTTTCGCGGTATAAAAATGAAGGAGTGCGCACGCCTCATTCTCTCTCCTGTGCAGCGCCGTGATGAGCGCAGGTGGAATTACACAACCACAACGTTCTCTCTCTACTCTTATACATTCTAATTGACCCCCAATAAAAGTACACCTCCCGCTCAAGCAAACCAGCTTCCCGCTGCTTCGCATACCACATAAGGTTCCCTTTAGCGGGAGATGGTGTAATTTTCATTCCGGCATGATACTGCCACTTTCCAATTTTATTCTCAGAGATACGTCCCATAGATTTGATTCCCATAGATACGTCCGTCCTTGGTCTCGCCGCGCCAATCACGGAGTACGCACTCGACGCCATTACCTCGGCTGTCTATGCGATGGACATTGCACGTGCACTCCTCAGACCTCACTCCTCAAGAAGCCCAGCAATGTTTGTACTACCGGCGACACTGTAATGTACATTTTCGCCCGGGTCACTGAAACTGCTGTGTCCTCCTTCCCGTCACGTCAGCCTCCCTGACACAAGCTGCTGTCTTGGTACACAAACGCATATCGCCGAGTACCTCGTGCCGTCAATCATCTGAAGTACGAGGCCGCCCCTATCACCTCTTCCGATTTATTTGCTCCAGTTCTCAGTGATACTGTGCACGTCAAACGAATCAAACCTGGTCATCCTTCCGATGACATCGACATTTAGACGTGCCGATCGAGACGGCGCTTCTGCCGTCGGGCAATATTCCACGCACCTATTTTATTGCGTCACTGTCGCTTGGACCATGCACGCGGCTCAATTGGCCGAGCGAAGCGAAAGAAAATAAATGGCTTTTAGCAGAAGAGTGAGCGCTATATCATGTGCAATAAAAATAACTTGGAAATTCTTTGTTTCCGTTTCGACTGACTCATTTTTCGCGTAACCGTACTGCAGAATTACTACAGGTGGTTCAATGAAAACATTCGACGAAGCAAGAACTGCGCATGCCTCTTCTATCGCTGCAGCTAAACGAGCTGCTCTAAGTCGGGCTCAGCGATGCCTACGCCATATTGGATAGGTTCCTACCGAAGTAATAGCTAAGTACTGTCCCCTAGGAGACCCTGTCATTCGTACTGCCAAAAAGGAGGATGCTCGCCGATTCAGACATAACCGCATATCTGCCTCTGTCTCTCTCTAACTACTTTCTTAATTCATCGCGAAACGACAAACTGAACCAGTTGCACTTCATTTTCTCATTATGGAGAGCTGTAATCGTCAGGGATCTTTTTTTTTCAGTTTATTTTCACTTCTTTGCTTTCGAAGCCTCTGTCTATCTGAAGCTGCGGTTATGTATCGTTAAAAACGCGGAACAGATACCTCACCTTATACCCAAATGCCTGCCTTAATTTATTTCTCAAGCGAATCGATAATTGGTTGAGCTGTGAAGCCGCTGTAGACGTCCTGCGAAAATACTCCAGCTGCTTGATGTAAAAATAGCTCGCCCAGCGTCGGATTACGCACACCTCCGCCGCGTTGCGAGGCCAGCAACCAAGAGATTCAGCCACTGCAGGTTCGCCGTACATTGCCTTTAAACCAGAGTTTGACATGAAAAAAGATGTAGACATAGCCAAAGGACCGTCCCAGTGAGACGCTCACGATTTTGAGTGCGCTTCCGGCAAAGCCAGAACGTATAAACATGTCTGAGCCATATGAACCCACTCGATTTTCCACTAACGAAAGAAAGAAAGAAATGAAAGAAAAGCCGCCTATATGCCAAGTACATTTGCCCCATTTCGACGATAGGATAAGCGCTCCTAATCTTGTTCTCACTGTCACTGGTAAGACTGGGGATTTTCGGAGTCCGATTAGCGGTCTTTAGGCACGTTCTGCTCACTTTTATTGAGCTCACCAAACAATATCATTTGGGCAAGAGGATCTCCCCTCTTGCTCACCAGAATCTCGCTGGAACACAGATCATCTACTGTACGCATGCTTCATGCGAGGTCATACCTCAGTATTCATTCCCAAAGGCAGTTCATCGAAGACCTTGATTCAACATGCCCAGATTTTTGCGCCACTTGTACCTTAGACCACATGCTCTGACAGTGTCCATCATTACAGTGTTCTCCACGTATGACCGAAGAGGAATGTAGCTCCCCGCTCATGAGCTCGGACTTTTGACATCAAGAATGGGCTGTCCAGAGTGTCATCGACTCGTCTGTGAGGGTTCGCCTACCCGTTCCCACGTGGGAGCGGCCCACTGCTCTACCGCCTTGAGCGGTAGCGTTCTTCAGGACATAAAAATGGTTTCTGTCGGTCTGTCTGTCTGTCTGTGTGTCTGTCTGTCTGTCTGTCTGTGCGTTTAGTCAATTCGCTTTCATGTGTAACCAATTCACGAGTCTTGTTCCCGCTGCCATGAGCCGCGTAGCGGGTACATGCCAGAGATAATCGTCTTCATCACCACCGCCTCCGTTCCAACCACAATCGTCAGTGTCAGTAACCTCCCGGGCTCTCCTAGCTTGGTGTCTTGATGTAGCCTACGTTATACCTTGCGCACCCAGGCAGGCAGATTTCGTGTCGCAGCAGCAAGAAAACACACAGTAAACTATGACTTCGACAGCAGCTCCGGGTAAGTGTCTTCTTGGCTTCTGCGCAGCGCACTGCAGATAGTTTAGTAAAATTTCAAATATTGTCCCCCGTGAATCATATTTCGTTTTTCATTTATTGCCCATCGCTTCCGCTAGAAAGAGTGCGTGGGCTGTTTAAAATGAACTAAGTGAATTGAACACCGACGTTGGAGGCGTAGGGACCTTCTTCTTCTTCTTGCTGTTAGGAACGTTCTTGTCATTTACTCTTCGCGCCATCTACATCTCCATTGCAGCATTTCTTCTTTCATTCCGAGGCTTAGTTCATTGTCTAGAATACGAACTATGCGTAACTGCACCAGTTAGCATCACAATGTTCCCATTGCCGCAGAATAACGTTATAGCATCCCCAAAAATTAGGTTTGTTAGAAAATACCTTCGCTGCAATTTGAATAAGGATTTGTTTATTGTTTTCTTATTGTGTATGCTTTGTATTTAACTTTTTATTCTTCCTCTGGTGTCATCTCGCATGAAGTCGGAGATGATCACGTACCTTACCCAATGTTCCTTGTTATGCCTTCGAGCGAAGGGAAAACGACATAATGAGTAATTGTGGACGACATGTAGGGTCTACATTGTTGCACTTCCTCGGTCGATACCCGTGGTTCGTTGTCTTGCAGCGGGTCACCACGTGACTGGACCGTGAATTCATAATCTTTCATTAGGGGCGCGGCTGCGCAGGGATAGGATTTCATCTATTCAGTCGCGTACTATTGAAACAAAGCTCAATGTGCTACGGTGCAGCCAATATACCAGAAAAGAACTAAAATGAGTATTTTTTTATATTCGTTTATTTCGGGTCATTGGAGAGAAGATTTATTCGTCTGCTCTCACCGTTTTCACAATGTGAAATCGTTAGCCTGTGTAAATGGCAGAACACCCGAAGTAGGTCGGCTGGGCCGTGTCAACTATGTTGCCCCGATGTTGTGCTCTCGAAAGAGTGGAAGTGTTATCAGCGATGTTTCCCTGAGGCATGCTCCTCGAGATTTAATTCGCTTAGTGTTTCGTTTTAAATGCACTATTTGGATAAAAGACAAATGAAATGCTGTTGATATTTCTGTAGCAGTCATCAATCATAATTCTTTTTGCTACATTGTGCTTAATTGATTACGCATTGATGTTATCCGATGCCATTTAGGTAAAAAAATTATGGTGTGGGAAAAGCCCGTAGTGACCCATTTGTTCAGAAACAGGCAAGCAGCAAAAAAGAAAATGTGAACAAGATGTTATTTCGATTCATGGTGCGTACATCAATAATCTGATGTCAATATTTATGAAATGAAACACAAGTACAATCTGGACAAGTAATTAAACAAGGACCAGCTTAAAAGAAAGAACTTCGTCGTACCTAGGGGGGGATATCACTAAAACACGCGTGTAATATCCAGGGAATGCTCTGATGGGACCATTCACACGCAGTTAGTGAAGGCGAGAGAACAGTTTTCCGAGTATAGAACATCGTTCCTCACTTGAAAATATACGCTTCAGTAATCACACAATTTCAGAGGGCTATTTGTGAGAAAGCTGTGAAATGGCGGAGTGTAGGCGAGCCTGCAGCAATCTTCATATGTATAACAGAGTGAACAGTCGCTGTTTCCTTAACGAAGGTTCTCATTGCAAAGGAACTTCCTAAACGGCCACCGTTAAGTTTTCGCTTAGTTTACGTTCCCGACTGAGAAAAAGCAAATTCTTCTTGATGCCAGTTAAAAATCCTGATGACGACGAACTTCCCTAAAAATATCCGTGCGATACTGCTTTGCAAGTCATTTGTTTAAGAAAACAAAACTCACTCTAGGTTGTGCTCTAATGCAGATACAAGCGCCACGACTCGCCGAACCGGGTACGGGCAATTCCTCATGTAAGTACGCGATAGCAACCGAGAAAAGACATGTCTTTCCCAGTATCTCATCCCTAGCAGTGAGTTATCAGTTTTCCGGTCGTGTTTTTCAGGGGCGAAGCTCCTCTTAGTCTAACCTTGTCACGCGTCACGCGTAACCGGCAGTATCTCCCTAACAGTATAGTAGATGGCACTGTCTCATAGAAGTACATACAAACTGCAGTTGAGTGATGATATTCTAGATGGCGCTGTACACAATCTGTGTCGTCATCACCATTTCTCGTCTCATTTCCTAGATGGCGTTGGTCCAATAGAAGTGTGTGCAATAGTGCGCTTGTGTCAATCGCCACTAGATGGCTGTGGAAGTGCCGCTACTCTCCGATTGGCTGCTGCGCGGGCTGTGCCTGGGTGCGCGGAAAACCGGTGCCTCTCTCAGTCTCCTGGATCGTCGCCGTTCCAAGACGACGCCCGCCCGGCCCATCGACGGAGACCGATTTAGCGCTACTATAGTGCCTAGATTTCTAGGCACTGTAGCACTACAGCTGCGGCGGCATCGTAGCTACCCTGCACCGTCTCGGGATCCGCCAGGCGCCGCGCTCGATTCGCCGCCGCTTCTCGGGCTCGCCTTTCGGGGTCCGCTGCTCGGAGTGCACGTTGCGCCGCGGCGTCATTGGCGCGCACCGTCTCGGGATCCGCCAGGCGCCACGCTCGCTTCGCCGCTGCTTCTCGGGCTCGCACCGCGGGATCCTGGGGACGAGCACGAGCCGCCGCGGCCCTCCGCGCCCGCCACTCCGCTTCGTCCATGCCCCACCGACGATCCGACACCCATAAGTTCCGGAGCTTCGCCCACCTCACCATCATTCACCTCGTGGATATGCTGTGATTTTTCTACCTTTTGTGTATTTAAAGTACCTAAAGACTGCTGTCAAGCTTAAAATAAATATTTAGTACAAAAGGGCGGGACACATGGTAGCGCTCTCTTTCTGAGTCCCGTTCTTTAGGCGCTCAAACTTTGCGCTGAGATCACGAACCAAGTCGTCCACCAAAGCATTCTGTTATCTCCTGTAGAGCCTCAAGTAAGGATCACCACATGAAGCCATTCTAAATGCAACTTTTTTGAAAGGCTCCCTATATACTTATTTGACACCTGTTTCCATTATCACAGAGCGATATACCTCGCAGTTCCTGTGAAACTTATGCAAGTGAAAAAAATTATTGTCTTTTTTTCTCCGAATTCAAGTGTCTTAACCACTACAATACACTACACAACCAGGCTTGCAAGGTGCGAAGATATTTAAACCAATGCATGTTTCGGAGGCAGTGCATCGATGCTGCATACCGTACCCCTTAACGAAGGTTAACAGAATAGCACTCCTGAGCGATGGTCACCACGAGAATTACGCAAAGCGAAAATAAAATAAGGCGAAACGCGGCAGAAGGGTATATTCAGCAAAGTGCTTCGCGAAGTGTGACTTGCATGTGTAGCACAGTTTAGCTAAGCCAGCCTCGCTGTACGACGTTCTTCGCAGAGTTATAAAGCTGATTTTTTTTATTCATTACAATGCGGTTAAATGCGAATTTCGTATAGAAGACCTAAAACATGATACCGTATTTATTACATTTTTGTTGAGTATTTTGTTTTGGATTACATGCGATTCTTCTTCATTTCGCGACAGCCCGTCTGAGAAAGCTATTCGGAAGTCTGCGAAGGAGGAAATAATTTCACGCGACAATTACAGAAAAAAAGGTGGCGGCTGTCCGAAATATCATGTCAGACATTTTTCAATGCTTTATATGAACAAACGGAACGCCTTATATTAGAAACACAATTCTGTTTTGTGCATTATAGAGATGAAATCTATGGAACTGCCTAGGTTTCCGCGGTAGGTGCACGAGGATGGGTTGCACAGTAGGCAGGAAATGTCGAGACTGATGTTGCCAATATATCCAAGGCACTGAAAGCAAACTTCGAAGGGCCCCACAGTAGGTTAGTGTGTACAATGGGGATGGATAAGCCCAATCATGGAAAGGACAAAAGCAGGCAAACAAAACAGCCGCTAAACCTCGGCTTGGTATAGCATTGTGTAAGGTTGTATTGCATCGACCACATTGCAACCATTTGTGAAAAGGAAGACAGGCTGACCGAAGCTATACTCCCGATTTTCTTGTAGACTACCAGGACCACCAGTACGGGCAGGATCCAGCAGCTTACCAGTATGGATACGACCCTGCGGTTCACCAATATTACTATGAACCAGGCGCTTATCAATACAGATACGGCCCTGCTTACCAGTACGGATATCACGCCGGCATGGGTTTGTGTATTTCGCATTAAATTTTCATCCGTTTTCTTTATGTTGTCATATTCCCCGCGCGCTACATTGTATACCTGGTATACCTGCCACTCCTTCACAGGGCGCCAGCCATGTCACGTGCCACTTTAACGCAGTGATGCATCGCAATACTTGTCTTGCACCGAAAAGAAATGTTATCTGCCACACCGACCCAGGACCTGCCAAGAAATGGAATCAAGATGGCAGTAAAGCTGTGAAAATGCACTTTGTGCAACAGCTAAGTGAGCTACTCAATGAGCTCAGCATCGATGATATGGCACGCATACTTGCGTCGCAAGCTGTACTCATTCTTTCTCATCACTCTTGAAAAGTGTATGCGGTACTATAAAAGAAGCTCAGGCAAAGCTGGACGGCCGAATTTCGAAGATTGTTGAAAAAGAAAAAGAGAGAATATCGCTGGAGCCAACGTTTCGATTAGTGGACTTGTATTCTTCAGGGCGGCAATTGTCTTTTCGAGCGTTCGTTTCGATACGCTCCGCACACGCTCCCCTGTTCTCAGAAGACAGTAAGAGAGCAGAGGCCGGCGCAAAATGCCGGGTTAGGAATAACACCCCGTGACAGCGTGACTAACGTGTCGTCAAAGGTTCGTGCTAAAAAGCACAAGACTGTAGTACCTCGTAGTTTTGGCCAAACTGGATCAACAGACAACATCAGAAAAGAGAAGCACGTGACAAAGAAAAAAATCTTTATAAGTGAAGGCCGTGTTGCTTCTAATAGAATAACTAATAGTTTAGGCCAGCAGGCTGGAGTGTATTGAATTTGTAGATACGATACGACTCGCTTTATTTTCTGCCCCTGGCGGAGACGAAATTTAAGTATACCGAGTTCGCGCTCGACAAAATTAGGGTCTGTCGTAATATAATGGTGTGCCACTGCTTTCGGCAAATTATTTCTGGTGTCCGCTTAATATAGCAATTGATTGTCCAGTTTCACCTATGAATTTCTTGAAACTCACTGAAAAGTCCATATTGTATTTGATGTTTCAACTACTCCATCTATATGTGGACCTTGTGTGGTAGGCATAATCACTTGCCGTGCTCTTAACTTTAAGGTGATGGCGCTTGAGGTACGCCGTGTGCTTACTTACTCTATGCACTAATAAATCTTTGAGTTTCTACTACTAGCTATCCGTTACGCAAAGCGTCATTTCCAGTTCTCATTTTTGGAGCGACTGCTCTATTACGCCATTCAACCCACGCCACGCCCGAAACAAGGGATATTTGTCGGACTGCCGAGGCGCATAGGCAATCACGCGCATTGAGGCATCTGAAGAAGTTGAAGCGTTGACGCGCATTGCGTTGCCCACTTATGCAATCTAAAGGCAAGATTAGGTAGAAGGAATCACCCGAACAGGGCGCTTAGCACGGCATAGAAGGACGCATGTAAGGTTGACAGGAAACCAGCACTAGAAAAGACAACCCTAAATATCACACCAAGCAGCCCCTAGAACTTATAAAAATTGGGGAACCCTTACGCTTCGCTTTTAAGAGTTGAACGCGACAGCGAAATACGGCCCCTAGTGTGCACTTCAACCACTCAGTGCATACTTATTAATGTGTGTTGTTACAGACACGCACACGCACAGACACACACACGCGCGACGTATCTATAGTAATGGTAGAGGTTCTCGATCTATTTAACAGCACGTTTGTATCAACTTCATGAAAATTTTCTACAGTGATGTAGTCACATGGTCCTGTATTATGAACGGCGCGTAGCCGTGACACTTATTCGTAAATGGTCACATTCTGTCGTCCTTCGTGCGTTAAGTATCTGGCAGCTGTTCGATTTGTTCTCCTGGAGACCTCTTCCGGCCAACCGCAACAAGCATCGCCTTATGGTCGGTGAAATGGCAATTGCAGTAATTTGCTCTTTAATGGTGTCGTGAGAATGAAATGCTAAGAAAGTGGATGCAGAGCATCCGACGAGACCGCATATAGGCTCTGCTGTAGTCGCATGGCCTCCGAGATGGCGAGCGCGCCCGCCGTCTCGGAGGTCATGGTAGTCGAGACATTGTTTGATATGTCTTCCGCTAGACGGACATAGTTGTCCATTTTTGGAGCTGTTGTTTTTCGCTCACGGACGATTTTTCGCTCACAAGAGACGCGTGGAGACGCCGACAACGACGGCGGTATTTCTGGGGAACGAGCTCTCTAACGCTATCGCGTTAAAAAGATACTCGAATGATCTTGCACACATAAACAATATTATCCGTACATAGTATCCGGTATCAACAAGCAACCAGCCCCTTCGAAAAGGGCTTCCCAAAAGGCCAAAAATCTCAATCACCGTAATGGGAGCCTTTGAACGTACTTAGTGCACACAAAGGCATTCTTAGGGTACCGGTAGTGTAATAACTTGCTCTCGCTCTGAATGTGAGACTTGCATACAAGTTCAAAGTGACCTTAAAGGAACGCGAAATGATTATGTCCATCGCATAATGTCCACTTTTAGTGGCACTATTTTAAGCGCGATATACCTGTTAGAATGTTCAATCTTTGCTGAGCAATACACTGACAAAACTAGCCAACCAATAATTCATGTGAGATTTAACGAGCACCACGCAGACACTGCTGATAATTTTCCGAACGCAGTGGCACAACATTCTCATATGGTAGCTCATAGTTTCGGGCAACTTTAACATTATATAATTGGAAGGTGTGCTTAAGCTTGCGGATATTTAAGTTTGCGTCCTCAGCCCGTTTCCTAGGCTCGGACGTGTTTTGTCAAAAGCCTTTTTCCCCTTAACGAATCACAAGTCTAACCACTTGGATGTGAAAGCTGTAGATCGTCCAGCAGATGTTTCTTGTTGTTTGTTGCAAGACTAACGCTTTCGCTTAAGATGCAATAGCTGTGCCTGAATTTTCTTCACTGTTTAAATACGTGCGTCTTTCGGCTTCGCCACAATAATGCCAGTCAGGGCGGTTTAGTATTCATAAATAAATAAATAGGTAAATAAACGACTAAAATAAATAAATAATTAAATTATAAGTAAAAAATAAGCCGCATCGTGTGATTTGAAGAGAAGGTTTCTCAATTCATGCAGATGTTATCTTTGTTATACGGTGTTCAGTACGGTTCGTTGATTAAAGCAAGTGCATGTTGCGTTTCTCTTTACAGAACCCGAGGTTGAATACCCGGTCATAACAGGTAAATCACTAGCTTAAGGAAGCGCCTACTCTTCTTATTTATTCAAATAGACCTATCTGGTTATTTGTACGAGATGTGATTGTGCAAACGCTGAAGAAGTCTATATTGTGCAGCCTAGGTGTGTCCAAGGGGTTTAAATGTTCGCAGGGGGGCATTTCCACAAAATACTGTTCTACCGCTGCATCAATGTTCAAACGACACTTCTGTTGCGCTTCACGTGGGAGGTAAACTTTCGCTCCCTTCGGTAACATATGAAGCTTGCAATGGCACCCCTGATGTGATGCAGTCACACGTGATCTGGCATGAAAATTCATACAGTGTCGATCTTTTGTTCTCTTTGTCTTCTTCACTACGACATGATTATCGTGTATGAATGTTTGAATGAGTCATGTTTTTATGCTCCCCATATTAACAAATCTGTTTCTCTAAGCCACCATGGTAGGACTCAGTGAAAACAAATCGAAGGAATGATCGGTGTAACAGGCACTAAAATGTAAATCTGTCATGCTGCGTTTCTCATCTCATTATTCCTACTCGACCTTAGATGATGGTCGAAGACATGTCGCTAGTTTTTGTGCTTAATGTATCCAGTGTTACAGACAAAATAATTTCGCCTGATTGTTCTCGCATGTCCTGAGATTTTAAAGGCAGACAGTGTAACCAAAGTGTTAGGTGTATTTAGCTTGGGAATACTTGTCATACGTATACCCTTGGAGAGAGACAACCCAGGCTTATTGGATACTGTGTGACTACCGTGCCAGCTCTCCGAGATTTCATACTGGTCAGAAGTTTTGTTAAAAAGAGAACTAATCACCATTTAAGCAGATTCATATGTACAAGTCATGAGCTTCGGCGCAGACTTCGCGATTATTTCATTGATAGTAAGCAGTTCACGCGCGGAAAAGTATCTCGCGAATCCACCTGTCGAGCGCAAAAGGCGTACTTTTGGCAACAGCGTACACAGCTCATATACAGAAGCGAACTTGTCACAAACCTACGGTGCCCCGTAATGACTTCGTTATCTTGGGAATACATGTTAATCTTTAGCCGCAACGAGATTTGTCGAAACGCAATTACTTATTTTTGCCGCACTCTCGAACGTTTACATTGTTGCCATGCAGGATTGCGGCAGTGTCATTAGTCGCTTCGTCTTGGCAGTGATTGCACCGTGAAACGAATATCCACGTTATATACCATCATTTAAATATATGTTTCTAACTGCTGAAGCCCCTAAATATGATTAAATCCACAGCTTTTAAAAAATACTTTCTATCTACTTGCTTTAACATCCAGCGCCGAGTTTTCGCGGAGTTCATCTTAGCAATCACCTAAGGAAGTTCGCGTGCTGTCCTGTGCTCTACCAGCACAAGTACTTTCTGAAGAGGGTCCTTCAGATCAGCGAAAGGGGTTCACCCTAAAGGTGCTTACTCTGGCCCGTCCTTCAGTGGTGTGAGACGCGGTTGGCTTTTCGAGGTGTCGTTTGTCACAGCCGTGGTTTAAAACGTAGCGATGCGCATAGATATACAAACGCTTCTTCCTTTGTTTAGGACAGCCGCAGGACAGCGCTGACGCTGGTAAGTGGCGAAAAGAACAAACACTTCCTGCTTGTTACAATATAGTTCCACAGCTTCCTTGCACCGTTTCAATGTGTGGGCATATAATAATTTTGGATTTAACTTTTTTCTATTCAATCTCCAGGTGGGTAAGTAGACGCTAAAAGGTCAGCCTTTTCTTCTGCTTTCTGAACACAGCAATCTATGACGATGCCCAGAACATCTATCTACCGAGGGATTTCTAAGCGTCAGAAGCCGTCGCAACTTAGATGGCACTTATAGGCGTGGTTTATCGCTTTTAACGCAAATTTGTTTATGACGGCATCCACCGAGATCTGACTGATGTGATTCCCTCAAAGGAAATTATATAAAAAGCCACGATAAAATTACACAAAGTTCCGTACCCGACTACACAGGTACATATGAGGAAAATGGAAGCTTGTTCTGGTGTGTACCTGACGATCCTTTTATCATCACATGAGCTTAACTTTTCATTTACCATCACATCCCTCATTAGCATGTATTCCCAGTGCCGTTAGCCTGTTGCAGTTCCATCACCATACGGATGGAATCGCAGTATGCATTTCGTCAACGTTGTGTGCATTTCAAGTGGAAACGAATGATGTGTGCATTTCGTCAGAAAATTCATTTTGCATGAACGCGCTGTGAACGCAAGGCAATTGCGCCGTTGGCTTACACGAGGCATGTCTTTCGTCAGAACGCATCTCGGCCGGCCCGCCTTTGTCCACGCAACTGTGAGACAAGATGCACTCTCCTTAGAGACCATGGGCTCTTTATCCTTATCTGTTGTAAAGAAGTGAGACTGACTGAGCCTGCCGCGGCGTATGAACTATCGGGAAGGTTGACTTTCGAAGCACGTACAGTACCTACCAAGAAGTGCTTTTCGGCAAATAGACGATGTCGACGCATTAGGGGCTAGGCGTTAGAAGGTTCACTTGAAAACTACAAAAAAGTATCCTGGGCAGTACAAATAGAATAAGCTCTTAGCCACCTCAGAGTACAAACAAAGAAGTTAAACCACTTCGCCAACGAGACATGCTCGTCACACGGCACAGAAAAAAGCTAAGCCTCCTTCTTAAAGAAAGGTGCTTTACGCGAGGATTTCTTCTAAGCAAAGTGGATCAGTGTCAAAGCCAACGACGTTTCAAACGAACTCAACTAAAGCTGGGCGACCCGATGCGATCCTTATGAGATTTGATGGCTTGTTAAGAATTGTGTTTAAAAACGTTAAATTTGAATGAAGAAACATTTCATTAAGTGGCGTAGCCTTTGTTTCAGATCACGGCGCTGCAATGTGCACATGCTTACACTTTTGCAGCCCATTTGCATCACTCTGCGATCACCGTGGTTAGACACTCCGCCAACGTAATGTCAGAGCGCCTATCGGAAACGTGAGATCAATGCAGGAATGGTGCTGCGTCGTGTGTCTCTGTAACGCGTGTAGTTACAGCGTGTAGCAATCTAAAATGAAAATCAAGATCTATAAGCTGCCTTATTCGGCACGTCGATCATAAAGTCGCCGTGCCTGAGGATATGCAGTTGGTCTTGGTAGCGTGTCGTTGCAGTTCCCCTTGTTCTCCTCGGTGCTTCAGTGCCCTACGATACACAGGCCTCGCGCCTTCCTCCTATTGTCTGCGCAAACGCACGGTTTGTTCCGTTCTGTAGGCTGCCTTTTCTGCATTGCATTGGCGGAGCTCATGGGCGAGTCAGCTAGATGTAGAAAGCTTCGATTTAAGACGCCCTATACATTTTCTTAAAACCCCCTCCTTCTCACAGCACCCTTAGTTATCGCTTCTCAGCCTTTTGGCTAAGATCAAAATGTAGCAACCTTGGTTGGCGGCATTGCCTCCCGCAGCTAAGAGGGTTGAATAGGTATAAATCATCGCGGCACCTGAGAGCACACGCCGTAAGTGCCTCTGATAGTTTCAGTGCAGTAACGGTTACGGGTGCAACCAGAGGTTCAACGCGGTGTGCGTCTTCTGACTCCATGTTGACGAGTACTAGATCTTTCGCGTCATATTTTAGTGAGACTTGTGCTCACGGGCCTCGTGCAGCTTTGACACACATGAAAGGCTTTTGTACGCCTTCTGCTGCACCTGTGATGACATCGACTAGAAAATGACCGCAGAAAGGTCAAGACGGGAAGAGGAAAAAAGAAAATAACATCAAAGTTCCACTGAGAAAGCAAACGAAAAAAGAACGTCCGCAAGGGAGCCTAAAAATTACTTAAATGCTGAGCTTTTTCTGGTTTGCACAGTATAAGTGCCGGTACCTACGAGAAACATCAGTAGTCAATGCCGGTTACTTACGCCTTCAAAAAGGTTCTATATGCACCAACGCATTCGCAGAGTTTGCTTCAAACAGTACTTAGCGCAAAACATTTGTGTAACGCTCTGCCAAAATAAAAACAAAGATAATTGTGATTCAGTTAAGAAAAGGACGCTGTTTGCTGCAACCCTTGTAGGGAGATTGGCTTAGAGCCCTTCGGATTGGGGGTTGTGATGACTGTCGGAATCAAGAGTTTTGGAAGGTTACGTCAATGAAGTTGGCAACACTTGAGACAGGCTAATCTGTACGAGACGGCGCTGCAAATCGAGGGGTACCAACCCCGCCTCTATGGCTGTTCTGTCCGTGCGTACATGACAGGAGCTTCGCCCTCAATTAACGCAGTCACGTTTTCCATATCTCGCCTATTGCAGTGGTGACGCCGCTCCTACGTGGACGTACTTCGTCACACTTGCATTTCTCGGCCTCATAACTGTACTCTGCTGCACTGTATTCTTCATAACTCTGGTTGGTACAGGTAAATATAAAGTCTACCTACTCGCATAGAGACATCATCTTAATCTCTGCCATTCGCTATTGTTAGATAAGTGTGTCCTAAAATGTAGCGCCGTTTGTAATATGGTCAGCGCGATATTATTTGGTGTAATAAATGATTACGCGCACATATTTATATGAAGCAGAAACACGTCTCACTGACATTTAACCTGTCGATCCTACACGTTGTTTCTTCGAAAAGGGAATTGAGATTGATCGCCGATTGTTACCTAGGGGGCCTGTCGGTGTCTTCAGTGCTCTTACTGTAGTACTATTCAATGATTTAGGATAGTTCAGCAATATTTGCATTGTGAGCTTGATATGGCGTAATCCAAGAAGTTGTGCGCATCACTGAAAAATCGGCAGGTGGTGTGGTTAGGTGAGGAACCATGGCATGGAGATCAGGTTATTAACAGTGATTCAAAAGTTATATTAGGTGCTGCTTTATACCTTTTAAGGGCTTTGGAATGAGCGTTTTATGCACATTTTTGTATTACTCACTAGTTAACAATACATTCCTACGATAGCTCTTTCAGGAACACGCAGTGGTGCCTTTTCATTTCAATGGAAAGTGAATTAGCAGAGAAATGCACTGTACTTGCAGAAGTGTTTAAGCCTGCGAAGCAGACATGGCAGAAAGAACCTACTGTTCGGATCCTTCTGTGATAGCTTGACGTTATTGATAAGAAGTGTAGGTAGAATAATAAACGTAGCAATACCTTGAAGATAGGTTAGGAATAAGATGCAATATTTTTTAGAGGAATAGCAGGTCGCCTCAAATTCAGTGAAATGATCTGCACTTGCGTTCATTTGCACATTCGATTTTATGCAATATGGCTTCTGAATCTCTTTTATCAGAGAGCAAGGATTTCACTGCCGAGACCGAAGACTTTCTCGATTTTGAAAGCAGCGGCACTGAAAACACACGACCTGTGGTGGTGTACAGATACAAAACTACGCCCAGAGTGATGCCAAGCAGAACTACGGCCGAGACGAGTATGCGTTCGTCAAGTAAGGCAAGCACGACAACGGCGAGTGCAACGATGGCAACTAAAACGACCACGACCACAAGAAGGAGCACTAGTACGAGCACCACCAGTACCACAACAACGACAACAACCACTAGCACGACAACAACGACTACGACCACAACAACGACTAGCACGACAACGTCGACTACGACCACAACGACTACCACAAGCACGACGACAACGACTACGACCACAACAACGACTAGCACGACGTCGACTACGACCACAACAACGACTACCACAAGCACAACGACGACTACGACTACAACAACGACGAGCACGACAACGACGACTACGACCACCACTACCACGTCTACGACAACTACGACAACAACTACGACAACAACAACGACAACAACTACCACTACGACCACCACTTCGACCACGTCGCCGCCAATTACTGGTACGTCGGCTTTGTAGGAAACCTACATGCAATATATGAAAAGCAGTGCTTCTACTCTTAGCTGGAAAGTTCAACGAGAGATGCAGGGTGTGGATGCATGAAGATAGCCGACCTGCTCAAAGTCAAGGCAGTGCCGTGCGTTGTGTAAGCTCTTTTATCACGTAAGTGTTGCACAGCGTTGGAACGATCACAGATGCATTGCAAGGCATGAATCAGAGGCTCATACTCACATGAAAATGCGAATTAACAGAACTAAGTCATATGGCGTGCAGCAGACACATAGTACGAAGTTGCGATTTGGATTACCACAGCCGCGGCCGCTCCGTCATGTCACAAAATGCGAACAAATAATAGAAATTATGAAACAAACAGACAAACAGACAACTAGGGAAGGAAGAGCATGAATGCATGGTGAGAACTTAGCTACGGTGAGAAGATACTTATAGGAACATACAGCGCAACGGGGGAAAAATAGACTTGCCTAGAAGGGAAGAATAGACAGCTCGAGCGCTAAACTCCAACTGATTTTATTCTTACAGAAGAGCCAAGAATTACAACGTATGTGCATGCGTGCCCGACGTTGTATTTAAGATACCAATGACTGTTCGACTATCCGGACACCACCAGTTTATCTAGGATGCACCGTTTCAGTGAAGTAGAAATGTGCGACTAACACAACTTATACGCCATGGAATGAGTATCGTGACACCCTTGACAGGTACGATTCGGTTAACAATTAAATAAAAAAAAGCTTCGCGGCGTGGAACTGGCTCGAATTTTATATGCATAGCAGATTATGACGGAGTTCAATCCCTTGATGGTGGTGGTGTGCGGTGTGACCACCCTTACTGCGCATGCGCAAACCCTCTCCACACACCGCTCTGCACACCTACTTTCCACTCCCCCTCTTCACGTTACCTCTCCACACACCTCCTCTCCGAAGGGCGCGCGTTGACTATGAAAACGCTCTTTCTTCGGTGAACGCTTTACCAGCTCTCAAGGAACGAGAACTTGCCCTCGCCCGCGAGAGAACGCTGACGCAAGCAGCGTCTGCTAGCGAGTTTCTCGGTTAAAAAAATTACACCATCTCCCGTCCAACCGATGCAAACGCGAAACCTAGTCAAACCGATGCAAACGAGGTGTGCAACCTCCGTCGTGCTTCGCATCGCCTCATGGTCCCCTTGAGCGGGAGATTGTGTAATTTTTTCCTCCTTGCGGTAACTGAACGGTCTTTTGCGCATGTGTTCACAATAGATGTCCCCTTGTTAATTTTCTCTCTCTCTTGCTTCCTGTTCTCTCTGTTATCCATTATTCCCTTCTCCCCCTTAACAAATGTACAGCATCCAATTGAGCGCGTACTTGGATTCTTACACTCTTGAGTTCTCTCCCTGAATCTTCCCCTGTTTCTCAACTGCTCATCCAGTTCCCACTGTAATAGCTTAGCGACTAAGGCGTCAGATTGCTCTCCTCATCGGCGCTTGTTGGTTGGGTGTGAAACGCGAAAATTCAACGGGGCTACGTGAAATACAATGCATTTTCCTTTTAACAGCGAAGTTGTTCTAGCTCGGGGTAGAAAGTTTGTCGACGCAGAAAACCTCGCCTCCTCTCGGTCGCCTAGCGACCATTCATGCCACAGCTTGCGCAATACCTGGCATAATCTCGACATAACCGCGCATGCGTAGTAGCAAGAACGACTGGAAATGGAAACTGAGCGTTAGATAGGGGTTGCGAAAGGGAGGTAAATGTGCGGAAGAATGATGAGAGTGTAGGGAGAAGAGACAGGAGGAGGGAGAGGGTAGATCACATCATAATCTAGCAGAGTACTGTGTAGTATGGAGAGGAAAGGGAAGTGGGTTTGAGGAGGACTGACGTGAGAGGAGGAGGAGAGAAGTTAGGACATAGCTTAGTCTTGCAAAGTATATTGTCGCAAGCACTGGGAAAGGAAGTTAAGGGTGAGGAGAAGGTAAAGAAGGAACTGAAAGAATTTAGCATAGCAGTCTACAACAGTATAGCATAGGAAGAAATGGGGCCGGAAGTGACGATTTGCAGGAGGGAAAAGAGGGAGGGAACGCCGCAGAAACACCGTATCCTCATTCTTCGAACCCCTACTGCCTCGTTGCCCGAATGTTTCGCATTTTTCCTTGGTTATAAGGAAAAGAAAAGCAGTCGTGGGCTGACGCTCATTGGGTGATATTGCAACACAGGTCGTCATAATTATTCTGGAGTCGTCCATCATGGCATGCTCACAATCATGTCGGTAGCTTGGACCCATGAAGCAAGAGCAAACATGATTTCTATGGTCGATTCCGCAAAAGTTTATTCGGAGCGAAACCTGGTTACATGTGATAACTTCAGAACTATGTTATATGTGTATCACTTGTTGATAATTGTAGCATGGGCGAACTTTTACTGAGCACTACTTGGAAAGGAAGAACGATAGAATATTGAAATTATGAAGCAGAACCCGCGCGACGAGGCTACCAGCCTGCCGAAGAAGATCACAAGCATCCCAAATAATTCGATAATTCTATATCATCAAGAATTATTCTATAATTACATGAGATGCCGATTGATTCCTTTCTGCCACGGTTCCATGTCTGAAAGATTCGGGCTCAAAAATTGTCACCTGTAATAATCAGTTTTACTAGCTTTATTTCAATTTAGAGTTAATTTATTTAATTATCCGGGAAGTCATCTTTCATCACTTATTCCTCACTTTTCAAGTCACACTTGAGATTTGAGATTTGGTTTATTTCACCATAATTGATACAAATTATAAAAGTAACAGGTAGAAAATGAAAGAAAAAGTACAATTCATGGTGAGGATAGCAGGGTAAAAGCTGCAATATCTGCAGCCTGACAAGCCCCGCCACCCCGATACAATACAATGGCAGCAACGTGCGGTAGAGGAGGGGTTAAGTAAGGTAAATATATGCACTCACATTGCAAGAATGAAGAATATTTCTACACTACATACATTTCATTCAACACTCAAGATGTATTCCATTAGAAAAGAAGACATTAGAAGACACCATACATGAAATAGAATTTTTAGGCATTACACGAAGAGTATCATCTGTTAGCTTAAATTTGTTTAGCACACTGGGTAGACAATACTGCAGTAGTTGTGTCCCATAGTTTGTACGCAGTCGTGGAGTGTACCAGATAACAGTGTGTCTCGTTGTACGTGTAGATGGATTTAGAGTTAAGTTTACTAATTTACCTATGTAACGGCTCTTATGGATTAGTTCTGTTCTGAATGTTGTTAAAAAAGACAGTATTCATAGAAAGGTTCAAGTTTTAAGATCTTAAGTCTTGCAAAGGATTCAAACGTATGTGCATTGTATGAAATACCTGAAATAGAACGAACTGCGTTTTTTGTGCTATCATCAAGTTATGTAATGATGTTTTAGTCCCGGTACCCCAAACTCAATCACAATAGCGCAAGTGGGGTGTAAATAGGCCCACTACTCTACAAAGTTTA
Organism: Hyalomma asiaticum; assembly: GCA_013339685.2. Taxonomy (NCBI): domain Eukaryota; kingdom Metazoa; phylum Arthropoda; class Arachnida; order Ixodida; family Ixodidae; genus Hyalomma; species Hyalomma asiaticum. The sequence continues at coordinate 79,663,338 of CM023488.1, read as the reverse complement.
TTCCTTGTGTATTCGGTGTGATGCTCCCAAAACACGTGCTCGTGAAACACAACTCCTAGCCTCTTGTTCACGCTCAATTTGTTCACGAATGCACAAAGCTCGGTCGTTGTTATACGCGAGCTTATTCCTCGCTTCTACTCACAGTGGCCCAAGCTGCTCCCCTGCATAGCTACCTCTGCACTCTCAGCGAGCCGAAGAGCGAGAGCGGTGTGCACATGCCTCCAGACTACATGTGCGACTACCTCTTCTACGACTCTCTCTACAAGAACGGCCAAAACACGCTCGCTTCGGGCCTCGGCAATCTGGATCAGGGAGCTGAGTTCTTCATGCAGCAGGTGGTCCACTACGATCACACCGAGTTTGGCTTTTCTTTCGCGCCCGAGTAAGTGCACGTGACTGATTATTCTGAGTGTTTTAATAATGGAAAGCTGCCGTAAGCCGGCATACTCACTCTAGAGCACATTGCGCTGTGCTCACTTCACAATCATATCATAGCTACAGTATGCAGTTTAGTACTTTGTGACTGACGGAAGCCGTAAAGCGACAAGGAAAGAAGAATTGCTGAGCAGCGCTATGCGTATTGGCTACCTTACTATAATCCCACACCTATAATCCGTGCTGTTAGTGGTGTCCCAGTTTAAGGAGTGCCCGGAACACGGCCCACTTATTCTGTACATATGTAACCGTGTGTATTCCCCCCGTCTCTGCCATAACACGTTCGGGCGCTGCAGGTATTTTGAAGAAAATAAAATAAGTAAATGAATAAATAAATAAATTGGTAGTGAACCTGAATCGTGGGCTTGAAATAAAGTGCTCTTGTGAATGTGTATAAAAGCCATATGTGGCTTTCTTTCAGTGGTGGTGCACGTCGATGTGTTAGCTTCTAGGGCGCCAGGACTGCGTACTAAGGGGGTTACAGCCAGCTTTTATAATGTTACAGTCAAAATCACTACCTCATCATTCTCTTTCGTGATGGAAGTCAAGATTTTAATTCTGGGAGTGATGCTGGTTGCGCACAACTTCAATAATCTTACGTTAATTGTAACGTCATGACTCATTCTTTACTTTTCACAGCACATCGCTTCTGCTGAGGGATTACAAGCTCCCTGAATTCACAACCGATATAGACACCATTTGGAATCAAAATATCTCCCACTTTGGGTTCCTAAATCTCCACAGGCATTCCGCAACTCCGGCGGTGGTCCGGGAGGCCCTCAATGTGCTCAAGGTGATTTTTATTTGTTTGTTCATTTTCACAAATTTTTTAGAATGTTGTGAGATTTGGAACCTCAAGCCATGTTAAAGAAGGAGTTTGAGGCCAACCATTTGGCGTCTAAGTGTTGCATTATTCCTTTAACTCAGGCCACCCAAACCATGCATGTCGATGCTCAGTTGTGGAGCATTGCAACACCTCCTTCTAGACCTCTATGCTTCCTATATTTTGGATTATGTCCTTGAGCACATAACGTGTAAGGTGTAAGCAATAGTCTACGCAGTGAAACCTAACCGATAAGTAATAGGAAAAGCTACAGCTATACCATGATTAATGCATTCACAAAGCTTTCATGGTGACACGAGTCCTGTCTCGGGACACCTTGTAAAAACTTAACGAATTTCATTTAACTTATTTGCCACGAGCGTATTTTGTTCCTGTACTTATCTCTGCCTAACTGATATTTTACACAGCTAACATGTTTATAAAATAATCAAATTTTTCTTATCTACTGACGAAAAAATCGATGCTCGAAGACCGCACGTCAGCTGCTTAAGTGTCCTGCGTTTGCAGTTTGGTTAAAAATTCGACACATCACGTGGTAAAATTATCTCCGGAAGTTCGCAATACACGCACAGAGAGTGACATACACTTAAATAAGAGACGTAGCACTGCGAGACGACTTAATATATGTCTCAACGTTTTGGCAGGGCCTGATATTCATCAAGGCAACTTTTCTTGTAGCGCCCTTCGTTTATATGTGCAAAAGATCACAAGGAAAAAAAATGTTCTTGATAAAAATGAAGTCTTGAGTAAGCGCGACGTCTCATCCACGCTATCGTTCAGAAGTTGAACACTTCAACAGAGGCGTAATGTTGAGGCTCGTGTACAGTGCGATGTCAGTGTACGTTAAAGCACCTTAGTGGTCGAAATCTCAGGAGCCCTTCTCTGTAGAATGACCTTTTGCATCAGAAGTTTGTCACACCCTCTACAACACGGAAACAGATTCACTGCCATTTACAAGGCCATTGCCAAAGAACTAGGATGGCGGAGTGCAGTTGGGACCGAGGGGGCCAGCATCTATCGTAATTTTTGCTGTGGTCTTGATTGTCTCCACAGAAACGCTACAGAAACGCCGTAACTCGAGTTTATTCAGCGGCACTGCTGCACTACCTCCGATGCCCCCTCTACCTCTTGAAGTGTAAAACCCTGACGATACCTTGCCTCTGCAGTGTGATGCTGGCGAAAGCATGGAAGGATACAGAAAAGCAACCAAATTTAAGTGAGCGATGTCATGTCCACTTGGAAGCATGCACATTAACTAAGTGCGAATGGAAGCGGGCCTGACGCCGGTTTTCAAAAGTTATTTTTTAAAGACGATAGTCTTTCGTGGGATACTTCAAAGCAGAAATTTTGGCCTGTCTGTGTGTGTGTGTGTCTGTCCTGCTTTTCACCCGATTCAGTACAATGGCGAAAGTTTAACCCCTTCCTCAACGACCACCCATCTTGATCTGGTTTCGGCGTTCATACGCAGAAACCATTATATCAAAGAGCGAATATTACGCATATCTGAGGCACAACATGAATACGTGAGTATTGGGCGGTGTATTGCTCTATTTGAGAAAATGCATAGATATGTAATTCTAAAGACGGCAGTGTTTTACGCTGCGTTGACAATGCGATGCTCTGAACGAAAAAGCGGACGTTTCCTACGCTTCAGTAAAACGGCACGGTGCTGCCACCTACCAGTAGCTCTGCGTACTACGCAAGCTTCTTGCATTTCCCGATATCATGGCCAGATGGCGTCCATATCTCACGCAGCGCTGCCTCCATTTCATCAATGCCAGCCACATGCAGCCGATTCAACCTAGACGGGGCGCTGTCTGAGGGAAGGCAAAACATAAATTGTAATTTGATGATATAGAACACACTCTACAAGACATGCCCAGACAACGCAGGGAAAAGACCGACGAGCAGATTGCAGCGGACGAGCGCCGGCCTGCGGATGCCCGCCGTCTAAAGCGTACCCAGGAAACGTCACAGCGACGAGCCCAGCGGCTAGCGAAAGATCGTGAATCCAGGCGCGCCCGGAGGCAACAGGAAACAGACGAGGTGCGCGATGAGCGAATTGTCACTGACCGAGAGGCTAAGCGAGCGTACCCGGCGGCTGAAAGGACACCCGAAGCTCGTGCCGAAACGCAGATGAACCGGGACTCATGTAGTACGGCCGGTAGAAGACTTTCGACGACATTTGCAGCGAAGCACGGAGATACGCGGCCAATTTTTAGCTTCTTTAATACAAGGAACGATCACATTTGCCCATGTCTATTAAGCGGCATGGCTATATTTTATCACGATAATATGCCAGACGGAGCCCTTACTTGAGGCGTACATGTAGCACAATGCGCGAGAGACGCCAAGCAAGGCTCCAATTTACTTTCACGGTATGCCTCTTAGACCTGCCTCCAGCCTTCCTAGAATAGAGTCCATAAAAATACTGTTGTCTAATTCAGTACTCAAGCACCATTCGCAGAAAACGCAGTTCTGCAAAGCGATTTCTTTTACTTCTCTCACCACAGGCTATACACCTGCACCTGGAACCGAACACTTCAGCCACAAGGCCTTCTTACTACGTCTTGGGCTTGTCTCTAGACCTTCCGACTGACTACTCGGTTGTCAATTTGTTGAAGTAAGTCACCCTCAGACGTCGTAGCCGGGCCACTTAATGCTGAGAATGTGATGAATGTATAATAGGGACAAATAATATACCATGAAATACTGCAACAGCCTGCGGAAATAGGCCTTGTCGTAGCACTCTTCAGTTTGTTCGAAGAAACGCTTAAGGCGAAATGAAGGAAGTCATGAAGTAAAACGCAACTTTAAGCTTTCCGCGTTTTGCTCCTAGTTCAGATTGCCATCACTCTGGCAAAGTGCACGTCCTCACAAGCGCCTATGCACCACCACCTAACTCACCCTTGAAGCTTGCCGCATTTGAAAGCATGTACTGGATTGAATTTGGAGCGCCATCGTCTCCTACAACCAGCCGGTCTCCGCTACAACAGCATTGATAGGCTATTACAATTAGATACACAGTAACAGATATTACAAAACATTGCTTCAGTTCATACACAACGCAGGACTGACAGCACACATATAATACATACACACCATGAACGATGCCTTGAGGGCAAATCCGGTTCATTAAACATGCTACGGCGCAAAAAGAAACGAGGAAGAGAAGAGAGCAAAGGAAAGATACAGACGAGCGCGAACTACCAAATGTTTATTGGCGTTCAGGTACACAGCTAGGTGAGCTTTCCGACATGCGCAGCGAAGCAAAACAATGCGACATCAAGCATGCTATCGTGGCATACGTTTGTCTAAAAAGCGTCTTTCAGTGGCGTGTTTCAGTGGTGGCGCTCGTATGTATCTTTCCTTTGCTGTCTTCTCTTCCTCGTTTCTTTTTGCGCCGTAACATGTTTAATGAGGTAAGTGACCATCTAGCCAAAAACAAGTGCTTCTTCAAATCCAGTTCGTAATAGAAGAAACGAGAAAACATTGCGGAATACAGTCGACGTCTAATTTGCAGACACCCGAAGAATCACGAGGTTGAGCGCAAAATATAGTGCCCCCCAAAAATGCAGTTCAGGCCCTTTTTACTTCCTCCTTATGCAAATAACGCGCCCACGACGCTCACTTAGCGTAATAGACAACCGATGGTCAGATCCTGCGGCTCATTCACTGCATACATAATGTGGCCCCAACACGGCCGTCTCGTGGTTATGCCACTCGACAGCTGATCCAGAGTTCGCTGCATCGAAGGAGTATTGAGGCCCATGTAATGTGCGCTGTCAGTGCAAGTTGAAGAATCCCATGGTGGTCAAAACCACTGGAGCCTTCCACTACGGCGTCTCACATAGTGACATCGTGATTTTGGGACGTAAACGTCCAGAAAATAACAACGAATACATAATGTGCATAAATCGTAAGTTTCAATGATTACTAATCCTTATTTACGAGGTTTTAAATTTCAAAAAACGTGGTGTGATGACAACGCATGCCCCGTAGTAGACCACCTTGGAGTAAGATCATATCGGCTCCTTCAGGGAATACCTAAACACAACGAAATGGTGTATTCTTCATTCAACCTCCGTGCAAATGCGGACGCCATGGCCGTGATTCCTAACCACAGCTGGTTGCATTTCAAGGATAAGTGCCTTCGAAATGCGTAGGTATTAACACAAATTCGTTACGGTAACTTTGTGGGAGCTCGTGTAGATTACTAAGAAGCATACACCGTGCCCCGTGTCAGTGGTCATCTCCCAGTGTGGGCGCGCTTTTTTGTGTAGGTAAAGTGCATTGCAGCGAAGCTAAGTTTTTGAGACAGTACACGGCGGCAAATGAATTAACGCGGGCTGAAGAATCGAAGATAGTTAACACTACATTATAGTGAATTATGACGCATTCCGAACGTGCAATCAGAGCGAGAAGACCGCGTAATTGCAAGCCGGTGAGTTTCAGCTTGCGAAATTTGTGACCGCACTCTACGTTGCACATGCACAGGACACTGCGGCTTCGTCGAGTACCTGCAGAACTCCCCATCTAAAAATTTGCTTTCTTTGAACAGGGGCACAAATATACGTACTACGCAAGCCTGCCAAAGTATGCGCGTAGGAGTTCCTCTCAACAGTCCAGGATTTCACGGTAAAGGCTGGGTTATAAGTGTACCACCTATATCCCGCTGGAATAAGTCTTTACGAAAGAAGAGTACGAGAGGAAAGGCAGCTAGGTAAAGAACTCATTGTCCTCATTGCCACGTCGTCAGCGTCCATTTTTTGCGTCAGTTCTCAATTACAGACTGTGAATGGAGAAACCAACCCTGCAACACGTGTCAATGGACCACGACCTGCGGCATGCTTGCAATTTCTATACTGTGCATTACGCAGTTCCGACAGGAGCGCGAAGAACATTCAGGATATGCTTGTCTTCGTAAGACTACTTAGTTCAGTGCACAGGTCCCCAGCAGTTCCCATTACTAGTGGTATCATGAGATCACTATATAGTCTTATTTGAGAATGATGAAATTGTTCATTGTTGGATATTCAAGTGCACCCTGCTAGAGGAAGTGTAAGAGCTTATCGTGGGGCCTGTACACCCAGGTGGCCTGGGTTAGAGGTGGCACGTACCCCAGAATGCCTGGCACCGCTAAATTGCTTGCTCGTTTCGCGTTGTACCTAATGCATCTCGCGAACGCTCGGCGCTTTTTCTTGCATACCCGTAATAAGTGAACCCAGACTTTTCGGTAATATTTGCCTTAGTTGAAACAAGATTGCTGCTCGGAAAATACTGTTTTTTTTCAGGACAGTGTTCGCGCCATCCCTGTTCATCTCGATCGCGCACCTGTCCTACTCGGTCAGCAGCTTCCCAGACTGCCGCATATTCCCAGTGGCAATGGAGCAGCCGCCGCCGGGCCTTGACCGAAGGAGTGATTATAGTTACGGACACACAATGGTACGAATTGTAGCAGATATCGAAGTGTCCTTGACACAGTGGGGACAGTATTGCTGGGCACTAGTTGAAGCAGCGAGCACAAACGTAATCAGCGGTGTCGTGCGTATGCGGCCTCATTACTAAGAGTAAAGATGTCTTCGCCTACTAATAATTACTACTAGAAAACAAGAATTCTGTGCTATTTTGAAGACGTGTTTGTGTTGAAATTAGCACCAAGCCGCCTTCAGCATGAATCCTATAATCTCTACGTGAACACTGATTGTCGCCTTTTGGTGCGTTATATTTGACTTAAAGCTGAAGCTAACAAGTAGGTAACAGAAACAAGGTACTCTTTGTCATAATGAGCCTTCCGCATCTGCACCCATGAACATATCGACGGAACTATTGAACCGTAGATTGCTGAAACAGGGGCAGCACGCCTTGACAACGAGGAAATTGATTATGTGAGCCCAAGCCAACTGAATGCACACCAATGGTCGTATTCCGCACCCTCCTAAGTCAGCGTCGTAGCAAGAATGCCCAGTGCGTATATGTAGCTAAAAGTCGAGGCTCCCAAGTGTGGGCGCGAGCTCTGTGATTAGGAATCTATAACTAGGCACGGAATAATAATGTTGACGAGCGCTTATTTTAAAGTATTGGTTGTATGGATGGTTCCGTTTGCGTGACCAATACGCTAGCTGAAACCTGTGCTGCAAACGCGCGCTTTACAGAACGACAGCATGGCTGTACTTTCGGAGGTGGACAAGCTGGGCCTCTCCATTACCCTTGCCGTCTCGTTTGGCTTGAAAGGACTCTACTACGCCCCCAAGTTCGCCGACGCTTCTTCGCCGAAGCCCGACGAGTTCGGGCCTTTCAAACCGTGCGAAGATTTTCAGTCCGCTAAATACGACAACCCCAGAACGGTGAGCCGCCAAACTGTTGAAACCTTTATCAGCAGAATGCACTATATGCAGGAAAGCTATAGTGTTCATCACAAATACCCAGTCTTTCACGAAGCAGTTTTGTACATTCACCTTGAAGTAGATATGCCTTGTGTGTCCGTAGCAATGATGTGCACTATAGAATAATTTGAGCGTTTAAATGCTTGTTTATTCCTCGCTGTAGATTTGAATACGGCTGAAAAAGTTGCAGTGTTGCACTGTAGTGGATTATATTTTGCCTATCGATATCGCAGTCCTGGGAACTTACGCAGTTCCTGGGACTGCGTTAGCGGTTAGGACAATTACGACGCCGTTACGTATTGTATAGGATACTGCCACTCATGAGATGAGATTGCTATGTAAACCAGCGCAGTTTTACTTGGTCACTGGAAGTTGTGGGGAGAGGACATTCCTACCAGCCTGCAAACACTTGAGATAAAATTGCTAGGCAACCTACACAGAATGACTTGAGTATTTTATGTTCTGAAGAAGTGGGACGGTGCCAGGTGGATGTTGCTTGCCAGTATGCCTGTACTACATCAACAGCATGCACTACATGAAGGTCATTTCAGGATCTGAAAAGTTCACGTGCTGTAGCGATTCTTGTCTTTTACTAGTCACATGTGTATATTTAGCGAATAATTTAGAACAGCCAAAATACTTTAGGAGGACGCATATGTGTTCATGGCACTTTCATTTTCTTAAGGCAATTTGTCATCCGTGATTTTTTTCTTTAGTACCTTAGATATTTGTTGACTAAACGCAGGATGTTTTATTCCCTAATGGCACACGTGCCTCTCCCCACTGATGGCCACTGCGGCTTCGCCGTGAAACACATATATCAAACGGACAGGCAATACTAGGGCAGCGTAGAAACTCGTATAAACTCGCGTAGAAGCACGTTCTTACAGTTGCTGAGAGCACTGGCATGTTATATTTATAATATTTCGCAAATGATACTCCTAGCGTATTTGGTCACCTTTACGAGAAGGTCTCATACGATAATACATGTCTTTGAAGTGGGTGCTCGTTATCGAAAGTCTTGTACGTACGGCAGGATTAGTTCGTGCAAACGTACGTTTAACGATCAACAACGCGCAGTAAACATAAAAGTAAATTGATGTAAAGATGGGATGTCTTCCACATGGTACTGTTTTACGTTTCTGGGCCCTCAGGCAAGGCGTTTACAACTAGGCAAAGCGGGTACAACTGTAGTTCTGTTTCGCGTTCATTTTGTTACCGAGTGCCGCCGACGGCTCCCGGTGAAACTCCCGCATAATTTGAAAGTGCGTTCAGAAACACAAAAGAGGGATTACACAGGTTTACTTGTAGGCGTAAGGTAGTGCGGTAGTTTTAACATTCCCCTTTCTATCAACACGATATATCTACTTCAGTTGCAAATAATATTTAACGACCAAGCATAAAAATATGATCGACCATAAAAACGATTGTTATGTCATTGCTTTAATAAACTAAGCGAGTAGTCACGTCTCTGAAGTGGCGTGTTCTGCTCTCCTTTGCATTTTGCTGGTTGGCTTTCCTTGACATTTTCATTGACCTTGGATAGTCACCAAGATTTCAGCTCTCACCAAGGGCGAACGGGAGACTCGCCCTTATTGCACTTCGGCTTTGTCATGGTCACTGCATGTTTTGACATACCATGGATTATGAAAGGCTTAAGCACCGTTGCGTAAGGATAGAAAACATGGTTGAATATCTTTATACAGTTAGCGTACTCAGTCTTAGTCAGTTTGATATCAATGACCGTTTTCTGCGTTTGTGTTTCGGAGCCTTTTGTTTAAGAGCTGTGCTGTCGTGCTACCAAGGTTGCAAGTGCATATTGTGATGAACTTTCGAATCTTGATAGAAAGTTCTTAGACTGCTGTATTGAATAACTTGCAGATCCCTTACCGCGGACGTACTTCCCCCTCTCCTATTTTGTGTACCTTGCGAATATGCACACGGTTCAAATATTCGCCGAATTTGTTGTTTGCATACCACTGTAAGAAAAAAGAATTTGTCTTATTCGAATATTCAAGCTGAGTTGAATATTTGGAAAGATCCAATAAGTGATGCACTTCATCATGCGAAAAACGATTGATAGCGTTTCTTCAATGTGTCGAGATTGGTGATACTTTCACTGATAAGATCAGTTTTTTGCGTAGGCCGGAGAGCGACTAGCAACAAGCACGCCAGTGCATAAGACTTATCGCCGCCAACATACGCTATCGGGATAAGTGTGTTCAACTACGTGCTTCGCGGCTGGCGACTACGGCACCAGATACGGCGCATATTGGTTGCTTAGTGCGCGGGATATTCGCGGAAAGAATTTGATACCACGTGCAAAAAATAGTTCTAGGCAAACTTCATTTCACGCTAATAGAGGGACGTATATTTAAGGGACGTCTTTGCAGCGATTTTTTTTTCACGACGCTTCCATCGTGGAAATGCTGTTCTACTGTGAACGCCAATATGTCGCGCTCAGCACGCATAATAAAGGCATTTCCATTTTTAGCGGATTACTATGACAGGAGCAGCACGTGTCAATTGTGCGAGCAGAGATCATGAAGCAAAAAAAAAAGGACACCAATACATTGTTCATGATAACCCATATATCAATAGGACTCTTTCATGTTCTTTGGTGTAAGATACGGCCCACACGAAAATATTGCATTTCCTTTGGGGCGGAGAAGTTATGGAATATACGATATTCGCTTCCATATGAGGAATACCAAGCGCAGGTGTACCTTCAAAATAGGGCACACGCTGATACATTAGGCGTGTACATTAGGTGTGTACATTGGGTGTGTACATGACACATTAGGTGCGTGCATACATATCTCTTTCTAATAGCCCCTGCAATAATCGGCTAGATTACGCTCGTAATTATTCTATGAGCTCGAATTATTGGCACATATAGTTCTCCTGCTCTTTGTTCATTGAAACTATGTACTTCTCAGGTTTGTGGTGAGGCTGGGTGGACAGCATCACAGTCTCCGCCGACGCTCGCATACAACGTGGCCAAGAAAAGGACAATAACCTATCTAACTGAGGCAGCGATAGCGTCACTGGTAAGCGAAGGCACCGCCAAGTCAATGTGTGAAAGTTCATAATTTCTTGAGATATTTCTTGCGTGTCGACGTTACCTTCGATTTGCCAAATTTTGAAGTACCCACATTGTATCGGTAGCAAGAAAGTAAGTAAGCAGACTTTTTGTTGCAAAAGAAATCAAGTGGATTGTTCAACTGCTGAATTGAGAATTAATGGATACTGTACTGAAGCTGTAACAACGCAGAGCCAAGATTAGCCCTCACTAGTCGACATTCTCTATTATTTAGCTAGAAAAAGCCAAATATAGCCAAGGTCACCTAAGCAACTGGGAAGGGATATCTACATCAATCATTGTATTTAAAGGCCAATACGGATAAGTTGAGAGACTCATGTCAGACGGTTTAGCCTATCTCACGCCTTCGTTTAGTTTGCCTTATGTGAATCGTTCCTGTTTTATTAGCGGCTGGCTGCAAATGGCTTATTATGATAAGTGACGATAAATTGATAGTGACGACAAATGGAAGAGTGATGATATATCTTCAAGAAAAAAGCACAGCGCCCCTGCTCTCGATAAGGCAAGCAGGCTCCCAATGAGGTAGTAAGTGTTTTCATTCGATCGCTATACACAAGGGCGAATGAAAGTAGTACCACAGGTGGTTTTAATCAATGAGTACCCTAGGCCAGCCATCTTGCACACCCATACGATATTGCAATGTTTTGCACCCATTAGAAGACGGCAATGAATGCCGGCAATTGTGAGAACAGCCTTTGTCAAAGTTTGATGCATCCTTCACGGACTAAAAATGTTCATGAACTATTTGCAGTAACAAAGGCAGGAAATGTACTTTGTAGCCTTGGTATCAATCAATCATCTGTTTTATATAAAGAAATCTAGAAATGCACTTTGTAAATTTGTTTATATAAAAGAGATGATTGATTGATACCTGGTTTTTACGCCATAAAATCGCGATATGATTCTGAGGAAGGCTTTATTTGAGGAGTGCGCAAATTTGACCTCCGGGGGATCTCTAATGTGCATTGACATCGCACAGTGGACAGACCCCTACATTTGGGTACATGGAAATGCGATATCAAAACAGGCTTACTCGCTCCGTCGGGTACATGTTGATGGTTAGGGGAAATATCTAGAAACTATTGAAATAATAGAAAGGCATCAGAAAACGAGGACGCAAGTGAAACGAATTAAGGCGAGAACATGAGCACGTACTGACAACCAAGCGTTTATTGAGAAGCAGGATATGCATTAGGCGACCAGCTGTGAAGATACCAATTTACGGTCCAAAGTTACTGCCACGATAACCGATTTCCATTTGGTGCAGTGCCTTTTCGCTATGACATGCTAACTTGCCCTGGAATCTATTCTTATAATGCTGCAAAACATGAAAAAAATGTTGATGTTTTTCTGTGTTCAACAAGAGTAAATGAAGGGACGGAAAGGACCAGGCAGCCGCTTTGTGCGCTTTACTTGCGAACCGGCTCTCACTCGTATCAGCTAGATAGCAAAATGCCGATGAAATCGTGGCGTAAGTCTCGGAGGTAATCACTAACATCTGTTATCAGAGACGTCTGAAAATGTGCTGCTAGATGCAGGCATTAATCAATGCAGTTTCTCTTCGATACACCAATGGCTGAACAAAAGCAAAGCGCACAAGCATGCAGTAGCAGCGAGCGATCCGTACAACTTCACAACAGTCACAAACGAAGCGGCCGGTTAATTCATCACAGCATGGAGTACGCGAATCACAACCACTGCGGCCAGTGACTTCCATATGCCGATTCATTAAGGCTCGAGACAACGAGATAAGCAGGCACAGAGGGGTATCCCTCACCAAATTGAAAGTGCTTCGTTTCTTTATGCCAACGGCTGAAGAAAAGCCAAGCGGAGGAGAATGCGGTAGCTTCGGTAATGAGCACAAATCATGCAACAGTCACGACCGCAGCGGTTCGTTCTTTCAACACGGCACGGACGACGCGAGTCACTACCGCAAAAGCTCATTATTTCCAGATATCGGCTCACTTAGGGCCTAGACAACGCGACAAGTAAGCACGGACGAGTGATGGGGCACCGAATGGAAAATGCTAGGTTTCTCTGCGATATGACAAGGGCTGAACAAGAGCTAAGTGCACGGACACGCGGTAGCGCCGGTGATTCGTACCACACAGACAACAGTGAATTCAAGATTATTCGAACTTACCGTACCGTACTTTGACACTCGGTGTGTAGTCTACGTCGTTGCATGGCCGGAATTTCCAAAAGATGTCGACAGAAGTGACAGAAGAGGAAGCCGTCGCAGCACGTTCAAAGGGGAGCTACTACGTGCGACTGCCGGGCGCCGGCGCGCCGGCAGTGTTCTTGCGCGCGCCTTGGCCGAGGCGGCGACACCGCGAATGTTCGCAACTAAAAAGTAGGGCGTTTCAATTTTAATACTGGAATATGATAACGGGCACAGTACTGGCCTCATATAAACTGCCTAAGGTAACGGCAGTCACGAGCGATGAATCGCACTAAGCGAAACATCTCATTTTACCCCAAAGTGACATTCTGTTGCATGGAATGGTCACAACAGTTCAAAATGGACGCGGCATGTTGTTTCGGTCGTCTTACAGGGGTAGATTGAAGCGGTCTCGTACTCTCTCAAGGCACGGAGTGAAACAGTCCTTTACTATTTTGGCCCAGAACGAGTGAAAAGCCAATTAGTTCCTCGAGAGAGTAGAACGAGGCCTGTAGGAGTAGGTGACCTTTTCACTCTTATTGCAACAGTTCCGATATTTCGGGTGCGCCAACGAAACGCAAATGAGTTCTCCGGGGATCTGCAAGCTGGAGTAAGAAGTTCAGAGGTAAAATTGGCATCCACCTTCGTGTTCGACGAAGTTTCAAGCAAATCCGACTTATTTCTGAGGAATGAAAGCTCCTCGTATAAATATTCGTCCTTGTCGGGCGTTATAACCCGGAACCAACTCACGACGTTAGTTTCAAACCCGAGACTACTAGGACCAGTGGTGTTAGTGCCTGGTTCGAACTCCAGAGGATGAATCTTTCGCCAACAAAGAATCATTCATTTCGGAGAAATCCCCATGGATTTCCTTGTATGGCATTGTTGAAGGCACAGGGGGATACTGATTCTCGGTTTTATGTTCTAAACGAAGTTACAGCATATTCGCAGAGATGTTCATAGAAGTAATATCCGCCGCGCCTGCCACTCGATAGGCGCTCAGTAAGCACCAAAATTCCGCGAGACTCCTGCGCAAAAGGCGCGCTTTTACGGGCCATTAAAATTATACGCATGATGGATCTCAACCTCAAACGGCCACATTACATGGCTTCCTGGATGGAACGACACTGTAGCGATTCGCAAGCCCCTTAAGAAACTTTATTCAAAAAAGGAAATCATTTCACCACTTCCATAAAATGGAACGATAGGGACCCTAAAAAGGAAGCTGGAGCCTTCGTAGCCAGTGTTTCAGACGGGACGGAAAGCATCCAGTAACGTCATCTTTTTAAAGAATAGCGGCAGCTTTCTAGCTGCACGTGAAACAAAATTGCCCATTCGCTCGAGCTGGAGTACAACGATATTTCACTTATATGTTCCTCTATTGAACGGCACCGATTTCTCACTACCTTAAGGAAGTGCCGTAAGGCCACGCCTTTGGAATGCCTCCAGGGTTCACAGCGGACAACTTTCGAACAGGCAATCCGTGGTGGATAATGCAAACGTGAGAGAAATAGGGAACGCAGTATACGAAGGTAACAGCAAAAAATCGGTCAAACAGAAACTGCATTTACGAGAAAACAGAACCCATGCGCTAAAAGGTAAACAAGATAACGTTATAAACGACGTCGACGCGATACTGAAGGTAGAAGATTTCTATTCTGAAATGTAGAGCTCTCACACAGACCATGCAACCTTAGTAGAAATCAAATCAGGGAAGGACATAATTTAGAAGGATCGAACGCTGGGCGAGTTGGTAATCCATGACAGAGAGAAAATGCGCGAATAAACAGGGACAATGACAAGGTGCGTGTGTCTTCCTTGTCCCTGTTTATTCGCCCAGTTCGTCTGTGTCAGGGAAGGACACTGAAGTTCCACGTACAACAACTGATGAAGTCAGAGAAGTCGTCCAAGGCATGTTCCGCCGGAGGAGCAGCAGGTGAACACGGCATAACAGCTGAATTGATCAAATACGAAGGGCACATTATATTTCAAAACTTGCGTCACTCTTTACGAAATGCATCAAGACAACTAGTGTACCGCTCAGCTAGAAAAACGCTTACGTCATCCTAATGCAGAAGAATGTTACATGAGAGAGTTAATAAATTACAGGCGAGTTAGCCTACTGGCAGTAAAAGAAAAGCTATTTACGAAAGTAATTATGCTAGGATAAGAGAAACAACCCGACTTCAACCAACCAAGAGAACAAGCTCGTTTTAGGAAAGGCTCCTCAACAGCAATGCTATGAATCTAACAATTCAGAAGCTCGATGATTATAACAAACCTGTTTATATCGCCTTTATAGACATACGAGAAAGCATTTGATTCAATCAGTTCCGGAAGCTTTGCTTCGACAAGGTGTACTTGACTTATACATGTGAACCATAAGTAACATCCACAAACATTGCACAGCCACACTTCTCATACACGAAAAGAGGAGAAAAATTCCCATCAAGAAAGGAGTCAGACAAAGAGATGCAGTCTCCCCCATGTTATTCACTGCATGGCTAGAACAAGCGGTCAAACGTCTAGACTGGCAAGAAAGGGGAATTAAGAACAATGGAGAATATCTTACCAATTTAAGGTTTGCAGGCGACATTGTGCTCTTCTGCGAAGACGGTGACGAACTACTAATCATTATTGAGGACCTAAAGCATGGAAGTCTTAAAAATGGGACCAAAATGAATAGGCAAAAGGAACAGGAATTTAAAATTACCATCAACCCTTATAATGTGTGAACGAATACGGATATCTGCGGAGTTATTGACAGCGACGTCCACCCCTGAAAAAGAAATCCTCTGTAGAATAAGAATGATATGGAGCGCATTCGGGAGACATTCCCAAAGCATGACTGGAAACTTGCCACTGTCACTAAAGCGAAAAATATGTATTCACGGTACTCTCCCAGTATTAACGTACGGTGTAGAAACACGGACGTAAAATAAAAATATAGAGATAAAATTAAAGAGCACGTAGCATACAAAAGCGAGAAAAATTGTAGGTGTATTGCTAAGAGGAATAAAAACGAGCGAAGTGGATCAGAGACGAGACAGGATTAGCTGATATTCAAATGTCGTTGAAAATAAGAAAAGCGCACCTGGACGCGGCATAACATGCGGAGGAGAAATAGCAGGTGGATAGTAAGAGCGACGGAATGGACACCAAAAGAACGCCCATGGGCAGGTTAGGTGGAGCGGTGAAATTAAGAAGTTCGCGGGCATCAATTGGAACCAACTCGGTCAGGTTAGGGCAAAGCGGAAATAGTTTGGAGAGGTCCTCGTCCGACAGTGGACTTAAAGGACAACTCCGGCGGCTTTTCACCATGTTTCGATATCGATGTTTTCCAATGTTACTGATAATCCTGTAGCAGCCAGGATGGTTCAGTTCGCTCACAAACTCACCGATAATTTTAGATAACCTACAGAAAGCCGCGTTCAAACCGAGACTGAAACGGGTAGATGCTTCGTGCAGCATATGCGACGACGTCACAGCCTTTTCCAGGAGAACTGAATGATTTCCAAGCGGCAGCTTTGGCATATACTATGGCAGTACCGAGGAAAATACGCATTAAAAATGTCAATAAGTGGACACTGAATAATTGCCGCACTGGCCCTTTCAAGTGGGATTATGGTGGTGATGATGATGATGACGAGGATGCCCTACGTGAAGGCACTCGCCGTTTGACGACTTCCAAGTCATTCTGAATCCTTAAAAATTCAGCCCTGAAGTCAAACGGTTGGTAGGCGGTGTGTGCCTTGCTGTTACAAAAGTATTAGGGAAACATAACTTCGGGAAAGGCAATGGACCACATGCTTGTCGGCATATTCTAGATAAATAACACTAATTAATCTTGGAGTAAAGAAAGATTGAGCTCTTATTTCCGCAATAAAATCCCTAAATAGAGCAACCCTGCTATAGGACAACTCAGTGAATTCGATGGATATTTTCTGAAAAAGCACGTATCCCACTGCAAAAGTTAGAAAGGATCATTGTTTGTGGAGTAAGTGCTAACATTTGGAGAAATCGCCGGGCTTGTTGCTGTAAAATACAAAGCAGGCACTTTATAAATACGCAACCACGAACATAAGGCGAGCCGCCGATTAGTCCACTGCATTTAGAATCTACATTACCAAAAATTGGGGGACCCGTAAGCTTCGCCTTTAAGAGTTGAACAGGATAGTGAAATCCTGCCCCTAGTGTGCACTTCAGCCACTCAGTGCATACTCATTAATGTGCGTTTGTACACACACACGCACGCACAGACACAGACACACACACGCGCGCGCGCGACGTATCTATAGTAATGGTAGAGGTTTTCGGTCTATTTAACAGCACTTTTATATCAACTTCATGAAATTTTTTTACAGTAACGTAGTCACATGCTCCTCTATTATGAACTGCGCGTAGGCGTGACACTGTCATTCATAAATGATCACATTCTGTCGTCCTTCTAGCGTTAACTATCTGGCAGCTGTTCGATTTGTTCTTCTGGAGACCTATTCCGGCCAACCACAACAAGCATTGCCTTATGGTCAGTGAAATGGCAACTGCAGTACTTCACTTCATTAATGGTGTCGTGAGAAAGAAATGCTAAAAAAGTGGATGCAGAGCATCCGACGAGACCGCATATAGGCTCTGCTGTACTCCCATGGCCTCCGAGATGGCTGGCGTGCCCGCCGTCCTGGACGTCATCGTAGTCGAGACATTGTTTGATATTTAATCCGCTTGATGGACGTAGTTGTCCATTTTTGGAGCTGTTATTTTTTGCTCACGGGGGATTTTTCGCTCACAAGAGACGCCGTCACCAACGGCGGTGTTTCTGCGGAACGAGCTCCCTAACGCTATCGCGTAAAAATGCAGCAATGCTGCTTCGACATATCCTTACTGGAATGCTCAAGCCAAGCTGGCAAACATTTATTTACAGCCTGAACTCAACATAAAGGTTGTTACATTTGTGTGTATTGAATGGTTACCTGCGTATTTATATTACAAAACACGAAATAAAGCTGTTTTACCACATATCCAGAAGAGACATATCTTTTTAATTTCTCTTACAGGCATGTGATGCGAAAAGCTTCAATCTAGACCTGCGTTTCGGCCTCGCCGCATACGACGTGGACTACGACGACGGGCCATCGTGTCCGGCATTCGGTTTTAAGGAGCCAGAGATTTCCTCGACTAGCTTTAACAGAATAGTTGACATAGGTTTACTGAGAGATTTCATCCGCACCAACTTCACGAGCAAGTCAGATAATTCTAAATGCAAAGCGCTTTCAGATTCTTCCGCGCTTCTGCATGGTTAATGTACATGGAGGAGCTGGTGCGTTCTATTTTCGCAGAGCAACGTCGTGACTGCTTAATTTCTAGTGCGAACATTGACTGTTTTCGGCTCGAGCTTGCGTTCCGCGTCTTCTGTGAACCCAGTGTGACATACCTGAATTACGAAAGGTTTACGTTATTGCCAGTATATTTTCGGAATTTCTAGCATTCCTATTAAACACTTTTGCTTTGTAGAAGCGCCACTTCACCGTAGCATGTTCCTATGTAGGAGAAGAGGCCTTTCTTTAAATTCTGTTGCAGGGATATATATTTGCAGTGAAGAAGTAAGACAAGAAAGCCTACTCTTGAGGGAGGCTGTGTTGCAGGAAAAACATCAAGCAAATACACATGCAGGGACGGCTAACGTCGAGAGTACGCGTTCGTCCCCTTTATGTTGGCCCCGTTTGACTTGGTGCATTGGGACACTACTGAAAATACACGACTTTGGATGCGTAGCGAGGGGATAAAGGAATGCTACCTGAACACAGCGACAGCGCGAAGACGGTGTCCATGTCTGGTTGCATTCTCAAATTAAGCGTGCTATATACATATAGTCTTCATTTATCGATTTGTCACTATACACCATGCCGGTAACGCGGTAACACGATCGATTAGTGGATTGTTTCTAACCATTTTTCGTAACATTTATACGTGTGATGGTGGCCTGAGGAGAGTGCCAACTGCCTGTCTTGTACTTCGCTGTTAAGTTCAAATTTTGCTACAACAACTTTGGAAACGCTTGCTTTATATAGTGTGTGACAGCGAATATAATTTTTAGTGGTGGTGCTTTACCTGCCAAGACCACTTAATTATTATCATAGTCTTGCGGTGGAGGGCTGCGGAAACGATGACCACCTGTGGTTCTTGAGCGCGGCGAAAAGGTACGGCATTGCATATTAGAGTGTATTGAGCAAAATTTGCACGTACAAGAACCTCATTGACGGAAATATGTTAGCATATATATATGCCTCTGACACTATGCAAGGATAGGATCCGGCTTGGCCACCCAGTGCAGGTTGTTCGTTTCGGTGTTTAGCATTTATAGTGTAAGCTGTTATGGGGTCTTTGCGGTGAGCGAAGTTATTGGTGATGATGCCTGCCGGTGACACCCGTGTCCCTAACCCTTGTCAACTTCTATGCTAGGAAAAGCTAGATACCAGTGCACTTGGCCTCGAATAGGGGTTGGGCCACTAAAATCTCTTTATTTATTTATTTATTTATTTATTTATTTATTTATTTATTTATTTATTTACACATACCTTAAAGGCCTCATCACAGGCATTGTGTAAGGGGGGCAAAAATACAGAATCCTCCCAAACCCTCACAACATGGCTGGCCATCTTGCATTCTAAGCAACGGCGCTGATATTCTAAGATAGGCAGTGACGTTCACCCCTGGCTCTCACCACGTAGTTGAGCATTTCCCATTCTCAGCCACGTCTGTAATCATAAATAGCGGTCTTTCAGGTATGCCGCCAGCCGCCAGCGGCGCATCCATGAACGTACACATGAAAAAGACGACGATGACGATAAGATTAGAGAAAAGGAAGTAGGTTAATAGGAAATTTCTAATTGAAACGAACGAATCTTACCTTTATTTTCATCATTTCTGCTTCGCCAAACCACACATATAAAAGCACTCTAAGTCAAAATAGTATTGGCCAATCCCCTCCATTGGCTATGTGCCAACTTACAGAGAAGAGGAAGAAGACGGTGATGACGAAGAATAGGAATGTGACGGCAATGAATGAAAAGAAGATGAAGCAAGAAGCAGACAAAGGAAGAACAACAGCAGGGGCGAGAAGCAGGAAGAAAATTCAGGCTGATAAAGGCCTCTGCGAAATCTGCATACAAGACTGACAAAGGCCTCTGCGAAATCTGCACACGGCTGGGAGTCTTTTCTTTTTTCTATAGCACCCGTGCTTACGCACATACCTTGTCTCAATACACTGCGCGCCCACTAATTCACGCAAACATCGCATTCGGCTCCTCGATCGCGTGTAGGCTTTAACAGCGAAGCTCTTTAAGCCAGCGGGAGGCACCTGATCTTTCGCGAGAAATGATCGGCATGTGTGTGTGGGCCCTTCTGTGGAATGCCGAGTGTGCGGAATTTCCCCGCGCACTTCCCTTGCGTTTGTGCCTTCCTCCCACTACTACTTAAAGGCAAAGAGTTTCATCAGACTCCTTTCTTGGTCCAACTGCCACATCAAGGCGCAAACACTTTATCAGACGTTAGAGCATCGATTACAAGCACCACAACGCTGCCTAGCTTCGGCGAGCCGTGGCGCCGATGCCTGCCGCCAGGAGTCTCGTAAC
The DNA here is from genome assembly GCA_013339685.2 of Hyalomma asiaticum. NCBI lineage: Eukaryota > Metazoa > Arthropoda > Arachnida > Ixodida > Ixodidae > Hyalomma > Hyalomma asiaticum. Next base: position 79,642,778 of record CM023488.1, on the reverse strand, counting down.
GGCCGCGGGGGCCGAAGTAGCATCACACCGCCAGTCGTCGTAATAAAAGCTCCACGTCGCGACTCCGCCACAGAATGCCCACTTCTCCGCACCGGGAACATCGCTGTAAGGACGGGGGATCAAAACTGATGCGTCACTCCCGAAGTAGAGTGAACCTGACTGGAAAGCAGCCGCGCCGCTACTCGGGGTGGTGTAAGACGACTTCAGACAGCGTCGCGCCATTGATGCCAGCCACGGCGACATGTCGGCGATGCTCAGATCCAGAGTTACAAGTCCGCTGAAAGGAGGGCCGTTTGTAGATGCAGAAGAGTCGGCAGAAGGATCCGGACGGGCGAGTCACACCACAGGAAGACTACGCAGGGATGACTGGCAATGGAGAAACAAACAACACATGACGTACCTCATGTATGAGGGATGTGTGTAGTAGCTTGTGATGCAGCGCAAAGCGCTCGCGAAAATATCCCGAGACAGAACTTTGTAGGGCCATCATCTTCACCGTTCCCGCCGTCTTCGCACTTCAGAAGCTGCCCCCTAAATATTTAAAAGAATTTCCTCGGATCCCTGAACTCTGAAATTGCCGCCTAAAATAAGTGAAAGCGATTACATGGTAGAGAAGTGCGAAAAGGTGAATAACACATAACTTTGGATTTTCATATCGGAGTTCAAACTTTTGAGTGTTCCTTCCTGCTGTTACCTCAAAGAGAGATAAGGCCATTACTAAAAGTGAGAATTTCCGCATTCTTCACGCATGACTGTTCTATTTACTTCGGTATCCGTGCAGATTTCGGATACACACTATTCTTTGTAAGCTAAGTTTCCATGATTAGTGACAACACAGCTTCAAAATATTGAAGCCATAGCATATTTGTCCCATGTCGTACAAAATGAAATGAAGAGGTGCGCCATATGTACACACGGTTCTAAATAATCAGAAGCTACTTCAACGACTCTGAGATAGAAAGGTTGATGCTGTGTCCGGATGGGAAATCTTCACTGCAAGAAAAGCGCTTGGCGGAACAACCACTGGAGTCTGCAGCGTGTTTAGTATTGGTTACTCAGGTAGTAGGAAAGGCGGAACTTTCCGTCTAGTGCCAAGTACAACAAAAATTTGGAGGACGGTTAAGTTTTGGCTTTAAGGATGGAACACGATAGCGTGAGTGTCATGTGGAGGATGTGTACGCAAATGAAGTACCCGGTGTAATGCGTCCTCTGATAGGTGAAGCTTCCCGGGCGCGCCGATGTTGCCACGCTAGGAATGCTGCGAAAACGTTTTTCGAAAAGGAAAACTGTAAAGGGGCTTACTGCAAGAAGTGTTACCACGCCGGACGTTCTTCGACACCATCTTCTTAACGTTCGCGTTAAATTTAGAGATTTCGTACGAGTACGCAAAATGCAAACGTGTCAAGATATTTTCCAGAAAAGCTCATTTATTTGGGGACTCAATATTGTTCATTACATGCAGTGAGACACCTTAAAACGCTTGTAGATACGTCGACGATTGGTGAATATTGCTTTGTGAATTATATACCATCTTTTGCATCATGCAGATTGCCTTTTATAAGTGCCGCATTTTTCTCCCTAGTTTTCTAGGAAATGGTTCACAGAAGAGGCGTATTCAAGATTTACTTAATGAGCAATATCGTTCGATATAGGCCGACTTCCATAGTTGCAGTTTTCTCAGAAGCAGGCGCTGGCGAATGATTCTGGCGGGATCCATGCCCTTGAGACCAGCACGAAGGTTACGATGTTTCTCCTTGACAGCCTGTTCTTTGTAAAAACGGGAAGGAAATTTAGTTCGCCTGAGGGAGCGTTGACACTGGTTTTAATGCATTGTATACCGATACAATATAACGTTGAGAGAGAGAGAGAACACATTATTGATGAATCCGGAGATGATAGCCTGGTTAATGGCCTGGCTTGCTACTCCAGGTACTTAGCGGTGATTATGATATTTACAGTGATCACGTCTAACACAAAAAGTACATACAGTCACACTTACTCACACACTCATATATACATATATACACGATAACTCAGTTGAAGTTTTCACAAGCCGTATGTATTTCAAATGCAGAGTTGTCATTAACAAAGTAAACATGTTCTGCAAGTGTTACGTTATGACATGTAAAAATGAACATCTTAATGAACCAGTCTAGCGACTGACATGCAGTATCCTGGCATGATCGGCGCAAAGGAAACTGAGAGAACTGCATCATATTTTCTGTCACTTGCCTAGGACACCTTACCGATCTCCCACGCAAGATGCGCAGAGAGATCGACGCGAAGCTACTAAGCATTAAGATCCGCTCTGCCCCTACGGGGTGAAGCACCCAACGTTCCGAAGATTACTCCCGCAGTGCTACAGCAACAACAACAACGACGACGACGATAACAACAACTACGACAACAACAACAATAACAACAACAACAACTACTACTACTACTACTACTACTACTACTACAAGAAAAAGAAGAAGAGGAGGAGAAGCGGGAAAGACACTGAGAACGAAGAGAGAGCACGCTATAAAGTCCAATTCAAACAGCGACATTCTCACGCCGTTTGCATAGGACTAGAAGTTTTTTAAACGGCCCATCTGACAGCGTCGCGTGCTTTGAATGGCGACGCATAGAAAAAAAGAATGACCGCGTGATGCGAGTTAAAAGGCGCTCCCTGGCAATGCTTCAGAAGCCGATTACTGGCAGGGACTCCGAAACTGGGGGGCCTCGTGGGTGGAAGGCCGCCCCATTACCAGTTTTTTCAAAGGCGGCAGCCCCTGTTTTTCCAACTTTTCGGCAGCTTAGGCTGAAATCGTATTTCTTACAAGACCTATAGTTGAACTTTCAAACTGGTGGTTGTTCGATCCAATGGGTCCTAAAATCTGATGATAAAGTGAATATACAGTACAACGATGACACGACGGTCGGCTAAGAAGGCACAAATTAAGGCGCGCCACTCAACATACCTACAACGAAACTCTTCAGTAAATGACAGCTAGCTAAACCTACCTACAAAAATTTGGTGGGGTATTGACTTTTATATGTAGAGAGGACAATATGCGAATAGACAAAAATTATTTCCCTCGTGCCACCGCACTTCCCTACCGAATAATGCATAAGCCAGACATTGTTCAGACACTCTTTCTTCACACTACCTTTAACATCCGACCGGAACTCCAGAAAATCAGGAAATATGCGCAAAAAAATGAACCACGAGCTCACTGACTGCCCCACTAACATAAAGGCAGTTTTTCAATGGAGGTAACGGACGTTTTTAATGCGAACATGGAATCGAAGAACAGGAAGACTCTTTATTCGAGCGTTGTACTTCCTCTGTGTAATGAAACCGGTGGGCACCATTGTTCTATGCCGCCCACCCTACTGCTTCCACTGGGTCCAGTCAGGTGGAGATAGTAAAATTAATGGACAGGCTCGTTGAGACCTATGAAAGGGTGCAGCCAGCTCGAATTGGTAGAAGTTCAAACTGCTCTGACTCGCCCCAGCGAGAGCGACATAAATATTTGAAAAGGAAAAAACGGAGCGCTAAAAAACGACACACAAAGCAGGAGGCTACACACAGGACTGGCGCTCAACTTTCAACAGCCGCCAAAGATAATCTCTGTCAAGATATCTTCGGCGGCTGTTTACATAAATTCGATGTCGCTTCAATAAACGTCAGTTGAAAGTTGAGCGCCAGTCCTGTGTGTGAAGACTCCTTCTTTCTGTGTCGTTTTTTAGCGCTCCGTTTCTTCCTTTTGAAGCATGGAACAACTCCAGCAAAGCCAAATTCTTCTAAGACATAAATGGGTGTTCGAAACCTATCTGGGTATCAGCCCTTTTCTAGGCCTGGTTGGCCCATGCGAGCAATCAGCGAGGATGCTTCAACGCTCTTTTATCATGCTGTAGGGTCAAAATAAGCAGCAGCGGCTTTTCGTGACTGCTTGTCAATGTCACTCTTTGACGCCTCATTCCAAATCCTAAGGGAGCGGACGAACTTCAGAGCGACAGAATTAGGGCGAAAGGAAGCTCACGTTTCCAGGGTTTTGCAACCAGCGCAACGCTTAAATCCACAGAGTAGCCTGAGGAGCAAGCAATGATTCACGACAAGTTGTGACAGGAAAGAGTTTTTTGCCGCTATCGATCGTATTACCAGCGAGATCAGTAAGTTATTTGAACGGCCTGGCATGGTGCAGCTGGTTTGTATCGAGTACATTTCTGCTGGCGCTGTTGTAGAAGGTCGAAACTTCGTCGCAAACGACCTCGTGAACTTGTAGAAGCACAGGTTCAAGATTTTGACATCAGCAGGTTTTCGGCGCCGTTCGTGATACTCGCAGCACTCCTACGCGGCACAAGTCTGGCCGCAAGAGACAACATTTTATAAATTCAGCAGGGAAAGTCCGCATATCTGTGCATGATGCTGAACTAGGTCACCCGGAACCGGCAACATGTGCTTACACGTCAATTTCTTCAGCCGATTGTTATTTTTTTTATTTAGTAATACTGTCAATCCCGTCAGAGATTTTTACAGGAGTGGGTTAAAGGGTGTACATATATTGCGGTACAAAATTATAAATAGTTAGGTAGGGTATACGAAATCATAAGGAAACTATGTTATTAAAAATATACAAAAATAAAGAAGGCGGAAGGCGGGCACATAAATTATCAAGATGAAAACAATTACCATCACTTTATGTCACAAATTTCGAATGTACCGAAGAAAAGGACAAAATATGCACAGCACCAACTCTTCTAAAGTATTGCTGATAGCACGCTCTCGCCAGCAAGTTCAGCAAATTTGTCGATAGTGGACTGGACGATCACCGTCTCAGCTAAAGTGTTCCATTGCCGAATAGCCCGCGGGAAGAAGGAAAAACTAAATGTATTGCTGGCGCTAAAGTATTCCTGGAGTGTAAGGTTGTGCTTATGACGGGTTTCTATGGTAGTGTTGTAAGAAATGTGGGTGGTTGCTTCCAATTTAACCTTGCTATGTATGATGAGGTACATAAATTTGAGGCGGGACAACATCGCACGACTGGCTTACGTGTGAAGACCGATCTCTGATAGCATTTGTGTGGGCGGACCAGTGCGCCTATATCTGTTGCAGATAAAACGCGCGGCATTCCGCTGGGACAGCCTCGATAGTACCTATGTGATTTCCGGTATACGGAAACCATGCCATGTTCGCATACTCCAAGACAGGGCATATAACTGTCACCTAGGCCGTGACAGTTAGACGCTCTGTCTTAGAGCGACAGTTTTATTTCAGCATTCTGAGACGATTAAAATCATCTTTGCGCATTGACTGACACAGACGAGGCGTACACCCCCTGGTCCTCCCAGTGCACTCGAAAAGAGCTACAGAACTGCGCTTGCATGCTGTTATGAAAGTTTTTTTTTTCTCTAGCAGGGCAGAACGAGCTGCAAGCTCCGGCCTTCTCTGACAACCTCTCATAACCAACGTACTCTGGTCGCACCAGCCATGGTGCTTGTCAGCGAGAACAGCTGTGTACGTAGTGGCTACCTTCGTGCCTAGCTCTATCACACTTCTGGACTTGTGCTAGCTGACATGTGATTCAATGCGGAAGCGAATAATGCAAAATAATAAAAATAATTTCTCACAGCTGTCAGAGCCCTCGTTCCATTTGCACGGTGTGCGCAGGCATGCGGTGCCTCTGAAATTTCCAGCCCTTTTTAAAGTGCATACCAGTGCAGAATAAGCGAGTATGCAAATATTTAATATTTATACGACCAAAACAAAAGAAGCAATAACAGATTTTTGTAATAAGATTTAATAATTCTTTTGTGAAAAACCGCAATGTGATTAAATAGGAAAAAGGAAATATTAAGAACGAATAAGCACAACGTACAAAGACGACAATACTTGTCACCCCATTTTAAGAGACGTTCCGGAGTTGCTCTCTATATGTATTCTGAAAGAAGCCCAGAGGAAAGAGAGATAGCCCCACAATCTCCTTCAGCTAACCTATCGTGTCACTCGAAGAGTTTCATCTTGCGTACGCTGTAAGAATTTACACAAAATACACTTAATCATCATTTACATACCTTGAGGAGGCATGAGGCGTAACAATGTACCACTTTTATGGTAATTCAGTTTTCATTCTCCCGCTTACCTTGTACCTACCTGAATACGCGGCCAGTGGAGCTGAAATTGCAGTATCGCCATGAAGAACCCCCAGAATCCCACGGAAGGCCATGAGTGTGGATCTGTGTGTATGTGCGAGTATCCGTTTTGAAGTACCAGGAATTCCGTGAACGTTTGGCGGCCTACCGATCGCATCCAAAGGTCCGTTTCAGGACCCTCAGCTAGCGTCATCAAATCTCGTATCAGTTCCGCCGTGATGTCACTGCGTGGAGTAAGCTCATGTGACCAGCATGTTGCGCTGAAAACGAAAACATGTATATTTTCTTGTAGCTTTGTTAACTCGGTCGAAGACAGGTAACCACACTGTCTGCCCATTGCCCACCATGTCAACCTGTGCGCATTACAGTGCCCACTTCATACACGTGCTCGTTATAGCATGATCTTACGTGACGGAAGAGTTACAGCAGTGCACGAGCCCAATTACGACACTCTATAACGGCAGTGAAAGCACGCCTGATATCGCGCATGCATTTTCTGGCATTGGCGTGTGCTGTTCTATATATATATATATATAACGAAAGGGCTCGTTAATTTGTTATAAACAATGAAGCCTAGGAAAGCACACGGGAAGTTACTGAACTTTCTGAATGGCAGCATTACAATTGGGGAGTAACTATCCAGGAATTTAAAGTGGTCGAAAAGAGAACCCTACCTTCCGCGGGAACCGCACCTATGACCTTAGGATAACGCGTCCGATGCTCTACCGCTGAGCTACGAAGGCGGTCGTCCACCGTCCACTTTAGTGGGTATTTATTTGCATAAATGCGCACTGTGATGTCATATTTGGCACCTTCTGTCCGGTCATGGCGTCCGCGATCCCGCGCGCCGGCAGGGAAACCTGTCACGCGAGCAATTAAAAGAGACATTGCTTGGTATGTCTTCCGCTAGATGGACATAGTTGTCCATTTTTGGAGCTGATATTTTTCGCTCACGGCCCGGTTTTTCGCTCACAAAAAACGCGTAGAGACGCCGACACCGACGGCGGTATTTCTGCGGAACGAGCTCTCTAACGCTATCGCGTTAGTATCGGAGGCAGTGCACTCGTTGCTTTTGTTCTGAAAAGTGTTGTTGTTGTTGTTGTTTTGTGGGGTTTTACGTCCCAAAACCAGTTCTGATTATGAGAGACGCCGTAGTGGAGGGCTCCGGAAATTTCGACCACCTGGGGTTCTTTAACGTGCACTGACATCGCACAGCACACGGGCCTCAACGTTCTGAAAAGTGCGAAGCGGTGCCATGAGCGCGAAACGCCGGTTGAGCAAGTGCACACTGCTGCATCTCCTCGCTGCTGCAAGCGGCGTGGGCCATTCGGTCATTCGACAACTGCACATTGGTGCGACTTTTTCTCTAACTCGCAAGTAGAGCGAGTCCTGTGAGGAAGCAAACGCCGCGCACAAGTGCGTGATAACGAATCTACGACTGCGCAGGTGACGCGGAGCCGGGCGAAACCAAACAGTTCGCATTCGCGTCGTTCTCAAGAATAACCGGAAGAACCTCTTAATTTGATTTTCCACGAATTGATAAGAAATAACTCAGTAACATTTTATTCTGCTTTGTAATGCCGTTGAATGTACCTCATTGCAGCAGGCAGGTTGTTACTTCTGGAAATATTCTAAATTCAATGTGATGTCGTCATTTATAGTAGCCGAAACTCCCGCTCATCGCCCAAATCGCGTTCTGTACTCGGCCTAATTTCTTGATGATATAGCGCTGTTGCAGGAAATATTGACATTTTAGGAGTTCTCAAGCAGTGACCTTTCAAATGAACACAAATTGTCATTTGCCTTTCGTGCACACCATTAAAGAACCCCAAGTGATCGGAATTACGGAAGCTGGCCAGTGCAGCGTCTGGTAGATTCTTGTCGGGGTTTGGGGACCTAAAACCCCAAGAATCATGGAGATAATTATTAAGGATGATACATTATTTTTTCAATAGAGAGAGATGGTCGTTATCACATCGTCATCGTCAAGCGCCATTATTATCCCGCCACCACCGCCCTTGCTCTAATAATCGTGACGAAGCAGGGCGAGTGCCTCTACTAATGACCATTAATTTAAATTTTGTTTCGTGAGAGGGCAGAATTTTGTGCGTCTGCGTCTTTTAATTATAGCATCGCCACTTAACTTCTTGCCTGCCAGTCGTTACAGCCACAAATAGGTTTCGGGGGTGTCATGCACCAGCGAAAGGATTGAATTGGATTGAATTGAACGATTGAATGCCGGAATGAGGGGATAGGGGTGGTGCGGAGGGCTAAGAAAATTTCGAGCGGTGTTCGACATGCTTCCCCCCGTCTCCCTACAGAGAAGTCCTTCTTTCTTCTTCTTTCACTTGCCGACGCCCAATTCTTTCTCTTAAATGCAACCACGATACCGACACCCTTGTCTGCTCCCTGACCCGGAATTTGTCAGTAATGAAACCATGCAGACTTACTCAGGTTGGATCATGCCAGTCCTCACGGCGCGTGCTGTATGCAGCGTTATGTTCCGCATAGCGTATCTGCTGCTGTGAGCGGTCCAAAAACGACATTCCCGTGTTCTGCAAAATTTAGGAAACCATTCAATTTCGAACTAAGCATGTGCTTAACAGAAATAAGCATGTGCTTAACATGAACTCTGCAGCATGAACTAGGCATGCGCTTGAACTAGCATGAACTAATCATGTGCTTGAAATAAGCATGAACTAAGCCTGTGCTTAATAGAAACTCTGCAGATATCTTGAATGTGGGTTTCAGGTGAAATTATGCTTGTAGTCCCCACTATGGTGAGAAAATGTTTATTTTGCCGTCACCTGTTTTTGGTGGACGTTGCAATTTCTAGACGCGCCAAATTTGAATTAAGGTCCTTTGAAAGCATGTCAAAGTCGCCGACATTGCTGACGCGCAGGTCCATTTCCTGGAGTGAATCTCTGGAAAAAATGAAGAATAACAGAAAGCAATACGAAAAGAAAAGAAAAGCGCCTTTGTCAATTACACTTCATTGTCAGTAATACATGCCCGTACGTTCTGCACATGTTACGGAGCCTTAGGGAGGACAAAATCAGCAACGCTGGTCTTACAGAACCAAGCAGTCCACTAGTAGTAAATTGTCCTCACGTTCTGGTTTATCTGTAACATAGCATCTCTACTAGGGAGCCTCCTTCATGGCTCGACAATTGCGATTGGATTGGAAGCTCGCGAGTTAACTCAACCGAGATTCAAAAATTACAGCTTAAGATCATGCACATATTTCTTAGAACATGCATGCACTGGCGCGTCACATCTAAGCTGGTCTGAACAGCACTGCAAAAATCACTATGAGACGTAACGCAAAAGGCCTTGCTGTAGTAAATTAGCTTGGAGACGAAACAGCGCGAACACAGCGACGACGATGAAGAAGAAACACAGAGCACACCACAGAGCGCTGTAGTGGGTGTTTCTTCATCGTCCTCCCTGTGTTCGCGCTGTTCCCTCTCCAACGATGCTCGGCTAACTAGCCTTCAAGTCCATCCTAGTAGTAAATTAGACAAGTTGAACCAAAAGGAACCTCATAAAATTCACCCGTAGTCAATATTACCAGGAAAAGTATTGTGGTACGTCCCTCGACTTGTCACTGATTTAAGTCAGTCAAGATATGCGAGTGTAAGCCGAAGCTTTGCAGCTTTAGGTTAATAAGTCTCAATGCTCCCTTTCGCTTAGGGCACTTAATTTTCAAGTAGTGCATAATAAAATAACGACAAATATTTCATCGCTGTCTGTGTTACTAAACTTTTTAGAACCGATGAACATATCGATAAAAAGCGATGAAGAACAGGCCATATCGCTGGAGTGAACGTTTCGACAAGTGGACTTATGTTCGTCAAGAAGGCAACTGCCTTCGCAAGCGTTCGTTTCAATACGCTTTGCACACTCTTCCCCATCCCCAGGAGGAGAGGAGGAGAACAGAGGCATGTGCGAAGTGAAGGGAAAAAAGGAGGAAATAAAAAAAAAGCAAGAACAAAAGGAGAGATGGGAAGTCGAATGTGATTCCATGTGTTAGCGCGACTGCTAGCGACATTAGCCGCTTAACACCTGGAACCGCATATCAGTCCGGCCCCTTTTAATGGTCGAGGAACGCTTGCGTTGCAGCATGAGCTTTATAAAACTGATATCCGGGTATATCTGAGTAGCCTCTTTAGATGACGTGCAGCACTACTCGGTATAAAACGGTTTACAATAAATAGGTGGGCTGTTGATCCCACATTCGCTTGACGTATTCATGTGCATAGATCGGAGCGAGGATCGACAATGAGTTTGCTAAATACCGCTCAACGACAAAAGGGGTACAAGAACAAATCACACATAATTTGTCATACACGCAATCGAACCAATCACATCGCGCTTAGGAGCAAGAAACAAAATGTTCGACCAACTCTCCTGTTTTCACAAGTTTTCACAACTCTCCTGTTTTCACAACCAGTATACATACACGTATTTAAGTCTAATAGGGAAAAAAACTGCATATCAGAGTTTGACTGGCCCCGTCACCTGAAAAGCAAAAACTGCAACCTAATTGCATAATTGCAGGAACCGTTCAGTCACGGCCTTACCGTGTCATGTCCAGACATAGGGATGAGTTTCCACTATTTAATGGCATGCCACGTGCTGAGGCACGCTTTTTGGACTTTGGTCCGGAGTACAATTGGCCGTTGAGCCGGCTCTTGTGCATTCATTTTTAGGGAACAATTGTTGGCGATATCGCTTCTGTGAATATCCTTGTCCCATTTCTATCTGGCTTACGACTGTGTTTATTGAGTCACGACCGTGCGTAGTCATGTTAACCCATCGGAAATCGGCATTATTTAACGGCGATTTGGCGTGAGGGCGAACACTCTGACCATTTTTTTGCTTGGCGTGCTGCTGTGTCCGTTCAGTCATGGCCTTATATGACACTTCCCGAAGTAGGAATTAGCGACTACAATTAACAGGCATATCGTGTGGATGGGCATGGTTCTTGTCGCACAAGGCTGTGCGACAGAATCTGCCGCTCGTGTCGCTGTAACGCCGCTTTTCTGTGGTGCATCACAGGTGGATCTCGCTGCATTCGCAGATTTCACAAAGTGTTCAAACAGGAGCTTGCTACGTCTCGGATGTTGCACAAAGGTATTAAGGGGATGCCCTCCAATAAGTGTACTATTTAGCTCCGCAGGTGTCCAGCTGTGACATTGCCAAGTTGCTCGTTGCGTTCACAAGGTCGGATACCCCAACATCAAGCACCTCTGAGTCGGAGATTTGCAGTCAGAAACCGAATATTATTTCGTAATATGGTAGACTAAGTGCTTACAGGGAGTGCAGGGTCGTCTTGCAAAATTCGGCGGCCGCCACTAGAACGGCGTCTACCTCGGCTTTGTTGCGGAGGAAGTTGCAAAGTCCGAAAATGGCAATTGTGATGTCCTCGACACCAAGGTGCACCATATGTTGGCAGAACTTGGTTCACAGAGACACATGTAAAAAAAGCAAAATAAAGTAAAAAAATATTATAATTAGAAGAACAAACCGCGATTGCACCACATTGTTTTCCAAGTGTTTTCATCGCGCAAAAATGTATATAAAGCTTCAATTCACTGTATTCATCGAACTCAAGTTCGGGACTAGTTGAATGCTGGTAGCCCTTACAGCAGGGGAAGGTATACACTCGGAGCACCAAAATTTGTACGAGGACGTTGATAATCGTCGGGGAATGACCCCAGACTGCTCTACGTCCCTCAACGTTACCTCGTACGACAACTCTAGTTCGCCAGTCCACGTCACTTCACTCCTACATCTGTCTGCGAATTTCTGTCTGGCTCTAATTTTTACGAGCAGCTCCATAGGTGACGCTTGGCCTTTCCGTCCCAACGCGGGATCAGCCCGCGGTATTTACCATATAAAAACGGTTCGAAAATTCTCCCGGACTTGACTAATGTTTACCACCTATCTGCCTACCTACCTCATCCCGTGACAAACTCAAGACATGAAATGAATATATCGTTCAAAGCCCAATCGTTTGGACGCTACGTTTTCATTTTTGAAACTGGTATTGACCTTGACGAGCACATGTTCAATAGAAAAGGAAACTCTAGACATGTACGTTTGGTTGGTTTCTGGTTTCTCATGTTGTACTCCCAAAGCCAGACATGAATATGTAGGACGGGGCAGTGGAGGGCTCCGCAAATTTCGAACACCTGGATTTATTTAATCTGCACTGATATCGTACAGTGCACGAGCCTCAACATTTCGCCTCTATCTAAATACAGCCGCCACGGCCAGGATACATGCACGTTTGTTAAGCATTAAAGATATTTGGTATCAAGACAGCAAGAATAATCGACAACTAGAAAGTAATCATACTGCATTTATCATCACTCAGTGCAAGCCTTGGACAAATTTCACTCGTTCTAGAGAACCCGCACACTGTGTGGAATAGACACCGTCTATAGACCAGTTGCCTGGCTAAGAGTGAATTAGAAACACCAACACACACACACACACACACACACACACACACACACACACACACACACACACACACACACACACACACACATATATATATATATATATATATATATATATATATATATATATATATATATATATATATATATATATATATTACAGAATTGCCGATGCGCCTCTTAGCGGAATTTGACTGCTTCAAAACCTCGTCTTTCTGTGCGGCTTTTTTCCTTCATGTCGCCCTTTCTTCTCCCTTGCCTACCCCACCCCGCCGCACGGTAACGCCGAGTGTGCGTTGCAAATGTGGCTGCAATCAGGAACACGAGTGCTGCGCCTTTCATGCCAGAAGACACCCCCGTTGTTCTTCCCTCCTGGGGCGCGTTGCTGTGCAGCGGCACCACAGAGGCAATCGCCAAACCACATAAGGTACGCCACTGAAAGTGTCGTTAGTTTCGCCAGACATCAGCCGGCGCCACGGTATACAATGCCTAATTGATGGATTGCTCTTTAAGATGTCTACGGACTCGGACAGCACTGGCGCGGCGGACGGCACTCGTCCTTCTCGCTGCCTCCCCCATTTTCGCCCTTTTTTCTCTTTTTTCTTTTCTCTTTTTCTCTTCTTTTCTTCCTTTCTTTTTTGCTTCGCTCTCTCTCTCTCTCTATGTACGTATGCGAGTTGCTTTTGCTTGACTGGCTCATCTATTGTTGCAGTAAAGATGCTAGCAATCTTTTTATTAGTATTTTTATTTCTTAATTTTTATTATTTCCGTATATTCTCACCCCACTCACTCTCCACCCTTGTGCTTCTCTCCTTACTACAAGACAAAGTGTGGTATATAAGGCCATACTGGCCTGTGGTTAACATGTCTTGAAAAAGGTCGGGCTCCGACCGAAACGTTGATGTAATAAACCTTCGTTCTATAAGAGGCGCATCGTCAATTCTGTTATAAACTGGCGGCAACCTAAGCTATTTTTGCATATATATATAAATATACATACACAGACACACACACACACACACACACACACACATATATATATATATATATATATATATATATATATATATATATATATAGCTTTAAATTGGAGGCATTTTATTCCAGGGTGCTTTTCTTACCCCTGTACCTGTTAATAAATTTACTAGGAGGTTGTCCGAGTCTCGCATGCGAAACATTCGAATTTCTATCAAAGTGGAGCCGTTTTACATATTAGCCTGTTTACCACTTTATTCCAATGGAATTGCGTACCGTTTTGCAAGGCAAGAACAACTACTTGTGCACGCAATCTTGCGTATTCTTGGTGAAATAAAGCTTCTTGCTGGACCAAGGTACAAGCGGAAATAGGTGAACTTGGCGGCAGTTTGGTAGACACGATACCTATACTCGAAACAGCGCTGTTTCGCATTACACCATAAGTTATCAAGCTATCTCTGCTGCCGGCAGAGTTGCCAATGAAAGATGGCTTTTACAAGTGGAGATGAACTCGCAGCCGAAGCGACACTGTGCAACAATGCGTTAATCTACGGGTGTAGTACCAACAAGGTCCAATCTTGAACTTTTACGGTTTTTCTTGCATTCAAGACTTTCGATGAGAAACCAGACAAAACTCGGGTGAACTCGAATTTGGGAAATATGTTGATCGGCGAGGGCATATTATTGTATAAGAGCAGCGACGGTATGAAGTTTGATTTTCAGCCTTTTTGCCTTCGGCGAAGCAGAAACTGCATATATATACATAGCATAAGCCTGACTGTGCGCGCTTCCGCTTTACGCGCCGTTAAATTATGCTTCATTTTAAATATTCTTGGGCAGTCAACGTTTTCAGTTTGCGGTAGGTGTTCAACAGACAGCGCATGTACATTTAAAAACTGCAGTAAGTGGACTTATCATAAAACGTAACTCACGAACTTAGTAGATATTATGTAAATACATTTCACAGCTCAGAATGTTTCTTAGCATTCTTGATAGTATCCCTACAAGGGCCTTTAATGCAATAATAGATATATTACACTTAGTTGGTCACACAGCCAACATCTCACCAGGGCTAGCTTTTGACACATGGGTACGTAAGTCGAGCACAGCGGTATTTGCTTGCGTTTGGCGTAGCGCCGATTGCCGTCTGGAGCGATCGCCACGCTGCGTGGGAGAATGCCCTGTCGCAGAACCCACAGAAAGAATCTCTGGTGCCATGCTAGCGGAACACCCCACGTGAGCCTGTCGAAAGCTGTATGGGAAAGAAGCATAAGAAATATTAACGTCCATTTCACAATGAAAGATTTCAAGTTACACAGTTAAGCCGGGCTTTCTAGTGCTTCACGTTGCCTGAAGCCTTTACGTAGCAGTTAAGCGTGAAACGCTTTCATGTACGTACGTTGTCGGTGGTCTCTAGCTGACCTTGAGCCAGGGGCCACATCCGTTACGGGGACCTTGGAAGACATCTTCCAGGCACCCACAAGTGAACATCCTGGTATAAAAACGAGATCACCCGGACACCCACTCCATAATAGTCGGAAAGCTGGAAACGTTAATAGCAGATCCGATACCCCCATACACAAACAACCATTCAACGCCGCCAGCAGCTGGTGACGAGGAACCGGAATCTTGAAGCAGGGCCGTCTCGACCGGCGCACTACGCGGGGGCGGCGTTGGAATTCCCGTACGCCGCATAGACGAAGACGAAGAACGCGGTGGATAAGCCGATACGTCAGAACATGCGAAGTTCGACTGGCACACGACACTGAGGTCACGAGATCGGATAAAAATTGGCTGCCCTCGGGAACTGCCCTCGGGAACTGTTCAAGTGACATTGTTGGCCTAGCAGGATACCCGAAATATTGCTCACGTGAATCATCAGAGAGACCGGAGAGACCTTTGGTCGTGACCGATAGAAAGTGCTCATTAGGCTTGTCATCTTCTCTGCAGCATAGTAGGGCTCCTTAGTAGGCAAGTAGGCAAATAACTTTATTCATGGAGGTCCTGAGAAGCTGTGACCTAGGGTAGACGAGCAGGCTGGCCTGGCAGGCCGGGCCTGACCGCCGCATCGTGGGCTCTCTGGACAATCCAAGTTTGCCGTAAGAGTGCGGAATGCTGTGAAAGCTTCGCTGTGAAAGTTCTGGATGGCGAAGCTCTATTCTTCCGTCATGCGATTGGGTTATTCTTCTTCCGTGACCTTCTCGAGTGATCAAATGGAAAAGGATCAGATTGGGACGGCTTAGTGCTCTGCCGAAGTGAGTTCTGCAGACGTCTGTTTTTTTTTCATAATCGATTTGCACCATTTCAAGCAGGTCCGGCCAGCAACCTCACCGCGCTCCATGGTATGCGAGGTGCCAATCATGGAGCAGACCTCGAGATAAGCGGGCTGCCCCCTCCTTCATGAGAAAGCGCCACTTGCTTACCAACGAACTCGCATTGCTGCTAGCCCTTCCTTGCTTACATCTACTCCCGATAAGAGAGCGCCAGAATTTTTTATTTCTGCGATAAGAATTGGGATTTGGTTGCCGAAAGGACGCTCCTTTTCGCAACCATATCAAGTTTGTTGTGCAAACTGTTTTATTACTGTTCCTCCTCCGTAATCTCTGATTGCGCTGGTCCAACGCAAGCCCACAACATGCTGACGCGTTTTTCAAGCAAAGCTAGTGAAGCGTTGCAATTTCGAGTCGGCGTTGTGCACGCGAAAGCAGTCTTCCATTTGAGCTGGCGTCGGACCGTGGCACATTTCGTTCGGCACCAGCTGTGGGCGTACGGGTTCACACCATACTCCCGGCCATTCGCATGCGTCCCCTTCGCACATCGAGAGAAAGGCTTGTTCGGGTGTCGAGCGCGCCTAGCTCCTGTCGCTAGCGGCCCTGTTTGCATTATGGCATCACATACAGGGCCAATGACCGTGCTTGTGTTCGTTGAGCTGACACCACAGCACGACGAACAGAACCACAAAACCTAAGCACAGCTGAACAAATAGATGCGCGTACGTCAAAGGAAAGAGCCAAAAACGCACAGAGCACTAAGAAATATACGCAAAAGCAAGAAGGGAAGGAATGAAAAATAGCAAGTGTCAAACACGGACAGATAAGAATGAACTAGAAAAGGTGGAAAGAAAGAAAAACAAGTACCGAAGAAAAAAGCGACACATGCCAAGCCTCGCTGCCTGCCATATTTCCTACAGAAGGCTTTTAACTTTTTCCCTGCACTGGGTCGAGCTTGTGTGTCCGGAGAGCTGCCGACAAGGTGGCAGTGCGCGGAACTGGCTGTTTGATGGCGGGAACTACTGCCCGCAGTGGGAGTTGGCTTGGAGATTTCGCATCGCTTTGGTGCAAGGCTTTACGGTTGTGGTTGTGGAAATCGTACGGCAATGCTGGCACAGTTTGGAGTGTTAGGGGCCTCTGAATTGATGAACGTTTGCGACCCCAGCAGGCAAACATTTGCCGAACGAAGAATGCGTGTGAGCGCGAACAGGTTTCCCAAACAGGCTTCCCAAACATAGATGTTCAGTTATGAGCTCTTTTTGAAACCGAACCAAATGCAAATATAAGGCTGGTTGCGTGGGTTTAGCCGAAGTAGTGATATCCACACCGAAAGATTCCGTGCACGCTCTTATTGTGTCTGAGAAAAACATTGCGGTCAAAAGCAACGTCACACGTTTCCTCAATTTCGTATTTCTCCGTCTGTGCTGTTCATCACTGCTGCGTTTGTGACACGAGCTGTGTGTTCTCGCTGTACGAGACTTTCATCAGATTTTCTCCGATTTTTCTCTGTGCGTATGACTCCGTTTCTTCATCCTATGCGCAATGATTTATTCAAAATGACACTCAAGAAAAATTACAGTGTATTTAAAATAGGTCGGAAGATAAGAAGCCTGTGGTGTCTGTTATAAACATATTCTGCTTACGTCAGCCCGTCTTGTCCCCTCTTTCTAGACATTTATCGTAGTTTCCTTCTTGTTAAATTACAAAAATTGCGAGTTATGTCTTAGCAGAACACCTCAAGTTCTTCACTCCGCCTTAATAACCTTGAATGGAAAGGATGCGCGGCTTACCATGAGTATCGGTAAAATCGTTCTTTGTCTCCGTGCAATGACCGGATTGAACATTGCAAGATGATGTGCCCTGGCTACCCATCTCACCAACTGATTCGTAGCACTATGGAGTGTCTCTAGTTATTATACTAGCGACTGTACTGGCTTTGGCGGTGCAGTTTACATGCAAGTAGCGCGTGCACAGAGAAAAAAATTCCATTTCATAGACAGCACTTCGTTTGACTTGCCCGGCGCGATTTATGGAGGAAACATCTACTTGTCTCCCCTATGCGGTATGACGTCTGTCTGATCTGTGTCTGTTTTTCTAATAGAGAACGTGATGGCCATGCCAGCCTATTTACTGGAATAGTTACATAGTGAGCAATATGAAAGGGAGCACAGGAACGGGTGACGAACAGCCTGAAACCCAGGAATCGGTGATACGTGGCGGCAGCCGTCGGAAAGATAGTGGAGAGGGGAAGGCTGTTATAACAATTGTTGGCACTCCTGCCTTGCATTTGTTTGTACAAAGTGCAGGACTTGCCACTGCACAAAGCGCTTGTGTGAAAAAAAGAAAGAAGGAAGGAAAGAAGACGGAAACGAATCGCTGCATGTCACTGAGGGCGACAATTGCGGTGTCTTATCGAATATCACACGATACCGTGTTATCGGTGAAAGGGCGTAAGAATGCTGCTTTGCAGAAACGCCAGCGTGGTGGGAGGGCCAACAGTTAGTTCAAGAGCGCCCTCCTTTCCGCTTGTTTTTTCACAGCGCCATCCGCATATCGCTCCGAGTCGATTTAGAGGCTGTTTGGCACGCGTTCCTGTGTGCCCTTTAATTTTGCTCATGATAGTAGATGTAATTATTACCGTAGTTGACGAATATCTAAAAAAATGACTATTACTTTTATGCACAGTTACCCGCCGGTACCTGTTCATTAAAATATAAACACACTCTACGCGTGGCAGCAGTTCTTGCTATAGCAACATCTACCTGTGGGAACGTCACTGCCGCACCGATACTGCTTTGTGCATGGTTTCTGTAGCGGTGAGGGTGGTGTAGCAATAATTTATGACACATGCCGCAGCCCCCCAATTCATGGTAGCTGGCATTGCTCTCCAATTTACATTTCTATACGCAGAGTGGCTGAATTTGAATACTTCTTCTTGCGAAGGACTGTACTGGAACGAGCCCATCTAATAAAAAATTATACTTCGAAGCTGTGACGATGCAGCATCAAAGGCATTGGATCTGCTGTGAGTTTGCAAACATTGTTATATATCTAAAGTTGTGCATAGTGCCTCGTGAAAGGACCTGGGCCACAAATGCGCACAGAGAGGAAGCAGATTTGATGTAAGGTTGAGTAAAATTGCGCCGCAAACATACAGTTATTTGTCATTATTCTCTTCCTAAAGAAATGACGTAAAGTAAGAAACCTAAACTTCAATCGAAACGTAACTCTGGAACTGTATGAACTGCAGGTTTGGCGCCATCGTATTAACGGTTCGTTAACTAGGTACTAACGAAGTGTCTTAAGCCATTGCCCTGTATGAAAGGTTGGTATAAAACAATGTAGCCGACTAACGGAGTGGCCATTGGATAATCTTCTGCGCGGCACTACTTGATCGCGGCAGTCGATCACATTGAATAGCTAAACAGCTTTTACGCTGGAGCAGATGCGAATAATCAGTGAATTTATCCTACAGCTCTTTCCTAAACCAAGCCATCTCACTTTGGTAAAAGACGACGGATCTTAGTTGCAGGAAGTGCCTGTCCTACGTGTTAGTGCCGCCGCAGCTTCTGTGCTGCCAGAGCACTCAGTATCCCAGTCGCCAATAAAAT
Source organism: Hyalomma asiaticum (assembly GCA_013339685.2). Lineage (NCBI taxonomy): Eukaryota > Metazoa > Arthropoda > Arachnida > Ixodida > Ixodidae > Hyalomma > Hyalomma asiaticum. Next base: position 79,623,314 of record CM023488.1, on the reverse strand, counting down.
TCAGTGCTGAATATCTATATTTCCGTGCGCTTTTACGAATCCCTAAAGAAATTCATAATACATATAATGCTAAAGTATATGACCTTTAAGCTTTACGCTTAAACGACTATCCTCAGGATATTAATGGGAGGTTTAAATTACATGTGAGTGTAGCTAAGTTTCATTTGCGTGTAACTGTACAAGGGGACAAAAGTACTTTCACGTCCACTAGAATTCATGTGCCTATGCTACAGGTGGCCAAATGTAATAAAATTTTTAGAAGTCTGCAGCAGCTAAAAGAATGCAGCCTACGTACCATTTGGTCCCTGTTTGATTGCATATAGGCTCAGCAATCAAATCACGATGATGATGGCGAACGCATAATAATAATAATAATAATAATAATAATAATAATAATAATAATAATAATAATAATAATAATAATAATAATAATAATAATAATAATAAGCCCACTGACAAGCGTAGTGCGGATATTGATGAGGCCTCTCCCAAAGTCCTCCAGTTTTCCTGGCCTTGTGCTAGCGGCGACCACGCAGTCTCCGCACACCTCATCTGCCCACCTAAACTTCTTCCGCCCCTTGCGAACCTTAGCTTGTCTAGTAATCTATTCTCTTATCCTACATAACTAGCGGTTACCTTGCCTTCTCATTACGTGCTCTACCGACCCCCCCTTTCGTTTTTACTATGACGTGATCAAAACGCATATTTCCCCGGCCCCCTCCGTTCTATAGCTCCGTCGGACGCGTTGCCCTCACTTTAAGTGGAATACTTTCTGTGAGCCTCCAAATTTATGCCGCTAGGCTAGCACCGGTACGGTGCAGTGCTTGCGCACTTCCCTCTTGAGGGGCAATGGTACCCTGCAATTGGCTCACCTGGGGATGCCTACCGAATGTGCTCCAACGCAGTTGCGATTATTTTAACTTATAGCTTGTCGCTGCGCAACACCAGTTTCTCATCTGAAATGAGAAAAGGATGAAGCGATCGTTACTCGAAAAGGTGGTGGAAATGAAGTGCTTAGAAATAGCAGGTGGCGTTTAGAATTTTCTTTTAATATATGAGTTGATGAAGACCTAACAATTTGGTTTTGAGGCAAATATCATACACATAAATTGCATTGGTCAAACCAAAGGACTCATTAACACAGAAAACAAATTAAAAGCTTTTGGAATATTTACTGAAGTCTCGAAAGTGTTTGACAGGACCAACCGTGACAGGACCAGTGACAGGACCAGTGTGAGAAGCTTCCTCACATCTCAGTTAGTTCTTTTCCGACTTAGCCATTTATTAGTATCTGCGTGAAACTTTTGAGGAAAATGGACAGTGGCATTCAATACATCAGATAAGCAACCGACTCGAGCTTAATTTTCACAGCTACCTTTATGAAAAATATAATCGAACCAGAAAACGGCGTGTTAAATAAATTGCGCTGTTTGTGCATCAAATATAATCTCTTTCTTAACTCAAATAAAACGAAGGACAGACTTCCCAGCGCAAAAAACTTAAGCTTTGACTGCTAGCACCATCCTTACCTCGGGAGCAAAGTGCCATAGAAATTGCAAATACATTCAAATCCCAAGGAATGTTTATTGCTACCCTTTTGTGGGTTGCTCGCACTGAGAATAAGCAAAGTAAACTTGTTCCCATAGTCGGTAACACGAGAAAAGCCTCGGATTTATTTCCTGTGAAAGCAAAACACAATGCACTATTCCCTCTTTGAATTGGGACAAAAATGCTGCGTTTTGGTTTGGCGATAGTGCAACAGAAACACGAAATGATGATGTGCCTTGCAGACGTGTTCAGTCAATCACTGTGCATAGCCCGTGTAATCATGCACATATCCAATATGGGTCGTCATCGTTTTTTTTTTTTGCACATATGCACGTCGCAAAGAGAACATAACATAATCTCCTTAACTTAAGCTCTTGACTTCCACGCTAACATTCTGCTCCATCACCAGGGTCAACCAATTTAACAACTACGGTTTTCCGACACTCGTGCCGCAATGCGGACAGGGTACAACTCGCATCTTGCCCCCATTACTGAATCAGTCTGGCTTTTCTCACCCTTTTCTGTGCTATTTCTATCATTTCTCTGTGAAAACTGTCTCAATAATTTATTTCTTCACTTTCCCCTGATGCTGTCTGTATACCTTGATTTGAATAGTTTATGGCATCGCTTTTGTATCTGCTTCCATGCCTTATTTTTATAAAGCTACTTCGCTCTGAGTGTTTTCCCCCGAAGCGTACATTGTTGGTTATGCTCCGACTGCGTACCGCGGCACTGATGTATACGCTTGCGACCAGCCCTCATTCGAGGTGTGTGTTTTCCATACACACAGGAGAAAGGGCACCTTGTCGCGTTTCAGGGGCCGCCATACCACTGTGGCACAGTAGAGAATGAACACGGCCTTAACGCTCTCTGGGCAGCTCTTGATAAAACAGAGGAATAGACCACACATGTTTAAAACTCCGACTCTGCCTGCAGACTTCCAATGCTTGCACGGGAGAAGTGCTGTACATAAACGTGTCCTCTCCAGAATTAAATGCAGACTGTAGATAGCAGCGAATAATAAAACACGTTGCCAACTATGCTGGTTACCCACTACTACCAGTGCATGATTTCTATCCTGCGTGGATAGAGTATAGGATACGTCGAACCTGTCCACTACGTTGGCAATCTCGATGATCCCCATGATAACATCCTTGTTACGTTGACGCTATCACTTGTGTGGACCAATCGACTTTAACCCATTTTTGCCAACATTTCAACCGTAGTAAAGTCCTTCCCCTACTCGTCGCCGCCAACTTCTTGGGCTACTTCACATGCTGCTCTCTTAGAGTCACAAAACGTCATGGGGCTTTGCCACCTGTCTTCCCCGCAACATCGAAGGCGGTTAACACTCCCGTACTGGGAGCGTCCGCATCATGTCTCCGCCAATGAGTGCTGAGTCATCAGGACGGTGATGGACAAAGTGCTTAAATGAAGAGCCACTCGGCGTTCTCAAGCTTTGCCCATTTAAAAATCCCAACAGCCCATCGGACTAAGGGCAACCGTAATTTGGGCCAGCATGTGATGGTCTAACTATCTGAATGTCGGCATGCTTGCATGCCTACCTTCACACTGGAGGCAGCCGGACTGCATGGAGCAGTCTGACTGTCTAATTTTCTCACTGTACAACACCCTGTATGTATACAGCCGAGTGTACCACTGCCTGCGTTTGTCGGGTTGCAAGCAGGAGGGTCGCCCAAGCCTGCTCATGACTCACAGCTACGACCTAATGCTTTCATCCCTGTCATAATCCCGGTTACCTTGTGGCGGCGGATCGAAGGGACGCGAGACAAGCATTCGGCGTCGGAGTGCTTTCGTCCGCTCCTGTAAGGTAAGACGCGCAGAAAAGTGACGTAGGTATAACGAAATAAAAACTGCCATCATTTCAAGAAAAAGAGAGGGTGAGCAACTGCAAGGCGCATCTTGCCGTGCTAGTTTCTGAAATATTAAAGCAATACACTCAGCATGGGCGCAGCTTCGTCGGGTCACTCGAGGGCACATCCCTGATCTTCATTTGGTGGCCCTTAGTGGGCAAGAACTACTGCTAAGAAATTCAGTCTACGCAAGCGTGTCCGGAAAATCCATGCATACCTTTGCTCGTGTACCTTACTTTTGTAACTTCCTTTACATCTTAAGTATTGTTTTTCTCTTTCAAGTGCACCAGTGGCACAGATTGAATGCTTGTACACATTGGGACGTCAGTGATCATGAAACAGGTACTACTACTGTAGCTGCTAGGGCTTTACATGCCAATATTGAACCAGCATTATGAAGCAGGCTGTAGTGGAGAGCTTTGGGGATCTGGAACACTTGGGATTCTTTAACCACCTAAATAAAAGTACAGGATCGTCCACTCTTGGTGCAAGCACGGCTCCGCGTGGCCGCGCTGCGTGGCGCGTCAGCGCTCGCGCCGTGGCAGTCCATCGAAGCTAATCTGACGAAAGCACACAATGGCTTGGGAGGCGGGCCTTCGTTTTGTTTCAAAAGCACGGTCTACAAGCATGCTCTGCATCAGAGGAATGAAAGCCTGCGCATTTCAGAGAAAACAGAGCTGGGTCTCCCAAGCCATTGTCACCATCCGCTAGGTTAGGTTCGAAGCGCTGCCATGGCGCGAGCGCTTGCGCTTCGCGGAGCGCGGCAACGCCTAGCCGTGCTTGCACGAAGAGCGGACGACCCTGTACAGTACATGCGCCTCTAGCATTTCACATTGAAATGTGACCGCCATGGTCGAGACTGAACTGTCGTTTCGACATCTGAGCAGCGCAGCCACTGTACGATTGTGGCGGCCAAAGTGGGTACTAAATGTGCAAGTAAAGAAATTAAATTATATGGCATCGTTGACACCGAAGGACGCACTGAAGTAAATTGCAAACTGTTGCATGATAATGGACTTGCAGCAGCTGACAGAAAAAATAAGATGGTGTCTTTCATGCAGCTTTTGACCATGTAATGCTGTGGTATATTGTGCTACAAAATTTCGCAGTAATTTGTGCCAGTTTAGTTACATCCCAACCAGAAAGCATGGAGCCGTATGAGGGCGTACATAATTCACAGAAGAAATACACTTTCCTGAACTTGTTTTACGGGCTTAGAGAGTGTTTAGTGCAGAGGCACGAAACGTACAACATGGACCGGGTCGTAGGAAATCTGCTGCTGCGTGTACGTCGAAAAAGGAAACAACGTAAAAAACAAGGCCCATGAAAAAGACAATGCTGTCGCTCATGCTATCACAGCGTTCTGAAATTGACAATTAAGTGTGGTAGCAAACAACAGTAGGCAATAACGATGCGTCTAGCCACTTCTAGTGATGTCCTCATGCTTAGGCTCCGCCCATCACGGCGGAGTCAAATGACCACCAACGCTGCAGCTGCGAAAGCTACCTTTAAGTACCGCTCGTAGGGGCCTCGCAAACAATAAGAAGTGCAGAAAAAAGCAGAATATTCATAGGCTCTGTCAGGGAGTCTTAAATGAACAGAGAAAAATGACATGGACATATATAACAATGGCCTACAGTGGCAACCACACAAAGCATCTCACCACAACAGTGTCGATGATTGTTTTGCGGGGTTTAACGTCCCAAAACCAGCTATGATTATGAGAGACGCCGTAGAGGTGGTTCCCGGAAACTTCGACCACCTGGGGTTCTTTAACGAGCACTGACATCGCACAGCACACGGGCCTCAACATTTCGCGTCCATTGAAATGCAGCCGCCGCGGCCAGCATTCCATTCCGTGACCTTCGGATGAGGAGCCGTGTGCCATAACGACTAGACCACCGTGGCGGGGCCACCGCCATTGTGTCACTGATTTGTAAGCTATCATCAGTGCGACAATTTTCTATGTGAAAGGCGTTGCTTTAGTGCAAGAATGACCAATGAATGCCAGCAAGTACAATTTGGAAATGCACAGATTAATAATACGAACAAGTCCTGCTGCAAGTCCCCATGCACAAATAGGCTGGGTTACTGTTTCCACGGGAACGGGAAGGTAGATATTGCGTGCGTCTTCCTCAACCAATATCTTACGGCAGTTATGAAAATGTAAACAGCCTTGTGATAAAAACGATGGTCTTGCTCTTATGCATGCTATGTCCACATAAGAAAAAAAACTGCAGAAATGCAGACCAGCATTTCTTATAACCCCCAGAACTTGTTTCCGTTAAAAACACCAAAATACTACTACTATAAAATTCTGAGCGCGGGTTCCCCCCATGCAACCGCTCCCCATGCTATTTTTAGCAACTTGAAAGTGTCAGCATTTTCGAAGCATAGAGTTTCCTAGAAAATAGTAGAGCTAATTCTGTACAGCTTCCACGGAGATGATGGCTAGTACATGGACTTGTCTGGCCTTCGTCCTTGCGCCTTCAAACCTTCTGGTGCTGGTTCATTCCTGTTCTTTAGTTTCAGTTGCACGAGTGGCATTACTGCTTTGTGGAGACACGAAGCAGGAAGCTGCTGCAGCGCTATTTTTATAGGTAGAGACAATCGATTTTCACTTTTATTATGGCCGTTTCCAATGACCAACGAGGTACCAGGCTCTTCGTCTATGCCTTGCGCTTGTTATCAGCCACACAAATTATTTGTTGAGGTTTGCTCTAACATTACAAACACCTCACCCGCCTTTCATAAACTTTGCCAGTTAGGTATTGTAGCATTTTGTTCCTTTTCATTGGGACTGAACGGGACAAAAACACAAAGCGTGGGTCCGCTTTTACAGCTGCCAAACATTCCTTGTGGCAAAGCTATACCTATATACTTATATCAATCCAGCGCCGAAGAAACGCTCCAAATTGGCGTAGAGTTACTGTGCCTAGCAGACGCCGGCTAGAAGTCAGGTAGACACACCCGTAGAAAATGCTAACACAAAAGAGCTGTGAAACAGTGTCGAGGGCGGTTTAGCACGTCACTGTTGTTTTTGTGCATCATGTTCTTTAAGGAAAACGAAGCATTACACGGTGGGTGATACTGAGCTTTTGCTACAGCGATCCAAGCGGCTTCAGCCATGTTATGTAAAAATGCAGTGGAACACTTCACATTGCAGAAAGGAGCCAGCAATTGCCCATTTATACACATTTAGAAGATACAGCTCCATTTTATGTAAATAAAAGCGCTTCCACGTCACTAGTGACAGAAAAATTATTGACTTTGCATTCAACCACAATTATATCTAGTACTAAGAAATCTAGCCACAAGTAGAGGAGGCGATATTCCCTTTATAACATCCTACTGATAAATTTCACAACCTTCCTATTCTTTCAGCACCAAAAATGCAACTAGTACTTCCGCGCATGCGTAATAAGGCAGTATTTTTACGTATATAAGCGTCTTTTTAATGTCGGAAAGCCCTATGAAGCCAGAAGTACGATGATTATGCGAATTCGTCAAATTATTATTCCCATGGTGACTGTACTATCCTTTTTCTTAAATGTGAGCGCCAGTTGCGCCACAGTTCTCTCCAGTATTTTACCAGAAACTGTTTCCAAGCAAAGAGGCCCCCTCTATATTCAGCGTGCACTTCCTGTCTGCATCCTCCATGCAAGGTTAGTTCTCCACTGATAAAGATTCAAAAATTTTTATAATAATCTTGCACAATAAAAATCATTAATTAGCTTTACCTTGCGTGGACTTACCTTCAGTTCCTACTCTAATCAGTGGTAATCTACAGTGGTAGCCATGAGGCTTAGGGTTTTGAGCACATCTTGATATGGCCAGGTTTGATAAAACGTGTGTTAGATCTCGTGCCGCTTAAACATCGATCGGAAGCGGACGCACGGGTGAGTCCTTGAAATGGGCTTATTACTGAAAAATTCACAGCGGCTAACGTAACCAAACATTTCAAACACCTCCGCTGGCTCAGTGTCGCGCAGACTGGTTAAACAGGGGAGCTGGTTTTTGCACAGTTGTTATTCCTTGCTGCCACTTTTAGATAGAACTGCGCTGACGGAATGAACTAGGTCGAGGGTTCGTTTTTGCGCTCTGCTCAATTCGTGATTTATTTTTCTTTCTTTATGTCTTTTTCTCTGCTCCTTTATTTCTCTCTATCTCCCCCGGTCTCCTTATCCATTTGTCTCGCTCATAGCAAGTAGACGCGGTGGCATAATAGGAAACCTCTTACACTGAAATTTATTTTAAGTGTAGAAGCAAAAGCAACTTGAGCTCCAGAGCACTTACTTATGTTACGCGATCACAACGGAATATCTGAGAACGCTTAGCTCCTTTCCTTGAGCTTCAAAGAAAAAAAGATCCCTGTAAACTGTGCGCAGACAAAACGACAAGACGGCATACTTTTTCTCTGAACGCTTTTTTCGGTTGTGGTAAGCTATATCCTCGTAAGGTGTCAATTCCTCAGGCAAATTTCACAGGATAGGTGGACCTCCACGCTGCAGGTTATGGTGGGGGAAATTCCAATACAGGTTAAGCAAACATAAAGAATGTCAGCGCGCGTAGTTATTCCTGAAAACATATAAAGAAATATTTATTGCGATTTTTGACGCGTTTCCTTGAACACAGTGTGAGATATTTCAAAGTGCCTATGGGTAGGCTCAGCATTAACGCATCATTCATTGAATAAGCTTGTGCAAAATTTGGAACTTCAATTGTTACTGTTTCCTAGAGCCTAAGGTACCTGCATTGCTTTACAGATAGCTGTTATTTTAGGAGCCTTTTTTGTTTTTACTTGGTTAATCAGAACAGAATCTTTTAATGTATGTCTCCCTCCATAGCTTGGTTCTCTTCAAAAAGGCGCTTCGGCGAATGATTTTCTGGGGATCCAATACGTCGGATGAGCAATCCGATTGCTGGTGCCGCTCCTTGACGGCCTGTTTGGATGGAAAAAGAACAGAAAGCAACTAACATTGACCACTTGTTCCAAACAAGGTAAAATATGTCTAGCTGTTAGCAGTGAGATAAATAAAGGCAAACACCTTTGGTTTCAACCAAATTAACCTTAAAAAGGTTTTCCACATTTATTCATAAATTTATACTTTAATACATTAGGTGAACAGGAGGAAAGTGATAAGGTGACAGAGTAATCCATAGCCCAACCATGTACATTAGCGGATAGCAAGGCTGGGAAACGAAGTGAGGCTAAGGATTAGAGAGATCATCAGAAAGAAAGAAAGATGATATAAAGAAGAAAGAAGATGGAAGAGAGAGATAAAGGAAGAAGGATAAAAGTAAAAAGTAGAAGATCGAGAAAGTGGAGTGAGCTAGGCTTGGCCTAGAGTTTACGCTGGTGGCCCTGTTACATTGCTCCTTAAGACCTGGCACCGCTAGTGTCAAGCAGCCACAATTTGTTGCTGATATTTAGAAAAATATTACGCGTCCCTACTTAAACGCCCCGTTACATATTTAAATAGTCCGATATATATCCATACGACATCTCTGCGCACTCCGTGTTCCTGGAATATTTGCCATATATTTCCATGTGAGCATTGCGCAAGGATATGGAGTTATTGTAACGGCCATGCGGTAACATTAATTAAGATTCTGCAATTATTCACGCTTTTTGTGGCTGAAACACCACCAGCTTCGTAAACCTATTGAAAAATATTGTGGAAATGTTAAGAAAGAAAATGGACTGTTGCTCTTCAGGAATGCTTGCCCAGTGCAATTCCTTCGGCTGATCAGAGGATTGGCTAGTCGGCAATGTTTGAAATTGGCCTGAAGGTACTCAGAGCACTATGCATTTCATGCTCGAAAACGACTGACAGCTGCATGTTAGGGAGTGTTTTATTTACCTTAATGTATGGCCAGTGGAGCTGGAATCGTATTATTGCACTGACAAGGTCCCCAAATTGCACAGCAGGCCACGGGTTTGGGTCGATATGCATGTACGCATATCCGCTCTGTTGTACCAGGAATTCAATGAAGCATTGCCTGCCTGTGGCTCTAATCCACAGCTCAGTCTCAGGGGCCTCGGTGATCGCCAACACATCTTGGATGAGTTCCGCTGTGATATCGCTGCATAGAGTTTACAAATGTTACATATTGGAAATCGTGGTGCAACTTTTGGCATCCGTCTCTGGTATATGTGAATACATTAAGCATTTTCACTACATATCGCAGTAGTCATGGCAACAGGACAGGTACATCAGGCATTTTTCATTGTCACTTGAGAGCTTTGTACTCGTTAAGTGATGTTAACGAGCATACATTGTGTGCGTTGTTAAATTCCAAGCATTTCTTGGCCAATAAAATGCTCCCCGTATTTCGAATCTATCTATCTATCTATCTATCTATCTATCTATCTATCTATCTATCTATCTATCTATCTATCTATCTATCTATCTATCTATCTACTTATATAGTCGGCCACATCTCTGCACTCTTCTGGTCGTGTCATTCACGTGGTTACACAGAAACTCGGTGGTAGGGTATGAATGCATGAAGAACACACATGCATACTCTTCACGTCGCTAGCATGATATGCTTGCCGTGGGCACCCGGTTCACGATGACAAAATTACAGGTGGTAAATACACGTAATGGTAGGCCCGGGATATGGAAAAAGGAAGGCATCGAACCAGGGCCAAGCAAGTGTGAAGCAGGACGCTACCAAGACTCTACGGCCGCTGTTGCCACGGAGTAAATCTTGTAAATCAATTAATTCTATGAGCATTTGAGGCGTAAGTCAGTTGCAGTTGTGATATATGCGCAGAGCTTGTACAGCAATAAAAGAAAGAACGCATACGTTCTAATGGAGTCTCTTGGGCTCTCTCGGCAAGTGGATTTGTCTTCGCCATGGTACTAACTGTGGTCCGTGCGAATCTAGCGTCATCTGCTGTGCTTTATCGTTTTGAATAATCTCCTGATTCATTCAAATTTCCATGTTCTCTTAAGGTAAAGCAGATCAGCGTGATTTTGTCCAGCTTTGCTTATCCCTGTAGTCATATTCCAAAGTGCACGTCAGGGGATTGTAGCGTGTATTACTCTTCGACAAAACGGACGCCTGTACGCAACATGCGTGGACATGACGTCCAGCACCGCGCTGTGTTGGTGTGCCTGGTAAAACCTAAGTTACACGCACAACCACTGAATTCGCACCACGACGTTAGTGCTACTCGAATCCTTTAGCTTAGCGCCAAACAATTCCCTAGCGGGCAGTTTCCTAGCTGACCCTCTCAAATGACACCGATTCGAACAGTCGGAGGGATCTGTCACATTTTTTAAAAATTCTTCTTGTATTACGTTTAGTACACAAAACAAATGATTACACGAACTTTCTATTCACATGGCCACAACACGTATATTTCAAACGCAAAGCGACTATACATTTTTTCGGCAAAGAGCAAATACCAAAACCGTCAGTAAAAAAGCGGTGCTGGCTTACTCCGATCTTAGGGTGCCTGCATTTACAGCGTTTGCTACGTGCAGTGTCACATTCTTCAGGTCGAATCTGCTGCTGTACGCTGTGTATAATCGACATTTGTGTTTCCTGCAAACGTAAAAGAAATTTTCAGGTCTCTACCACTCCCGATACCTGCCAGTAATAATGCTGAAGTCGTTTAAGGTGCCATCATTATTAAAAATATCGCAGTAAATTGATTATTGTTCTTATGAAAGTTCTACGGGCTCAAATATATTCACGTGGTTCTGACACTGAAGCGATGAAAGGCACTGTGAGGAAATAATGAACTTTTAATTCGGCCATATTGTGCATTGAAGAACAAAAGAACACATCATAATAAATGTCATTAGTATGGGCATTGATTATAACAATGAGATGTTCGGATGAGCATCGGCATGCTTAAATCATGTTTTAATGCATATAGCAGCTTTCTTGGGAGCAACTGCCTAATTTTGTGAAAGAGGACGGCTATTTTTCTTGTGCGAATAACTGATAAGCGTGAGTGATGAAAAAAAGCTTACATCTTAGGGAATGCCGCGAGGACTAGCATTGACCTTACGGATGGGATGCTTCTAAGACGATCCCCACGTTTTATACACCCATCAACGGCAACGGCAGCCTTTTTGGTGGTAATCTTGTAACTTCCTGAAGGAGCAGCCTATTTTTCTTGTAAAAATAGTTGATTGCATCTAGTCATAACAATCGACAAGCTTGCAATATACCAAGGCGCCATTTACGTCACACTGTTAGCGCATGTACGCTTGTACATGGTAATAGCAAATCAAAGTGACAAAGAAAAAGAATATCTGTCAGTACCCAGTAAGGTCTAGCATTCACCTCACCGGTTTCTTTCCGAAGTGGCAATTTCAACTTTCGCCATGTTCGCCTGAAGGTCACTGGGGAGCAAGTCGAGATCGCCAACATTGCTTATAGCGAGCTTCAATCTCCGAAATTGGAATCTGAGGAAAAATGAAACGTAAATAATCAATAACCTATAAAATTGATAACCGTGCATAGTGAAATAACGAAAGGGAAGGGGTCAAGGGCTCGTTCTTTATTTGTTAGAAGCAACTTAATCAGCAAACAGACAATCACGCCTAGGAAAGCATAGGGGAAATTATTTGTGGTATTGTAAATGTGGAGAAAGTAGAAAGGAATTAAAGTGGACGAAAACACGAACCTGCCTTCGGTGGGAACCGAACCCATGACCTTCGGATGTCGCGTCCGATGCTCTACCAATTGAGCTACGAAGGCGGTCGTCCCCCCGTCCATTTTATTGTGTATTTATGAACGTATTATCCTGGGAGTGTTAGGCAGCGCCCCTCGTGGCCAAGGCGGCGTGTGTGGAACGCACTTTCTTGCCAGGAGGCGGGTATGATGGGACTGTTGTGCAGGCCTGGAACGGAGACTACGGGAACCGGAGTCACGGGAAGCCTCGCACTTGCACTCGTGACTCTACGAGACGGAACCGCACTCGCGCCTACACCCGACGGTGCTGTTTCTACTAGTTCCTACTAGTTTCTACAAGTTTCTACTAGTTGGAATCGTGGACCTCGTCGCCAGGTTCTCGTGCGGCGACGCAACACTCGGGCCTACACCCGACGGTGCTGTTGGTGGCTGGGGCGGCTCGTTGGGCGTCGGATGGAGAGCGCGTCAAGTGCTCTCTTCCAAGCGAAGGCATACACTCCGACTCTTGGAGCACGCCAGATGCACGGGACCACGCCCGACCGCGATTCCAGCAGAAAGCTTCCCAACCACGTCCGTGCTGGTCGAACGCCGTCTTGCTTCCCCACAACATGGTGCATCAGGTGCACGCTCCTTGTGGTGCTGTTGCTTCGTTTCTTTTTGCAGCCATGTGCCGCAACCTCTCTTCTTCGCCGTCTCGCCTGTTAAACCGGCGTTTCTTCGTGGCCGCTCCTTCCACTGCGCCTTCACCACAGCAAGAATCACCACAGGTGCGCAATTCTCCCGTGCGAGTGAGGTAGCGATCCTTGGGCACACGATCGGTCACGTGGAAGAGACGGCTGTCCTTCCGCTAACCGTCCTCAGTGTACTGCTCGGTAGTTTGCCGTGAAGTTGATCAGGACTGCACTGGTGAGTATGGGCACCGTGAATAGCGTCGTACGAACAGGACGAAGGAATGGTACGAAGCACAAGGGGAAAACAGAAAGGCAGAGAGGTTAACCAGAAAGTCATCCGGTTGGCTACCATACACGGTGGAATGGGAAAGGGAATAGAAAGATGAGAGATAGAAAGAGAAGGATGGAGTAGAACGGGAGATACGTGTAGGATGGCGCCGTTCGTCATAACAGTTCACTCAAGCCTGTCCTCCTCAAGAAGCACAGAAAGCGCGGTTTCTGTGCCTTATGGGACGACGTGCGATGAGTATGGTGTTCAAGCAGTACCTATATAGAAAGTGGCCGATCGTCGATTTGTTGTAGTGTGTGAGCAAGGGTTTCCCCTTCCGCGTTAAATCTCAGACTGGAGCAAATTGAAGAACACCGACAAGGTGAAGGAGGAAAGCGACGGTTGCGGCCCTTAGGCAGCCAGCGCGGGAATGACCAGGCAGGCAGTGGACGAAATCCATCCAGCTCAATTGTAAGTTTCTCGACCTGACCCGCAAGGTTGGCATTCGTCCCTATGACGCGCTCAATTTTATGATGAAAGGATAGTACATCGCGCCAACAGTATGCACACGGTGGACTTCAGTGATCCATGAAAAACTACCTACCATGATTTTTAGCCTGCCTTTTCGTCTAAAGCTCCAAGCAAGACGGTGGACGGTGTACCTATAACCAAGCGTACCTGGTGGGGCGATCCCGGGAAAAAAAGCTTTCCGTAAATATGACTGTCCGCTGATGCTGAGTTATTGCCAAGAAGGTGTCCTAGGCGAAGAAGCTACTCCGTTGGCTTATCGCTGCAAAATTTTTCTGAGGTAGTAGGAGCTGCATCTGACGTTAGTCAGAGTTTGTCGGCCGACGAAGGAACTGCCTTCAAAATGTCTTACGGATTTCCAGCAGGTGGAGTCCGGAGAACGCCTTGGAAGACGGAGGAGATCAAAGTCCTTAGATCGCCGACAACACAGCTGAACTTTGATTTCTTTGAGGTAATAAAATTTCGCTGGAAAAGACGCTCGATGATGGCGAACCACAGGGCAGGGTACGCGGCCGAAAATCCGATGGTCCGGTTGGCATATCATAAACGGCGGAGGAACCGATGGCCTGTTGGATGCAGCGCAAGTTGACTAGATGAATTGAGAGAACTGCAGCGCAATCAAAGTGCACTGTGTAGAGGCGCTGAAGGTTGCATTTCTGAAGGTGCGGTTCACCACTTGAGAAAACTTCTAAAGGACTCCAACCACAGTCAAAAAAGGAAAAGAAAAGAAAAAACCCGATGTTTCGCGGCCGACTCGGCTGCTTCCGCAGGGATGACGGGCTACATTGCAGCATCGTCTTGGAGGCACTCACGCGGTTAACAACACGTCCTTCCGCGGAAGGCAGGCCATGCACATACACTGGGGGGAGGGCTCCCAGAGAACGATTGATGTTTTGAGCCGTTCTCTGTATATGCCACGATTCAAGCAGTCGTTTCTTCCAGTTTGTCTCTCTTTCCAGTATGGTCGCTTTGTCGAAGTTAATTCGGTGGTCACGCGTCTCGGAATGTTCGGCGACGGCACTCCGCTCTTTGTTCAGCTTGAGGACATCGTTTACATGTTGTCTGAGCCGTTCCGGGAAGTTTTTTGTCTCGCCGATGTATGAACAGGTGCAGTCGGCGCAAGGGACTTGGTAGACGACCCGGGAGCTCTGTCTGTTGTTGGCCGGTCTTTAGGGCGGGGTAGGAGGCGGCCCAGCGTACACGAAGGCACGTGCGCGATGCGCACCCCTTCTTTTCCGAAAATCCGTGCCAACGCCTCGCTGGCTCCTTGAACATATGGAACTGGTAAGCGTTTTTGAGAGCAGGTAGCTGAAGCTGATTGGGATAAGCGTAATCTCTTTTGCTCTGCGCGGAGGGCGACGGACCGAATGAAGTTTTTCGGGTATTCGTTTTTCCTGAGTTCCGCAATCACGTAAGCCTCTTTCCTGCGCTCGGTGTCACTGGAGCATACGTTTTTGGCCCTCTGAAGAAGAGCGGTCACAACCGAGGCCTTGTGGCTGGCGGGATGAAACGAATCGTATTGAAGGTAACGTCCGGTGTGAGTCGGCTTCCTGTAAACGGAGAACTCCAAGCCATTCCCTTTTCTTGCCACCTAGACGCCGAGAAAGGGAAGGGTGTGGTCGCGTTTACACTCGGCCGTGAACTGTATGGCTAGGTGACGGAATTTAGGTGCTGTCTGAAGTTTTCGATTTCGGAGGTCTTCATGACACAAAAACAATCGTCCATGTAGCGGAGAAAGAGCTTGGGTCGCTGCAAGAAGGAGCTGAGTGCTCTCTCTTCTATATGCTCCGTGGTCAGATTTGCCATGGTGACGGAGATGGAGGCTCCCATTGCGGTTCCACTATTTTGCCTGAAGACATTTCCCTTGTAAGAGAAGTACGTACTCGACAGTAAGCTGCAGAGCTCGTCAACAGTGAGGGGAGTTCTTTCCCTCAAGCTTGCATCATCCTCAAGGGCAGCACGGGCACAGGATACCGCCAAGGGTACTAGGACAATGGTGAACAAAGAGACGACGTCGAACGAGACCAGGCCCTCGTCTTCGTCGATGCTCACCTCAGACGCTAGCTGCACGATGTGGCTGGAGTCACGGACAAGAGTTGGGGCTTTCCGGGTGAGAGGGGCGAAGATTCGGTGTAGGAAATTTGAAAGTGCTCGGCATGCAGAGGAAGTGAAGTCTACAATCGGTCGGAGAGGGACGTAGGCTTGTGAATTTCGGAGAGTCCGTAGAAACTCGGTGCGCAGCCGTTACGGCAGATTAGCCGTAGGTAAAGTGGTTTTAGATCTGGGTGGTTCTTCAAAATTTCGGCCAGCAGCTCGTTTAGCTGTGTTTGAGTTTGATTCGTTGGATCCTTTCTTAGCTGCGTATATGTTTCCCCCTCCAAAAGAGCTGAAATCTTCCGGTCATAGTGCCGGCTGTCCAACACCGCCATTGAGTTACCTTTGTCGGCGGGGAGGATGGCGTTGCTTCCATCTTGTCGGAGTTCGCGAAGTGCCTGGCTCTCTCCTGCGGTCAAATTCTTTTTCCTTTTTAACGGTAATTTCGAAAGTATCCCACTCGGTTTTAGTGTAATTTCTTCTCTGGCGCTTGGCCTCACGCTCTGGACGGCTTACTCTACAGCTGCGACGAGTTTAGGCAGACGGGGCGTCGTAGATACGTTGTAGCCATGTCCCTTTGCCAGAACGGAAGTTTCCCGAAAAGTGAGCGGTCGAGACGAGAGATTGGTGACAAACCTGGGATTTGGGGTGTCTTGGTGGGAACCCCGGTCCAACAGGTGAGAGAATTTCCTGTCCTGCGTGGCCCGGTGCTTGTTCGCCGTCGACACCGCAATGGAGTCCGCGAATGCATCGACCGGTGCATCAATTCAGGGATGCGGTGCTGAAGTTGGCGCTTGGTAAAGAACAGGTCCAATTCCTTTTTCCGGAGCGAGGCGTTGATTTCATGCAGGCGGGCGTTGACCAGATGTTGTTCTGCTTTCATAACTATTTCCCCACCTTCGGGAGTCGAAACAGGTCGTTTCAGGCGCAGGCTTTGAGGAACGACTTTCTTATCTTTGCAGGTGCGGCTGAAGTCGAGGTGAGTTTTGAAGACTGCGATGCCTTCCTTGATGCGTATGTAGCGCCTGACTAGCTGCATGGTGTCATGGCCGAAGTCTTGGCTGATTGATTTGAAGGTAAAGATTCGACAGAAGTCTGTCAGGTTGGGTAATTAAAGTGAGAAAACTTCTAACGGACTCCAACCACAGTCAAAAAAGGAAAAGAAAAGAAAAATGCTCAATTACCTACCACTTGTAGGTAATTGAGCAACTCACTCATGTTGAATTCCAATGGCAGAGTCGGAGCAGTCGACTGACTCCGCGAGCGAGCACTCCGACTCTGGCATAGAGCAAATCCTCCAAATCCGCGATTGGAACGGAACCCGCGCTGCTGGAGCAAGGCGGAAGCTGCGAATTACCCACGATACCTTGCGCGTGGTCTCTTACAGAACATCCTCTCAAATTCCCGCTCGTAAGCGTAAGATTCAGCATCACTGTCAGTGTCCGAGGAATCACTCGTGCGGGAACTCGAGTTTTCCGACTCGGAGCTGTCGCTGTCGAGTAGCAGAAGCAATGCCGCACGCTTTGCCGATCGGCACCCGAGCAGCCCATGCCGTCCGCCATTACCACAACTCGCGAGTCGCGACCGGCGGCGTCGCCGCGCCCCCAAGCAGGCAAGCGTGTAAAAGGAAATGCGTCACGCAGAGTTCCGGTCCACCTGCCGATTTTGGTGGAGCAGCTTTTCCTGTTCCACGGAGCAATTCCCGCTCTGAATCCCCTCCGGCTGTCTCATTGGAACTCTCGACTCCCGTCCTCACTCTCTCATTGGAACAAACTTGCTCCGAAAGGAGCAGAAAAACTTGCTCCGACTCCGCCATGGGAATTCAACATCAGTCACACTGCAGTGTCGAGTACATTTCACTTGACGAAAAGCATGCCGATTTGAAAGAACGGCACTCATAACTCAGGCTAGGGGTAGTGGCGATCTTCCTTCCCTCAGCCTACGCGCCCAAAGAAAAAGACTTGAGTAGACGCCACAGCGCCCACATAAACGACTAGACGGTAACCTAAATATCCAAGGGTACTAATATAACGCAGTATGTGTGAGCCAATTTATTCTCGGGAATACTCTCTGGAGCACTCGGGAATAGGCAAGAAAAATTTGGCATCGTGTAAAGCATTCGTTTCCTAACGATGTCACTGAGCGAAAGCGAGACCCTTGTGTCGCCTTGTGAGAGGGCTGATGAAGAAAAAATTTTCATCATCGCAGTCCGGTGATATAGTAGGGAGTTGTGTGCCCAAACCTGCAGGTATCAATTGCAAACAGTTCACTGTATCGCAGATTTTTAGAAAAATGACGCTGCTTTTACTTGCTTATAAGTGGTCAGAAGTCAGGTCGTAATAGAGCAGCGACGTGTGGTTTTCCCTTTTAGGGGTACCTTAAAGTGCAAGGTAATATACGAGCACTTTTTCAGTTTCGACCGCACCAGAAGACAGCCCCAGTTAGCGGTAATAGAGCCCATCTGCCAGAATATTGTAACATCACAGCTCAGGCGCTCAGATACCACGACAGGTTTATACGCAAAATTACATCACTGCCCAGTCTTGGGGTTTCGAATGTGAAATTAAAATGGGAATACGGGATCAAATGAAAACAAAAGCAAATAGTGCACTCTCATTTGATTTACGTGCGAACATTTCTGGGGAAATGACTTACTGGTCAAGTAGTGTCCTCTTGTAAAATTCCACCACTGCCGACAAGACGTCATCATCCTGCTTGGAGTCGCGAAGAAGGTTACGGGTACTGAAAACGTACCCAGTAAAATTCTCCACACCGAAGGTCTTGAGAACTTGACACATCTGGTTGAACATAAATTCATACGAATCAAACAAGGAAGTACCTATATGAAGAAGTAGCAATACTACTGGTATGTATCGAAGCTAACTCTGGGCTTAACTTGCGCGTCAGCACTTTCGGTGAGATGCAGCTTTCCAGGAATGAGTGAAGTGGTTCTGTATGAAAATTTCTAGCAAATTTTAGCTATTGCTTAGGAGACGGTAAGGCAAAACCAAAGACACCTGGTAGCTGGAGACAGTGTCTGTTAGTTCTGAATTGGAAGTTCTTGCGTGAGTAGGCGGTGGAGTTCGTGTTCAGTCAGGCGTCTCTCACAGAAAATATGCAAAGCAGGTACGAGGCACACGTGATTTTAATATTGTTAGCCATAAATTAACAAAAGAAAATGCCATGTCATGATGTCGTGACCTATAAGCGATATTATTCAATCATTTTCTGCGCTTTCATAGCATTCCTCCTACATGACCAAGTGAAGGTCTTGCAAATTAAAAAAAATAATACATTTACTCGAAAATTTGGTAGTTTAGGGCAGGATTTCGCTTTTAGCATGCGCCTATTGATGGATATTGCTCTGTTTTGTTTCTTATGTGGAGGTATAAATGTCTCCCTTCTAAGGTTGTAGCGCTTAGTTTTATCATTGAAAGTGGAAGGAATATCTTCAACTAATCCACTCCAGGTTCGGAGATTGCAAAGCGAGGCGAGCTGGAGATTGGTGTATGCCGGGAATTGTGTGATGGTGGATGGAGTAATTTTTGTGCAATGGAGAATACTGTGTGCATGAACTGCAATGAATTCCGAGGTAGAACGGGTAAACGCTCCATACGCCGATCGTCAATCAGGGGAGACTTGGGCGCTCTGATTGCCGATTAGTGCAAGGGCTATTGCAATTTTTCCTGCTCCAGAAGGGGCAATTCTCCTACTGGAGGTCCTTTGTTTCCCTTGTTCTATTCTCTTCCTCGTTTATTTTTGCGCCTGAACATGCTTGGTAAGCTCCTAATGAGACCACACTAATGACCTATCCTTCATGTTAACTACGAACTTCGAGGTGTGTCCGTACTGGGCAGCATCAACGAAATTGGCTATCCTTGGATAATCCTCTATTTTTCCGGTTAATGCTACTACTCGTGCTCTGGATTGGGCAATGTTGTGTTGTGGGCGTAGTTTTTTTTTGGCGTAGGAGTTACCATAGTGTTTTTCATTAGGAGATCTGCAACTGGAATTTTACTGTCCTCAGTTGGAACGGGACTGTTAACGAGAACCAAAAGTATAATTCTCCCTGCAGAGGCGCCGTTTCACCATGACATTTGGGTCACTTCTCGGGCCTCCATGATTTCGTGAAATATATTGCGCGCTCCTTAATTGTAGGAGGTGTTTTGTACTTGCGTTTTTGCGTGCAATAGTACTTTACGCTTTTCCGCATAAGCACGTTTAGTTTGCTTTTTTGAGACGCGTACCAGTAGCGCAACGAAGCCACAGGGAAGGCGTGGAGGATTCTGAGGAAGTTAGTTGTGATGTTTTTATCCCCTCTTTTATTGAAGATTCTTTCAACAGAGGAATCGTGTTTCGGTTATGATTTCATGCAGAGTGACGTTTTTTCGACTCCTTGATGCGATGACCATTCCGAGAACCCTTAGAATGTTAACCCTGGGAATGGCGTTCTCATTTTGGATGCGAAGCGACACCTTGACGTGTTCAGGTGGTTTCTATCTTTAAGGTTTAGGACCTTTTCTGACGGGTCACCAGAGAAATAGATACGATTTCACTGTCGAGCATCGAAGACCAGTTCTCTCAATGAACGTGTGGGCTCGCTCTAGAGCTTCCAGTAAGCTTCTTTCAACACTTCTTTGCTGCATCCAGTACACCACATTATGATGTCGTAGGCGTATATTGCGTGGTTAACTTTCTCTGTTGCAAAGAGGGATATTCATTATTCTTGAATGGATAGCTTGAACAAGAAGGGCAAAATTAAGCATCCTTGGGGCGTGGCTTTGGGTCATATAAGGTGTTTCTCCGATCTTTGTTCTCGAACCTTTAGGGTGGCTCTGCATCTATTGAGGAATGATTTAAGTGTCATGAAAGGTATAGCATAGGCTAAATGTCCACCACATTCACCCAGATGAATTTCCCCTTACTGATCAAGCTGCGGACAGATAAGTATCCTACAACACATGCTTTGGAGTTGTTTTTTGCTGCAAAATGTCGAAATGGCTGCACTCAGGATGTGCGGAACGCCGCTTTACACAGCTCCGAGTTATCTTACCAAACACGGGCCGTCCAAGAGCCCGCTTCGCGGCGGAAAGTCTACGCCTACCCATCCCAGCGTGAAAGCCGCCAGCGACTTCTCTATCTCAAAGCGTCCATGGAGTCTTTCCGGATATATGAATTTCCTACTCTGTCTGCTGCCTGTCACGCAATTTGCTGTCATAATTTTCTGAGAAAATTTTCAAGGCTACAATCGCATGCGAAATGGCAGATTTTGCGCTATTAAAGAAACTCCATTGGAATCACCTTGACAAAATGGCGGCCAACACCAAGAGAACAACAAAGCTGTTGCGAAAAATTCTATAGAATAGAAAAGAAGTGATTAAAAGCGTTATATTCTTGCTTACATGATCTTCTGTACTGTGCACGGTGCTTGCCAGTTCAAATACAACAACGACAGGACAAAAATAACAAAAATGTTTCAGAGAACCTCGTATAGAATGATAGCTAATGTGTTGCAGAACAGCAGCTGTCAAATCGGGATTGTTGTTCCATTATGCTGGTCGTTAGGGTCGAGGATTAGATTGGTAGCCAAGTTTCCATCCTATTTAGCAATATTTTATTTTCAAGTATACAGGGTGATTTTGATGTTATTAAGCATAAACGGAGTGGTGCAAGGAAGTTCTTTAACCTTATAGCACAGTGCTGCGAAATTAGACTTTCGAACGCCGCAGGCATTGAATGAATATTTCGAATAAGCAGTTTAGTTTCAAGCATCAGATTTCTCACCAAGGCTATCTTTTCACACATGATAAGGTACGCGGTGTGCAGTCCTATTCCAGTGCGTTTGGCATAACGGCGATTTCCATCACACACGATAGCCACATGTCGTGGAACAATTCCTCGGCGAAGAATCCAAAGAACTACTTTTTCATACCACTGTATTGTGACATTCCATGTCAGCTTGCTAATATCTGCAAGGGAAGGCGTGAGATAATCATTGTTCTAAAATTCCACATAATATGCCTGCCTTTTGTATCGAAATTTCAGTACTATTATGTTTGACAAAGTAATGAAAAATCGACAAAGAACCTACGACAGAGAATATGCGACTGACAAAGATGGGCCTTGCTTATATATTTCTCGGAAGAAAATGAATTGGACTTGCTCCAGCCAATCCAATTTTGTTTGAAAGTGTATAAAGCAGGACGGAAGGGAAGACAAGCAGTGTGGTGCTTTTTGTGTTTAGCGAGAAATAGAGATTACACGAATATTTATTGTTCTAGGCTCCACCATGCACTTACTGGTTTCGTATCCATCAATGGAATGGCAATACCAAAATCACAACAAAAGGCCACAGAGGAAAACAAATAAAAAGTTGGTTTAGGTGACCTACTCCAGAGTGTAACCTGCGTCAACTCCATCACCGAACACAGTACGACACCTCGCCACCAGGCTGTCACGCAAGTTATTTTATAATCTTTGAAAGTAGTGTCTGTAGCCTTCCCACCAGTTTCAATAATTACACGCACCACAGAAAAGATGCCCTTTGTCGTCATTTTCGACAACTCTAGTTAATGGCTTAAATCATATGTAAAATAAAAATTGAAAGGAATTCGTACATCCAGACACTCGGTACTTCATTAATGAGCATTCGCAAAGCGCACGCTCCTTACCTCCACCAGAATTCCCATAACACAATTAAGAATATTGTTACAGCCGGGTGAATATCTTTACAAATATTCGGAATCTATCGCGGCGATCGCAGCTCGTGAGCGTATGTTACGACTGTTCGCTGTTTATTTTTCGTGTTATGGTTGAGCGAGCAGCCGTGAAGTGTTTACGCCAGTATCTTTAGTTAATGAATTTTAAGAAATACAAACTTACCTGGTGGACTCCTAGAATCAATATTTGACGACGGGCATAAGGAGGCAGATTAAGGAGTCATGCACATGTCGAGCTGTGGCAACTCTATCTTGCCGCCTCGCACCTATAACTCTTAAATACGTGCTCACAGTGTGCCGGTAGTCCGCACGGACGGTTATTTTGTAAGTTACTGTGAATGGGTCCACCTCAGGGTCCTGCGCGTTTACAGTTAACCGAATGCGTCGAAGACACAAGGCACCTTGCCATTCTTGCCCAGTATCAGAGCCATTTACGTGTTCAGAAATTTTTGTCGTATTATATATCATTTCGACCATCGGTGTTCGGTACATGAATTAACGCTCGAAGTAGCGACAAACTATCTAGGCAAATATTTAAAGAAATGAGGGTCGCTTATTAATGCAGAGTATTTGCTTAGTGTTCCTTAGCACACGGAAGGGGGAGCGCACAGTAGCGTGGTCCTCAATAGTGCACGGCTTGTAGGCATCGATAACAGTTGTGCAACTTTCCTGGCTCTGTTCTTGTAGGGAAGCACACACCCCATATGCCTAATTGTTTCAAGAATGTTCACTTTTAAATAAACACTTCCGCAAATGATGTTTTTATTAAAACAAAGCTATTTCCAATATGTCTTGTGCCACCCCACAAACTACAGCTTTCTTATGGTGCGAAAATTAAATGTCTGCATTTCTCGCGCGAAATAACTTTTGGGGAAGCTTGCTTTAGTCAGCTTTAAAATTACCGGAAAAGTGATTTGTTCAATTATTCATCCACGAGTATGAAGCTAGATGTTGACGTCATCATCTATGATTCATAAATGCAAAAAAAGGAAGCTTACCCTGTGTTCCAGTAGCGACGCACTTTGTGGCGGGGCTATGAGTGGATTCAGGTTTGCACTGAGAGGACTCTTCGTTACCCATGTCGCTACAGAGTTCGCAACATTCTGAATTTCTTCTTAACATCGGCCAGCCCACTGTGGGAACACAATGAGTGTATTCATTTGATATTTTTAGTCTTCTCTTTCTTGGCGCATGCTACACCACAAATCGCAGTATTTAGGCAGCAGAACGATGCTTGCGTTCCATTCTGGTTCATCACATTTCCACCGCAGACTTTAGTGTAATGAAGCCTGATTTGTATTTCATTCCTTTATTTTTTCCAGGGTGTCTCCGTACTGCCACACAATCACAAACAGTGCACGCAACTTTTTTTATGTAATGTTACCTTGCCGCGTCAAACGCTCGGTACGCAATCTTCGAAATGTTACCGTGCCGCATCAAACGCTCGGTACGCAATCTTCGAAACAAGAAGCAGCTGTCCAATGACATCGGAAACACAACAGCGACCGGTCATTCCCCCGGAATTTATGTTGATTGGCTCTGCGACTGCGCCAATTGTAATAGACAGTTACCACGACCGCCTGTGGAGGGGCGTGGATGCGTCACAATAACTGTGCGTTGGCTATCGTCCTATGCAAGCTCGTTGCGTAGGGGTCATTGCTCTCCTGCAATAAGTTTCTTTTTTTGTGTGTCTTTGTGTTTCTGCTTAGTTTTTTGGCAGCTAACATTCCCGCTAGACATGTAATTTTGGTCGCTAGACATGTAATCTGTTGTTGCGACTTGTCGGCGTCCGGTGTAAAATGTGCCGTTGGTACATGCATAAAATCTTGTGAGGAAGAGTGACAGCTTCGGCTGCCCTGTACGCTTCGTGTCCGGTCATGCTTTTACGTCATCAAAGCAGCCGAAGTGAATAAAGCGAGCTGGCATTGCGATATTGTGGTAAAGACAAGTGAAATACTTTTGTCATAGATAAATTATTGCTGTCGTACAAGTGTCGCGGCGTAAATCGGAGGTTAGGTACCTTTAGCCTATAGGAGTATAATATAATTTTCCCAGTTACCTGCACCACCTGCACTTCAGTAATTGCACATTGTCACATTGTCTCGAACAAGAACTGTTACTGCAGAAACACCCCTGCACGGAACGTACACGTAAACAAAAAAAAAATCCACGCATATCCACGGAGTGAATGATGATGAGTGGGCGAAGCTCCGGAGGTTCATCGTAAATCGTGCCGAGATCCGGATTAATTTAGCCATGCTTCGTGCTGTATGGACAGACAACTGAGTTCTCTAGAACACTGTGGTATTCGTTTCGCATCTTCTACCTTCCAGAAAAGTTGTGAACAACTACTTAAAACTGGGGCTATTGGATGTAATACGAAACGAAACCGAAACTGAGTGATGCCGGAGTAGACGAAGAGGAAGCGGCGTGAACTCGTGACACAAGAGGCGTGCCAGCGTTCGAGGCGACGAAGAGGAACCGGTGTGAACTCGTGACACAAGAGCGCGTGCCAGCGCTCGAGGCAGCTCAGCGTTCGAAGACGAAGTGGCTTCGTCTTCTTCGAACGCTGAGCTGCCTCGAGCGCTGGCACGACGGACAACTACGGTCCGGAAGATTACGCTGCTAGTGCTGTCGACCAAAGGGTTTAGATCCCCATGTTTCATTTAGTAAATTCTAATTATTAATTTTAATTAGAAGTTCTTCCTTCCTTTTTATTTTTTTCTAAGATTTCGGCTTTAGACTTTTAATTTTCCTGCTCTTTACATCATTACTTGTAGTGTGGCCAATCCCCCTCGTGGGTATGTGCCAACTATAGAGGCCACAACAACAACAACAACAACGACAACTACGGCGGACAAGCCTACGCCTTAAGGAGCTTCGCCCCTAAAACGCGACCTCGCCGTGCTAGCTTAGCGGGTACGTGTTCTGTTGCGAAGCTCAATGTAGTGGGATCGAATTCGGGTCGCGTTGCCTGGGTTCCGATGGGGGCTAAATGCAAAAAAAATGGAAAGAAGAAATGGAATAAAGACGTCAAGTACCCGCGTGGACGTTAACGAAGCCCAGGGGGCCACGGTTATTCTAAAGTCTTCCAGTACGGGGGTGTGCTCCATAAGTGATAGTTGGCTTGTCATGCAAACGCCCCATCAGTAATTATCGTCAAGAAAAACTAAAGCAGCTTCATCAGTGTAGCGCCGGAAAGACTGCTGGAACAGGTGAGCTGGTGAGATCACCTTCCCTGCCGCTCTTTTAAATTGGGTTTAACTCTGTTTATTGGTTGACTAAGTGGGACGCAGGGCCTAACTTTCAGAAATTTCATAGGTTGGTCGTGGCAACCATGCGAAATTTTTTGACCAGTTCACTTTAGCAGAATTGCTCAAGGTTAACCATCCTCCATGGCTTCATCCCTCTCAGAAACAAGGGCTGGCGAAATGTTTTCTCCGGGTCCATATGGTCTGAATGAGAATGCACTTCCTCATGCCTCTCCTCTACTGCTTGTGAGCACGAAATAACAAGGGATCAAGTGACAACACGACTTTTTGAAATAGGAGGCGATATATTACAGGCAGTGAAGTAGAATACCGTTAGACAACTTATGGCATTAGCAATTTGACTGCGAAGCCATAAAATATGTTCATCCGATGCCTGAACATAAAGAATAAGAAATGGATAGAATTAGCGAGTGTACTAACGATACAGCCTACCGATCTCGTTATGATTAACAGGCATACAAGAAAAAAAAGCTGCCTATGGTGGGTGATCTTATGCTCACATTGTGATTGTTTCATACCCGACAAAACTATCACTGCCTGGAAGGCCTAGCGAACTGCAACCAAGCGACCCCACCACGGTGGTCTACTGGCTATGGTACTCGGCTGCTGATCCGAGGGTCGCGCGATCGAATCGCTGCCGTGGCGGCTGCATTTGGATGGAGGCGAAATGTCGAGGTCCGTGTGCGCGCGACGTAAGTGCATATTA
The DNA here is from genome assembly GCA_013339685.2 of Hyalomma asiaticum. Lineage (NCBI taxonomy): Eukaryota > Metazoa > Arthropoda > Arachnida > Ixodida > Ixodidae > Hyalomma > Hyalomma asiaticum. Next base: position 79,596,973 of record CM023488.1, on the reverse strand, counting down.
AAGAACCCCAGGTGGTCACAATTTCCGGAGCCCTCCATTACCGAGTCTCTGATAATCAGAGCTAGTTTTTGGGCGTAAAACCCCATAAATCAAATAAATCAATCAAGCGAACTGCAAAGGGGAATGCGAGATATGTCATAGAAAGAAAAGGATCTGGTTAGATTAAAAGCGTCATTTTCCTGTTTATACGACCGTGTCTACCGTGCAAAGTACTCGCTAGTTCATATACAACAACGAAAGCATAGAAAAAAGAGCCAGGCCTGCGCGGAATCGCAGGACAGTGACAGCGTAAGCTGAACGAGCGACCTTCCTAGAGGTCACTGTAAACGCTTGGGGAAACTAGTGCAAATATAGGTGGTGGGTATCCCCTGCGCCATAACTCTGCGGTTTGGGCTTCTCTCTGCACAGCGGTCTGCTGTGCCCGACGTTGCCCTGCTGCAGCCGCGCGCGTAACTCTGCGATTCACTTCTTCAGCAGCGGTCCGCATCTTGCGATGAGGCGCCATCAGATATAGAAGAGCCAAGTCAGGTGGCTGCTCGGGCTGCGCACGTCGCTAGCGCTTCGTAAAAACACATTTCGAAGGCCATGCGGAGGAAATCAGCGCCAATAGATGGCAGCAGTTGTCCTGTTCTTCAAGGGGAGCGACAGTCGTTACGGACACGGGCAGCGGCGGACAACTACGGCGCCGTTGTTGTGATCTCGTAACAGCTTACGCTGTAATAACAAACACGCGCCAGCGAAACTGAGTATGAATGCCAGCTAATGCGCCGCAGAGAAACAGGCTGTCTTGCATGGCAGCTGTGGAATCAGCACGGTGGTTCTATTTGCTATTGTGCAAGAAAATAAGACAGCGCAAGCAAGATACTGACCGGAATCAAGTTATGACTGCTTTTTGATAATGATACGGCCTGGCAAAGACAAACGGTAGGAGAAATATTGATGTTTTTTGAAAATACAAGGATTAGCTTGAGAGACAACCTTCCGTGAATTCTAGCAAGATTTTATTTGTAAGTTTACCGCGTTATTTTGCTGTCCAGAAGCATAGACGTTCAAACGCTGCAGGTATTTCGGAAGAAATTGAATACTTCATGAAAACGCCACAGGTGTTGCTGAGGAATTAGAATAATAACGGAAAACGCTGCAGGTATGGTGGAAGAATTCCAAGGGCAATACTGCCCCAAATTCGGCATTCTTGGGGCATCGTCTACAAAACAACCTGCCCCGAAGTTTCGCAGTTTGGTCGCACATCATTTTGGTTCTTTGAGACGAGTTCACTTGGGCAGAATCGCTCAATGTAAGCCGTCCTCCATGACTTCATCCTCCGCAGAAATGTGCGCTGGCGGATTGTTTTCTCCAGATCCATTGGGTCCTGAGATGAATACAATCTTTCATGCCTCTCCTTGATTGCCTGTGTGGATTAATGAGACACGGGAAAATATAGGTGTTAATGCGGAGTAGCATTTGCCTATTACATGCAGTGAAGATTAGGGTTGCAGAATTGACGACATTAGGAACCAAATTTGGAAATCACGACAAAAACGCGATAAGAGAAACATAGAAGAATGTGTACGAATAATGATGAACTGCGACTAGGTAATAGAATAAGGATGCTGAGAAGCAAACAAATTGTAAGCATCAGGGAACCCGCTGCCGTAGCTTGGTGGCTAAGGTCAGCTTAGTGCCTGGCTAAACTCAATTTCGCAGGATTTATCTCCGGTCCCGGCGGCCAGTGCTTCACTTCGCCTATCCTGGATGGCGGCCCCTATTTTAGAGCGTAAGCTGTTATGAGATCACAACAAGGGTCGTTTTTGCGCCGTAGTTGTCCGCCGCGGCTGCCGCCGCCGCCGGTGTCCGCAACCACTATCGCTGCAAATTTTAGAAAAAATAACCAGGAGCGAGGAGTATTCCAACTTGTTCTCTGCCTGGATTCGAACCCACACTCTCTGCGTGGCAGTCGAGCGCTCTACCACTGAGCTACGCCTGTTTTTTTTTCTTTATTACATCGAAATGAAAACTAAGGTCACAGGAAGAGTACACCTGCACACTCAAAACTCGGGCAAACACACACAGACGCCCAACAAGTGCATCCAGTCAGGCGGTACTTCCTGGGCAGCGTACACACTTCTGACAGAGGCCACGGTTTCTCGGTGGTCGAAAAATCATCGCTAAAAGACCTAAACAGGTATAACGTCTGCCGAGGAATCGCATTAACAAACGTAATGTTGCGTGGAAAAATAGTAATACGCCACTACATGACGCGATAAATGGATTGCATAACGAGTTCGAGGAATCATTTGAAAGAACACAGGGCTGTATGCTTTGTAGCTCTGAAACCATTACGGAGGCACTGGTAATTATGGCGTAGTGGGCACTTCCCTACTTGGCAAAATGATAAGTTATGGCGCAGGGGATACCTACCACTTCTACGTGCACTAGTTTCCTCAAGCGTTTAAAGTGGTCGCTAAGAAGGTAGCTCCTCCAGCTTACGCTGTCACTGTCCTGCGGTTCCGCGCAGGCCTGGCTATGTTTTTATGGAAACCAAACGCAAAAACAGCACCCATGTAACTACATTTAAGGGCATTTTAGGCAACTTTAGGTGGTCAAAATTTGTTCCAGACCTATCTACTAGGGCGTTTGCTTTATAATCACAGCGCTGCCTTTGCACATAATACCCCTCGAATACAAAAAAAAACGTATTAGGCATAAAGAAAGAAATCCGTTATTTGGCGGTTCTCCGCGGCCAATTCACATGGTCGTGAATATTTGAGGGAAAAGCCGTTCAGAACCTGCTGCCAGTGGCATCAGCAAGGGCAGCTATGGGAGTTGCGATTGAAGCGCGACTAGTTGTGGAATGGAGAAGTCTTAGGACAAAACCAAGTTTGTAAAGTTTGTAATAGATGATACAACAAGATAATTGATGATACCACAAGCTTAAGATGAAAACCACTTTCGTGGTTGTCGAGCAAAGATGCGTGATGTCAAATCAGGTATACTCGCTGGTACCTTTGCGCGCATGCCTATTTGCTGCGATGCGGAAATAGACGGAGAACTAAAGTTTTCGAAGCTCTTTCAAATCATTATACCTTCTGCATTAAAAATTCGTAAGGTTGATGCATCGAGCAAGATGTTTACCTTAAACATAAATACGCGGTTTTCCTATCCAGTTTCCACGAAAACGTAGAAAGGGGGGAACGCAGCAATACGTGTAATGGCGCGTGGAATCTTGAAACACACGCTAAAGCTGCATGTAGATTTGGGCTGTAACAGCTAGTTAAGGTACCTTCCCTTACCGCAATAATATTATGATCAGGTGCATAAATATGTTAATCATGCCTGGAGATTATGGTGACGGCAGGTGTTTGTCTGCTCCTAGATCCTAATCACGCATATATATTTCTTCACGCCACCTTAACGGTGGTCATTCGGAGAGTCACGGTGGTGGCATGGTGGGTGATGTGCGCCTTACCGAAGGCACATTTCCTTCGGCTTAACTCCCTCCCTCCAGGCATTTGCGCCCAGTTTTCCACACAGAGGTAGTAAATTGAACGCAAGGGATAAAAGGAGCAACAGCTGACAACAACTCCTGCGCAGGGAAGGTGCTTCTGGTTTGGAGATGACGTCTAGCATGTGTATCGGTCGTCATTTCCAGCCCACATTTCTTGCGAGCAGTAAGACTCGCAGTCTGATGTGAGCACACTCTCGTGTAGCCGCACCGCATGGATGGTCATTGGAGTAGCGTGCGAGTTAGAAGGCAGTGTACAGCCTTCTAATCTTTGGCGGTACAAGCTATGCTTTGTAACCTGTGTAGGGCTCGAAATCATGCTCAGTGGAGAAGAAAGCGCGTGTTTCTATAACAACCAACTTGTCGTACGCAACTACTCCATTAAATCCAGTGACTCAATGAGCACTTATTGGGACAGGAAAAAAAGAAAAAAAAAACGGAGAGCGAAGCATACAATTTGGCGTTTACGAGCTATGAAATCTGGACACATATCTTCGTGACAATAAAAGTGAAGGCAGCAGGGAAAGCTACAATTGAATTTCATGAAGATAATCATCATTCCTTTATTTCCAATTATTATTCGACATCTCCACTGTGCTCGAAAGTCATGTTGTACACCATTGGTGTTGGAGGCGTAGATGCTTATCAGTGCTAACACGTAGTTTACATGCTCTGTGCGATTTAAGGGTGCAGGGTTTCGTGCTGAAGTACTTGCAACAATCTAGTCCTGAGTTCTGCTAAGTGAGTTAAGTGAGATAAAACAAGAGGAGTAACTGAAGCCGGATTGCCACTGACGTGTTACGAGGGATAGGGACTCAATCGCGGGAATTGCTTGCGCAGATGACAGCTGCCATTCCGTGCACTTCGATCTTTAGGCTCATGGATGGGTATTTCTGCTTGAGAAACAATTTCACTCACCATAATATACGGCCAATGGAGTTGAAATTTCAGTATCGTCTTGATAATCTCCGAAAATCCAACCGAAGCCCATAGTCTTGGTTCAATGTGCATGTAAGCGTATCCACTTTGCAAGACCATCAATTCCATAAGGCATTGGCGTCCCGAGCTTCTAAACCACAGCTCAGCGTCGGGGGCTTCAGTGATCGCCATCGCATCACGAATGAGTTCAGACGTGATGTCCCTGCAAAGGGTGCACATAAGGAAGATGTAAGGTTTACTCGTAGGAATATTTATTTCTGGAATGTCTTTCTGTACCTCTAACGACACTCGCAATAAAGGAACTTTCTACCTCTTCATATTTCGCTCCCCTAATGCATTTAAAAAGGACGCATCGCTTGACAATTACCGATCCATTACCTTTCGACCTATCGTCTGCGTTGGTATTCCCACGCAATTGCCAGTTTAATTGCTTTCCTCATTTTCAGTCATTTGCTTGCTTGTACATGCGTGGTATATATTTAATAACGCTCGAAAAAAGTGCGCGTTGCGATCAGATATAGTTAAACTAGAGCGTCACCTTTCTAGACATCTTATCTACTCTACACTGCTATAATGAGGGAAGCATAGTAACTCACTCAGATCTCAGGAATCCACATTTTATTGCTTTCGCCATATGAAGCGCAACAACCTTCAAGCCCGATCTGCTGGTATAAGCTGCGCATAACACACATTTGCGTTTTCTGTAAAGGTAAAGGAAATATTTCACAATTAATCATAAATTAACATAAGCATAATTCTTCATCATCTTCATCAGCCTATCTTATGTCCACTGCACGACGAAGGCCTTTCCCAATCCTCTCCATTCTTGCCTGATTCCATTTGACGCCTGCGAATTTCCGGATTTCGTCCCCCCATCTTACTCTCTGTCGTCCGCGGCTACGTTTGCCCTCTCTTGTTATCCATTCCGTCGTTCTAACTGTCCATCGGTTATATATCCTTCTCATCACGTGGTCTGCCCATGTCCATTTTTTTTCTTAACGTCGGTTATTATGTCGGCGACTCCCGTCTGTTCTCTGACCCACTCGGCTCTCTTTATATCTCTTAATGTAACGCCTATCATTTTTTGTTCCATCGCCCGCTGCCCGGTTCTTAACTTCCTCTCGAGCTTCTTCGTGATTCTCCAAGTTTCTGCCCCGTAGGTCAGTACTGGCAAAATGCAGTAGTTATATAGTTTCCGCTTGAGTGATAGTGGTAGATTTCCTTTCATGAGTTGGGAATGTCTCCCGTACGCGCGCCATCCCATGTTTATTCTACGGTTGATTTTTTTTTGTATGGGCGGGTTCTCCTCTCAGTAGCTGTCCTAGATATAGGTATTCTTCTACGACCACTAATATCTGGTTTCCGATCGTGAAGCCATGTTTCTTCGCTGTGCCACTTAGCATTATCTTTGTTTTCTGCATGTTCATTCTTAATCCTACTTTAGAGCTTTCTCGGCTTAAGTCTTCAATCATCTTTTGCAGTTCGTCGCCATCATTGCTAAAGAGTACTATGTCGTCTGCAAGTCGTAAGTTACTTAGATATTAGCCGTTACTCCTGAGCCCTGTCTCATCCCAGTCTAGTCTTTTGAAGATTTCTTCCAAACAAGCAGTAAACAGCATTGGAGAAATTGTATCTCCTTCTCTGACACCTTTCTGTATTGGGATTTTTCTGCTTTTCTTATGGAGGAGGAGGGTGGCTGTAGAATCTTTATAGATGTTGGCTATTATGTTTACGTATCTATCGCATATTCCTTGTCGTCTTAATGCCTCTAGAACTGCTGGTATCTCTACCGAGTCGAAAGCCTTTTCGTAGTCTATGAAAGCCATATAGAGGGGTTTGTTGTATTCCGCGGACTTCTCGATTACTTGATTTATCACATGAAGATGGTCTATGGTGGAGTATCCTTTCCTGAACCCTGCTTGTTCTCTTGGTTGATTCAATTCAAGTGTGGCCCTTATTCTGTTGGAGATAACCTTTGTGAAAATTTTGTAAAGTGTTGAGAGTAGACTGATCGGCCTGTAGTTCCTCAAGTATTTAACATCTCCCTCCTTATGTAATAGAAGAGTATTTGCGTTTTCCAGCTGACTGGTACATTTGAAGCTTTGAGGCATTGTGTGTATAGTGTCACGAGCTTTCTAGTTAGAAAGTCTCCTCCGTCTTTGATCAAGTCGGCTGCTATGTCGTCTTCTCCAGCCACTTTTCCGCGGGACATGCCCTGAATTGCTTTTCTAACCTCGTCCGTAGTAACGCATGGAATTTCGGTGTCCTGATCGACATATATTACCCTCATGGTGGGGGGACTCGTATTTGAGCTGTATAGTTCAGAATAGAAATCCTCAGCCACTTTGGTTATACCACTGAAGTTAGTAACGGTGTTGCCCTGCTTATCTTTCACGGCATGCATTGTGGTCTTTGCCGCGCAAAGCTTCCTTTTAGTTGTTTTGATGCTGACTACTTTTTTCACGGCTGCTTCTATTTATTTCACGTTCTGGTTACGTATGTCCCTGACTCTACTTTTACTGATGAGCTTAGACAGCTCGGCAAATTCTATCCTGTCTCTTGAGTTAGTTATTCTCATATGTTGGCGTTGTTTCATCAAATCTTTAGTAGATTCAGAGATCTTATTTACATCTTGTCTGAGTGCTTTGGCCCCTGCTTCGACCGTTGCTTCGGTGATCAGCTTAGTAATGTCTTCGTTCATCTTCTCTATGTCCTCAAGTTCTTTCTGTCCTAAAGCCTCATAGTTGTTCTTAAGTGCAATTTTAAATTCTGTTTTCGCCCTGACGACATCGGGGTTGGCCTTCTTCCGCGTGATTAACTTTGTCCTCGTGCGCTTCAGATTGAGGGTTATCTTCGCCCTTACTAGTCTGTGGTCTCTAATTCTGACCTGATTAACCACTTCCGTGTCTTGTACTATACTTGGATCACTGCACATTATGAAATCTATTTCGTTTTTCGTTTCTCCGTTGGGGCTTTTCCATGTCCACTTTCTGTTCCTACGTTTTTTAAAGAAAGTGCTCATAACACGGAGGTGATTTCTTTCGGCGAATTCCACTAGCATCTCTCCTCTGCTGTTTCTATCACCTTCGCCGTAGTTTCCGACCGCCTGTTCTCGTAGTTTCTTTCCTATATTCGCGTTGAAGTCCCCCATGACAGTTGCATATTGGGTGTGTACCTTGCTCATTGCTGTTTCTACATCCTCATAGAACTGTTCTACAGCTTCGTCATTGTGGTTTGTAGTTGGTGCGTAACATTGTATTAGCTTTAGTTTGTATCGCTTATTTATTTTAACACGATACCTGCTACCCTTTCACTTACGCTATAGAATTCTTCAATGTTGCCTGCTAGGTCTTTGTGTATAAGGAATCCCACCCCGTATTCGCGCTTCTCTGGCAGCCTTCTGAAGCAGAGAACATGCCCTTCATTAAGCGATAAGTATCCTTCTCCTGGTTTCCTGATAATCATAATTATAATAACCTAAATATAAATAATTCTTTTATTTATTTTTCATTTATGCGGGTCAACGTGACCCAAAGGGAAGCTAAGTTCCAATGCCATGCGACATTAAACCGTCGAAGAAATAATTGGAAATACTCGTAAGCAAAAAATACAGTTCTGTTGTAAGAAAATTTGTACTGCAATAAGTGCAGTTCCGGGTTTTGTGAAGTTGGTAATCCTCCCGAAGAACTTTGGGTGGGCTGTTCAAGTCTGCGCAAAAAGAAACTGCGGCGGAATGTTTCTCTTTTGAGACAAATGGTCGTATGCCTCGCATGTTAGACTTATGACCATTAAATATACGGGTGCAGGTATATTTAAAGGTCATAACGATATTAAAGGTTTCAAGTCATTAAAGGGTTTTATAGACAAATATCCTCAAACAGTTCGAATGGTCTGATTTATCTCTGTACACCTCAGATTAAAGCACGCTATTAGGCGTGTTGGTACACTTCAGTTATGAAAAGTGACAGCACGCTCCAAGGCCCTCAGGAGACAGACGAGAGGACATTCTATGGCACTTCTCGCCGTCTTGTGCAGGTGGTTTGGGCAGTGATATTTCTGCCTCGTGGCCAGTCAGCGTGATGGCCGCACAGCTCCGTTTCCCGGCAAGAATACACGCGTATGCGTCACTGGTCAATTGTCGTCAGTGAAGTTTCTTTAAATTCGGAAAGTTTCCAAAACATTCTTTGTAACAACGTCGGGCCTGGCCACGCTTGGCGCTTGCTATAGGTGCTTGCAGGGGGTGTTTTCTGTTTTGCGCATGCCCAGCATCGTGGCCAAACAATCGTGCTGGCTGAGACACCTGCAGTTTCTCAAAACGCAATTCATTCCACAACATTTCCTCATACTGTTCCTACCCAGAGACCATACTGTGTGCAAGACCATGAAGAATGTTCCGTTCGACACGGAATCGCGTGCGCCGAGTCGCGTTACTTGGCCTGTCGGCGCCCTTGATCAGCCACCTAGTACTTCGGAAGATCTCTACACACCGGCGGCATTTGTCTAGCGTGAGCCCGATTTAAGTGCTTAGCGTCTCCGGTATAGTGTCGTTTAGCGGAGCACTTCGGTTTTCTTTTGGCTGCAACGAGTTCGCGTGCGGAGCTTTCATACTTCGCATGGTGTCTTCAGCTAGAAAGACCATGCGTCGCTTATCAACTTCCCGGCCAAGCTGTCCATTGCGATAAAATGCATATGCGTTGCGTTGTTTTTCTCTCCCTTTTAAAGCTCGTGGCTTCAAGAAGAATGGAGATCATTCCGTCGAAGCGTTCCTTGGTAAACTTCTTTCGGCAATATATCACACAATGAAGATTTTTTTCCTCGTGTCGAAGCATACTACTCTGTCCCGCCTGGACTCCACCTCACGGTAACTTACCACGTTGGTGGTCTGATAAGTACAAGAATATCATTGATTAATAATGTCCAGTGAGATTCAGTCACAAAACGTACGGATTCCTGCTTGCAAAAATCTTGGAACGGCACTGGCTCTTGCAGCAAGGTACCTATGCCCTATGACCCTTATACTCATTGACCTGTACATATAGTAATATAGGTACCATTACAAACCTCATCCAATATTTATCATATGTGTTGCAGACTATCAATTGTTACCTATTTAAAGAAGTTTTTATGTTTGTCGCAGTCCTTCTTCTATTCATCTGTGTTTTTCTCTTGCTTTGTCACTTTTCTACAGTTATAACTTCCTGTAATATTCAGTCTCTTCATACCACGCCAAGGTGGTCCAGTGGCGATGCTACTGGGGTGCTGCTCGCAAGGTCGTGGGATCGCATCCCTGCCCCGCGACAGCATTTCCATGGAGGCGAAATGTGGAGGCCCGGGTTCTGTGCGGTATGTCAGTGCATGTTAAACAACCACAGGTGGTCGAAATTTCCATAGCCCTCCACTACGGCGTCTCTCATAATCATATGATTGTTTTGGGATGTTAAACCCAGAAATAATTAAGCTCTATGTTTATCGGTTTCTATCGAGGGCTGTTTGCTGGTTTTTGTTAGACTCTGTTGTCCCCGTGTATGTGTTCGCTTTTTTTGTGTCGTTTTCTCGTCCCATTTCTGACTTGTGCTGTCGCTGTCTATCTTTCTCTGTCATGCTGAATCTCTCTCCAGTTCGCCTTATTATGCATTGGATGCATCAACACGGTCACAAGTTACTCAATTTACGCACGTTATAGCGTGCTGAAATCTTTCCTCCTATATGACTGCTCCATACATGTTTAGACGCCCATCATGGTCGTTTTTCCGCGTCGTATGAGACTCCTCGGTAGTTTACTGTACACTGGTCTCTGCAAGTCCCTAAGATAAAAGAAAATGGCGCTACACCCACGAAGTGAAATGATAATGATTGGGGGAAGCTCCGGGGATAATATGGTAAACCATGAATCGTCCGTAAATGCCCACTCACAGGCTTTTACGGAGCCCGTGAGTGGGCTCCTTGTTGGAGCGCACATTGAAGGTGGCCAGAAACTCTTCGAAGGATTCCAAGAATTCCAAGGATCGTGCCCGCGCTGTCACTTGACAACTCGGGCACGATGCGCCTCTAGCGGTTGCGTCGACTCAAGAGACAGGCCCCGAGCAAGAGGAGCTTCGCCCGTAAAACATATTGCTGCTGCAGGTTGAGCCTACCATGGTGTTGTTGTTGTTGTTGTTTTGTGTGGTTTAACGTCCCAAAACCAGCTCTAATTATGGGAGACGTCGTAGTGGAGGGCTCCGGAAATTTCAACCACCTGGGGTTCTTTAACATACACTGACATCACACAGCACATGGCCCTCAACCTTTCGCCTCCATCGAAATGCAGCCGCCGCGGCCGGGGTTCGATCCCGTGACCCTTGGATCAGCAGGAGAGTACCCTAGGCACTAGTACACCGTGTGGCGGGGAAAACACTTACCATGCTAATGATCTGCTCGTTTCCAACTTACCGGTTTGCGGCAGAAGTGGCGACTTCAGCTTTAGCCATATTGGACTGCAGTTCTTTGGGAAGCAGGCCCAATTCGCCTACGACGCAAACGGACATGTCCATTTTCTGGAGGGATTCTCTGGGGAAAATATAAAGAAGGCCATAAGATGACCAGTACCCATTTCATTGGGAATTTTTGTGCATATGACAGAACTGCTGACGCAAGCATATATGGACAAAAAAAATCGTCGGTCAGCAGATTGCCCTATAGCCATGGTACTAATATTGAGCACTATGTGGTAGTGTTCATTTCTCGCCACAAAGTTCATAAGTGCTACTGATGAGTCGGGTTTAGCGCATGCCTGCCTTCTTGCGGCGTGTCTGTTGTTCATTTCCTTGAGCTGCCGTCGCGCTGGCAAAAAAACTGTGGTCATGTTCATAAGATTCTAACACCAGCAGCGTTTCTGATGACTGGGTGAGACTGTTGTCATTTGCGCAAAAATGATTACCATGTGCTCTAAGAACAAGTTCACGAATCCATGTTCGCACAGCAGTAGAGAACCGGTCATATGCTGGCGCCTAACATCAATCTTCGATATCAACAGCAGGGATCGGAATTCTACCCGGCGTATGTACGATTTTTTGGTGAAACACATATATTGCTTCCTGCTCTAGGCGAACATCCGGACGCTTTACGACATATATAAGTCATTGGATAAATGCCGTCTCTCCTTTGTTGGTGATTCACCTTTAAAATATATGCACATCTCTTACGATCAATTGCAGACGTGTAGCTTTTCTTGTTTCTCCGCCATTTCACTATGCAGCGTTCTCGTTCAAAGACAGCGGGATGACGGCACTTATATGCGCCATAGTTCAAAAGGAATGAGACACTTCGAGCCGAATTGACCTTGTGAATCAAGAAGACCTTAAGTTTTTAGCCTAAATTCTATTTCAAATGGAAACAAAATAAACGATAACGCTTTCTTTTTTTAGTTCCGCATTCGCTTCGCCGTGGCAAGGCACGAAGCGAAAGATCTTCCTTTCGAAGTTTTAATTTTCTTTACTTGCTTACCGATTCGTCTCCTGCGATACTTTAGTTGTGCAGGCAGGGAGTGAATGATTGTTGTCGTTCTAGATTTCGTAAGAATAATTTTTGGTCCCACCGTAGTCACTCGTCGTTTCTACAGATCAGAGTGAGGCTGAAGCCACTTCCCGGACAAATGTAGTTCGCAGAACAAGTGAACATAACCGGTGACTTTGGTTTCTGGGGTTCGACGTCCCAACAGAATGATATGAATATGGGAGACGGGGTAGTAGTGGATTCTGGAAATTTAGACCACGTGAGGGTCTTTAACGTGCAGTGACATCGCACACCACATGGGCCCCAACATTTCATTTCCATTGTAACGCAGCCGCCGGGGCCAGTTTTCGGTTCCTCGACCTGCGGATCAGCAGCTGAGTGCCGTAGACAATAGGCCGCCTCGACGGGGAAACCATTCACTTCCTGTAGAGGGATTGGGGATCACTAACGTTATGCTTAGTGATCGCCAAGACTGTCGTAGCAATCGCAAAAAGAAAGCAACAAAGAAAATCCTTGCATTTGAAATGCTTGAGACAAACCACGACAATTGCTTACAGGCTCTGGAGTGTTGTCTTGGAAAATTCATCCACCCCACCTAGAACGGCGTCGATCTCTTCGGTGTCGCGGAGGAAGTTGCGCTTGCTGAAAACGTAGCTTGACATATTCTTGACTCCCACGGCCACCAAGCATTGACACATCTGGGTCCACGGGAGGTCATGCGAGCGAACACGAAGCTGAGTTAGAAGAGTTTACTGGTGCAGCATGTTTAGAAACGCACTGTATCTTTCGAGGACGGACCTATTATTACAAGATGATGTATTCAACTAAGACAATGGCTGAAGTACAAGAAGCTGAGGGGTCAACGTCGGTCACAGTCAGTGCCGCTGAAGCGCGTTTAAATGGCGACTCGTTCTCTTACGGCTATGGCTGTGGCGAAGAGAGACAGTAAACATTTGTTGAAAACATAACGAGGGATTTTCTTCGTAGAGTGCAGCCCTTGATTCAGGGCCCCATTGGCTTGCTCCAGTCCATGTGCCCGCTGGATCAGCCGACGTCGCTCCTGCGGTGCTGAGCTGGTCAGCACAGTCTCCCAGGGGGAATGTGATCATGGTGAAGGATCATAGGGTAATAAGGATCATAAGGATCATAAGGATCACAGAGTAATTGCCCGGTGTACATGAACATTCTCACGCGCAGTGCTATATTGCGGACAGCGCACCACAGTAGGAACGGTATGAGGGATGTTGTGTGGGATGGAAGAGAATTAGGGTGAAAAGACAGGGGAAGGAACTATTCTGTAGCTGCCGCCACGCGACAGCTTCCTCCTGGTTAAGGGATTGGTGTGGTGGTGGAAGTACCGTCGGCTTTGTCTGTAATGTTCTAACGTACGAGCTTTGTTCAATGGTTCTGCTGGTGCGTCGTCTGGATTTGACAACTCTTCCGATGTCCCGAAAGCAAGTTGCGCGCGCGAGCGTGGTGATGCTCTATTCACAGTTAAAATTTAATTTAGTATAACCTAGCTTTATAGCTTCAGCTCTTTCATTATATGTTGCGGTAAGTGAGCGGCGAAACATTAAGGAACACGAATGAACAAGAGCAGATCGCAGGTGCAGCGGTTATACTAACCTACGTTTAAATAAAAAATGAGAAAGTGCCATACCTATGCCGTAGCCGCAGCATGGTTGTGGAATGAGCCTGAATTTTGCTACAGACTCGCTCATTCTTCTTTTTCAGTGTTATTCTATTTTTCCTTCCCTGCCCGTCTTCTTACTCTTGTGATGCCTGCTTTTTTCTGCGTTATCGACCTTATTTTTCTTGTCGTGCGCTATGGCTTCTTCTTCGAAGCTTTCTTCTTGTTGATCGTGTACTTTTTAGACGACTTGTTTATCTACTTTTCCTTCGTAGTCACAGTCAATCGTTGCTAACGCATAATGTCCTGAAGCAGCCGAAATATTAGTCGAAGCAAAGAGGAAAAAAAAGGACATGGGCAGGTCACGTTATGAGAACGCTAGAAAACCAATGAGCTGTTAGAACGGCGGAATGGATAACAAGAGAGGGTAAGCGTAGCCATGCACGACAGAGAGTAAGGTGGGGGAACGAAATTAAGAAATTCGCAGACATCAAATGGAATCACGTTCCGCAGGACAGGCAAGGATTGAGAGCAGTGGAAAAGGCCTTCGTCCTGCAGTGCACATAAGATGGACTGATGATGACGATGATGACGACGATGATGATGATGATGAATGTACTGAAGCACCTCTCCTACATGTTACATCCGTAGCCAAAGGGCCTCACCGCGTGGTGAGACAAAGGGGTGCATGCCACTTTTTTTCTTACCACATCAGACTCATTGCTAGAATGCAAGACACCGAAAGAAATGTTGACAATAATTCGGGGGTGTAGTGGGGCTCCTCCTATTGAGATGGGTCGAAATCCGCATGTGCGTTTAGATTTTTGTTCTAATTTGACCGGCAATGACTTAGACCTTATAATGGACACCGCAAATCACGCACTACAGAAACTATATGAATGGAGTGAGAGAAATGGATTACGTGTGAATGTCGCGAAAACAAAAGTTGTTATATTTAGAGCAAGGAATAAAAATGTTCAACCAAATAAACAAATTACATTTAACTCCACCCCATTAGAAATTGTTCCTACGTTTAGAAGTTTGGGTGTCCTGTTTAACGAATCGATGTCTTGGAATGACCACGTTAGTCATGTCATCTCCAAGCTATCTCAAGTAATTGGTGTCCTTTTCCGAAATTAGCATGTTCTTCCCTCAAGCACCATGATGTTGTTATATCACTCGCTTTTTGAATCCCAACTTAATTACTGCCACCTTATTTGGGGTAAGACATCAAAAGGAAACCTAAAAAAGTTAAGTATTCTGCAAAAAAAAATTCTTAGGATTGTTGCAAATGTCCCTAGACTACAGCATACTGAAGAACTTTTTCACAAATATAAGGTACTTCCGGTTGAAAAACTATATGCATATCGTTTATCTGTAGCGTTCAAACGCGAAATAACCCAAAACACATCCTTTTTGCGGCAGGTTTTAACCTATCAAAACGCGAGCGCACCCACACAACTCGGCAAACTGATGAATGGAATGTTCAAACGTATAAAAAAACAGTGTGGTTGGCAATTACTAGAAAATGAATTACCAAGACTTCTAAATAACTTATGCAGAAAGATTGATTTGATTTGTGGGGTTTAACGTCCCAAAACCAGCTCTGATTATGAGAGACGCCGTAGTGGAGGTCTCCGGAAATTTCGACCACCTGGGGTTCTTTAACGTGCACTGACATCGCACAGCACACGGGCCTCAACATTTCGCCTCCATCGAAATGCAGCCGCCGCGGCCGGGATTCGATCCCGCGACCTTCGGATCTGCAGCCGAGTGCCATAACCACTAGACCACCGTGGCGGGGCTTATGCAGAAAGAACATCACTCTAGAAAATATTACAAAGAAAGCAATTTTTGAACATTTCTTTTACGAAGAGCCTTAATATTCCTAAACAAATGCATTGTTTCTTCGTTGATTAAAATATGTACCTAATGTTGTTACGTCAGTTTTTTTGTAACATGATGACCACGTATGCTGATTACTTTGTGCAAGAGCTCTCATTTTGCCGTCTTTCATTTTTTGTATCCGCGACGCAAATCATGGAGTTGTAAAATGATGTCTTTTTTGTTGTTGCTGTTCCTTATTGTTGCATTTGCTTGGTATTCTTTCAGCTTATATTGTATAACCGCTTTCCACTGTCTAAAATGTTTATGCCTTCTTTTTCATGCGCCTAAGATACCGCCAAGGTGTTTGTTTGTTGTAGGTGTCCACGGCGTTGTCAAACTATCGAGAGATAGTTTTTACCGCGGGCTCCTCGGCTATCACGTTTTGTTTTGATGGCGAAATAAACTGAATTGAATTGAATTGAAAAGGGTGTTATGACCCCGGCGGCAGCAGCGGCGGTGCGGACCACCATCACGTGCTTCGACCATTGTGACGAACCCATAATAGCTTCCGCTGTAAAACAGGAATGAAACTAAGAACATGATGAAGAATTTCACGTAATTCCTGATGAATTACGTACCATAACCACAAAATTATTATGAAAAGCCCGTTGGTGGAGAGCTCTGAAAATTCAGCCACCCGGAGTGCTTTACCATGGACAGACATCGCTTAGTGCAAGGGCCGCAACAATTCGCCTCCACCAAAAGGCAGCAGCTGCGGTCGAGATTCGATCCTGGGACCTTCGGATCTGCAATCGAGTGCCATGACTACTAAGGCATAGCGCCTGGGCAGGACAAGACAGTGAAGAAGTAAAGGCGAAGGAGTAGGAAATAACACGATGCCGATTAATAATCCGACTAATGGGTAAGGATGGAGAATGGGAAGGCGACGACAACAAAAAGTGGTGGATGCAGGTGAAGACGAGGAAAAGGAAGCAGAAAATGCATACAATGGAAGAGCAGGAGGAACACGAACACGATAGCGGTGAATGAAAAAGTGAGAATGTACGCAACAAATCGAGTTTACTTCGCCACTCTGATGCGGCCTCTGCGCAGTTCTCGGCACTCTCATTGTTTTAGAAGTAACCCTTCTGTGCGTCGTAGTGAAGCGTTTGCCATTGCGAACAAAATAATTCTATACGTTTTTTCAACAATGTTGCATTAGTGTTGCATAAAGACAATTGCGGAATGAAAAATGCTCCTCATGAGTGTACAAATTTTTGAAAGTTTACGTCTTCTCCTGTGTATGAAAGCATTTGCAGAGGACATTCATGCGACGCAGGAAGTACCTCACCAGCGCTATCTTTTCACACATCACAATGTAAGAAGACCGTAGTGGTATGCCATTTAGTCTAGCTGAGCGCCGATTTCCGTCTGGCACGATCACAACATGGCAAGGAACTATGCTCTGGTGCAGAATCCAAAGGACCAATTTCTGGTACCAGGCTGGTCTGGAGGACCACGCCTCCTTGGCGAAACCTACAAGGAGAGGAACGTAACTTATAAATAGCGTATGATACATGAAAATCGTAATAAGTAGATGAAGACATTATATAATGGTATCTTGGGTTTTCCGTGCCAGAACAGCGATATGTAAGATGGACACATTCGTGAGGGGGCTTTGGAAATATTGATCATCTAGGCTAAATAATGTGGACTGCCATGCACAGTACATGGGCCAATGGCGCTCTCGCCTCCTTGTAAAATATTACTGGGACTGCCGGTGTAGAACCGGTGTCTTTCGGGTGAACAGCCAAGCGTTATAGGCGCTAGACTAGTGACGGGCATGAGTAAGTTATAAAGGTATGCGATGAGCTGTTTGTGTCCCTAGGGGGACACAGCGAGTGGCCAAGTGATGCTTCTATTTGGTGTCGGGTAATTCTAGCGATGTCCACAGTGAAAGGAGCGTGGCGTACGAAGGCGAATCAAGGGAACATAACGTAAACGCTCAAGATTCGAGATTGTTTGACAAATCAAGAGAGCACATAATTATGCTAGGTGCGTGATAAATATTACCTTTTGTATCCTGTTCTCTTTGTTCATCCTCTTATGTCTAAGTGCAGGTGTCAAAAGTTTACATGGTTAACACGGACCTGCGTCGTCGTTCAGCGGTGTCGGGGTTGGGGTTTCGGGCACATATTGCTATCGGTTCAGCAATCGCCCACATATTTGCACCTAGACAAAGACGGAGTGCAATATGTCCCACATGATTAATTTTTGTGTGTGTCTTTTATTTCTGGTGAAGGTACGCAAATAAGCTTCACCGGAATGTCCCTGTCCTCGTCATACAGCTGTAGCAGAGCTCAGAACTGTCCTCCGCAATACCCAGAATTGTTAAAATTGTACTTTGTCCATTGTATGTCGAAAAGTTATATACAAGCATGAAGAAATGTCCTTAATTAACAGCAAACATTGCGCGCGCCATGGTTAATGGAATTGGTTTGATCTCTGGCGTTTTAGTCCCAAAACTATGATATAATTATGATAGACGCCGTAGTGGGACGCCGTGTTCTAAGCGAAACGCCATAGACGAGGCGGCACCATGAGATGCTCATTGACGAAACTGTCGCGGCCGAAAACCGCAGACGGGCGATGCCTCCAAAACCCGAAACGAGGCAAACACTGGTATCCACTCCAAAATTGGCTCATCGGGGAATGAGGACACATCTTCTTTTAGAGGAGTGCTGCTGCCTACGCGTTGTCCGGCAGCGAGAAGGGCTGCCTCGGGAAAGTTGGTGATTAAGAGAGCGGTGCACTACCTTCTCCTCCTTTCGAATATTCGAAATGGGATTGGAGGAGCAACCTCAACCTACTCTTCCCTAGCAGACGTCCTAGGGAAGGCGAGCTATTTAGCGACTCGAAGGAAACCCAGCAGGGAGCAGTCGGCAACCAGCTGCTATTATGTTGCAAATAAACGTTGTGAATATTTCGCTCCCAAGGCTCCTCGTACTCTTCCATGCTGCCCTGTGGTCTGCCGGCCGCAATGCGACTCGTGTCCACAACAAGGGCTTCGGAAATTTCGATGGGCTTCTTTAACGTGCACTGAATCGCGCGGCACATGGGCCTCAAAATTTCGCCTCCATTGAAATGCAGCCGATGCGGCCGGGTTCCGAACCCGCTACCTTTCGGTCAGCAGTCGAGTGCCATAGCCACTGGTTAATAGAATCCGGAAAGGCGCGTGTTCCGAAGCGTTTCAAGTATTGCTGCGTACCCGGCAGAATGCTCCCTCAAAACAATGAACATTGTTTCAGAACAGTTTTAAGTTTGTACATAACTGGCCTTTCCATAATTTTAGTATTCACTGCGAAACGGTGCATCACACTTAAAAACGCTCAGCAACAGCACTCAGTGTGGAACCGGCCATTCTCACAATTTCCGGTGCGAACGTTGCAGCGCAGCCTTACCGCGCTACAATTGTTAAAGCAAAAGTTGAGCATACTTCAATATACTTAAACAACATAAAAGCATGTTATACTGAGTTGTTACTCACAGTGTAAACTACAATGTTTACAGCAGCATATTTCATATCAACATTTAGGAATCAAATGCTTGCCTGTTGTGCTGCTGGAACGACTGTCTATCGCCATGCCGCGATTGTACTTAGCGTCTTACTGGCTTGGGCTGTGACTACCCGTCGCGCTGGCAGGCCGGTTACATTCTTACCACCATGCACAGCAGTGAAGCTAACAATTAAAACAAAAACTTCCGTTGCTAGAAAAACATGTCTCTTACTTGCAGCAATAGGTGAAGAGGCAAGGCCCAAGTTCCATAGAGACACAACCGCTCCTGCGCATATGTGTTTCCATCAGCAACGCATCTGTTATTTGCGCCCAGGATGCCAGAGCTCCTTTTTTTTTTCATTATACGAGATAATGTTATGTTAGAGCGCGCGATGGTCACTGCACTCCCATGTCTGCCATTTTCACTTTAAATATGACAAAATAAATTTGCTGTTTATTTTACCCCGGGTTCCAACGCCGGCGATGTAATTACTGGCTGTACAAGCAGTTATTGTTTTATGCAATCGTATGACGCAGCCGCAGCCGTTGTTGTTGTTCCCTGACTTCAGTCTTGATGCGCTAATTTCACAGTGAGCGAAAAAAAAAGTTACAGTTTCGCCGCAAGGGCGAAGCAATGAATGCGATAGCAAGAAACTGTAATGCTATACGAAGTGAGGGTCGCAGCTTCATGAGCAATATTAATTGTAGCAAACATGCACTTGCTAAGTGGGCGTCTCCCGTGGGCAGCGCGTGATGGCACGAAGGGCTTTATACGTTGTGTGTCACAAAGCTACCCATACAAAGCTAGGGGAGGCCGCTAAATGAACAAACAGAAGATGAGCGCGAACTATCAAGTGAAGCACGCACGAAACGAACGCACAGATACACACCGAACGAGCGCGAATAGCTGTCACACTGGATACTCTCAGTTTGAACAGCGCTCCTGTTGCATAGGCGGCCGAAGCAGTGAAGGAAACTATCCTGTTTCAAGTGTCGAGCTGTGACACTTAATAGTTCACGCCCATCTTCTGCTTGTTCCTTTAGCGGCGTCCCTAGAGCTCGAGTGGCTTTCGTAGGCTGCCTTGTGCTCCTCGCGCCATCTCGCTGGTAATGAATAAACAACGCTTATAAGCGCCTGCCGTCTCTAAGTCCTGCAAGCGGTAAAGAATGTGTATATAAGACTCGCCGTCAGCTCCTTGGATCGTCTGCTCTTCGTGGCGTAGTGGTTAGTGCCGCGCGCTGCGGAGCGAGAGGTTTCTGGTTCGATTCCGCGCTTCGGAAGCATTTATGTGAAATATTTTTCTTTGGGATTTATATATATATATATATATATATATATATATACATACTTATACATGTACGGTTCATGACGGCGACGACGGGGACGGAAAAAACCAGCCAATACTGTCCATATAATTGCTATCGCAATAAAAGGCGTGTTTATGTTAATGGCTCCTGCTGAAAATTGTGAATTTTCAATACTGTGCGGAAGAATGGCATTCCTTTGTGGAAATCCATAAGCATCCGTCACATGTGCACGTTTGCGAAATAATTTGCTGCATAGTTCTTCCCGAAAATAAGCGGGAACAGAGTTCACCATCAGCGCTTGAACTATGACTTCGTCTGTCTCAACTGCCTGTGTGTGGCACATGACAAGGAACAAAAATTACAGCATATCCACGGAGTGAATGATGATGAGTGGGCGAAGCTCGGGATGTGCATGGTAGATCGTGCCGAGTTCCGGATTAATTTAGTTAACGCGCATGCTACGAATCCTCACGGTTCAACTATGCACAATGCACAAATGAAATCTCCCACCGGCACTTCATTGCAAGTCAAGATCCAGTGTGTATATATATATATATATATATATATATATATATATATATATATATATATATATATATATGTGTGTGTGTGTTTTGCCGGTGAACGCTTCTCCAACGCGAGCAGTCGGTATTTCTCAATCAAGAAACTCGCTAGGAGCCGCTGCCTGCGCCAACGTTGTCTCTCGCGTTTTCCGGGGCAGTGTCGAGTTTGCCGGGGAGCGCGTGGCTCCCGGCGCTCGCGGCGAGGGCGAGCACCAGGTGCTACGCGCTCGCCCTCGGCGCGTGCGTGCGCTCCAGCAGGCACGCGCCGGTGGCTACCTACTACTACTACTATTACATACATCGGGGACGCACGAAATGGCTGCTAATGGGGAATGAGAGACAGAAGAATTCGGCTTTTAGTTAACGCGCACGCTGCGAATTTTTTATTGTTCAACAACGCACAGGAGAAATCTCCCACCGGCACCACCTTGGAGGTCAAAGCGTAAGACTGGTTACGCACTACTACGACTACGACGAGGGACGAACGGGTGCCGCTTTAAGGAGCTTTGCCCCTAAAAAATTACTGCATCTCCCCCTAAAGGGCACCGTGAGGAGACGCGAAGCATGACGGGGGGTGCACACTGCGTTTGCATCGGTTTGACCAGGTGTCGCGTTTGCATCGGTTGACGCTACCAGATGCTGCCTGCGTCAGCGTTGTCTCTCTCGGGCGAGGGTGCGTTCTCGTTCCTTGCGAGCTTGTGAAGCGTTTATCGAAGAAAGAGCGTTTCCATAGTCAACATGCACCGTTCGGAGAGGACAGGAGGAATGCCAAGAGGAGAGGAGGGGAGGAGGATGCGCATGCGCAGTGCGGATGTGGAGATCTGGGAGGGACGGTGAAAGCCGCCGCCATAAGCTGCTTCGCATATAAAAAACATCACCGAGACTCAACATATAGACAATGTTAGGTGGATTTAGTTCCCTAAAACCATCGCTTCAGAAAACTTATATTCGTGAAGGTCTGACGCGTAAAACTGCTTTCCCTTCCTGAGTGTACTGAGCCTTAAATCCATCGCAGCTCGATAATCCCGGTGGAACAATGAAGTCTTGAAAGATCATCTCTCTAGTTCTATATTTGGGTTCTAACTTCAATATTGATTTAAATGCACTGCCTACTACAAACACACCTTGATGAATAGTATTCTTTGCTTCAATCAGTATTTATTTGCAATGAAAAGCCGGCATACCAGGACACGAACAAAGGAGAGCCACATACGCATACACACAGTTTACGTAGCAGGCAGGCACAGAACTTTATTTTGCTCCTGAGAAACTGCAGTTGGACGTCCCCTTCTAGGGGGATCCTGTAGCAGTTGCGGGCCGTTCCCACGCAGGAACAGGAAGACAGTGGCCCTCCGCCCTCTCGCAGGCTCTCTGGACAGCCCGAAGTTCAACCGAAAGGTCGCCGCTTCTCAGGGCTTCCTCCCAGTTCTCTTCTTTGCTCAATTCTGTGTCACGTAACGCAGGACATTGCCAGAGCATGTGAGCTAGTGAGCAGTAAGCCTCTCCGCAGTTCGGACAGTGTGGTTCAACGTTGGGCGAGAAGTTACTAAACCTGCCTCTCGAAGGGAAAGACCCCGTTTGGAGCATCCTGAAGGCCGAGGACTGCGGTCGAGTGAGTTTAGCGTGAGGAAGTGGAAAGACCTTCCGAGAGAGATGATAATGAGTCACGATGTCGTGAAAAGTGAGGAGCGGGTCCCTGTACCTTTTGGCGTGCCCGCCCACGAAATCGCCGGGACCGCCGCGGTGAGTGAAACCTCGCGCACGGTCATGGGCAAACTCATTGGCGTTGGTGACATCGGGGTGTACGTTGGCCCCCATGTGCGCCGGGAACCATATTATGGTGTGAAACCCGGCAGCCCCCTCGCTGCCGAGGATATCTGCGGCCTTCCGTATGATCGAGCCCGAGGCGAAAGCTCTGGCAGCGGACCGCGAGTCCGTGAATACATTTGGACGGGATGCGTCCTTCATTGCTACAGCAAGGGCGATTTGCTCAGCAACCGTTGCCGAAACGTTTATAACCGACGCAGCACATAGGAGCTTTCCACTATGGTCGACTGAGACCATTGCAAAGCGATCAGAACGCCTGTACTGTGCTGCATCGACAAACGTAGCGAGGTCCGGGCTGTCTGCAACTGACTTCAATGAGGAACAGGCCCGAGCTATGCGGCGTCCTACATTGTACTGTGGGTGGACATTCCTGGGAAGTGGATCTACGGCAAATGGACCTCTGATAGAAGACGGTAGAGTCGCTTTACGTTCGCGAATCTCTTTCTATAAGACCGCAGCCAATGGACTCCAGGATACGTCTACCGGCCCGCGAGGACGATAGGCCCACAACCTGAGCCATTTTCTGGGCCTCGATCACCTCTGAGAGGGTGTTATGCATGCCCACTTGTATGAGATTTTCTGTGCTGGTGCCGATAGGCAAGGCTAGAACTCGCTTTATACTCGTGCGCATTAGTGCGTCAATTTTTGCCTCTTCCCTTTTGGACCAGTGCAGCGCCGAAGCGACGTAATTAATGTGGCTCATGAGAAACGCATGGCAGAGCCGAAGGAGATTGCTCTCGCTCAGCCCGCCCCTGCGGTTCGAAACCCTGAGTATGAGCCTAAGCATGTTCTCCGTCTTGGAAGTGATACGAGCTATAATCTGCGAGTTGCCCCCCTTCAACTCCAGCAACTAACAACCACCTCCTTGAGCCGCCCACGTGCTTATGCACACTTAACCCGCGCAAACACCGAAGCTAAAACCAGAGAACTAAACCACCTGATATTCAAGCCCCGATAAAAATCACCACTATATTTCTGTGATAGCCACAGAAGGTTAACTAATACATGGCTGGCCATTCTTTTTGACATAGCACATCTGAAATTGTGGTTATCGCAGAAAAAAAGCGGCAATTTTCATGGCGCTTGACGACCAGGTGGGTAGTCCTATTGTTATAGCCAGGGCGCTTTGGTGGGATAAGTGTATATAAGTACGTGGATAGCACAATAAATTGGTTGTTAGTCCGGTGACTGTATGTCTCCGTGTGCGCCTTTTCGCTGTGAGTGTCCTGGTATACTGTCTTCTCGTTGCAAATAACCGTGAACCAATAAGCGCTACGAACTTTTGATTCCTTCCTTCACGCTCCTTCGTTCAGTGTATATCGCATATATTTCACTAAAATGCAAATAGACGCGACTTACATGATCGCAAATTCTATATTGCCTTGTACAGTGCTGTTGCGCATCTCCAATATTTCTTGTTCCTTGAAGCTTTCAATTACTGATATTTGCATCACATTGTACACCTTGGTAACTAACTGTGTTACCGTTCAGTCTTAGAGTTAATTTCAATTTCTTATATCTGCTGACGTTTCATGCATATGCCTTTTCTTTTCGGGCCCTTATGGCGCGGAGGACGCGGCGGGCTCGTCTTGCGACATCGTGGACAGTTGGAGTAAGCGGTGTCCTGAACGTAGCTCCAGGAGAAATCTTGAGAAGGCGAAAGGTCGAAGGGATCTTAACGCCCTTCCACCACTTGAACCACCACGGTTACGGCAGCCCTTTATTTGGCCAAGCCAAGATGGCACCGACGAACAAGGAGCACGTGCCAATGACTGATGATGGTTGTTGTGCAGGTGATGAAGATGAAGTCCGAACCAATGCCTACAATATAAATAAATAATGATGCGGCTGTGCTCGCGGGCGTGTAATTGTGTGTAGTGCTTGATGAAAACGAAAGAGCACTAGGGCTTCGCATTTATTCACTCCCTGGTCCTGATTTCCCATGCGCGCTTTGCCACACTTTCCCAAACTTGGCGATGGCTTCGGACATTATCGAATCTTAAAAATCATTGAGAGTTCTTGAATTTCCCTTGCCACAAGCTGGCATCGCGTGTTATCACGACTTAATCAGCGCGATAAGAGGGTTGCTAAACGTTCCCAAACAAAGGACCGCTTTAGACATACAATTAGGTGCACACCAGGTTTGCGAAAGCACCACCTTGGCAACATAGATTTTATTTAAGTTTATTAAGTTTCCTTTTTCGCAAATGAAGCGACCACGCCTACAAAGGCCCACTAGCAAAGCAATTCATATATATTGCTTTTCTGCGCTGACGGTGCGTGTCTATTGAAAGTGGGGCTCATTGTTTCGGGCTGAGCTTATTGTGTGCAAATTTCTTATTATGAGATCGCTTTCAGATAAGCTTGAAAAAGTGAGAGAGAGGCTGTCACGAAATCACTCGAAGACATGTGCAAATCGGTAACACACTAGGGTCGTCAGAAACCCTTATAAAGGATTTCTGCGCTTCTTGGATAGTTAGTCTAGCGACGTCCCATATTCGGCTATTACCCGTCGTTTCAAGTGAGCGCATTATCACCTTCATTTCTCTCTTTTATAGACGGCAATATAGGCATCCGGTTAATATGGTTAGGTAGGGTTCATATAGGATTACTAAGTATTCTCAGTAATCCGGAAGGCCTCGTTGCAGTTTAATGTAGCTGTGCGGTATCTGATATCTGACTATGCACGAATAATATGCCAGGTAATGGAGTGAGGGGTAAAACGGCGAAAAGGAACAAAACTAAAAATGCGTTTTTTGAGTTCACGATTAGGACGTTGAGGTACGGCTACCAGCGCGGCTGAGAGGTTTAGATTGCGTAACACGTGGCTTCCTTACTTAGCCATCTTGCAGTCAACACTGGCCCAGTCATATTAGGGCAATAAAGAAAATTATGGGCTAGTAACACAATTCTAACCATTCTTCGCGCGAGATATTTCTCTAACGCAGCAAAATGCATCATAGCTTTGGAACGGCTATGACAATATCGTAACATTTATCCCCAAATTTCCTTCCTGTCCGGATTGTTATGTTCTGTTCGAATAAGTTTTGAAATAATAGGGAAGCCTGTGTTTTTTCGGTATACTTAACCGCCATCTGAAACAAGGCCAGTGCCTTCCGCTTCCAACTTCCTCTTGAACAACCTTGTACATAAAAAAAAACGACACCGTAGGGAGGATTTAGCTACAGTGAGTGAATTGTAAGAATATATTGTAAGAACACATTATAACGAATGAATTGTAAGAACGCATTGTAAGAATATTTGGCACGCGACGCAATCAGCCAAGATTTACCTATACGTCGAAATGATTGAAATTCATCCAAATCTGTGTTATGACTAGAATTGCCGTTTGTGATCAAACGAAGCATAGCTGACATAAGCACGACTGGTGATGCGATACGTTTCCTTGCAATACGCGAAGCGCTCGAAGAGCGGCCGTGGACGAATGCTAGCGCACTTGCCTGGTGCAGTCTTGCGCGATATGAACGTTATCGCGCGAGCGTCGACCGGCCGTAGGCCCTAAAGCTGAAGTGGCCAGATTCCGAAGCGTGAAAACCAAGATTTTTAATTCTCCTCTCCTTCGTTGGCTATTCTTCGCTACAATTCTCACCCCCACTACAAACTCGGCGCCCTTTCTCTCGATTTATTTTTTATTTCTATTTGCTGAGATTAAGCGTAGACGGCGTAGCATGTTATCTTAGGTTAAGCGTAGACGGGGGTGATCGCTACTTAAGGAACAGAAAAAATAGTGGAAAGCTGGCGCGACGCCTCCCTTTCCTGGAAAGAGGATTCTGGGACGTGGCGCTGCCGTTGTTCTCGGTCGACGCTCACCTGATAACCGTCAAATCGAGTTCGAGTGTACGTAGGTGTGTCTGGTTCGATTGCTAAGGAATGGTAAGTTGATGCTTACCCGTGTTTATCCGCTTTTTATTCATAAATTTAAATCGCAAGCTATGAAAGAAGAAAACGGTGTGTCTCCTGATTTTAACCTGCACACAGCGTGCTCCCAGGAAATGTTTATTTAGTTGTTCTTTGAATAATATGAGCTGGGACTTTACGATTCAATCAGCAGTGGCTTATAACCACATAACACGGGCCGAGAGCTACCGGTAACATCCACACGTGGTTGTCCTGTCGTTAAGCGTAATGTGCGCGAAGAATGTGTCATTTTATCCACGTTGCGATCATTGGTTCAGGTTCACCGTGCATTGATTGACACGACAACATAGCAATCTTTATATGCGCGAAGTAAAAGGGGCGAGAAACTGAGTACGAAGACGTAGGCGGCTAAATAGATAGATAGATAGATAGATAGATAGATAGATAGATAGATAGATAGATAGATAGATAGATAGATAGATAGATAGATACGGCCAACTGATATGTCGTGCGCCTGCGCGACAAGGCTTGGCCACGTGTCTCGCGCCACGGCCACGCACGGATTGTGTTAGCCTTGCTGTGCTTAAATAGCGTCGGCATTGTAGCTGGCGCGGGCATTCCTTGTTGTAACATTGTCGCGAGCAATTCACCCGTCGTTTTACGTTGCTGGAATAATAAAGCCTCAATTTTCGCTCGCCGTTCGTTGGGCTGCTCTTCCGTCAGATACGACAGAAATGTTGATAAAGTGCGACAAGAAATGCTTCATATTTCAAATTATGAGTGCCTATCCTGTCGGGAAATAATGTAACCAAACTTAACATCAGCGTGCTTTTACAGCGTAAGCTCTTCTTCGGTCAAAACAAGGCCCATTTTTGGCGCCGTAGAAGTCCGCCGCCGCCGCTGGCGTCCGCAACCGCTATCGTGGAAATTTTAGAGAAGATAACCAGCACGGAGGAGGATTCAAACCAAGTCCACTGCGTGGATTCGAACCCACACCCTCTGCGCGGTAGTCGAACATTCTACCACTGAGCCACGCATGTGCTCGAAAAATCATCGCTAAATGACCTAAACAGCTATGACGTCTGCCGAGGAATCGCATTAACAAATTTGATGTTACGTGGCAGAATAATAATACGCCGCTAAACGTCGCGGAAAGTGGATTGCATAAGGAGTTCGAGGAATCATTTGAAAGAACATATGGCTGCATGCTTTGTAGCTCTGAATGCAATACAGAGATATCAACATCATCATTATCAAACAATCTTCTTCAACATTTATATCATAATTATTACAAAGCGCTCCCCTTTGTCGTGTCGTATCGCGCCATGTTTCACGCGGGAGGCGGCATGCGCAGCCCCGACCGCAACCTGACTTGGTTTTTTGACGCCCCGCCACGGTGGTCTAGTGGCTAAGGTACTGGGCTGCTAATCCGAGGGTCGCGGGATCGAATCCCGGCCGCGGCGGCTGCATTTCGATGGAGGCGAAATGTTGAGGCCCGTGTGCTATGCGATGTCAGTGCACGTTAAAGAACCCCAGGTGGTCGAAATTTCCGGAGAACACCACTACGGCGTCTCTCGTAAACGGAGCTGGTTTTTGGACGTTAAACCCCACAAATCAATCAGTTGTTTCTTTGATATACCTGATGGTGCCTCCTCGTAATGTGCGGACCGCTGCTGAAGAAGCGAATCGCAGAGATACGCGCACGGCTGCAGCAAGGCAACGTCGGACGCAACAGACAGCTGTGGAGGGCGAAGCCCAAATCATAGCTCTCCGTGCGCTCTGGGGCGAGAATTCAGTTCGTTCTCGGGAAAACGACGCCAAGAGACTCTCTAAGACGGGCAGTGATACAAATTTGCACGTTCCAATACCGCAGTAATTATTGCGCAGTGGGTATTTTCCTACTTGGCGCAATGATACGAGTTATGGCGCTGGGGATACCTACCACCTTTACTTAGTTTCCTCAAGCGCTTAACATGGCATTAAGAAGGTCGCTCCTCTACCTTACGCAGTCACAGTCCTGCGGTTCCGCGAACGCCTAGCTCTTTTTGCTTTCTTTCGTTTTTTTTTTTTGTAGGAAGAACAAGGAATATATGTAGCTCAAGTACGGTCATATCTTTCACGCTTACCGCGCTTATCCTTGCAAAAGCGTGAGCGTGATACGGCCGCGCCACTGGCGCTATATCTACTTCATGCATGCGATTCACCGCTCTAAATAGAGCGCACGATAAACCTGAGATGCCTCGGTCTCTTAGCATACTAGCCTGGCAATGCAGAAGTTGGCGTTTCCAATTCGCAACTGAACGAGCGATGTTTTTTTTAATATTTTTACACGGGAAGAGTGCTTTCGTACGCCGTCGACAACGGGTTCGTAATTCAGCTAATGTAAGCCTCGCTTTAAAAGTGAATAAATGCAGCTATGTGCACGGCAGTTCACATACCTGCTCCGCGTATCTAGCGGCAAATACCTTTGCAACTACAGATATACCAATCTGCCTAAAAAGTTCAAAAGGAACAATGAACTCTAAGAACGTTCCCTGACGATTGCAAATTCCTATAATGAGAAGACGTAGCGCTGCTGCTTGAAATTCTAAGCAAAAAGACGTAGACGTAGCGCTGAGGTTAGAGATCCAGCTATCGAGTGGCTGTGTTTGACCGCAGAATAGCACCGGACACGGTGCCTCCGCTGGAACCTAGAGAAATATATCGCTCCCTGGGAACGAGATTCTTATATCTCGCAACTGTGCAGTGTCTCGCTCCTTGAAACTCTATTATTCCTGCAGGAAAGGCCAGCGTATTCTAGTCATGCCGGTTCCACGTTTTCGCCTGCCCGATCAAATTTTCAAAATGTTCGCTAGCTCCAGACAGCTTTAGTTCCGCAGTCAACCGCAACAATAGTGAAGCTGGACCATTATTGTAACTGTTGGGTTTGCAATGCAATCATGTGTCACGTTTATTTCTTATGTCGCTCATGATAATGAGGAACTCTGTTAATTTTCGTAGCTTGCGTACCGTGCCAATTTGCTTTTTGTTTACCTGTATGTTCCCTTTGATTATCCCTTCAGATATAACTTTGGCAATGCCTGCCTACAGACCACAGTCTTTTCCATAGTTGCGATTAAGTGCCCTGCGTGAATGAGTGCACTCATACTGCTTTTGTTATATATAAGGTTCTTGTGTTCGAAAGTTTCCCAACTGTCAACGTTTAGACGACATCACGGAAAGTGTCTGTGACAGAGCCGCCCTGGTTCGGGAGAACTCATCTGGTTGGTGTTCAGGCGCGTGCTCACGTAAAAGCAGAAAATTTCATTGTAGAAGTGTCATTGTATTTACATGTACAGCTCTGTTAACTTGATGTTGAGCTTATTCAGACTAAGCTAAATTTCGTCCTTTAAGATGGGACAAAAGGAAAAGAGATACAGACATGAGAATGTTTGCGTTGCTTTCAAACGTCATCGTGCGTCACGTGTGTGACAATTTTTTTAACGCTCAGTGAAGACGTTATTTAAGATAACTACTGACCACCAGGAAAACAGCTACGACGACTGAGGTACATATTAGCGAACACTTTCTTCGGCTGTTGAATACATCAGGCGTTATCATGTTAGCACTCTCTCGGTTTAAGTTTGAAATGTTTATCGGAGGTAATATTTCAAGCTTAGAGAAGCAGTAAGCGCCAAATTGTTATCTTCGGATCCTTGTAATCGGCATGAGCGATAAGAGAAACACACGCACCTTTGTGTAACTTCCTATTCACGGTTTCCAAGGCGATCAAGGTGAAATATAAGTGTAATAAATTGTCGTGACTTCATAGTAACTCCGACTCGGCTGAGTACATTCAAATCTGTTCCAGAATTGTATTTGTTTCTTCGCAGCCACCAAGCCCAAAACGACCACCACGAGAATTCCAAGAACGTCAGCAACATCAACTAGGAAGCCTACAAGTAAGTTTACTGTCGTCCTCGTCGTCTTGTTAACGTCCCGACAGCGATCTATGCAAGTCATGCTTAAATGTCATTTTTTAAGCATTCCATGTTAACCGTCATATTTTCCTTATTGCACAAAATATCTTATACTTGTCACGACGCATTTTTTAAAACATTTAACATAGTAATTTCTGCACGATTTTCCCTATAGTTAACTCTTAGTGCACAAGGTAACCACAGCGTGTGTCCTGCTGAGAATATTTTATGCATAAAAGACGACTTGCCCCAAATGATATATCAAATTTCCTCGCGTTCAGTACCAAACTGCGCATTTTTTAATTGTCTTCCTACATTATTGATTGCTGCTATGACTGCTCCTTATTCGTAGTGCGGAAACTGTCCATTGCACTATAGGTATTTCCCGTGGTGTGAACAGTACGAAGGAAACTCGGTGTTCGTATCACCTGTTTTCGGTTCCTAATTATTGATCCCGCCTTTGCAAGCATAACTTTCCTTGCTGTTGAGTTCCTACCACATCATTATGTAGGACTAGGTCGAGACCTTTGCTAGTTAGTGCTTCGTGAAATAAATGAATCCAGAGGGTAGAGGAGACTGCTTCGATAAGTGTGGCACATTGGCGCTAACTATACACTCACATCCAAACGTACCCTTTTTTACCCCGCCACGTTGGAAGGTTGCTACGGCACGCGCCGTTCACCCAAAGATTGCGGGATGGATTCCCGGCCGCGGAGGTGGTGGCGTTAGAGGTAGAATGCTAGAGTACCGGTACTCTTCAATATCCACGCACGTTAAAAAGTTTCAGGTGCTTAAAATTTCTGATTCCTAGTGCAGACAGGCTTTGGTACTGACGGCCCACTGCATCGCTGCGTGGTTCCTAGACGGCGGTACCGCCGCTGCGAACGAAAAGTTTTGAGTAAGGGCGGCGATGTTACCCTAGGTGGAATTTTGTTCTCTACAGACGTTTGCTTCAACAGGACGTCGGCTAGACGAAAATCGTAAAAAGGTGTAGTTGAGATATATGGCCCGCCTGTTCCCTACGCCGCCAATGTGTCTGTATAGCACTTGGGGAGGATTCACATCCTATCGTCGCGCCACAGGTTCATTTGGGTTCGAGTCCTCCAGGGTGATGCCTCTGCATTGTCAAATGTGTTCTAATTTTTCGGACATCCACTTTTTGTTATAGAAGTACGTCAGCGATTTCTTGGTGGACGCCACCACAAAACATATTCGTGTTAAAAATAAGCCGCACCCGACACATTCCGCAAAGACGGTTCAAATGAAAAAGGCGAAAGCCACAATTACCCTGACATGGTTATTTAGCTGAAAAAATAAAGCCGGAGTGCTGACGTTTGGATTTGCTGCATTAGGACGGTTATGGTATTCATGCGTAGAATAGCACCGAACAAGTTGGCGCAGGGTTCATTACGCAAGGGAGTTGTCGCACCGTGTAAAGGAGGCTTTGCTATCCCATAGCCGTTCAGCATCTCGCTTAATGATACTCCTAAGGTTCCTCAAAGACCGAGCGGTATCTTCCAGGGATGCCGCTTCCACGTTTTCACCTGAACTCGCATATGTTCAAGCTGTTGACTACCCCCATCAATCTTTAATAGCCCTGTCGGAACTACAGTGCACGCAGCCCATTATTAGAACTGTTGGGAATGACATGCAACAATCTATTTGGTCTCATTGGTATGTCACTCCTGTTAATGAAGGACTGTGTTAATTTTTCCGGGATGTCTTCCGTGCGAATTTTCCTTGTGTGTGCCTGGATTATCTTCTTTCTTCTAATACCTTCAGATATAAATTAAGCAATGTGTGCCTGAGACAGTGTCTAAGACAGGCTATTGCATAGTTGTGATTAGGTGATGTGTGCTAATAAGAGCACTCGTACACCTTTTATCGTAGACAAAATTTACGCATTGGAAAATCTGCAACTCTCAACCTAAATGAGATGTCATGGAAAGTATCTCTAACAGTGTAACCCTGGTTCTCAAGAGCTCATTGTGGCTGTGTTTAGCCTCGTGCTGATGTAAAAGGAGTGAGATTTACGAGCTTACACTCGCGTCATAAGAGCACTGAGTGTTTGACTTAAGCCACGAGTGTTAACGTTGTTAGATGTCCTGTTGTGTTGACTTGAGGTAGACGGCCTTTTGAATTTACTGACTTTCGTTTTGTAATTGTGGACGAATGCGACAGACACAAATTTGGAGTGTTCGCTTGGCTTCTAAACCTTGTCTAGCGTTAGCTGCCTGACAATGTTCTCAACATTTATTGGAGCCTGTTACAGTGGTGTCATACAAGCGTCACCGGCGCGATGTCGGCGAAGGGAATGAAAGCGGTTTACGTCGTTCCAAACACAAGCAGACATAGAGAAAGGATCGGAGTCGTGTTAGGGAAAATACAACACACTTTAATCTATAGTGATATGGTAGCACAAAGAGCACCGTGGAAACGACACTTGAATAAACTCTACAAAGAAGCACATAACAGCGATCAAGGAGCTTAAAAAATGTAAGCTTCGGAAAATAAACTGCTAAGGAACAAAAGACAGCAAGTAGGGTTATGTAAAGTATGTAGGGGCAAATAATTTACAAAAGCTAATGAATATTCAAGACTACAAACAGATAACAAACGTGAGTATGTCTACCATCGATCAAGAGTCTTTGACAAGTAGTCCGTACGTCTGGCGCAACTTCTATACCGACGGGTTTGCAGCACCGATGTTCGCGGCAGCTAGGTCTTCAAGGCGAACCAGGTTTAGTTGCCTCGAGATGATGTCCTGATGCCTACATTGCAGACAGTAAACAGGCGTCTCAACTAGACGGAACGGCAGGGTTACATGGCCAGCTGATACAAGTAGGACAAACATGTTCTAGAAGCGATACGGGATGAGTGGCTTCTATGCCATGCCAGGCATGCGACTGGACTTCCGTGCGCAACAATTCCACGCACTTAAATACACTCTTGTTTCTCCTGATTCGCTGTCTGGGGAAACTGCAGCATGCTTACGGCGAAATTATTCAAGCTTTATATGTTTGGCTTCGCCCGGAGTTATACCTCTCGTATGGGAGACAGACGGCTAAGCACTTTCTCATGGCCACCGAGTCGGCTGCTTTCATCCTCTTACTTGATAGACAGATCTTGACCAGGTACTCTTTGCCTGCAATAACTGCTAATTAGCTTGCTCACATTGGTACCTCGTGGCCGCGAACAATGCAGAAGAGTACGGAACACTCGTGGTCAGTGCTCACCACAGTGCGCGCTTACAATGCGGGCAAAAAGCGCTCATTGTGCCTGCTCGCGTTGTTCCAAGAATCTTACCAGGGTCCTTCGTGGAAGAAGGCTAACTCGGTGGCTCCCAGCTGGAAAAGCGATCTCACGCGTGTTACCTTCGGAAGTGGCCGAAGGCCTAGTGACATCGCCCGTGCACAAATACCTCCCTTCCTTCCTATATCAACGAATGACCAGTTAATCTGCCGTGAGAAAACATCATTCATTGACAAAGGCGCTATTTAGAATAAATACTCACCACCAGGCAAGCGGCTAGGGCGATGAGGCTCTCGTATTGCCGAGGAATTTCTTCGGCCGCTGAGAGTCATCGGGCATAATTATCTTAGTCCTGACACGACCTAGTTATGTATGGTCGTCACGGGTAATATTTGAACGCCAGAGAAGTACTAAGATCCAAAATACTATATTCCTGCCCGAGTAACTGGCTCGAGCGATAAGCGAAACGCGAGTAGTTGTGTGTAACTTAACATTGCGGATTCCAAGGCGGTCAAGGTAGAATGTAAGCGTATTACATGTTCGTGACTTAACAGTAACTGCGACACGTCTGCGTGGATTGCAGCCAAGTGAGAAATGTTCATTTATATTGAACTTATTCGAGACCTGCATTTGTTTCTTCGCAGCTATCAAGCGGACAACCTCTACCACTAGGATTCCTACAACAACAGCGTCAACAACAAGAAGAACTAGGAAGCCAACAAGTAGGTTTATGTGTCATCCTCGTTGTCTGGATGATTTGTTTGATCCTACCGACGGCGCCCTGCCGTCGGGAGGATCAAATCAAAGCATCGCCGATGTCTTTCTTCGGCCCCTGAGAGTCATCGGGAATAATCATCTTAGTCCTTACACGACGTAAATATTGATAGTAGTGACAGGTAAGATTTGAACGCCAGAGAAGTACTAAGTGCCAAAATGCAATATTCCTGTCTGAGTAACTGGCACGAGCGATAAGCGAAAAGCGAGTGGCTGTGTGTCACTCAACATTTACGGATACCAAGGTGGTGAGGGTGGCATGCGAGTGTATTAAATCATCATGACTTCATAGTAACTGTGACTCGTGTGTGTGCATTTAAGCCAGGTGGAAAATGTTCATTTTTATCGAACCTATTTGAGATATACATTTGTTCCCTGGCAGCTATAAAGCGGAAAACCACAACCACGACGATTCCTACAACAAAAACGACAAGAAGAAGAACGACTAGAAGTACTACAAATATGTTTACGTGTCATCCTCGTTTCGGTTCGAAACCGGGACCAACGAATGACCGGGGCACTCGCTCTGCCAATTGAGCTAACCAGGAGGCCAGCGACTGACAGCGTGAGGGCGAATCCATCGATAACTCGAAGCACGTGGACATGAATATATGGCAAATGGGTTCTGCGCCAAGCCGCAAGTTGGAGTAACGTCTAAGAAAGGGAAAATTAGCATCCACCCGTTTTGTAGCACAAGGCAACAAGGAAATCCATACGGATTTCTCAGAAATGAAAGCTTTCTATTTGCCCAAAAATTCATCCTGGTCCGGGGTTCGAACGCGGGACCAACACCTGACCGGAGCGCTCGCTCTGTCACCGGGTGGGTTTCCGCAAAACTGATTTGCCATATATTCACGCCCATTTGCCTCGAGTTGTTGATGGATTCGCCCTCGCGCTGTCAATCGC
Organism: Hyalomma asiaticum; assembly: GCA_013339685.2. Classification (NCBI taxonomy): domain Eukaryota; kingdom Metazoa; phylum Arthropoda; class Arachnida; order Ixodida; family Ixodidae; genus Hyalomma; species Hyalomma asiaticum. Next base: position 79,561,559 of record CM023488.1, on the reverse strand, counting down.
TGACCTCCTGGTTAGCTGAATTGGCAGAGCGAGCGCCCCGGTCATTCGTTGGTCCCGGTTTCGTACCCCGGACCAGGACAAATTTTTGGTGCTTTAGAAACACTTTGAGAAAGTCATAGCCAGAAGAATTCTTTTCAGAAAATGCTCCGCGCAGATGGTTAACCGGCGAACCAGAGACGTATCACCGCGGTGTTTAGCTGTGGGAAAATCTCGACGGTGCATTAAAACATTTTTTCTCGATTATATAGCTGAAATCTAGGCTGCGAAGGTAGTTCGACAGTAAGCTGTAAACTACACTCACAACTATTAGACATCGCCGTGTCGCTTGAATTTCACATGCATTCTAACGACATGCCTAGACTCGGCATCTTCTGTGAGAGCTGGTGTGTTTTGCCTACGACTCTCCTCAGCAATTCGTTTTTGTTCGTTTCGTCGAGTGTTATATTCAGGCTCTTCTTCTGGCTAGTGTACTTTCCGTATTTTATCTATGTTACGCTGCAGCGAAGTGAAGACCGGCCTCTGCTGTAGCAAATGGCCGAGCAGCCCCAGGAATCACATACACCGGGCACGTTTGATGCTATCGCGGAGAAACGCGGGTGAGGCGCATAATTGCGACGTGGAGAACGACCTAACAATGCAGCCAATGAAGAAATTTCAAGAAACATGACATAAACGGATTTTAATGTCGCCTTGACATATACAGATTTTGCTGTGAAAAAAATTGGGGTTGATTCCTCCCTCACGAATCGGCCTAGGACAAAGGGATGCCTGTCTTGCGAAGCTGTGGAATATATAAGCGGATTATGATTGTGCTTCGGTTAAGGAAAGGACACCAATTTCTGCAGCCTATGTAGGGAGCACGGCTAAGCGGCCGTGGGGGTAGGGGAAATCGAGTTTGAACGAGAGAGAAGATGCAGTGAAGTGCTTGGAAAAAAATCTGCCAATCTCCCCATAAAGGGCACCTTGTGCAGTATGCGAAGCAGCCATGAACCGACTTAAAGTTGTGTAAGATTTTTATTTTCTTCACTGTTCACGGTCTTTCTATTAGAGGTTCCCCTTTATGCTGCTCCGCCGGGATGAGCTCGGACAGGTGCTCGGGTTTCGGCGGGGAGCGGTAGCTGTTCGTCACGCTCATCACGGGGAGTTTGCCTGCCACCAACGAACCTTTGCACGTAGAGCAAACGGCGTACTCACTGTGATCCTCGTCGGCGGCAAACTCCCGCCGCAGAACGGCGATAGCGTTGGCACGGGAGTGCTCGTTCTTGATGGTGGAGATCTTGGTGAGATTCCTATCGAACCACAAGCGGTCGCATACCATGCAGGTGTGCCCGAACGTGTGGTCGAGAAAGTCACGCTTAAAGCGCGCATCAGCGCCACCAACCTCAGGTAGCTTCCACTTCGGGCGCTTGGCAGCCGGTTGGCAGCGCTCTGCGATCTCGCGCCGCCGCGGTGCGATCTTGGTTTGTCGAAGCACACTCCATGATTATAGTGTCCTGTGAAATTTTCTGGCATGTGTGCCCTGTTGATTGTCGTTGTGATTATTGAAGAATCTGTTTCGCTTAGGCCTTCAGATATATATATATATATATATATATATATATATATATATATATATATATATATATATATATCACGGTTTCTCCCAAGGACCACGTCCGAGGTAGACTTGTCCAAAGTTCTCATACACCCTATGCACTTTTTGTTGTATATAAAATTCCTGCTTTAAAATATCTTCACCGCCCAACCTAAAAGCAGTGTCATGGAAGCTTTCTCTGACTGCGCAGCCCTGATGGTGGAGAACTCACTTGTCCGATGTTGTGCCTCCTTCTGGCATAAAATGAGATAATTTCACGAGTTGACTCATGCTACGACGGACAGATTGTGTACATTTGCGTTGCTTTTAAACCCCATCTAGAGTAGCCTGTGTAACAGTGCCTTCAATGCCCCTTGGAGCCTGAATGACGCAGCTTAGTTGGGCGTGTTGGTACGTAGCAACAAAAAACCAGCAGCGTAAAAAGGCGAGGACGAAAGAAATAATGACGAGGACAAGGTCTGAGCTTCCAACAAATTTTATTACAGCGAGCTTCAAATAAATGTGCCTGTTCTAGTCCAGACGTCATTGGCCACGCATGCTTCAAGAACGCTCTTAAACAATCTTGCCCACATTGTATTTAAGCGGTGTTTGAGCTTCAGCCTAAGCGACTGCTGAGTGCTGGGTACCCTTAGCACCTCCTTAATTCGGAAGCAGAAAGCCTGGTTGAGAAAATGCGCCGTCACGCGCAAGTGTGCAAACCCAGTGCCCGGCGCAGGCAGAAGGTGGCTCTGATAACATACGTTCACAAGCTTTCACACAACCTCAAAAACGTGCCCAGTGGTACGACGTATAAGTCGTTTTTCTCCGCTTTGAACAGGCTGTCGAAACTCGGCACAATGGCCGACCAAAGGCCAAGACAGCAGCAAGCCTGTGGCAATAAGCATAGGCGCCCTCTTCGCTTTGTTGATTGCGCAGAAGGGGTAGTTTACGAAATAGCTATAAGATGAGGGAAAGCTTGCGTTGGCCAAACCGGAATATGCTTCAACTAAGACCCGGAAGATTCCATGGCTACGAGAGCGTGATAACAATGCTAAAAACGATTGAAGGGAATGATTTTCAAGGTTTGTTAAGCTAGTAATTTGGCTACTTCCAGGGATTGTTCGCCGGACCTGCGCATAGTTCTGTTGTATTGAAGAGCTATTCGCGCTCAATAGAAAAATTGTACAGACGCAAAGCATGAGCAGGTTAGACTAAAGCTGTATCCGCATGCCGTCGATTACCCTTTCAGATAAAGAGATGACGCTTTTACGCATTTGCGTCTAATGACGTCTGCACTGGATCATGCGTATTTATGTAAAAGTAGCTCTGATAAAATTTAGTAGCGAGATCGAAAGCCAGCTACAGCGGCTGCATTTCGATGGAGGGGAATTGCTGAGGCCCGTGTGCTGTGCGATGTCAGTGCGCGCTAAAGAACCCCAGGTGGTCGAATCTTCCGGAGACCTCCACTATGGTCTCTCTCACGATCAGAGCTGGTTTTGGGACGTTAAACCTCACAAATCAATTCTGATAAAGTTTGTTGAAAGTTCAACCTTGTCCTGGTTGTCCCTTGTATCGTCCTTGTCTTTTTCTGCGGTTGGTTCTTCGTTCACTGGAGACGCTATTTAAAATAATCACCACCAAGAAAACATCTACGGCGACAGAGATATACTGACGAACACTTTCCTTGGCTGTTGAGCTCCATCGGGCATAATCATCTTACCCCTCACTCGACCTAGTTAGAAATGGAGATCGCAAGTAATATTTGAAGCCTGGGGTAGTACCCAGTGCCCGACGGCTCTATTTGGATCAGTGCAACAGGCAGGAGCAATAAGCGACAGCACAGGCGGCTGTGTGTAACTTACAATTTACGGATGCCAAAGCGGTGAACTAAACGTGAACATCTGTCAGAGATCTGTCTGGTTGGCATGAAATTAAAGGTGAAAAAAGGGGGGACACCAACCAAATTATAATCATCAAAAGTAAAAAAAAACTGTTTACTCGAAAGATGACAAAAACCTGACGTTTCGGGTCCCACTTTTTTCACAGTCAGAATGGAACTGTGTTAAACGTCGTGACTTCATAGTAAATCCGACTCGTCTGTGCATGTTGTAAAAAGGAGGGAAATGTTGATTTTCGGTGAGCTTATTTCCGACATGTATTTCTTTCTTCACAGCCATGAAGCGAAAAACGAAAACCACGAAAATTCCAACAACGAAGACCACTAGGACGACAACGAGGAGGACGAAGACCACAACAAAGAAGACCACTACAAGGACGACGACGAAGACGACTACTAGAACAACGAAGACAACTACGAAGACGACGAGGAGGAGGACGACGACGACCACCACGACGACCACCACGACCACGACCACGACGACGACAACGACGACGACCACGACAACGACCACGACGAGAACGGCAAGGAAACCTACGAGTAAGTTTACTGCCTTGCTCGTCGTCTTGATAATTTTTTATCTTCTCAAGAGCGACCCATCCAATTCAAACTTAAATTTCACACTTCGTTCCAGCATTCCTCCCCATTCGTTATTCCTCATATAATGAATACTTCTCAATTGGCAAATTTTAGAGAATCGTGGTAGGCCAAACAGTTTATTCTTACGTGCAGTTCTTCACTATTGGGCATATCCTGGATAAATGTTTGTTGCAAAAACATGAGTTCTACCAAAATATTTGCCCAGGTCTCGGAATTTTTAGGCCCAACTCCGCTTTTTTAGAAAGACTAAGGACATCATTGTTTGCTCTTTTGATTGCCACTTATTCTCAGGATGGAAATTCGTCATTGTAGTATTGGTATTTCAGTCGAGTGGACAATAGGAACATCATTGGGCGTTGGTATTGTCCGCTTCTCTTTTCTGTTCTGTCCCACTGTGCCGCGTTGTCGAGCCTTTCATTCGGCCATGCTGAATTCCTATCAAGTCGCCATGAACGAGAAGCATGGGAAGCTTTCGCATCTAGCGCCCCCTAAAATCAATTAATCGATAGGAAAGGGTAGACTGCTTCGTTATGTATGGCCTTGGGTCGCTAACGATACTTTCATTTCCAAACGTAGGTTTGTTTCGCCCTGACACTGTGGTATATTTATCTATAGCATTCGCCAGCAGAAGCGAATTCCGCGGGGAGGACTCCGCTCTGCGGTGGTGGTGTTTCGATATAAGCCGATTGGCAGAATCCCGTGTACTGTGCGATGTCAGTGCACGTTAGAAAAATGCCGTTTGTGGAAATTATGAAGTTCTCCACTGCGGCCTGCCTAATAATCATATCTTGTTTAAATATACCGGGGATATTAAACTTAAAACCCAAGAAATTATGTTTGTTATACCTAGGCTTTGTGCCACGACGATTTGATGCGAGTTTGAAGATGCATCACTGAAGGGGGCATTTACTCTACCTCTTTGGCGTGTTGAGCGTATTTCCAACGCGTTTATCATGAGCTAATGGCAACAGAAGCATGTACTGGTTAATCCTGATTTACATACTCTCCACGCATCCCTCTATCGTCTAGTCACTCTTTCGCTGCACCTGGCTGAGAGAGTTTGTATATTCCTTTTATCCTGATTTAATACCACACATATCTTTGATGACTTATTGACTATTAATTGAACAGGGATATATAGCTTGGAAAACAAGCACTTTCATGAAATGAATGCTGCGGTAAAATGGAAGACGTCGGCATGGAGGGCAGCATAACAACAACCACAAAAAAAGTCGGTTTCATCCCTGAGACATAGGAATCAGCCTAATACGAAAGCGAAAGCAGTTTTGGAAAAACATTTGAATACCTGGACAGAAATTTCGGCGAATCGAAGGAGCACTTTGGACATGTTAACGCGTTGTATGTAGACATCAGCGGCACCTCGACAGTTTAGAGCGACTTTCTACAGCAGCCCACAAGCCGAAGGTCTCGCTTGACTACCATTTCTCCTTAGATACTGCACTGTACTGGCCAGACTTTTGCGCTTATGTAGCACTAATGAGGAGCGTCCGCAAAATGTGAGACCTCGCAAAGGGTACCTAGGCGTTTCCCAAGGGATCCTTTTGAGAATACACAGTCTCCTGTGACAATGTGCTTGTCGACGGCTGTCTTTGCGACCGAGAGACAAAATGCATCAAAAGAAAACTGGCTGCTACGTTCGCCGCGCAAGATGAATTATGTAGCCGCTAAGCATAGAGGGCTTGCACTATGCCCTAGCAACGCGTCGGCAGGACACCTATAACTTCAACTGCGATAAATGAGCTGTTACTGCCGAAGCGCTCAATTCTGACTGAACTCTGGCAGTAGACAATCTATGGCTGCTTTCCAGGGTTCCTAGATGGCGGCGCCATCGCTGCGTCCCAACTACCGAGTAAGCAAGACTCTACGACTATGAGATATTACAGGCTCGTTACAACGGCGTAACAGCTTTCTCGTGTAATACAGAAGACGTCAACTTGTGCGCTGATATTCTGCGGGGGAACACAGCCACCCGACTGCCGGATCTCAAGCGTCAACTCAGCGGCTATACATTTCTCCAAAATCATCACCATGCTTTGTTAATTGCCGCTTTCTACATTGTCATTCGCGCCGTTTGTTCAGGATGTCTGGCGAGCGGCCGCTAGACACCTTTGTTTCAAAGGAACACCACATTGTGGCAAATCAGAGGAACGGTGAAGTGAAAATTTAAGGCCGTGCTGTTTCCTATGCCGCTATTTATGTCGGAAGCGCATCGGTAGAGGTTCAAGCTTCTACCGTCGCATCTAAGCTGAATTTGGGTTCGAGTAGCAGCGGGAGGTACTTCCAGTTGCAAAGTATGGTCTCATTTACTCGGTCACCCACTTGTTTACAGAAGTAGGTCAGTCATTCCTTGTTACGCCCGTTCATTAGAACGATCTTTTGTTTAAAAAAAGCCGCTCGCCAGCCATCCTGTTACGCTCGCCAAACCTGTTACGCCGTTGTAACGAGCCTGTAATATCTCATAGTCGTAGAGTCTTGCTTACTCGGTTGTTCGCTCAAGGAGTCGCCGGTATCTTTTAGTGATGAAGGTTCGACGTTTTCTCATGCCTGGCCACCTGTTCTAACTGCTCGCTAGCCGCACAAAGCATTTGTACCACAGTCAATCCCAAGAAATCTGCAAGCGGAACAATACTGAAAGTTTTGGGTTTGAAAAGCAGACTAATCAGGTTTCTCGGTATATCACTCCTGTTAATGAGGATCTGTGTTATCCTTTGTAATGTATGTACCGTGCGGATTTCACCTGCTCTTGCTTGGTTTTCCTCTTTCACTCATACCTTCAGATGTTTGTTTGGAAATTTCTGCTTCAGGCCGTGTCCGAGACAGACATCCCTAAAGTTGTGGTTACGTACTCTGTATGAGTGACTCTGCTCATGCGCGTCTTGTGTTATACACAACTTGTGTTTCTGATTATATCGAACTCTCAATGTGAGGATGACGTCCCCGAAGGTGTCTTAAACAGTCCACCAGTGATGCGGAATAACTCCTCTGGGCGGTGTTCAGGCTCTTGATGAGGTAAAACGAGATTGTTAAGTTTGCAGTCGCGTTGGCATCTGCAATATAGCGCTCGATTTAAGCGAGATGTGTCGATGTCGTTATATGGACAGCTCAGGTAACGTATGTCGACACCATTTTGCAATAATTTCAATGGTGAACGCTACAGAGGTAAGCAAAAGCTTAGATGGAGCGGTGTAATTGAGAAATTTGTGGGCATAAAGTGGAAGCACCTACCTGAGGATAGGGCATATTGTAAAGCGTTGGGACATGCCTTCCTCCTGGAATGGACTTAGAAAAAGGTTGATGATAATGATGAAGTCCTAAAATCAGCTGTGGTTATGAGAGACATAGCAGCGGAGGGCTCCCGAAATTTTAAACACCTTGGGTTCTTTAACGTGCACTGACATCCCACAGTAAACGAGCCTCCACCTTTTCACTTAGTCGAAAACCATCCGCAGCGGTAGGAATTCGATCCCGCGACCCTCAGATGAGAAGACGAGTTCCCCGGCCACTAGACCGCCGGGCCTGACTTCAGGAAAGTAATTCCCTATCAACAGAGCTTTCCGCTGAGATCTAGCTGGGAAGAACACTCGATATCCCTCAACTCGTCGAATGGGCACCACGTTCTCAGTGTCTGGTAAATTAGTGGCGGATTCCGACAACCGATCGCTCATCATATCACACCCACTGCGGCAATACTCCGAAGATAACTGCAGAAAGGAGCTGCTCCATAAGCAACGTTTCAGGCCCACCACACCGGATCACGTATATCCTGTGACTCCGTCCTCCCTGTCGGGCTTACTCGCTTCAAGGAGGTGACGTTTCGGAGACTTCGCGTAGGCCTTGCGCTCACTCCGTCAGTAGCCGCCCACTGGCCTCAGCGCTACCTTTGTGCCTAAGGAATTACTTGACCTTTTTGGAGAAAGTTTGATCGCAGACGTGGACGTGATACACTTGCTGTCGTCGTGGTCGGGTCTACTGGAAGCTCGCTTTCTAATCCTCGGATTTGCACATCATCGTCCTGGTAGCACTCCCGATTGAGATGAGTGGACCAATGGACCATGCCATCCATTGCTTTGAGACTTCACGCACGAAAATAATATATTTGTGAACCCGAGGCAGGTTTATAAATGTATGTAAACTTTAAGAAAAGAGGCAACGTCCCGAATAAGGAAAAGGACGTTGGCATGGAGGGTGTATGGGGCCGCGCAACACAACAGTGGCCACAAAGAAAAAAATGGCGTTGATCCCTCCGTTATAGGAACCGCCATAAGAAGAAAGCGAAACCTGTCTCGGTAAAGTTGTTGAATGCATAAGCAGCAACGTAGCGAATAGAGGAATGTGATATGGAATGGGTGCTCCGCACATGTCAATCCGCTTTATTTAGACATCATTTGGAATATGGGCGCTGCACAGGGAGGGTCCACTGCTGCTAACAAGCGAAATGACTCGCTCGTGAGTCGCTCGACTAGCACTTCTCTCTAGACACTGCGTTAGAGAGGCCAGGTGCCCTCGCAAACCCACCACAAACTAGGAGAGTCCGCTATGAATCCTTATGGTTCAGTTAAAGCGCACGCTACGAATCCTTATGGTTCAACTACGTACGAGTGAAATCTCCCACCGCCACTTCATTGCAAGTCAAGATCCAGTGCCTAAATATATATATATATATATATATATATATATATATATATATATATATATATATATATATAGTAAACCCTCGTTACAACGAAGTCGCTTTATTCGAATTATCGCTTTTATCGCAGTGTCACGCAGTCCCGACCCAAATGCGTGTATTTTAGACCGGATTACTCGAAGCATGTCGATAGCTTGCTCCGCTTAGGGCGAAGTAACAAGTTGCGGATGCGTATTCACGGCGGCGCTAAGACTTGGCGAGCGACCGCCCACACCGCCGAAGTGCCTGCGCGCTTTTTTCATGCACGTCCCGCGCCGAGCGGCCTTTTCTGCCCTGAGTGAGCAATGTTCGCCCTATAGCGTCGCAGCGCGCCAGTGCAGACGGCGGGAGAGTCACCGCGGCGCTGATTCTCCGCCGCGTGAGAGTCCGCGGCGCAGATGTACCCGTCGTTGCCCCAGCTACGGATGCCGAAATAGTCGACTTGCTTGGAGGCCCCGATGAGGAAGATGAGCTGCTAGACGAACAGCCTCGCTAAATACCAACAGTGGCACAAACGCAGGAGTACCTCCGTCTGTTGAGAAATAGAGTGGAGTACGCGGGCACCGACCATCACCTCATAATTTGCCTGAACAAACTGGAGCAGGCACTCCTCGCGCCCAGCCGAAGCAGCCTACAAAGCCAGCTGACTTACTTCTTTGTGCGTGAATAAAAGTTTGTTTCACTGAATACCACTTCTGCGAAGTTGTCAAGGCTAATTTAGCTGTCCTTGCTGAGCTTTTATGGGGCAGCCGCGTATATCGAATTACCGCTTATATCGAATTTTCTTGCCGTCCCGGTGACTTCGTTATCACGAGGGTTTACTGTATATGGGTGGCCGATGAACGGTTCTCCAGTTCGAACATTCGGTCACAAGACAGCAGATGGAAGAGTGAGAGAGGTAGCGCGCCGGGAGGCACGCGCCGAGCGCGAGCGCGTGCCTCCCGGCGGCGCGAGCCTCCCGACAGCGCGAGGTGGCTACATACATACGACGACGACTGCTACTACTACTACTATAAAGGAGGGAACGACCCACACCCTAAGGAGCTTCTCCCCTAATGAAAGCTGGCTGGTACATGTGCTATACAGGACAAAATATATAGCGGACGTGGTTCTGTGGGTCGGAATATGGGCTATAAATGCGATTGCAGGACGCGGATAACTTCGCTGCAGGGGAAGAACTGTCACTGTCTCTGACGTGACTGCTGGCACTCAATGGTCATAAGAACCCTACTTCTTCACTCCATCCTTCCTAGATGACGGTGCCATGGTGCAGTGAATGGGGCCGATGCTATCTTAAGCGTAAGTTTGTTTGGTACACACATTCGCACGAGCGAGAAGCGAAGAGAACATAGCTGCGTGTAACTTTCCAAATACGGATGCCAATGCAACCAAGGTGGAACATAAGTGTATTAAGTCTGGTGACTTCATAATATCTCCGACTCCTGTTTGTGAATCCACGTCTGGTGGGAAATGTTCAATCTTAGTGAAACTGCTTTTCACATATTTTTTTTCTTCGCAGCCGCGAAACCGACGGCGACGACCAAGATTACTCCATCAACGACCAGGCCACCTCATGGTAAGTTGGGTCATCCTCGTAATCTTAATATTTTTCTTATACTCCCAATAGCGACCTATCCAAATCATGCTTTAATGCCACTTCTTCGAGCGTTAGGCGTTATTCATCACAATTTGCTCATTTATCACAACATGAAATCGTTCATAATCTGCACATTACAGTGAAGGCTTTATCTCAGTAATTTGTGCGAAGACGTCATATAATTAATAAGGCATATCAGTCCGCTGGTTAGGCATGGGGCGTATTCAGCTGAGCTAATGTTGGCACAAAACGTGACCTTTGGACCGTAGTATTGCAATTTACATTATTTACAGTGTACTCTTTGCTTTATGGAATGACACCGTACATTTTTCTTGATGTTTTGACTGCCATTTGTGCTAAAGCGCGCGGTTGCCCATTGTATTATTAGTATTTTGCCTGCAAGCATCAATAGGGTACTTAGGGTACCGAAGAGTAAGGTGAAGATGCTGCTAGGATTTGTCAAAGTACACTCAAGAAAACCTGCATATTTGCACTTCGACATGGAAGCAACTCCCATTGATACTGTGACATCTGAGACTTAATATGCATTGATCGATAATGTTCTGACAGCAGCAGTTTGCAAAAATTACGTTTTTCTTCGGTAGCAGTGCCATAGCTCTTCCTGTAGCAGTTCCTTCCGGTAGCAGTGCCATAGCTCTTCCAGGAGCAATACTTCAATGCGTGCGTGCTGTGACGTACCAGTCTGGCGTGTATTTGCTTGTAGATTCAAATGGCCTTGGAAAATCCTCTAGCGCAGCTTTGGTTTCATTCCTCCCTGAATAATTGTGTTATTTAATGATTAACACCGCCGACACCTAGCTAGAAATATGTGCGCAAGGGTCTGTTACGCAATAAGCAATGTAACAGGCGCGTGCTAGGAGCACCATGGGACATTGTAACTTAAAAATGTTGATCTCATTGTTTGTTTTGAGGTCCTTCTCCTACTGCTCAAATAGCACTGCTTGGTTTCATATATTGTGTTTGTTGACTTGTTCTCTTGAACAGCGGTGGAACCTATGCCCTTATACGCCTACCTCTGCACTGTGAGTTATGACATGGATACTGATCCCACATATCTGCCTCCTGACGGTATGTGCGACTACCTGTTCTATGATAGCCTCTACTTGACCGACGGCTCGAGGCTCACAGATGGATTCCATCGATTTCGTCCCGGTCTCCAACGCTTCATTCAACAGGCTTCCAACTACAGCAAAACCATGTTCGGCGTATGGTTTTGCTTAAAGGGATGAAACAGAGAAAATCCTGCTAGAAGTTCTGGCGACATTTCCCTTGCTTCATACTTCATATATTTATTCTTCCACCTTCGGCAAAGCCTGCTTGAGTTTATATTTAAATACAGCCAATGGCATGTCGATCCGCGGTGGTGGTGCAGGTACTCTAAGCGCATACAATACGCTGAATACTACCTCGCGGAATGATCAACTTAGTGCGAAAACACACGGACACGAGAAGAAACGAAACAGACAGGACGGGCGCTTTTTTTTTTTCGTTGCACATAAAAGGATGGGCCCAATGTACTAGAAATATACTTTAGTAGGACAGACTGCTGGGCTAGTTGGTTATGCATCGCGGAATGATCAACTTAGCGCGAAAACACACGGACACGAGAAGAAACGAAACAGACAGGACGAGCGCCCGTCCTGTCTGTTTCGTTTGTTCTCGTGTCCGTTTGTTTTCGCGCTAAGTTGATCATTCCGCGATGCATAACCAACTAGCCCAGCAGTCTGTCCTACTAAAGTATATTTCTAGTACATTGGGCCCATCCTTTTATGTGCAAAGAAAAAAAAGAAAAAAAAGCGCCCGTCCTGTCTGTTTCGTTTCTTCTCGTGTCCGTGTGTTTTCGCGCTAAGTTGATCATTCCGCGATGCATAACCAACTAGCCCAGCAGTCTGTCCTACTAGAATACTACCTCGGTACGCTTATCTGTTTGAGCGTAGCACGTCTGCTTGCCGTTGATCTCTCTGTCATTATCTTTTGGCAGTTACTTCGTACTGCGTGTCGACCATAACGGCACCCAATTCTACAAGGAGATCGACAATCTTTGGGGCTACAAGATCTCTCACTTTGGCTTCCTGGGCATCCGTGGTTTCGTCAGGCAAGACTATTTGATGGAGAATGTGCTTATTGTACTAAAGGTGATTTCACTTCCATTTGTCCTAACACGTGTCCTATAAGCATATGTTCACACAGCACTAAACAAAAAGAAGGAATTTGTTTACCTCCACTACGTATTTTAATGGCCATGCTGTTAGTCTGTCATGAGTCAAAGGGAGGCGGCGCAGAGCAGACGACGACGACGGCGAAGACCGTCCGCCGATGAAGCAGCACGTGTGCTCGTGGCGCGTGAAACGAGGCATGAAAAAGGCGCAGCAGCGCTGAGCAAAGAATGTCTGCTTGGCTACGGCCGAAGAAGGACGCATTGACAGCTTCGCTCTGTCGACGGGAACGGCGGGCGTTCAGCTCGGGAGCCCGAGACGCTGGTACTCCGGGGCGTAGCTGTAGACCTCGGTCAAGATTCGAGCGAGGCTCCGCGGAGGTGCTGCAGCCGAGGGTTCCGGACGCGCCGCAAACACTCCCCCTTCGAAGGTCGGCCAGCAGAAATTCACCAGCACGACACGTCGCCACTGGGAGCGGGGGACGGTACTCGTACTTAGCCCGGCGGTTAGGCCTAACCCTTGGTCAGGCCACGTCATCAGTGGAGACGGGGCGACGGCTTCGGAAGCAAACGGTCTCTTCTAGCCGTCGTAAAGAACAGCGACGACTTCCGCCCGACCAGTCTCCATACCGCCAGCGGACTTGGTGGCGACGAGGGGGGATAGCGCCGGCAACGTAAGAACTTTCCTCATGTTCATCGCGACGGCGTCGGCGAGGCCACAGTGGCCAGACTCAGTGCTAGGAACAGAGCCGAATTTAAAGGTTAAAGAAGATTGTCAAAGGCAGCAGAGAGTTTGATTACGATTAGTGTTTCCTTTTCGGTGTTAGTTTTCGGGCTGTATTCATTTGTTCACTGTTGGGTTGCTGTGCCGAGTTGGGCATTTGAAAAGTATTGTCAGATTAGGCTGGTAGTTTCATTTGTAGGCAATTCACTAAATTAGTTTCCTGCTTGTAGATATTCTTGTTCATTTTTGACTTGGTGTGTTGTTTATAAATGTTTGGTTTGCTGTGTACAAAACGCTACCGTCGTCAAGCGTCTCTCACTCCCTCTCCCACGCTCGGTAGTAAAACCCTCCGAGACCTTCTCCGGCGGTAATTCGTGACATAGTCAGAATGCGAAAACGACGGTGTCGGAGAAAAAAAACGATCCTACTCAGTATTTCTGCTCCCGAAAAAGGCGCATGCAATACAATGCGTTGCCTAATGTGCGGCGTTTATACGCGCCCTTTTTTCTTGTCTTGTGCTCATGTCCTGAGCCCACTAGTATGTTGGAGAGGAAACAGCGCGAATACAGGGACGACTATGAATAAACACGCACCACACGACAGAGCGCTATCAACTTATCTTATGCCGGCAACAAATGTACATAAATAAATATGTACCAGCGCCTCGTCTCAAGCGTTACAAGCCGAATCAAAACACACAGACAAATGTAAATGTCATTACCACATGATGCTGCGTGCACGTGCAAAAAACGCTAATTTTGGGCATGTAAGCAGAACGCAATGCCATATCTTTGTCTAAGAGGGCGAAACACGGCGTACTTACACACACATCTTTCACCAAAGCGTTGTTATGCGCCTCTATATTTTCTCGCGTCAACTAGCAGTGGCTCCCCACTTGAACTTCACACTTTATTTAAAAAGGGGATACAAACTACAAAGCTTAACATGAATGCCAGGATGATCTCAATGAATGCCAAGATGACCTCTAACAATACAGGTAAAGTTATTGACATGTTCGCGAATCACGTAATTCAAGCATCTGCCCGTATTTCATAAGTAAAATTCGCCACATGACAGGGGTATGCGGGAATCGATGCTCTCAACCCAAGGTCGAAATTCCGGGATGTGTTGCTTGGAAAAAAAGAACACGCGCTTGGTAGGTTTGTTCGCGCGATTGCAGAGATTAGGCAGCTGGTTAGGCGCGCTCAATGTGATATCGACTTTAACGAGGTGGTCGATCCCCTTCAGGTTATGACAGAATTTATGAAGGTAGGATATAACGGTAGCCCCTACGAAGCTTTTTCTGTCTGCCGTCATGAACGGCCATTCGATCATTATTCTTTGACCAGCATGATTCCTTCATCACCTTTTGTGCAATTGACGCCAGGAAACTAATAAAGCGCGCCCTTGACTCATCCATGAGCACTTCCTATAAGAGAGCCTCTGCACTGGAGATGTTTAACTCCATACAGGAACTAAAGGAAGCACATCTCACGAACCAGTACACAGCTATGTAGAAAAGCGCTACGCGACAGCGCCTACTGCTGCGACTATTCATTGAAGACGAATGCGAGATATAATACACGGGGCATATTCCCGACATTTGTAGAACGAAAATCTGGGTGCTCACGCTTCTGCGCAATATGACTAAAAAAACATATGAGGGCAGAAGGCAAGCGCGCTAAACGGTGGTGGAAAAACGGTGTGGATCGCGACATGGAGTCTACTATATCGACGTAGCCGGAGCATCCTCCTCCCCCAGAAGGTACTACACAGCGGCAGTCATTCATTAAAGAACGCTGGAGGACGTGCTCACTTTCAACGCGACAAACCCAGTTCAGGCAGAAGAGGCTGCCTTGGCATTGGCGGCCTCTTCCGCCAATGCCAAGGCAGCCAGTGCCAAGCAAAAGATCATAGCAAAAGACCTATTCCGTGGGAACAGTCCATTTTTTTACACAATAACATTAATTTGATAGTATCTATTAAACTATCAAAGCAAAAGCTTGTTATATGGGATGGGGCTATTTTGCCAAAAATGGGCGTGCATGAAGAGAACACAGATTTGTAACATATAGTATTTTCCAGAAAATCCACGATCACCTGCGAACGAAGATGTCATCCTCAAGACCTTCCTACTTCATCGTCGCCAAATCTTACGACTACGCTGTTGACGACACGGAATTGGATCTGATGAAGTAGGTCAAGTATACTGGCAATCACGCTTATTTTCACATGGCATATCTTTGGCAGGATAGGGGAGAGAATTTCCATGGTTCATGTGTAGTATATTGGGCACTTTCGCTTGAATGCGCGGCACAGAGACTCTCATGTTTGTGAGCACTTATTTGGACAAGCAAACTTCTCAACCAAATATTTTGTAAACTATTCAACGTTTCTTCAGGAAAGCTACATTCGATTTTCCTTCGCGTTTGTGATAGAAACGGATTGAATCGCGAATCATATGACGAGATCAATGAATTGGGCGGCTTCGTTGGATTCATTGCATTTCCATATACTCTGCTGTCAAGAACAGCAAGCGTACAGTTACCTGGTGTTCAGTGCTTCTGATTGCTCAAGTGGTGGTTCAAGTTGTTAACACCGTCAAGAAAATGCTACCGGTGTGGCGCAATGGACGTTTGAATTCTCCACCCCTCCATTGTTCTCACAGTGTAATTAACTGTGCTCTCCAATGGAAAGTTTGTGACGGCTGAACGCCCAACCAATTCCTTTGGGCAAGGGAAGCCGGTTCTTTTTTATGACACTTTGAGTTACAGTGCGTGGACGGTGCACATTCGACAGATTAGCGGCTTACCACAAATAACAGGCAGTCTATCGAGAAGCTAATGAAGCTCTTCAGCCCTCCTTCTAAATTTACGCAGATGTGTTCAAGAACGCCCTCTAACGCATTTCACTTATTTATCTACGTTTGTTCTTCCAAACGTGTGAATTACCTCGCTCCCCCTTCATTAGCAGCATACCGTACGATTTCAGCTGGGCTTCTTTAGCCGGCGTGTCTTTAATAGGAGACTCATCGTCTAGGTCAGGTGGCACAGGTGGGAGGCAACTATAGAAGCTGTTTCAATCCCCGAAATGATTATACTTGTGACGTTTCTTGCGTTCAACGCGACGACAAAATGTGACGGCACTCCTCTCTTGGTCCTCCTCATCCATTCCATTCGCTAGCAACCGGTCTCAACGTCCATCGCTAAAAAAGCACTCGGTGTCGTCCGACTCGCGAAACGTTGTACTCTTGACGGTAATCGACGCAGAAAGTCATAGTTACCTCACTGTCACTTCTGGAAACGTTCACATGCCCCTCGGGTGCCTGCCGACTTCAATTACCCACTTTTAGCTCTAGTGACATCTTTTATTTGTCATTGTTCTCCCTATGCAGCGTCAGTTTTTGGCCTTGGGTACTTCGACATCGAGATCCCGAGAAAGCGGCTTAGTCAATGTTCTATGACAAATCTAGCTCGAAGATGATCACCGGGTGTATTAATCAGAATCTGACAGTCAATTGACGTGAGCTACAGAACCAAATAATTTCTCATAACAACGTCTGCAATTCCAGAGAGCAATTTCTAGGACGTACCCGTAACATGGTTAATAACAACGTTGTGCTCGTGTAGTGTAAGGGCATTAATATGGTGAACAAATGCTCCCAGCACACACATCAATTCAACCCTTGGTTAGCTGAGCATGCGCTGAGAATGCGTGTTCCCTACCATTAGTTAAACAGTTTACTCTCCTTGTCTTTGCTCTTTTCAGCACCATTTTCAGGCCCTCGATGTTCATCTCAATCTCGCACATGTACTACACGTCGCCAGAGCTCAAAGTGTGCCGTATATTTCCCTTGGCCATGGGTTCTCTACCCCCGGGGCTCAAGCGAGGGACAGACTACAGTTTTGGACACACTGTGGTATGATTCCACCCTATGAATTTCCCTTTCATACGTTTTATTAGCTGGTAACGGCTGAAGCGCATTGGGGGTGCGTCACTTACCGTGTTGTGGAACAAGCCACCACCGAACGCGCGGAGCAGAAAAGCGGTAACCGCGCTGCTCCTGTCACTCCTTCGTGTAAACAGGCTTAAACAGGAACCGCAGGGCTCCCGTAAGGCGTTTTTGGAAACCCGCTGGGTTTCTTCGCCCGTCCAATCGCTGCACGTGCAAGAGGAACAGACAACGACAACGTTTGCTGTGCAACTCTTTTATTTTCTCCACTGGAAAACCGCGGAAGACGCGGGAAAGCGATGAAAGAAGGAATGTCACGCAGTAGATTTACAAAAAGGCGTGACGGGAGCCCTGCGGTTCCGGGTTAAGCGTGTTTCCAAAATGGAGTGACAGGAACAGCGCGGTTCCAGTGTTTCCGTTACAGGCGTTCGGCGGTGGCAGTTGCCACTACAATCGAAACGACAGCAATCTATGATAAGGTGACCTGTTCTTATAGAAAAAAAAGTGAATAGATGCCCCCTTGCAGCGCAAAGCTAGGGCAGTTGTGGAATCTCAAGTAAGAATAGAGAAATAAGCAATATTGTAGTGAAGAAGCCGGATCGCGAATGCTGCACTAGTGGGGCGTGAGCTGAACATGATTTGCTGCTGTAGTTAGTTAAGCCTAGACGCCATCGTGTCTGCCAGTCGGAGCCGACCCTGTCCTCCATAACTGCGGTTCGGTTGAACTTCCTTATCACAATTGGTGGAGGATTGCTGGGTTTCCTGTCATCCTGGAACTGCGCAGCCGGACTCTCCGTCCCACCATGGCTACCGGCACCGATTCGAGCTCAACACCAGGTTCTCCCCAGACCAGCGCCTGCCATGGAGCGACCCGTCAGCGGGACCCTCCGATATTCAGTGGCACCGACGACCACGACGTTGATGATTGGCTCTCCACCTACGAACGCGTGAGTGTCCACAATAAATGGGACGACGTCACGAAACTAGCCACGGTATCTTTTTACCTCACTGGAATCGCCCACTTGTGGTTTCGGAACCACGAAACAGACGTCCCCAGCTGGACAGCCTTCAAAACAAGGTTCAGCGAAGTATTCGGGCGTCCGGCCGTTCGAAAGCTTCGCGCAGAACAACGCCTTCAATCCCGATCTCAGCAGCCCGGTGAGAATTTTACCAGCTACCTGGAAGATGTGATCGATTTGTGTAAGCGTGTCGATGCAGCAATGACCGAGGGAGATAAAATCAGGCACATACTCAAGGGTATTGATGAGGATGCTTTCCAAATGCTGATTTCCAAGAGCCCCTCAACTGTCACCCAGGTCATCAATCTATGTCAAAGCTACGACGAGCTTCGCCGACAACGCCTTGTGACCCGCCGCCCTGTACCACATCAGGAGTCGTTGTCAGCCTTGGTACCGAGTTTTGAAGACCCCGCCTTTCTCTCGCAGATCAAGGCTTTCGTGCGGGAAGAAGTTGCCCGCCAGCTCTCGCTCATCTCCACCCCGCCGCAGTCAACTTCGTGCCTCAGCCCGACCATTCGGCATGTTATACAGGAGCAAGTGGCCGAGGTTCTCCCGCAAGAGCGGTCTCCTCAAGTCGCCGCTCCGTTGACGTACTCCGACGCATTATCTCGACCACGACCACAGATGAACCGCGCTCCAGCTCCCGTGGCTACCCCTGTCTTTGCCCCAGTGCCGCCACAATCCCCAGTCTATCGAGTCGTGAACCCGTGGCGCACGGCAGACAATAAGCCCATATGCTATTCGTGTGGAATACCCGGACACGTCGCCCGCTTCTGCCGCCGTCGTCCACTACGTCCACAGTACGACGCACGCACACATGTTTACGATCACCCGCTGTCTTACGCTCCCGACCGTGACACAGAACCACCCCAGCCAAGCTTTCGACCACCACCAGGCCGCCGATCTCCTTCCCCCCGCCGTCGCTCGCTCTCCCCGATGCGTCGGCGTCCATCCTCTACCGAACCGGAAAACTAAGTTACGCAGTTCCCGAGGCAAGAACTGCGTCACCGTCGAAATGCCCAAGCCCTCTACGCTCGCCTCCAAATGTTATAGATGTCGTCGTCGAAGGTGTTCCTGTGTTTGCGCTCATTGACACTGGTGCTGCTATTTCCGTAATCGCCGACAAACTATGCCGTTCACTTCACAAGGTGACAACGCCCTTCTTTGGTCCATTACTTCGCACAGCCACAGCAGAACACGTCCAGCCGGTGGCTGCGTGTACCGCGAGAGTTGTAATTCAAGGGAAGCTCTACACAGTTGAGTTCGTCGTATTGCCCCACTGCTCGCATGACATCATTTTAGGATAGGATTTCCTCTCTCGTCACGAGGCCGTCATTGATTGTTTCCGAGCAGAAGTAGCTTTCTCTTCTCTTGGCGGTGCCATCTCTGACGACGTCCCGTCCTCTCGCGCCAAGTTGGTTATTGCACACGACATCCAAGTCCCTCCGCACACGTATGTCATGGCACCTGTATGCTGTTCCGCTGCCTCCGACGCCAATGTACTCTTCACCCCTTCCACTGCTTTCACCGATCGCCACCTTGTACTGCTTCCAAGCGCTCTGCTTGCCCTTGAAGACTCTGCGGCTAACCTTCTTTTCTGCAACCGATTCCCGTTCCCGATTACATTGCTTCGCGGTGAGTCGGTTGGCACTGTGGAGCCTTACGAACCTATTGCTACGTTAGACGTCCCAGATGGATCGGCGGAGATGAACACGCTCTCCTATTGTTCTTCAAGTACGCCATTGCCTCAAGAGATTTTCAGCAATGTCGTTGACGACGGCTTAACCCCCACGCAACGCGACGAACTCCTCGGCCTACTCACCAAATTTCGTCATGCTTTCGATACCCAGAGCAGTACTCTTGGCCGAACTTCGACTGTGTGTCACCGCATCGACACAGGTGCCCACCCACCGTTGCGGCAGCGGCCGTACCGCGTATCATCGACGGAACGCCGCGTCATTGATGAACAAGTGGGTGACATGCTAAAGCGCGGTGTAGTACAGCCATCCGAAAGTCCATGGGCATCGCCAGTTGTTCTAGTTAAAAAGAAAGACGGATCGATTCGCTTTTGTGTGGATTACCGCCGCTTAAACAAGATAACCAGAAAAGACGTCTACCCATTGCCGCGAATCGACGACGCCCTTGACTGTTTGCAAGGTGCCGAGTTCTTCTCCTCACTTGATTTACGATCCGGTTATTGGCAGGTGCCTATGGCCTCAGATGACAAACCTAAAACTGCCTTTATTACACCAGATGGCCTATACGAATTCAATGTGATGCCTTTCGGCCTTTGCAACGCGCCCGCCACGTTCGAGCGCATGATGGACGCCATTTTGCGAGGCCTCAAATGGAACACGTGTTTGTGCTACTTGGATGATGTAGTTGTATTTGCACCTGATTTTCCGACTCATCTTCATCGCCTGGAGCAGGTGTTACGCTGCCTCACCACCGCTGGCCTACAACTCAACTTAAAGAAATGTCACTTTGGGGCACGAAAGCTGACTATTCTCGGGCACATCGTGTCGAAGGACGGCATTCTCCCCGATGTTGCAAAGCTGCGGGCTGTCCAAGAATTCCCAAGGCCAAAGAATCTAAAAGAGTTGCGTAGTTTTATTGGCCTCTGCTCGTACTTTCGCCGCTTCGTTCGCAATTTTGCTTCGATTATGGCACCACTCACAGACCTCCTTCGCGGAGACGCCAACCTTTCTGCGTGGTCGCCGACTTGCGATCGTGCCTTTGTGACCCTACGTAAACTTCTCACAACGCCTCCGATACTGCGCCATTTTGACCCTACTGCTGCCACGGAACTCCACACGGATGCCAGCGGTGTCGGTCTCGGTGCCGTCCTCGCGCAGCGAAAGCCCGGTTACCAAGAATATGTTGTTGCCTACGCAAGCCGTACTCTCACGAAGGCTGAAGCGAATTATTCAGTCACCGAAAAAGAATGTCTTGCGATCATTTGGGCCATTACAAAATTTCGGCCATACCTGCATGGCCGGCCTTTCGATGTCGTTACTGATCACCACGCTCTTTGCTGGTTGTCGACCCTCAAAGATCCGTCTGGTCGTCTCGCCCGATGGGCTCTGCGCCTGCAAGAGTACGACATCCGTGTCGTCTACCGATCAGGGAAGAAGCACAGCGATGCCGACGCTCTTTCTCGGTCGCCAGTCGACAGCGTCATTGCCACCCTCTCCGCCATCGACAGCTCATTTTCGCTATCTACTTCCATCGACATGTCTTTGGAGCAGCGCAAGGATCCTTGGACTGAATCATTGATACGCTACCTGTCTGATCCTTCAGCAAGCCCTCCATCTCGAGCTCTACGCAGACAAGCTTCCCATTTCGCCATCAGGGATGGAATCCTTTATCGCCGCAATTACGAACCAGATGGACGCAAATGGCTTCTCGTCATACCGAGACAGCTCCGCGCAACTATGTGCGCCGCTTTCCATTCTGATCCTCAGTGCGCACACGCTGGTCTCTTCAAAACTTACGCCAGACTGCGCCTGAGATTTTATTGGCGCGGCATGTACACCTTTGTGCAAAAGTACATTCGATCCTGCACAGAGTGCCAGCGCCGCAAGCCTGGTCCTTGCCGCCCTTCTGCGCCAATGCAGCCTTTGCCGTGCCCATCACGACCATTTGACCGGATTGGCATAGACCTATACGGACCCTTGCCATACACTGCTGCCGGCAATCGATGGGTTATTGTGGCTATCGACCACCTCACGAGGTACGCGGAAACTGCTGCCCTCCCATCCGCGACCTCTCGTGACGTTGCTTCTTTCCTTCTCCGCCGCTTCGTTCTTCGCCACGGCGCTCCGCGCGAACTCCTGAGCGACCGAGGCCGCGTCTTTCTCGCCGATGTTATCGAAAAGCTACTTGCTGAATGCCGTATTATTCACCGCTGCACCACCGCCTATCACCCGCAAACAAACGGGCTGACCGAGCGCTTTAACAGAACTCTTGGCGACATGATTTCGATGTATGTCGCCTCCAACCACATCGACTGGGACGTCATTCTGCCATATGTAACGTACGCCTACAATACGGCGCCTCAAACGACTACCGGCTTTTCCCCTTTCTTCTTGCTTTATGGCCGAGAACCCTCATCGCCGATCGACACTATCCTGCCTTACCATCCTGACTCATCCGAGGCGACCCCGGTTTCCGAAGCCGCCCGATATGCAGAAGAATGTCGCCAACTAGCTCGCTCCCACACCACCAAGCAACAAGCATTGCAGAAGTTTCGCGGCGACGATGGCCTGCCAGACCGGCAGTACCCGCCTGGCGCTCTCGTTTGGCTGTGGGTTCCCTCCACTTCTACGCCAGGTCTCACCCCGAAGTTTGCGTCGAAGTATCACGGCCCTTACAGGGTCCTGCGGCAAACTTCTCCCGTCAACTACCTCGTCGAACCAGTCACACCCACCACGGACATGCGCCGTCGCGGCCGCGAGACTGTGCACATAGATCGCCTCAAGCAATACCATGAACCGCTAGTTTTCACGGCGCCTTAGCCCACCGGAGTGGCTCCGTCTCCAGGGAGGGGGAAAGATGTAGTGAAGAAGCCGGATCGCGAATGCTGCACTAGTGGGGCGTGAGCTGAACATGATTTGCTGCTGTAGTTAGTTAAGCCTAGACGCCATCGTGTCTGCCAGTCGGAGCCGACCCTGTCCTCCATAACTGCGGTTCGGTTGAACTTCCTTATCACAATATGTAAGAAAAAATATTAAAATACACAAGAGATATCGCTACCGCTAGCGAAACCGCCACCTAGGAAGGAGGTCTATGAGGCGTTTGTCACAAGACGTACGGTGTAGGATCTTAGCGATTGTGCACAGCTTGGGCTTGCTTCCACTTAGACATGGTCTTCTCATTTTCAGCTGCTGTCTTTTCTTGATTGCTTTAGCTCGTCTGCATCAAACTGTGAAACAGTGCCCTTCGTCGCCGCTACGGTCATTTCATTTTTTTTGCGATGTCTTCCTAAGTGGAGATGCTCGTAGCCCTGAACGTGGCCTTAAGAAGAACACAAATGTGCCCACAACAAGAGTAGAGTGTGCGAATATCCTATCCGCGAGAACACGTGAAGCTGTCTATTTGCCATATGCGACCAAACCTTCGAGGCAGCTGTATGGAACCGTGCTTCACCTGCCTCTTTCTGACGTTGAGCTAAGGCTTATTATTCAAGGGGCCTGCGTCAGTTACTGGTAGTTCTCTTGATTCGATTGTTCATCGTTACTGTTAGAATAGCGAGTAGTATTCATTTCTCTCATAGAGAAAATTGATTGCATCCACAAAAGTGGTGCGCGATTCGTTTACGGAATGTCTATATGTAGCGAAGCCTACACAATCAATCAGTCAAACAATCCGGTTTATTCATAACAAAATTGAGTACAGTGCTTAATATTTATAGAGTTGGGACTCCAGAACTCGGCATGAGTTGTGGAAGGGGTCCCTTTGAGAGATGATGCTATTAATATCCGTGTAAAAAAGCCTTATACATAGGCGTACACAAAACAAAAAACAAGAACTTAATCCAATGCATAAAAAGAAGCGGAAGTGTGAAAAAAAGGCTGTAAGTTACATTATGGAAGAAAGAAAACTGAGTTTCTATAAATTTAGGAATTGTTGTTTTGCGGAGTTTACCGTCCCAAAAGCAGCTTTGATTATGAGAGACGCCGTAGTGGAGGATTCCGGAAATTTCGACCACATGGGGTTCTTGACATCGCACAGCACACGGGCCTCAATATTTCGCCTTCATCGAAATCCAGCCGCCGCAGCCGGGATTGGATCCCGCAACCCTCGGATCAGCAGCCGAGTACCATAGCCACTAGACCACCGTGGCGGGCCAAATTTAGGAATTACATGGGAAGTACTGGCGCAGTCAGTTAGAAAAATGCTGAATGGATGGTGACGAATTTAGTTCTTCAGGAACTACGTTCCAAAGACTAGCTGCAGCGTTGATAAAGGAAAGTGTTGCATAATTTGTGCGTGCACGTGAAACTGCTAACAACGATAGCAAGGACGAACGTGTTGGATAGTGCGTAACGTGTCGATAAAATTGAACTGGCGGACAGTGTACAATATTTTTTAGAAATATGTATGTAAGAACTGCGATGCGGAAACGAATATGACAGTGTAGCATAAGAACTTGTAATAGGGGATAAGGAAATGATATGGACTTAGTACATTGTGTAAAACAGATTATTCTCAAAACTGTATTTTGTGCTACCTGAATTGGCTTTAATGTCGTGGGATACGCAAGCCTGTAAACTGAAATACAATATGACACATATGATTCAACAAAACTATGGCAAAAGATGAGAATGGTGCGTAGTGGAAAGAGATACCGTAGCTTATAAAATATTGGTATATTTTTGTAAGTCTTGCTAGTAACATCACGCACATGATTGTGCCACATCAGATGTTCATCTATGACTAATGGTAAGAATTTTGTTTCACTAATTTTTTCTAGAGCATCTCCGTTCAAAAGCAACTTTCCATCCGTACTAAGTGGCACGTTTTTGGCAGAAAAAAAATCTAAAATTGCTTTTAGCAAGATTTGGAATTAATTCATTTATGTGTAACCAGTAAGAGAGCCTGTTCAGAGTGTGATTAGCTTTTTGGTACAAGTCTTTCTCAGTCCTAGCCGATATGGACACATTTGTGTCATCCACATATAGGACACATTCTTCCAGTATATGCGATGGGAGATCTTTTATAAATAAAATGAACAAGAAAGGTCCTTGTATTTACCCCTGCGGGACACCTGTACTAATGAGTTTTTGATGAGAACGTCGTCCATTGATGCACATATACTGTTGCCTATTCGTAAGATAGCTTTCTATAAACTTGTTAGGAGTACCACGAATGCCGCAGACCTCTAGTTTTGACAGCAGTTTCTTGTGATTAATAACGTCGAATGATTTTGTTCGGTCAATAAATATGCCTATGGTGAGAAGCTTATTTTCAATATGTTGCCTAATTTTTTCCGTTATGGTCAGTAAGGCTAGTTCCGTACTTTTCGCTTTCAGGTAGCCATATTGTGCACATGATAAAAGTTTGTTGTTTCCAAAATAAAATATGATTTGCTTAAGAAGTAGTTTTTCTATTACCTTAGATAAATGTCACAGCAAAGTAATGGCGCGGTAATTTGCGACATGTAG
Organism: Hyalomma asiaticum; assembly: GCA_013339685.2. Classification (NCBI taxonomy): domain Eukaryota; kingdom Metazoa; phylum Arthropoda; class Arachnida; order Ixodida; family Ixodidae; genus Hyalomma; species Hyalomma asiaticum. The sequence goes on along the minus strand of CM023488.1, from coordinate 79,536,165 downwards.
TTTGTTGTTCTTTTTAAATACCGATATTACTTTGCCCATTTTCAAAGCTGTCGGAAACACACCAGATGAAAATGCTGTGTTTGTTATATCGGCTAAGGGTTCCGCAATAATATTCACTGAGTGGTTCAACATGGCTACAGAAAAGTTAGCATGTCCTACAGAATTTTTGTTGTTTAACGACAGCACAGCATTACGGACCTCGTTAGAATCAGTAGGTGCCAAATAAAAGGAGCTATTGTGATGCTTTATTATGGGTAAATTATGAGGCCTTTGAAAGTTCGAAGCCTGTTGCTTTGAGGTAAGCTCTGCAAGAACCTCACCGAAGTAACAGTTAAATTTTTCTGCCAGCGCATATGGTTCCTTTATGAAAGTATTACCATCAGTAATAGCTATCGATTTAATTTGGTCTGTCCCATGGTTCTTTGCAGAGTTCAGAACTTAGCATGCTTTAGCAGTGCTAATAGCGGTACTAATTATTTCGAAATGAGAATAATCAGCTTTCGAAATATGCAATAACATTTCCAGACATTTTTAATACATCTTTTATCTCTTCTCCAACACTTCTTTGTAAGGAAATAGCTTAAGCTTTTTATGTATATTATTCTTATGATTTATCGACTTTAGAAGTCCTTGTGTAATCCATGGCTTTCTTTTTAGTCTTTTTCTGCTGCCGGGTACCGTAGTGCAAGAGCTGCTCATGTGACCATGAAATACATTTACAAAAGCGTCAAGTTTTTCGTCAGTAGTAGTTACACTATAAACACTGTCCCAAGTTTCTAAACTTATTTTTGACCTTTTGGCTTTGTAGTCATATACTTTACTGACATATTTTTTATCTTTAGCACAGAATGACGAATTAGATGCAATAAAGATAGGCACGTGGTCTGTTATATCAGCAGATATTGTACCACTTCTAAAGGTAGAGCATGGATAATTATTTATTATATGGTCCAATGTTGTGTGCTTGTGACCATTGCACAGAGTGGCGTATTTATTAGTTGGGTTAAACTATGAGGCGCGAAAAGATCGAAGTAATCGCAAGTCATCCTGTTTTTGTCAGAAGTGTCAATGTTAAGGTAACCTGTGATAAAAATGTTGGTCACATTTGTTACATGTTTGGAGAGAAACAACTGTAGTGCTTGAAGGAAATCTTCCCTCCGGTTCGATGGGGACCTTTATATTACTCCAATAAGCGTGCCTTTTTGTTTTATGCGGTACATAAGTAATTGATTTTGCAATAGGAGGAATTTCTATGAAAAGTGAGTCACACCACTCCGTTGTAAAAGATAGATCCCGTCGTACTTTGTACTTGATGGTGTATCTAATGTATAGAGCCACCCCCAGTGCAAAGAAGCGCCTGTTGTGGATCTCCGACTTTCTAATTCAAGGTTGTAACCTGGGATATTGTAGTTAACGCATGACGAATCAGTACCAAGTTTCAGATGAACCAATGATGTCAAATGAATGTTGCAAGGTTACACATAGATGGAGCAAATCATCATGATGACATTGGAGATTATGAATATTTAAGTGCGAAAGAGAGATGTCTGGAGAATGTGGAATTTGATATTTAAATATTTCTGGAGAAATCAAGCAAACAGATATATAGAGCAGTGAGGATAATTGCTCATTATTACCCACCGTAAATATACGAAGGTCGGCCTCTGACCTGATTTCGAGTACCATACTTGATGCATTCCGACGCGCTTTTATCACACATTGATCAGTCCACAGGAATCGCCATTCATTCGCTTTTTTGAGCTTCGAGGCAGCAGGGAAAAGGGCTTTGTTCTGGGGACTTAAATATTCATTGAAATAGATGTTCAATGGATCATTGCATAAACCGAGCTCCTTAGCTGCGAGCCTTGCTTTACGAACTTTCATTTGAAGTTCATTCTTTTTCTCACGGGAAAGGAACCGAGCTATAATATTATTTGCTTTCGGGTTATTTGGTGTGGGAATCGTGTGGACGGTATCAATACAGGATTGTTGAACTTGACATTCTCCTTTCATTCCAATTCTACGCAGTAATTCGACGAAGTTTTAATCTGTAGCATTTGGAACTCCCCTGATCTCGATATTGTTAAGACGAGAGTATTGCTCCATCTGTTCAACTTGCTTTGTCAGTTTGTCGCTCTCTGAGGTTAGAGCATCGCTTCTTTCATTTAGTGCCTTATTCTCGATGAGGACAGAGTCAAGCGTCGTGGCAATGCGATCATACTGATCACTCACGAATTTCACACTCTTTGTGAGTTCACTTACTTTCGCCTCGTAAGCGGCGGCCCTGTCCTCACCCAGATCACGGACTTTCCTTAATTCATCGGCCAACTCTTTAATCCGTCTGGCCATGTAATATTTTAGTGCATTTATTTCCTAGGTAACTTCGACGTTAGAAGGCATTTCGCTCGTGAACAATGAACGGCAATACCAACACACAAGACCCACATAAAGGCGAACAGAATTAACTTGGAAAGCGATTCGTGGACTACGCAAAATGCTACAGGTATGCTGTCACATACCTGTAGCAAGAAGAACAACAACGTCAGTGAACGTCAAGATGCTTTGCATTGCACGGATCGCTTTCCAATGGTCCCAAGCCGCTTCCGGGCACGTTAATGTAGGTTTCTCATGGAGGAAGTGACGTCAACCAGGTGATCACGCCGCCGCTCGGTCACTCATGCCAGGTCAGTCAACATCACTAAAACAGCAGGCATACTTCGGAGGGGAGGGGGCTCTCAATTCAGCCAAAATTTGCCGTCAGGAATTGGGCAGAGATAGCTGTAGCAAGAACAACAACGTCAGTGAACGTCAAGACGTTTTGCGTAGCACTGATCGCTTTCCAACAGAACAAAGATTCCGCGATGTCGCGTTTCTCCGCCGCCAGCTCTTCTACTTTATCATGTGGCACATACGTAATATAAGTATGCCCCTCGTATACGAAGCGCGTTGTGCGAGTCCTTCAGCATCTCGACGAGCGAAGGGCTTCAGGTGGGCGACATATGTGATCTCTATTCGGCTGAGAGTCTTTTGCTGGCAGTGTTGCGCACTATTCGGTAATCATCTGCACTCAAGCGTTAGACGACAACCATTGGTTCAATATAATGGGCAGGCGATTATCAGAGAAGCCACGCAAAGGTTTCCACAACCAAACAAGATCTGTGAGATCATACGCGACGCGTCGACGCTTTGTGTCATAATGGACCTTCGATCGACTATGCGAGGCTATTGTAAGCAGACGGGTAATACGACGAGCTTCGGCGAAGCAGGACGTTTCGCCTATAAAGGGACATTCATGGTGCTGTCAGAAAAGGGAAACGTTGTGTCCAGCGTGTAATGCGGGAGCTGAGCATTAAGGAGAAAGAACGGGCTGTACGCGTCCTATAGGCAATAGTAAAGCGCGCTGTAGTATAGGCCTGTAGGTAGTATTAAAGGTGATGAATCTCAAGACACCATCCCAGTTATTTAGATTCAAAGCCAGGCACATGGGAAGCGTGTTCACCAGTGGCCGATTTGCTCGCTCTCCGAGGCCATTTGTCCATTCATGATTAGGCGACGGCTGTCGGAGTCCTCAGCCACACATACGCAGGAGGTCCTCAGCAAGATCTGCTGTAAACTACCGCCCGCGCTCATCTATTGTGACCCCACGAAGGTGAAGCAGCTGAACGCCAGAATGCAGCAGGATTCAGCAGACTTGATATCCCATAGCCAGTGGCAGGGCGGCCCTTTCGTAACAATGGGTCAGATGATATGTGTACTCACCATAATCCCGCTCTTGCCTTTGCACTAGAGCGAAACAGGGCACATGAGGTCATTTCCAACTTGTACAGATGGAGAACTGGTAGACTTCACAGGTTGCAGATGTGCGGCTAGAGCTGCTGTAATAACTCGGTGCACATGCTTGTGGCTACAACTAGCCACGTACGATTGAGCTGCCAAGCACATGCAAGGCTACTAAAAACGCTCTTGCGTACAGTGGAGTGCCCGCGTAGTTTTTTAGTGACCCGAAGTTGCGTAGTCGGGCATGGCGCTTAGAACGGGTGAACGTACCGTAGCGCCTTCGGCGGTGAATGTCTTCATGTGGAGGAGTCCGTCTCGAACGCAAGAGCGTCTTTTTGCTGGGGAGGTTCTTGCTTCAGCGCCAACATGGCCCGAGATCAAGCCCTTCATCTGCTCTGACTTGAAGATTGCTGGATCAGGGAACATCGATGCAGGTGATGCAACCAGATGATTACAGTCGTCAGCATCGTATACTATCGTTTCAAGCTGCATTCCCGAACGCGCATGTGCGGCAGCGTGTTTCCTACGGATCTTGTACAACACCGTAAAGTCATACTCCAGGAAACTGAGCGTCCAACGTTAAAGACAGCCAGATATGTGTAAGGTTCATAAGCAAACGCTGGGAATGATGATCCCTGGGGACGTGGAAATGAAAACCGTGCAGGTAGGAGGGGAATCTCTCCCTAGCAAAGAACAGTACCAGACACACTTGCATGGTGACAGCGTAGTTGCATGCTGAGTTGCTTAACGTTCGACTTGCACATGGAATGACGCGTTCTTCACAATATCAGCTGGAAGCTGATCACGTGGTGTATTATTCAGAATTTGACAGTTCAATGCCGTGAACAAGTGACCCAAATGATATATCATCAAAAAGTGTCCAGTTACACGGAGCACTTTCCATGACATACCCGTGATATGGTTATTACAAAAGTTGTGCTAAAGAACTATGATAGTATAGCAATATCACAGCGGCTCTACCAATGGCAGTGCCGCAGGATTCAGTATGAAAATCGGCCGGTGCATACAGGTCGAAATGGCGAAGGGTTTGTTAAGACGAGGTCGGAAACTACTGTTGTTTGAAAGAAGTCCCGCAGTCAACTTTTCATTCGAAAGTTCTACCTGGACGGACAAGGCCGCTCAAGGAGAAGGCAAGATTGGCGATTCCTCCATGAATTCCTCCAGATAGGCAATTCCTCCATTGGCCAAGAACCAATGGCTTTCGATCGCTAAGGCGACACTTCATAGCGTTAAGCTTCAGGCCAGTATTTCGATACACTACAAAATAATGTTCACTCTTTCATTACGTTCAGTAAATGTGGTCCCGAATATCTCGATGTCACCGAGGTATACAGATGTTCCACTTTAGGAATGATATTCCTGAGCTTTCGAAATGTTGCTGGTGCGTTGCGTAGCCTGAATTCATACAGTCCGTTACGGGGTGATGAGAGTCGCCTTTTCTTAGTTCTTTGGATGCATCGAAATTCGTTAGCATCTTGACAGGAAATCTATAGAAGAAAAGTAGGATGCCATATGAAGGCAGTGTAAGGCGTCATCAACACACAGGATAGTGTGAACGACTGTATTTATCCCCGAGTTCAGGTTGCAGTAGTGGGCACGAAGTCTCCAGCTACCGTCTTTCCTTTTTTTTTTTTGAGGAGTGTAACTGGGGCTGCCCATATGCCTGATGACTTTTGAATGACACCCTAATGCAGCATTTCACGTACTTGGTCACGCACTTTTTGTTTTCATAGCGAAACTAGGCATGGTTTATATTGTCACGGTGCTACGAAAGGAAGGAAGACGACGATCGCTAGGAAGAAGGAGACGACGTAGTGGGATAGTCTCTCTCTCGGGCCGCCATTAGGGCTTTGCCGGCGTTATCCCTGTTATTATAAAACGGCCTTCCTTTTTAACTTGATATCTCTGCTCGTTCCATCGTGGTGGAGGTGCTGGGTACTTAACAAGACGGAACTCCGCAGCGGGCTTGTTCTCGGCCGTCCCACCATGCCGACAGACGAACAGGACGACGGGCCGATTCGGGCGTCAGCAGCAGCCCCGTCGGCCCCGCAACGCAAGCACCCGCAACGCCGCCACCGCCAGTCGTACTTACCCATCCGCGCGACCCAGTTAATTTCTCCGGTAAGAATACCGAGAACGTCGAGCAATGGCTGGTCCTGTACGAACGCGTCGCAGCGCACAACCGGTGGGACCCGACGCTCATGCTTGCCAATCTTGTCTTCTACCTCAAGGGCCCGGCACGCCTCTGGTATGACACTAACGAGGAAGAATTAACAAGCTGGGATTTATGCATGCAAAAGTTGCGCGATCTCTTCGGCCCACTCGCTGGCGACAAGTGCGCTGCTACGAAAGATTTGTCTTGTCGAGCTCAGACGGCTACAGAGTCCTACGTTGCGTACATCCTTGACGTTCTAGCTCTGTGCCGTCGCGTCGATTCCAATATGTCCGAACCTGACAAAGTGGGCCATATTCTGAAAGGCATCGCTGATGATGCGTTTAACCTGCTGGTTATTAAAGACTGCTCAACCGTGAACGAAATCATCAGCGAGTGCAGACGCTTCGAAGGCGCAAAGAGCCGGCGCATTACCAAACAGTTCATGCGGCTTCCTAACACCGCCGCTACGTCGTCGTTGTGACGGATTATTCAACACGCTACGCCATCACACGGGCCATTCCGACCAGTTGCGCTACCGACGTCGCCGACTTCCTCCTGCAAGACGTCATCTTGCACCATGGAGCTCCTCGCCAACTTCTTACAGACAGAGGCCGTTACTTTTTGTCTAAGGTTGTCCAAGATCTCCTTCGCTCTTTTGCCACAAAACACCAATTAACAACAGCGTATCACCCTCAAACGAACGTCCTCACGGAACGCCTCAACCGCACACTTACCGATATGCTGTCCATGTATGTTTCTTCAGATCATCGAGACTGGGACACCGCCCTTCCATTTGTGACGTTCGCCTACAACTCGTCGCGCCATGATACCGCTCTATACTCCCCTTTCTACCTCCTGTATGGACGTGAACCGACACTGCCGTTCCACACGCTCCTGCCTACTGACCTAGAGCCCCCCTCAGAATATGCCCGCGACTCTATCGCTACAGCTGCTAAGGCACGCGAAATCGCCCATCGGCGGCTGTCTGAATCACAGACCCGACAGAAGCACCTGTACGACAGCCGCCATCGTGAGCTCCACTTCTCTGCGGGCGACCTCGTCCTTCTCTGGACTCCTTCACGGCGTGTAGGCCTATCAGAAAAACTGCTCTCTCGCTACTCCGGCCCCTACCGCATCGTCCGACAAGTCACTGACGTTACTTATGAAGTCGCCCCAGCCGATGCTTCAGCATCGTCTACGTCATCTGATGTCGAACACATGGGTCGCCTCAAGCCATACCATGCGATCACGATCTAGCAGGCGCCGGGTCGGCGCTTTTGCCGCCGGGGGTAATGTCACGGTGCTACGAAAGGAAGGAAGAAAACGATCGCTAGGAAGAAGGAGACGACGTAGTGGGGTAGTCTCTCTCTCGGGCCGCCATTAGGGCTTTGCCGGCGTTATCCCTGTTATTATAAAACGGCCTTCCTTTTTAACTTGATATCTCTGCTCGTTCCAATATTATTTCGGACAGGCCTTTTGCGTGTTTATCTTGTGGCATGTGAGAGGAAAACTTGAGAACGTCAAACACTTCAAAAGAACATCTAGTAAGACGGCCCTTCGTTTGGCAGAGAGGTTTCCCATTCATGAGAACAATCTTGGGATAATCTAGTGCCGCATTGGCTAGATCGCGAAATGGGACAGCATTGAGGAAAGCTACTGCTATCTGCGAGTGTTCTTAAAACAAGGCGAGATTCAGGACTGATGGCAATATCGCGCACTCGAACAGTTCATGGTACAGAGTTCAGTATGCCCTTCAGTGACAGAAAGTGTGCCATGAGGCACAAACGCGCTATTTGTGATGCAGTCTCTGCGCAAATGTTCCACCCCATCTTAACACATTCTGTCGTTAATGCAAATTTTGGAGGAAGTCACAGGGATGCACATAGCACAGAAGGGCGGGACAGTATCTTCAGCGACTTGGAGCACACCTTGTTCATATCCAGAATCCCACATGATTCTGTTTCAGACAAGGTCACTCAGAAAAATCTCTGAATTCCTGTCGCCAACAGTGGCCCCACACGACCAAAGGCAATCGATGCCTGGAATAATCTCACGTGTGCTCCCTGGAAGACGCGTGAATTTTGTCGTACGCGTTTGATTCCAAATGGGCACTTGCGCGGTGCAATAGGGGCCTAACGAGTCCCCATTCACGCCACAGAACGTTCTCAGCTCTTCTCTTAAAAGGTTACCTTTTGTCGTGAACAGTTCCTAGCTGCACTCATGGTGGAAGCAATTGCTCCAGCCCCGCCACGGTGGTCTAGTGGTTATGGCACTCGGCTGCAGATCCGAAGGTCGCGGGATCGAATCCCGGCCGCGGCGGCTGCATTTCGATGGAGGCGAAATGTTGAGGCCCGTGTGCTGTGCGATGTCAACGCACGTTAAAGAACCCCAGGTGGTCGAAATTTCCGGAGACCTCCACTACCGCACATCTCATAATCTGAGCTGATTTTGGTACGTTAAGCCCCGCAAATCAATCAAAACCATTGCTCCAGTGTCCACCAACGCAATTGGATCCGCGTCATGAATAGAATTTCCAACTTTTTGCTTAAACGCAAAAAGTGGTGGGAAATGTGTCTTCGCAACAAGTCAACAGTGACCTCAGCTTAATGGGCTGCTCTCTATATTGTTTCTTGTGTGGCGACGGCGAACGCGAACGTACCGACCGAGTCAGGTAAAAAATCGGGTAGCTGCAGGAGGCGTCACACTTCGCTCAGAAGCATCTGAATGATTCTGCCAGTGTGCTTGCCAGGTATTGCCGCTTGGACGTGACTAGGTGGACCATTGTTCGTAGTAATGGGGCACACTAGGATAATCAACCGTTGATAGCGTGACAAAAGGGGTGATCACAATACCTCAATATGCGACCGGCCACGCTAGAGCTGTAGTGCAATGGAAATGTGCACAGTCATCTTTGGCGTTCCCGATGTTCGTGGACCTTAGCATATGCGGGGGATTAACGCAATTACGACGCCCAACATAATCGCTTGTCAGTGCGCGGAGAGAACATTCGGAACTGTAGGACTGAGCATAAAAGGACAGAAAGTTGAGCGAGTTGGTAACAGTCCATAATCAAAAGAAGAGGCGTGCAGGACACGGACACAAGGAGAGCAGTGAACAACACGAACGCCGTTCGTGTTGTTCACTGCTCTCCTTGTGTCCGTGTCCTGCACGCGTCTTCTTTTGATTATGGACTGAGCATATTGTGGCCGCGCAAGATAGCCCTTGCCCCGCTGTTGCATGGTGCTCGACTCCGCACCCTCTGCTATGTTGACGTACGGGTGCTCGAGGTTAGTAAGCATGGGAGCAGCAGTATTTTGCGGGCAATAGATTGAATGAATGGCTACTTTGCCATGTGGCATTTCCTCATGCCTGAACAGCCCTTTAAGAAAGATTTCGCGTATGATCGCGGAATGGTCAGCAGTTGGTCATGCGTCTATGCTGGCTACTAGGGTGACATATGCGAAACGACAAAAGTTCGGCGTTATACCGCGTTTGTTTTGAAGCTTCAAATGTGCCACAATGCTGTTTTACCTCATACATGGAACAGAAGTATTCGTGGCTGATTATGGCGTTATATACATCTTCAGCGATGTATGTACTTCAGTACAGGTGCGACCTTGCCTTCTTTTAAAATGCCGGCATTTAGTTGTCTGCACAGCTTCAGAATTTCCGCCATATATGTTGTGCAGGTTTCACAGTGTAGCCGTGCCCTATACCAAGAGAATCCGGGAATTTTCTTATCGCAACTGAGTTCCAGAAATATTTCTGAACCTCCTCGACGAACCAATACTAGGTCGTCAATGGTTCTTCGTGGTTCTCATACAGTACGCAGGCGGCACCGATTACGTCAAAAACAACGTTCGACAGCCGCGATGCGGCATTCCATCTGTTGTACTGGCCTACCCTCTTGTAGTGGTTCAGCTATTCCTCTACATCACCATTCCGTATCCCCCCGAAGGTGCGATGTTACTTGTTTGGCTGCCCGCCACTGGTGGCCCCTCAGCTACCAATAAAGTCCTTAAGTACGCCTGGAAGCTCGTGAGAACTGGTGGAGGTGCTGGGTACCCATCGCGGATGTCGCAGACCCCTCAAGGTAGCCGCAATATACTCCCAGTACCAATTAACACTCCTGTGGACCGGGCCGGCCACAGAAGCAGTGGACTGCCTCCTGAAGGCGACGATACGGTTCCTGCCACTTCAACAGGTACCACCAGTGCCTCCGTTCAAACCACCCCAACCGGTATGGAAAGCACGGGGTCGAACCGCTACACGCTTGAAAGCCCACGAGTCCCGGCAACGTTCCGCGGCACAGTTTTCGAGGACGTCGAAGACTGGTTGGTCGACTTCGAGCGCGTGGCCGGCTTCAGACTTAGACACGTATACTTTTATCTGGAGGACAGAGCGCGCACCTGACTTCAGAACCGTGAGGAGGAACTGATATCCTGGCCCGAATTTCGCCGCCCGATCCTGGAGCCTTACATTAGTGGTGATCGCCACGAACGAGCGGAACAAGCGATCCAAGCCCGCGTGCATTTGCCAAAGGAAACAGTGACCACGTACGTCGAAGACATGACATGCCTCTTCAGACGAACTGATCCAAGATTGGCAGAGGACAAAAAGTTGCGTCATTTGATGCACGGAGTCAAGGAGCAGCTCTTAGCTGGCCTCATGTAGATCCCTCCAAAGACGGTCGCGGAGTTCCTGGAGCAGGCCGTCAGTATGGAAAAAATGCTTATGCAGCGGTCCAGCCTGTATGAACGGCAAGTGAGGAGTATGTCCACCGCTGACATATTCACTGTAATCGGAAGCAGCACTGACTACCTGCGCGAGCTCATCCGGTCCATAGTGCGCGAAGAGTTACAAAAGTGCGCCACAACACCTGCGGCCACGGTAAACTCTGTTTCGAAAGTCATGAAAGACGAGCTGCGCCAGGGTCTCCGTGAGAAACGCGACGCTACGCCTCAGCAAAACACACCGCAAGCTCCAGCTGAGTACCTTCGTGGATCCTACGCGGAAGCCTTGACCCGTCCTGGTTCCTCGTGCCCATCCGAAAGTGGCACTCCAGCCGGCGCAGGCGATGCCGTATTACGGCACCTTCGTCTATGCTGCTCCTGTTGCTACTGTAGCCTATCGCTCGGAGAAAGCGGTCCAGTACACTGACGATCGACACATGGCCCCTCGCAAGTGAAAAGCTGTGAAAAGTTACTAAGCCGAACTTTGGCCAGTATACAGTCCTACTCCGCGTCAGCGGCGTCAACTGCGAAGTGGTCCCGAACTGAACGTCGCAGACAGAGACCAAGACGTAACGTCAGCCGAGTTCGGACATTGTTCATGTCGTGCGTATGAAGCCTTACGTTGCGCACTTGCAGCTTTTGCCTCGTTCATCCTTCCATTCGTGATCTGTTTTTCTTTTTGCAGTTACCGTTATGACCTTCCTTTGTTGCATGACTCTCAAAGCGTCACGCTTGCTTTTGTTTTCTCTCTGTTTCTTTCCTTCTTCGATTTTTTACGACTGTGCTGTAGCATCGAGGGAATGCTGTTTTTTTTCACAAGGGGGAATAATGCTACCTGCTTGTAGTGGGTCGAGGACAGTACTGGCGCTAGCCGAAGGAAAGATCGAAGATCGCGCGCTCTTTCCCTGCTCCAGAGCCAGCCCTGACGGACGCGTTTTGCCGAAGCTAGTCCCTCAGCTACTAATAAACCCCAAGTACGCCTGGAGGCTCGTGACAATATGGTAACGCTTCTGTTGTTAGCCGTCCTCACGCAGCACATTCTTGAGGCCTTGTTCTTCATTTTGAGGAGCATGCGCAAAGCAGCAATGTTGCTGCATTCGACAAAGTGCCTCCTATAGCAGAGGGTGTCACCATCATTGGAGCATTGCTTTCTGCAAGGAAGGCGACCGTAAATAAAGTTTCATTCGAAAATGTTTTAATAAGAGCCGCTAAAATGATGCTCGTTTATTTCAGGTTCATTGCAATCTTGCGACCTTTAGTGAGGCTGATAACTTTCCGCACGCACATTCCCTTTTCAGTAGTCCCTTTGAATAATGAATATGTAGTGCTAATACATACCCTTAGAAGACCGTCACGTCTCCAGAACAATGTTTTTAAATTTAATGCTCCCTATTTCACGCTAGGCAATGGGGCGTACACTGCAAGTGTAAAAAATTGGACCCGTATCTGCCTGCTTCGCTCCAAATGTCGTCAAAAGAACATATTCTTCTGCCGACTGTACTACGCGGCGTTAGACATGGACGCCATCTGGCAGCTCCGTCTGGACATATGACCTAGTGCAAAATCCCTGGTCAACTTCCAGGCGGCAGCTGCAACTCGTCGGCAGAGGCCTTTTTCGTGCATAGCGTCGCATTTTCAGTGCACCCTAACAACTACTAGGATCTTTAGCTTTACGTATCGATTCATTTTCTATAAAGGTACACACCACCCAATAAAACGTATTGATGATGCGCCCCCTTACGAATGTCTTAAAAATTTCCTTCTTCAGTCCAAGGATAATACGCCGGTGAAAAGTAAGACATTTAGGACACTTTTATCTTTAGACTTAAGTATAAGCCTAAAAACTATCCTCTTGCTGTGGCTGCCCACAAAAAATGTAAACACGTCAAAAACACGAGAGTCTCGCATTTTTTTCACGCAAAATTGTTATATGTGCTCGTCTCGTGCAGTCCCACTCTTATGTGCTATCTCTGTCCTGCTTGTATGTTTTCAGAATGAAAGCTTGAATGTTCTTCAGAAGATAGAGAAGATGGGCTTAAATATTCCGACCGCGATATCATTTACGTTTAAAGCTGTGTACTTCCGCCCCAACTTTACCAATCCTTCTTCGCCAAGGCCGGAAGATTTTATGCTGTTCAACAAGTGCGCATATTTTGAAAAGCCCCCCTTCTTCGACGACCCCAATACGGTGAGTACACTGTTAACTCATCTACGCGTTTGCCTAAAAGAAAAGAAAAAAGCCGCCTATTTTAAAACAAACATACCCCAGCCAGTATCACAAAGTAGATGTGTTATATAAAGCAAGGCTTTGGCGTTGGCTACTTGTTACTCTTCGCAATGCATTTCGCATTAAAAAAACTGCGTGCCGCTGTTTATCAAGATGTCAATATTGACACTGCGACCTCATTTGTCCGAATTATTTGGTGGAGACGTGGAGCGTGGTGTCCGAACACTAGTAGTTATTAGGGTGACTACATTTAAGTTGTATTCAACATGGCTTAGGCCGTACCTAAGCCAGGCTAAATAGAACTTAAATGTTGTCATCGAATTAGTATACAACGAATTCTATACTTGAGTACTCTGCGGACTACCAGGGCATTTCTTCAAATTAAAGGCTTGGATGTGTATTTGCGGACCACTAAAAAATATATAACGCATTCAGTGCAACTAATGAGATGTATAAAGGAGGTTGTTGCACCCACATTCGTAACTTCCGTGAAAGGGCTTCTCAAGAAGCCTGATTGCGCAGAAGCACTGCGTCATAAGGTATTCATTCTGTTTCTGTTCAACTGCTTTTAATTTTGCATAGCTGTGTGGCAATCCCGAGTGGACGCCTGTACTACCGCAGCTGGCATACAGCATCAAACAGCAGAATACGGTAACCTACCTCACAATGTCCGGGATAGCGACACTGGTGAGTTGACAGGCTAACATTTAATTCACTGGATCTTGTGGTTAGATACAAATACAAAAAAGGCACTAAGTGTAGAACGGCGTTTTTTCTGTATTCCTTTGCGTGAGTCAATACTTGACGGATATTGCAATGACACGGCCACGTTGTGTACGTCATTGCTTACGGCAGTCGTGCGCTCTGTGGGGCTGAGATAAACTATTCTTCTTCAGAGAAGGAACCCTTCGCACTCGTGTGGGCGACGACAAAATTCCGGCCTTACCTATATATGTGGTCTTCCCTTCGAAGTGAGGACTGAGCACTATGTCTCTGCTGTGCTGGCTGGCCAACCTCAGGGAGCCGTCTGGCCGCGTTGCTCGGTGGAGTGCGCGCCTGAAGGAATTTGATATGACGATTGTGTACAGGTCAGGGCGAAAACATGAAGACGCCGACGCGCTTTCACGAGCACCTGTACGTAAGGATGTCGCAAGAGTCAGCGCCGGGAGACACCGGCTGTGAAACCTGGGGGCCTGCGGCAACCAATTTCGCCACCCTAGGCACCGTTCAACCTCGTGGGAACGGATCCTCTCGGACCCTTCCCTTTATCGACCACTGGCAACGGACAACTTATCTCGTTATGGCGAGGCAAAAGGGCTACGCCGCGGCACGGTCTCTGATGTCGCAAAGTTCTTGCTACACCATATTGTCCTGCGCCATGGCGCCCCGTCATGAGTAATGGCAGACGCAGGTACGTCATTTACACAGCAAAGAATGCAGGCCATCTTCAGACTGAGCCACGCGAATCACCGCAAAACAAGGGCGTACCATCATCAAGCCAATGGGCCAACCTAGTGTTGGCGCGTGGAGATCTGCACAGAGAAGTCGACAAAGCTGTTTGAACTGCCCCCGCGTCTGAGCTGTACGAACTGACCTTCTATTTGTTAAACTTCACTTTCTCGTCTCGCGGCGTGACAATATTGTACATATCGCCCTACTCCACCCATTATAATAAGTTGAGAACTATATGTTAAAAAGACCGCAGGTATCAAATGCACGTTTGAAGTGTCATGTGACCATTTCTCACTTGTTCTTTATCCTCTTCCCCTGCTGCTGCCAAATTTGCACTTATTCGGTCTTCATCGTCCTTATCAACTTGAGGTTTCTTCACTACTTTCTCCCTCATTTCATCCCGCCTCTGATGATATTTAAAAACGTTTGCTATTGAGGCTGACTCAATAGTTCCTTTAGGTGGCACATACGAGATCATCTTCAAATGTCTTTGTTGGGGGGCTATATTCACAACAGGAAATGACTCTTTGTGATTCATTCCCGAGTTTTGCAGTCCTTTTTGAACCAGCACCAAATCTTCCAGCTATATAGTAACGGCGTGCTGCGTTTTTTCTCGAAATTCTTTTTCATGTTGTCTCTGTACGGAACTTCGCTTTCTTTTGTTCCCCGCATCTCCTTCAGGCGGACAGTCGCTTCAATTTGTCAAGTCTTCTAAGCAAAGAGCAGTGTGCATCTCGGAGCCGTTGTGTAATTCGCGTTAATATGCGGTACTGCCGCTGCGGGGCGGCACCTCTCTGCACTGGGGAAATCTGGGTATATGCTTAAGTACTGCTTGATGTCTCTAATAGCTCAATGCACCACCCCATTAGCTGCTTATATGAGATGGTGCCGTATACCTATATTCTACTGCATGTTGCTTGGCCCATTCATTAAGTAGAGGACTTAAAACGTTTCAGTTTAGGACGGAATGAAGACTGTTCACCTCCTCCTTTCCTGGCTTTTCTGTCACAATCCTTGTGCATTCATCTGCACAGGACTGCAAGGCTCGAGTTTTGTTCACACCTTCAGATTTTTTTCGAAATTCAGCGAACTCCAAGTGAATTACTTCAAAGGGCACACTTAAGCACTGTGGTAATACCATCCTCTAAGTCGACTGTCTGACCTTTGTTAGTTTTGCATTTATTACAGGTGTGCACATAACTTTTCGTGTCACGAAATGCGGCGCCACGTGAACTGTTTCGTCAGTTTCATGTAAGCCCGCCAGAAACGACCGTGATGTCCTGAGCGACAGCACGGTAGAGGTCCACAATTTCGGTTCGACTTAAGGAGGCACTACGGCTCTTTCTCTCTAACATTTAACGTTGTACTTACGTTTCCCATTAGAAATCAGCATGACAGATGCGCAGTTTCGACATTGCATCAGGGCATTACTTCACAGTCGAAATGTAACATGTCGACCCACTGTGAAACTTACACATTTGGCTTCATCATTTTCGAAAGGGGGGTGAGTGCCTCGTGGTCAGTGTATAAATGAATATTACCTTTCGAATAAGAATTAAATTACCGAATAACCTTTGCAAGAGGCAATGCCCCCTTTACTTTCGCCGTGGAATTAACTTAAGCTGTGTTAAAAGTGTACCTATGAGAGCCAATTACACGGAGTTAGCGACGATTTCGAAGGCTTTCATCTCCCTGGTGGAGTATCGGTTCTGTTCCCTAATATGATGCGTCGGTATTGAGGTCGAACGCAGAACGAAATACGTATATCTAAGAAAAGGATCTGAGGAGATAACTCGCACTAAGTCTTTGTAAGCCGCTTCGCACTCGTACGTACAACAAAAAGGAACGTCCTTCTGTGTGACTCAAGTCAAGCGCCTAGGTTTGAGAGCATAGGTTCTGAATAAATTCTATAAAATGACCGATCAGCACCAATAACAAACGTAGTGTGTGAAGTGCTGCTGATGAAGAAACTCGCTGTTAGAATGCACATTTATATCGTCAACGTAGATGTTACAGAAGATGCCGATTAACGGGTTTACAAAAGTATTCACCATTGTCAGCAACCAGCTGGGTGTGTTCTATCTGAAAGGGAGCCGCTTGTACTCGTAAATGCCGAATGGTGTTACAGAGGCAGTGTACTACCCCGTGTCTTCTGTCTGAGGTATTTGCCCGCAGCGTTTACAGAGTTGCATCTTTGGAAACCAGGTACATTCGCCTGTGTCTTCTATATTCCATCTACTCTATGCATTGTAAATGGAATGAAATGCGCCTGGTTTTTAATGGCTAGGTAATGCGTACAGGGTTGGAGGCTTCCATCAATGGGTGCTATTATTATCGGCGATGCATATGCTAACACAGAAGAACGGATAATACCGACGCCCAACATCTTTCGGGTGCATGTGCTCTTCTCTTCGAGAGTGATACTATGATATGACCGATGTCTCAGGCAACATAGCGAACCCTTATCGTTGCTTGGCGTCACCAAAACGTCCCGTCTGTTCTTAAAACTTCGTTAAGCTGAAGGGTGTGGCATCACTTTAAGTGGCTATATAAGCGCTCCGAGCATTTTCGGGACATTAAATGAAATCTGCCGTTGCAAGTCTACAAGTAGACCATGAATCGTAAGTGAAATAAGCGACGACTACGACAATACAGTTTCAGCAAGGCTAAGAGGGCGTTGTTTCTCAAGGAAACACACGAGTAGCCTTCCATTATTCAAGCCGTGAAATATTTGCTCATTCTGCCGCTCCAGCGGATTCTTTTTAGAAGTTGGAAGAAAGCTTTCGTTCCATCTCAACCATGGTCTTGGTTCTTGTGGCGGAAATCGCCAATCATGCCACTTTCTTGCTACCCCACTTAGGGATTGCCTCATATTCATCACCAAACTTTCAACAGATAGGAACCCATTGTTGTTCGCAGGTACCCATAGAGAGGTATCCACTCTTCTGGGTTTGCGGACGCGTCTTTAAGTGTGTGTGCACGTATAATTCGGGATGGTGATGACTGGTTTGCTTTTTGGGTTAACGCGGCAGCGACCGTCTTCATAGCCTACCATGCTGAGAAATTTGCTACTGCTGGCAGGCAATGGTACGCAGCATTGCTGGCAACTCATCGTATAAACATTGGTGGAGGACGGATATGCTTTCGGCCGGTGCCAACATCAGCTTGTTGAGCATACAATACGGAATGCTGACTTTTACAGAATCTCGCTTCAGAAGTTCCCCTGTCGACACTGATGGTTCACTCATGAATTGCATAAGCTCACATGTAGTGATGTGTTTAAGTTCCAGGGCGGCTTCATCCTCGACTTGATGCTTGTTGAGCAGCACAGAGTCGTCGTGGTTCTCGAATAAGGAGGTCATCCAAATAGTGCTTCTTTTCGTCTGCTTCATCCAATTATTTAACAAAAAACCGCACGTAATAAACACACAGGTCAAGCGTCATGCCGCCATTTAGCACTTCTCTTCCCCTACCAGGTTTGCATTTATTCGGTCGTTGTCTTTTTATGAGCTGGGGCCTGTTTCATTTATGCCGTACACACCTCTTCAAAAGAAGTGTAGTTAAAGGTCTGTGTTAAAGGTCTGCGATTGGCCGCGAAGGGATTCTGATTACACTGTGCTTCCGTTGTGTTTATCGCCGAAATACTCGAATTACGGTCTGATTACTCCATTTGTATAGGCGAGCATTTCTTCTTAATAAGTACAATTTTTTTTACACTAACCAGGATAGCCTTATCTGCATCCAACTTACCTGCCTTTAGTCACTTATTAGAATATATGGGACCTGGTTAGAACTGCTGCTTACAGAGTGTGGAAACAAATTAAGACGCCATTACACGCTGTCAGCCCGGGCACCTATATGCCGTGGAAGGAAACGAAGACAAGCTAACATTCGCACACATCATCACAACTTTTTCTACAGAACCCGTACACAGTACGCACAGCTGCTCTCGACGGGCTAAAGACAAAATGTAGTTAGTTCACTTTTGTCAAATAGATTGAAGAGCGGCCCCTCCCCCATCATCATCATCATAATCATCATAAGCAGCAGCCTAGTTTGGGTCCACTGCGGGACGAAGACCTCTCCCAACGATTTCCAATTGTAGTGAGAGTGAAAGAAGAATGCGGACAGTCACGTTCGCTCACGGCACCGCAGCGATGACTCATTCTACCGGCGTCCACGGAGACGTGAGCGCATACGCATGCATGTGACTGTTTTTTTTGAGAACCTTGCACGCTTAGGACCTACATGTTTCGCTTAGGACTGTAGCTCGCGGTTTTTATTGTTTGTTGGTTGTTTATTTGAGAGTGCCCATTTTGAGAGTGCCCATTGAATATATGTGTTTGCTTGCCTTACCATACCGTGTACGGCATCCATCATTCACCGCAGCGCACGTGAACGAACGTGACGGTCCTTTCACTCACTACATTTCTGGCGTCCGCGACAGGACTAAGCTCTCGTAAGACCTGAGAGCCTCACTTTGTTCATGTGCGGTGGTTGAAGATGGATATCGGAAGGTTGATTGGTCTTGGTAAAGAGTTGGGACTCTCAGGCAAGGCTCTCCAGCAATGGGTAGACAAGGAGCGCGATATAGAAAACGAAAAGTATGCGCTAAGGTGGGAGGATGCGCGTGTAAAGGCAAGAGAGGAGCATGAGCACGAGATGGCTCGCATAAAGGCGGAAGCTGCTCAGCTCAGAGAGGCTTTGCAGCAGATAGATCTTGTCGCGCAAAATGGGTGCTTATTGTCGAGTGACTCTAGTGTTGAGGATTACGCGAGCAATAACATGGACACTAAAGTGTCGTATATGGAAGGCGACTGTGGTGAGGCCAGAACGAACGGGCGCTTGGACCCTGTCATGTCAGCAGGAGTTGACGAACCAAGTTTGGAAAATGGCCCAGATCTGTTAGGTCATGTTAGTTGCTCGCTTGAGAGTGCATCTGCAGTGGATGTGAAAGAGGCAAAGAGGGTCTCTAAGTCTGGCAAAGGCTACACATCTAGCGTCACTATCGACAAGAGTGTGAAATGGCATGAATGGCGTGTGGAGCGAGCAGATTGCCAGGGAATGGCAGTAAATGGTATGAATTTTGAGGTGGGAGTCTCGAGGGAATATGAAGATAAAGAAATACTGCTCAGAGCTTTCCGTAGCAGTGATGAAAGCCCACCACTGACAAACAATGCTCAAGGTCGTAATCTTAGAACTGAGGTCACTGCGAGAGATGCTGTATATGCTAAATATTCCGTGGCAAACGAGACAGCAGCAGGCCCCATGTTTTGTGACAAGGTTCAGAGTTCAATATCAGAGGAACGAGCTCAGGGAAAGGACCCTCTCTTAAACTACGGTGCCAGCCAGGTCTATGGAACTCTTTACGGAAGGAAGAATTCTTTCCGTTATTTCTGGTGGTTAACACGAAAGGCCACTGGCAAACTAAGTGATCCAAAGCATTTCGAGATGCTTTGCCTGCAATTTTCAGCATTTAATGTAGCAGAGGCTCCCTGGTTTCACGTAGGGCTCGTACCACGGCGAGCACGTCAGAGTGAGCTTCACCTGAGGAAGCGCACGCGCTTTAGCAAAAAGCGGAAAAAACGCAAAGGGTCGAGTGAGAACAGCCACCGAACTCACTGCAGGAAAAAAAAAACAAGGAATTAAAGCGGACGTGTTGAGGGAGCAAGCTGTGTGTGAAATTAATTTTTTTTCACGTAGCACTGAAAATCTCTTCATATTGTCAGTGATGAAATAGTATGTGTATATGCACTAATGTTATTGTTTCTCTCTATAAGTGTGCCAGGGTTGTTTAATAATGTGAAAGCACTGTGAATAGTTGTGAACAATCACATGTGTCGAGATAAGTGCCAGTGAAGCCGTGCATCTCTGCAAGCCCACTCTTCAGAGCAAAGTTGTTTAGAATGGAACAACTTTCTTGGGTGAGGGGTAGTGTAGTAAAAAGGTGAATGACGACGACGACGACAAAGGCAGCTCCGTGAGCGGCGCGTTGTGGCAGAAACAAAAAAGAGTGCACGTGGCGGCAGAAAAGAAGCAGTAGGAGGAAGGCACGAGGAGCAGGACGGCCGCCACGAAGGCAGAAGGAGCCGGCGTTCGAGGAGCCGAGGTCTGAAGAGGGCTACCCGGGCTGCAGCGCTGGGCAGCCTCCTGACCGGTCCTGCGAACGTCGGTAGCCGGCGACTGCTGCCTGACCTCGCCGGGTGACCAGTGCGGCCGCTACCTACTGGTTTAGGGTTTCGGCCTTTACCTGCGCTGGGCCGACGCCACTCCGTGCTGCGTTCGAGAGCCAGAGCCGCCACCAGCGTTCGAGCTCCCGCCGCGTCCGTCAAGGCACCGCAGCGATGACTCATTCTACCGGCGTCCACGGAGACGTGAGCGCATACACATGCATGTGACTGTTTTTTTTTGAGAACCTTGCACGCTTAGGACCTACATGTTTCGCTTAGGACTGTAGCTCGCGGTTTTTATTGTTTGTTGGTTGTTTATTTGAGAGTGCCCATTTTGAGAGTGCCCATTGAATATATGTGTTTGCTTGCCTTACCATACCGTGTACGGCATCCATCATTCACCGCACCGCACGTGAGCGAACATCACGGTCCTTTCACTCACTACACCAATCAACGCTATCATGAGGGAGTTGGTTCCACTTTGTGCCTGCCTTTGTGCCTTTGTGTCTTGATTTCATCGCTCCATCTAACGAATTGCTTGCATCTGTTGCATTTTTCCTCTCTTGGTATCCATTCGGTCGCTTTTGCTGTCCATCTGTTATCTTTCCTGCTCATAAGATGTCCTTCCCAGATCCAATTATTTCTTTTAACTGATATAATAACATCGGCTCCTCCTGTCTGTTGCTTGATCCATTCGGCTCGTTTTTTTTATCTATAAGATTTACACCTATCATTTTTCTTTCCATTGCACTTTGCGTGCTCCTTAGTTTCATCTCTAGATTTTTCGTTATCCTTCCCGTTTCTGCACCGTACGGTAGTACTGGGAGAAAGCAGTGCTTGTATACTTTTCACTTTGGTGACAGTGGAAGGTTCGCAGCCCTGATTTCATAATGTATTCCAAATGCACTCTAGCCCATCCTTGTTGCGGAGCATTTCTTTGTCACGGATAGGTGTTCCTCTTACTAACAGTTCCAGGTGTACGTATTCCTTACCACATTCTGAGGGTTCACTGCTAATTTTAAATTCCTGTTCTTTAGCTAGGCTATTCAGCGCAGGATTGGTCTTTTGCCTATTCATTTTTAGTCCAATTTTAATACTTTCCCGGTTTAGGTGATCAATCATACTGTGTAGTTCTCCATGATTGCTAAAGGGTGCAATGTCACTTGCAAATCTTAAATTACTGAGATATTCTTCGTCTATTCGGATTCCCTTTTCTTTATGGTCTAGGTATTTAAACATTTCCTCTAAGCATGCAGTGAATAGCATCGGGGAGATCGTGCCTCTCTGTCTCACACCTCTCCCGATCAGGATTTCTCTTATTGTCTCATGTAGGAGTAGTGTGGCTGTGCAATCTGTGTTATTTTGTTTATGGTTTACACGTCTATATCAGGTGCCCCTTGTTGACGAAAACCTTCTAGAAACACTTGTATTTCTGTGGAGTCAAATGCTTTCTCATCTCTAAACACCGTATACAGAGGTTTGTTACATTCAGTGCACTTCTTAATCACTAGGCTGATGGCATCACTGTCGTCCATTGTAGAGTAACCTTTCCTAAAACAACCTTGTACTCTTGGATGAAGTCGAGCTTGGATATTACTGGGAGGAGGCTAATTGGTCTACAATTCTACAACTCCTTCGTGTCACCTGTCTTGTGGATTAGGATTACATTAGCATTTTTTCAAATGCGCGGTTCACTGCGTGTTTTGATACATTTCGTGAAGAGCGATGCAAGTTTTTTATGTATGTCACCTCCATCTTTGATTAAGGCGGCTGTTACGCCGTCTTCACCTGTTGCTTTACCGCGGGACGCCTCTTTACACAGCATTCTTGACTTCGTCAGAGGGTATAGATGGAATATGTATGTCTTCCTCTGATTCTATTTCTGTTGAGGTAGTATGGTTTGTCTCAGAGCTGTATAGTTCAGAGTAGAAATCTTTTGCCACCTTTATTATCTCGTTGAAATTGTTGATAACTTTACTTTGTTTATCATTTAGCGCATGCATTTTGTTTCGTCCTAAGTGCAGTTACTTTTTGACCGACTTAATGCTCGTGCCTTTCTCTACTGCTTTCTCTGTTCTCTCACGTTAATATTTCTTAACGTCTCTTTGCGTGGCTTTACTGTTCCGTTTTGATATTTCTGCTTATTCTGTTTTATCTTTTGACGACGTTACTTTCCTTTGTCGCCGTTTTTTTATCTAGTCCTTGGTAGATTTGGAGCACTTAATTGTTACTTGCATGTTGCTTTACCCCCGACGTCTATCGGTGTTTCAAGGACTGTTTTCGTTATTTCTTTGTTTATTTCTTCTAAATATTTATCGTTGTAGCCGAAGGCCTGGAAGTTGTTCTTTAGGGCGACTTTTAATTCTTCGTTATTCGCTCTGACTACGTTCCTCGCTTTGAAAATGAATGTTTTCAGTTATAATCAAAGAGTGCGGTTCCTAAGAAGCGAAAACGTACCAGAGCTCGTGGTGTGTTCGACTGCCTGTACCGAGGCTTTTGTGGGGAGTTCACATTACAGGTAAAGATGGATAACATTACTGCCGTCGAGTATTCCGCTGCCCGTGAGTGTCCAAAACATGCGGAGACCAATACTACAGCTACACTCATAGTCGAATCGCGCTTTTGGGACATCATATCATAGCAAATATGAGTGTACGTATTGTTACAAAAGGCATACCTACATGGTAAACCACACCAGGCAGTTAAAAAAGAGAAACCAGAAAGTCTGGTCGACCCCTTTGTCATAGGCATCAGTATAACACGAAAGTGAAACCTGCCTCCGTGAAGCTGTGGAATGCATCAGCGGCAATCTGGCGAATCGAGGAAAGGGAGACGTGTTCGGTGCTGAGGACATGTGAGCACGTTACATGTAGCACATCAGCAACACCTAGACACGGCACGTGGATCCTCGATGTTTGTACACAAGAGAAAGTTCTCGAACAACTCACATTACTTCGGAGATACTCAAGTGCATGCGGCAAAGCCGTGCCGAAGGCAGCCACAAACAAGGAGCGCGCGAAGACATCGGCATCTTGCCAGCGCAACCCAATGGGTTGTCAGCAGATTGTTTCAGGGGCGAAGCACCTTAGCTTTCGGCGGCGTGACCATGTGGGGCTGTGGGCCCATTATGCCGGCAGTGCACCCAGATAGTGTCGTCTGCTGTCGTAACAGAGAGCGAAATGCGCGCGTTCACTATAGAAATGCTCTTTCTGCGATGAAGGCGGATCCGCCGCGGTGGTGTAGTGGTTACGGTACTCGGCTGCCACCCAAAATACACGGGTTCGATCCCGGCCGCGACGGTCGCATTTTAGATGGAGGCGAAAATGCCAGAGGCCCGTGTACAGGGCGTTGTCAGTGCACGTTAAAGAACCCCAGGTGGTCTAAATTTCCGGAGCCCTCCACTACGGCCCTTCTCTCCTCTCTATCTCTTTCACTCCCTTTCCCCCACCCCCATAGACACTTAGCCGTGCTCCCTACATGGGCTGCAGAAATTAGCGTCCTTTCCTAACCGAACCACAATCATCATCATCATGAAAGAGGAACGCTTCACCTGCGGTAGCATATATAGAACTCTAGCTTGACCAGCTCGCAATGTACGAGAACGCCCCATCACCTGCAAGATACAACGCTGACGCAGCCAGTGTCTACTAGCGAGTTTCTTGATTGAAAAAAAATAGAATTACAGCATATCCACAGAGTGAATGATGATGAGTGGGCGAAGCTCAGGATGTGCATCGTAGATTGTGCCGAGTTCCGGATTAATTTAGTTAAGGCTCACTCTACGAATCCTCATGGTTCAACTATGCACAAGTGAAATCTCCCACCCGCACTTCATTGCAAGATGCAGTGCCTATATATATATATTGTTACGCGCTATTCCGCGCAGTTAGCGGCGCATCCTGCCGAGCCTGGAGGAATGCACCAAGAAGATGAAGACGACGATCAGAGCAGCGCTCGTGCTGATGCTCTGCCATCTTGTCTGCTGCTCTTGCCTTGTATATATTGTGTAAATATAACTTCTACACTCCTCTCGTTATTCTTATCCCCGTGGCATTTTTGGTGGAAGTGCCGGGTAGCCCATACGGTGCAACGGGGCTTCGCAGCGGCCGACGCTTGGCTTTCTGCACAATGGCGGAAGAGGAACCGGCGCCCACCGACGCGGCTGCAAGAACAACGGTCGTCCTTGCTCAGCTGAAAGACCCAGGGACATTCTGCGGTACTGGCGATGTCGACATTGAAGACTGGCTGCCCATGTACGAGCGTGCAAGTAGGAACAATCATTGGGACGCGACTATCATGTTGGCGAATATCTTATTTTACCTCAAGGGAACAGCGAAGGTGTGGTTTGAGAATAACGAAGACGAAATTGGTAGCTGGGATGTATGCAATGAAAATGTGCGTGCCCTGTTTGGCAAGTCCGCAGGCAGAAAGGCATCGGCAAAGAAGGAGTTGGCATCCCGAGCACAAACGTCGGCAGAGTCATACCTGACTTATATACAAGACGTGCTCGCCCTTTGTCGCAAAGCCGACAACGGCATGGCGAAGTGGCAATATATATATATATATATATATATATATATATATATATATATATATATATATATATATATATATATATATATGGGTTGCCGGTGAACGCTTCTCCAACACGAGCAGTCGGTATTTCTCAATCAAGAAACTCGCTAGGGGACGCTGCCTGCGCCAACGTTGTCTCTCGCGGTTGAGGGCGCGTTCTCCTTCTTTGCGAGCTGGTAGAGCGTTCCTCTAAGAAAGAGCGTTTCCATACCCAACGCGCGCCTTTCGCTCTCTCTCTGTTTCTCACAAGACAGCAGAGGCACGCGCCGGAAGAGAGAGAGAGATATATGCACTGGATCTTGACCTGTATTGTAGTGCCGGTGGGAGATTTCTTTTGTAGTGTGTTGAACCATAAGGATTCACCGCTCGCGCGTTAACTAATGGTAATCCGGAACTCGGCAGCCTCTACGATGTGGGATCGCAGGAACCCCATAAAGACCAGGAGCATAAATGACAACGCGTCTGTAAGCATGCACATGCTTTGTCACTCATTTACATGCATGAGCGGGCATAGTCACGGGTGATATACGTTAACACCAAACATTCTGAGTGCTTTGCCTGCTCGTCACGCTTCCTTCCGTAGAGATGCGTGAATTTTTATGAACACATAGCCTACTGCATTTAAAAGGTCGCCAGGTGCTTTTGGTCGGCCATCTTTGCTTTGATTTAGCGGGGCGCGTTGCGATTCAACAAATGACTACGCAAGGCAAATTTTGTGCGGCCGCGTCTGTACTTAGCCCCTGGAACGCGCCCTGACGATGCTGCAAAGCAGCTTAATTTCGCGGCCATCGTGGCGCCAAGACTACTGCAGTGCCAACTGCCGTGCAGCATCAGAACGACAATGTGTTTCATGCTATCGTTCCTAGATGGCGGTACCGCCACAGCGAACCTAAGTGAAGCAAGTGTGCAGTGAAAAGGAAGCAGTGTTAATTTAAGAGTAATTTTTTAGGCGCGAAGCAGCTCTTTGACTAGCCTGTGTAACGCTGTCCTTCCGTGCGTCCGTACGAACCGGCCGCAACGCGCTCCCCTCGCCGCAGGTGTTGGAGCGGTGCCAAGTAGGTCACGCCGCAGCTGCGCGTTGACGTCACGCTCTCCTCGCAGTGGGCGCTGACTTCACTCTCTCCCTCGCCTGCCGCGCGCTCGCCGCATCGCCCGCAGCTGCCACCTCGTCCGTTCGCCCGCAACAGCTGCCGCTACCGCCGCTCGCTACACCGGCGACTCGTCGGTTCACGCGCAAAAAATTACCATCTTCCCAAAGGGAACCCTGATGGGATGCGAAGCACCCGCGTTAGCGCCGTTCAACCCGTGACGCCACCCGTGCGCAACGCTGCTGCTTCGCATCCCATCAGGGTTCCCTTTGGAAAGACGGTGTTAAGTTTTTGTTGTTGGTGTTGTAGTAGTGCTTTATTATTCTTCGCACAAACACAAGCAATTATCTGGACCAATAACCAAGGAAGGCTAGTTTCCAGTCCAGAGTTAAAAATCAGACAAGTCGGATACAGAGTATAACAACGGTATTCAATAACATTTCATAATTAAAACAAACCATATAATCCTCATAAACAAAGTTTTTCAGAATGTGCACCCAATTTATCAGTGTAGTTTCGTTAGATATGCTGGTGTTCATTAAAAAGTACTTACTGGACTGCTTACAGTTGCATGCGGTTTTAAACTCTATGGATAAGGTGTTCCAGATTTTTGTCCCATTGATTTCAATTACTCTTTCGCCGTATGCATTATAACACTTAGGTAAATTCAGATTGCCTTTTAGAGCGTGTCTCGCACTCCTTGTTGGAAAAGAGAATAAATCTCGAGGAATAGGAACGTTGGCACACAAAATGTTGTTAACTGAAATTGGTATTTTGTGATTTTACAGAGCCTTTACCGATAACACATGCTCGGTTTGGAAAATGTCACAGGTTATTTTACTGCTGCTGTTTGGTTTACTAATTATTTTCAGTGCCCTTTTCTGTAATGTTTGTAGAGGTTGTACGTATGTCTTGTAAGTGACGCTCTATGAATCTAAACAATAGCCAATATGGCTATGAGAAAAAGCGTAATAAAGATATTTCAGTATTTCTGGAGGGAAATACTGTGTTGCTTTTATAAGGTGATAACACCCGTACGGGACCTTCTTGCACACGTAGTGAATATGCCCTTGCCAATGTACATGTTGGTCAAATATGACTCCCAGGTATTTAATCGAGGCAACTTTTTGTATACGGCTGTTATTTAAGCTACTATTTATTTGATCGATGTCTGTGGTATTTCTCCTCGATCGAAAAACGACATATTCTTTTTATTGCTGTTCAATGTTAATTTATTTTGCACAAACCACGAGGAAATTATTGCTAATTCAGCCATCCCATCTGTTTGCAGTGCTGCAAGTTGTGCCCCTCACCAGTTCGTCTGCAAGCCTGTCTGTGACGTGGCGGACACGGCGACGATTTTCCTGGTAGCTACAGGCACGACTGTTAGCTGAGCCAATCAACTGCGGCATCGGCAGCGACGTCACAGCGCCAAAGCTTCAAAAAGGAGTGCTTCGCGGCAGTTCACTTCACTTGGCAGCAGCGACGACGCATCTACTGCAACGCTGAACGCTTGTCTGCATTTTTTGCTGCAGGTTGGTGCATAGAAAGCTCCCTAATACTATAGCATACAATTTATCGTCGCTGCTGCCTGGTTTCTTTGCCTTTCAATTTGATTTTGCTTTTATTTTGTGACGTGAATACTTGTGTTGATAGGGTATGGCCAAGGAAATAACTAAACTAAGAGAAGATATGAAAGCTGAACTTGCTCAAATGAAACAGGAATTTAAAGAGCAACTAAAGCAGCATCGTGAAGCATTGGAAAGGGACATGCGCAATGAGATCCGAGAAATGAAGGTAGAGCACAAAAATCGGATTCAGAGCATTGAGTTCGGTCACGCTTGAGTTGAGGAACTGAAGGCAAAACTGAGTGCTGAGGAAACCGCAAGACGGAAACTAGAAAATGAAAATATAGCACTTCAAAAAAGATGTCAAGCCCTCGAATGCAAAGCACGAGAGCTTGAAAAACGGTTTGTGCGCTCTGAGCAGTACTCGAGAAACAAAAATCTCGAGATGCAGGGCGTCGTGAGTACAGATGATAAAGTGTGCTGGACACTGTTCAAGTAATCGGGAAGGCTATCAAAGAAGAGATTGTTGAGACTGACATTGAAATATGTCACCGTGTGCCCACACGAGACCCTGAAAAATCGAACATCATTGTGCAGTTTAAGTCCCGGACCAAGCGTGATGCTGTACTTCACAAAGCAAAGAAAGCGCGTCTTTCTAACAAGGACATTGGCAGTGATAACACTCAGAAAATTTACGTGAACGAGCACCTATGCCCTACCCTAAAGCGACTGCTTGGAATTGCTATTGGTAGGAAACGTGACAACGGATGGAAGTCCGTCTGGTCGTACAATGGCAAGATCTTCGCGAGAAAGTCTGACGAGACACCGATTGTAAGAATAGAGCATGACAAGGACCTTTCAAAGATATGCTAGTGTTCCGTTAGATTTCGCCCTTTCTGTTCAAAATGGAATATTTTGATTTTGTTCTACCACAAAACGTTCATCTGCAAGATACCAAGCTTACCTCTGTTCTGCACTTTAATTCTCGTTCCGCTGTTTACAAAAGTGACAGTATCTCTTGTCTAGTCAGCCAATTTTCTTTCCGGTTCGACGTCATCATGATATCTGAAACTTGGTTTCAACACAGCTACGATGTCGTCGGACTTGATGGTTATACGTCATTTTACATAAACCGTCAGAATAGGCGAGGGGGAGGCGTCGCTCTTTATACCAAAAATAATTGCCATTACGAATTGATGCCGGAATTTACATTCATAAGTCTTGACTGCGAGATGTTAACTGTGAAGGACAAGAAAAGGGTCTGATCAGTAATATACCGCCCTCCGAGCGGAAATATTGAGAATTTTTTTAGTTGTTTTGGTAAGCTTCTAGAATACTGCTCATTTAATAATCTTCATTTTGTCTGTGGAGGCGACTTCAACATAAATATTTTAGACGACAATAAGCATGTGCATGATTTAAACAGTCTACTACTATCGTCTGGCTTTGCCAATCTGATCACTACAGCAACAAGGGTTACTCAGTCGACCTGATCTGCCCTCGACCTTCTCATTATAAATATAGAAACGTCTGTGCATACTGCGGCTACGATTTCTAATGATATTAGTGATCACTGTCCAGTCTTTATAGTGTATGCACTGGAAAACACTATCAAACAAAACACTGATTTAATCACTTACCAACACATTTCTAATGAAGCACTGGATTTATTCAGTTTGGCTGTAAGTACGCACAGTTGGGATTCTGTGCTAAGAAAAACAAACGTGAACGAAGCATATAACGAGTTTCTTGAAGCTTTCGTGCGCATCTACACTGCACATTTCCCATTCAAGCAAGTCAGGAAATCTAAAAAGATACGAAAACCGTGGATTATGAGCGAGCATATCAAAATGATAAAAAACAAGAACCGCCTCTACCATGCGTTTCTACACTCCAGATCAGAAATTAAACTTAAGAAATTCATGACAGAAAGAAATAGACTGAATAAAATACTAAGGCAAGCGAAAATAGATTACTATCAATGCCTTTTTTCTGAAATTAGCAGGAAACGTCCGGATGCGGTTTGGAAAGTAATAAATAGCGTTTTAGGTCGTCAAACTAAAAGTAATGTACCAAAATCGATAAGTTATAAAAATTGCGAGTTAAGCGGCAAAGCACTGGCAGACCACTTTAATACTCATTTTGTGAATGCAGGTGTTACGCACACCCATGACTCCGAAGTCAGGTATTCACTAAGTAAATGCGTTACAGAAACCATATTTATGGAGCCAACTGACGAACACGAGGTGTTTACAATAATTAAAAATTTAAGTAACAGCAAAGCATTAGATATCGACAATTTACAAATTAAGCCAATAAAATACGTTTTAGATTACTTTCCATTTATTCACTCGTTGGTCCATATATTCAATTTAGCAATAGAATCGGCGACTTTTCCAGATGGTATGAAACGAGCTAGGGTGTCTGTGTTATTCAAAAACGGCGATATAAATAATGTTTCCAATTATAGGCCGATATCTGTCCTACCCATTTTTTCTAAAGTGCTAGAAAAAATTATTGCTGCACGCCTAACTAAGTTTCTGGACAAACATAATGTAATAACAAACTCACAGTTTGGCTTTAGAAAAGGTAGATCTACTGAGGCAGCCCTTTTATCCTTGAAAGAAAGTATCGTGCAAAGCATAGACAGCCAAAAATTCGCCCTCGGACTCTTCATTGATTTTAGCAAGGCATTTGATTGCCTCAACCATGACATTCTTGCATATAAGCTATCAATGTACGGAGTACGCGGGCATCCACTCGCTTTGATGAAATCATATCTTGCAAACAGAACTCAGTGTGTATGTATCGACAACATCCTCTCTTCTTTCGTAACACTTAAAAACGGAGTGCCGCAAGGGAGTGTTTTGGGCCCCCTATTATTTAATCTGTATATTAATGACTTAGTAAATATAGATCCTACAGTTGATTTCTTTATATATGCGGATGATAGCACCATACTCTTTAATGGAAAGGACGCAAACCAACTAATTATCAGATGTAATGCATTCCTAGTGAAACTATCTGATTTGTCACTTTTAAATGTGATTAGAATTAACCCCACCAAAACCAAAGCCATTCTATTTAGAGCCAGAAATAAACCTTTTCAGTTGGAGTACTCAATCACTTATTCAGGCCAAAATATAGAACTAGTTAATGAACATAAAATCCTTGGGGTAATATTTTCATGTCATTTGAGTTGGGACACTCATTTTAATAACCTTCGGAACAAGTTTTCTGCTGTTGCCGGTGTATTATCTCGCTGTAGAACTTTCATGCCGATAAAAGCCAAGCTACAAATTTATCACGCATTATTCACCTCGCAGTTTAATTATTGCTGTTTAGTATGGGCGACCACAACGGGAACTAACATAAATAAAATTATTACATTACAGAAGGCGCTTCTTCGGCACATTGCTAATATCGAACCCAGATCAACAACAAAAACATTGTCACAAAAATACCAAATCATATGGGTAGATCGATACTACGAATACCGTGTTTTACAAGTATTTTATTTTGCAAAAAAAAACAATATAGCGATTTTCTTACATCCATAGCGAGCTTGCAACACCATGAGATACCTGTGCACCTCAGAAACCCTGAACCTTGGTATGTACCACGCTTTCGCACCGAATATACGTTGCAATCCATTAAACACAATTTGCCGAAAATTCTAAATAATCATGTGAACGCCACTAATCTATCTCGCAAAGAATTGAAGATGTATTTTGTTAACATGTAAGCATATATATTATTGTATAATGATGCATATTAAATGACCATGTTTTGTTTTATTGCCTCTTTATTTCCGCAACAATGTCCCTTGTTGAATGTTAAACATCCTGTCGTAAAGCATGTACCTGAGTGTCAAATTTTCGTTTTAGGTTTGTACCGAAACGTTTACTGTTATCGCGCTGTCATGTACAACGCCTCCTGGGTCCAGTCAAGCTGCTCACGGCAGCTTTTAGCCCCGGAGGACGTTTCTAGTCTGTAACTAGAAGAATAAAGTTGAATAAAGATAGTGTGTCTCCTGTGAATAATAAAGCTGTATCATCTGCATACATTAAAGCGTTTGAGCTATGGTGAGCAGCAGGGTGGTCAATAATGTACAGTGAGAATAACACTGGGCCGAGCACGGATCCCTGTGGGACTCCGCTAGTGACGGTGCTGTATGTTGAGTAATAATCGCCCATTACTACCTTCGGTTTCCGTAAGAATAAAGAGCTGGAAAAAAATCTGTGGGAGTTTTTTGTGAATCCTAACTCTCTAGTTTTTGCAATAGTATAGAGGGAGCAACTGTGTCAAAAGCTTTTTTTATTATCTAAAGATATTCCTATAACTAGTTTTTTTTTATGAGGTGCGGAATTTATTAACTGCGAGAGCGTTAGAACTGCTGTAGATGTCGGTCTACTTGGGACAAAGCCATGCTGCTGGGAACAGATTACGTTGTTTTCGTTTATAAATGTCTTCCCTCTCTTGAAAATTAGTTTTTCAAAACCTGTGTTTATCACACTCAGAACAGATATAGGCCTATAACTCTCTGATTAATTGCAATCTGCGGATTTGAACACAGGAAGGAATTTGGCTATTTTCAATATATCTGGATACGAGCTGGTGGCAAACGCTAGATTAAATACATGGCATATGGGATTGCAAAGATTCTCAATGTTGTTTTTTAATATTCTAGTGCAGATACCATTATGACCAGCTGCTTTCTTTAAAGGCATTTTATTTATCGCTGATTTCAGTTCGTCATGGGTTATTTCTGCTAAATGAAAGTCGTTGTCAACTTTCCTAGGAAATACAGGTGCGGGCTTAGAAGATAAGAACTGATTAGCCAAATTTGTGCCTATGTTAGGAAAATAGTAAATAAAATCATTAGCTAGTTGCGTCGACGGTTAATCCGGTTGAATTCTCTGTATTTGGCCTTTGCCTACAACTTCTTTCACGATTTCCCATATTTTCCTTGTATTACCAAGTTCGTTCTTAATAAGGTTCGTGTAGTACTGTTTTTCGATTTTCTGATCATACTGACTGAGCTATTTCTAAAGTATCTAAAGTTCTCCCGGTAACAGGAATTCGATTTATTGCGCTTCCATTTTCGGTAAAAAAGAGTCCTGTTTTAGCGTTTCCAGTATAGTGTTGGCTATCCAGGGACGCGCTGGATGTTCGTAATTATGGCGCATATATGGTCGTGTAGATTTTTTAATGGTATTGCAAATGCATTGAATAAGTGCTTCACACTGAGAATGCACATCACATAAATCAAACACCTCTTGAAAGTCTACACAATGAAGCAATCTTCGCACTTCTCCATAATTTATACAAGTTGAACTTCTATCCCGCGCATTACCTACAGAGGACAGGCATCTAGGAGGTAGGAAGATAAATGTTGGGTTATGATCTGCAATGGCAACAACAAAAACACCTGCTGATGCATTCAGTTCAGAATTACACAAGATGTGGTCAATAAGAGATTCGCAGTGGCTTGTAATACGTGTCGGTGAAGATATGACATTTTTTACATTGAGTGATGTTGGTAGGAATATGTAGTCATTGCAATTCTGCTTCAAAAGGTCAATATTAAAATCTCCATAAAGAACTACAAACAACACAAACAGTTCTCTTCCGAAGAAAACAAACATCATCATCATCATCATCAGCCAATTTTATGTCCACTGCAGGACGAAGGCCTCTCCCAATCCTCGCCATCCTTGCCTGTCCTGCGCGAGCTGATTCCATTTGATGCCTGCGAATTTCTTGATTTCGTCCCCCCATCTTACTCTCTGCCGCCCACGGCTGCGCTTACCCTCTCTTGGTATCCATTCCGTCGTTCTAACTGTCCATCGGTTATCTAGCCTTCTCAACACGTGGCCTGCCCATGTCCATTTTTTCTTCTTAATATCGTTCATTATGTCGGCGACCCCCGTTTGTTCTCTGACCCACTCGGCTGTCTTCCTATCCCTTAGTGTAACGCCTATCATTTTCCGTTCCATCGCCCGCTGCGCGGTTCTTAACTTCCTCTCTAGCTTCTTTGTAATTCTCCAGGTTTCTGATCCGTAAGTCAGTACTGGCAGGATGCAGTAGTTATATAGTTTCCGTTTGAGTGATAGTGGTAGGTTTCTGTTCATGAGTTGTGAATGTCTGCCATATGCGCGCCATCCCATGTTTATTCTACGGTGGATTTCTTTTATATGGGTGGGTTCTCCAGTAAGTAGCTGTCCTAGGTACAGATATTCTTCTACGACTTCTAATGTATGGGTTTCGACCTTGAATAGACGTTTTTTCGCCGTGCTCTTACCATTATCTTTGTTTTCTGCATGTTCATCCTTAATCCTACCTTAGCGCTTTCTCGGCTTAAGTCTTCAATCATCTTTTGCAATTCGTCGCCATCATTGCTAAAGAGTACTATGTCATCTGCAAATCGCAGGTTACTCAGATATTCGCCGTTAATCCTGAGCCCTGTCTCTTCCCAGTCTAACCTTTCGAAGATTTCTTCCAAACATGCAGTAAATAGCATGGGAGAAATTGTATCTCCCTGTCTGACACCTTTCTGTATTGGGATTTTTCTGCTTTTCTTATGGAGGAGCAGGGTGGCTGTAGAATCTTTATAGATGTTGGCTATTGTGTTTATATAGCTATCACATATTCCTTGACGACGTAGTGCCTCCAGAACTGCTCGTATCTCTACCGAGTCGAAAGCCTTTTCGTAATCTATGAAAGCCATATAGAGGGGTTTGTTGTATTCAGTGGATTTCTCGATTACTTGATTGACCGCATGCAGGTGGTCCATGGTAGAGTATCCTTTTCTGAACCCTGCTTGCTCTCTCGGTTGAATAAATTCAAGTGTGGCCCTTATTCTGTTTGAGATAACCTTTGTGAATATTTTGTAAAGTGCTGAGAGTAGACTAATCGGCCTGTAGTTCCTCAAGTCTTTAACATCTCCCTTCTTATGTAATAATAGAATATTTGCGTTTTTCCAGCTTTCGGGTACATTTGAAGTTTTGAGGCATTGAGTGTATAGTGTCGCGAGCTTTCCAATAAGGAAGTCTCCGCCATCTTTGATCAAGTCGGTGGTTATGCCGTCATCTCCAGCCGCTTTTCCGCGGGACATGCCCTGTATTGCTTTCCTAACTTCGTCCGCAGTGACGCATGGGATTTCGTAGTCCTGCTCGGCATTTAATACACTCATGGTGGGGAGACTCCTATTTGAGCTGTATAGTTCGGAATAGAAATCCTCGGCCACTTTGGTTATGCCACTAAAGTTAGTAACGATGTTGCCCAGCTTATCTTTCACTGCATGCATTATGTTCTTTCCCGCACAAAGCTTCCTTTTGGTTGTTTTGATGCTGACTCCTTTTCTGACGGCTGCTTCTATTTCTTTCACGTTATGGTTACGTACGTCCCTGACTCTACTTTTACTGATGAGCTTAGATAGCTCGGCGTATTCTATCTTGTCTCTTGAGTTAGTTATTCTCATCTGTTGGCGTTGCTTGATTAGATTTTTAGTAGACTCCGAGAGTTTACTCACAACATGTCTTGGTGCTTTGCCCCCTACTTCGATTGCTGTTTCGGTGATCAGATTAGTAATGTCTTCGTTCATCTTCTCTATATCCTCATTATCTTCCTGTCCTAGAGCCTCATACTTGTTCTTAAGTGCAATGCTAAATTCTTCTCTTTACCGCCCTGACGCTATCGAGGTTGGCCTGTTTCCGTGTGATTAACTTTGTCCTTGTTCGCTTTAGATTGAGGGATATCTTCGCCCTTATTAGTCTGTGGTCACTAATTCTAATCTTATTAACCACTTCTGTGTCTTGTACTATACCTAGATCAGTGCACATTATGAAATCTATTTCGTTTTTCGTTTCTCCGTTGGGGCTTTTCCACGTCCATTTCCTGTTCCTACGTTTCTTGAAGAAAGTATTCGTTCCACGGAGGTGGTTTCTTTCGGCGAATTCTACTAGCATGTCCCCTCTGCTATTCCTATCTCCTTCTCCGTAATTACCGACGGCATGTTCTCCTTTTAGTTTCTTTCCTATTTTCGCGTTGAAGTCCCCCATAACAATCGTATATTGGGTCTGTACCTTGTTCATTGCCGTTTCTACATCCTCGTAGAACTGTTCTACAGCCTCGTCACTGTGGTTGGTCGTTGGTGCGTAACTTTGTACTAGCTTTAGTTTGTATCTCCTATTTAATTTTATCACGAGCCCTGCTACCCTTTCGTTGATGCTATAGAATTCTTCGATGTTGCCTGCTATGTCTTTGTGTATAAGGAACCCCACGCCGTATTCGCGCTTCTCTGGTAGTCCTCTGTAGCAAAGAACGTGTCCCTCATTAAGCGATAAGTACCCTTCTCCTGGTTTCCTAACCTCGCTAAGGCCAATGATATCCCAGTTAATACCCCTTAATTCTTCTAGTAGTTCAGCTAATCTGGCTTCGCTTGAAAGGGTTCGCGTGTTAAGAGTCGCTACGTTTAATTTCCAATGACGGCCTGTCCGAGTCCAGAGGCTCTTTGTGCCGTATCGCGGCAAAGCAAGCCCGTTTATCGCACCCCGAAGTGCGCATGCTCGTGCGGATTCGCAGGGAATAAAAGCACCTTCGCTGTCGTTAATAAAGCATTCCATTGTTTGAACCTGCTGAGTCCGTTCTTGTTACCCGCGCTACAGCAGTGGCGACGAGGGTGGGACCTCATGTGAGCATGGTCTGCGAGTGACAGGGTCTAGCCATGGCATCTCGCCCCCCAGTTTTCGACGAGACGGTGAGCAGTTGGAGCACGTACAGGATACGGCTGGAAGCTTATTTTGAGGGCAATGGAATTACCGAAACGGCCAAACGCCGAGCTGTGCTGGTGTCTTCATTGAGCGATAATGTCGTGCGCATGTTGCAAGGGCGCCTTTCAACCGTGTCGGTTAACAGTCAGACTTACGATGAAGTCGTTGAATACCTCGAGGAACACTACAATCCTCAAGTTAATGAAATAGCGGCGAGTTTCTCGTTCTTCATGCGCAAACAAAGTGATGGAGAGAGCGTTCGGGAATACATTGCCGACCTTCGGAGACTGGCGGAAAGTTGCAACTTCGGCAGCTCGCTGCACCGTATGCTGCGGGACCGCATAGTGTGCGGAATCAGGGACGACGACGCACGGCGGTGCCTATTAACGCGGAAGAAGCTAACTTTTGAGGAGGCAGAAGAATCTGCCATAGCTTCAGAGAAGGCGCTAGGCGACGTTCGTGACATGCGAGAAGCACAGCCAGTGACTACTGGAACCAGTATCAATGTTGTACAGTCGCCGCGAGGACAACGACCCTGGACAAAGGGGAACACTGCGAGGAACAACCGTTCATGTGAGCGTTGCGGCAGCCCCCACGCGACACAGTCTTGCCGTCATCGAAACACCAAGTGCCACCATTGCGGCAGGAAAGGTCATCTGGCAAAGGTTTGCGGCAGGGACTGCTCTCGGAAACGTGGTGCCTTTGCCGTTGAGGAAATGGAAGGTGAGAGTGAAGAAGAAATGTTGCTGGCTCTTGTCGCTCACAGCTCCGCCGACACAGCTACGTTGAAGCCTCTCGAGGAGGAGTTGACATGGCAGGGCCGCAAATTGCGAATGATTCTAGACACAGGTTCTCCGGTCAGCGTAGTACCGAAGAACATATTTAAGAAGCATCGCCGATGGTGGCCGGCACTGAAAAAAACGTCGCTCCGCTTAACGTGCTTCCTTGGCCCATTGCCAGTTGTCGGCCAGATAACCATGATGGTTCAGTCTGGATCGACTGTTGTGACAAGCACGCTAATCGTGGTAGCATGTGACGGACCACTGCTTTGCGGCCGCAACACGATAGAGGCCTTCCGTAAGGCGGGTGTGTCCTTCTGGGACACTGCAACCACCTCGAGTGTGAATGTTGTTCGTGATAACAAGATGACGCCTCTGCTCGATGAATTTTCGGATCTTTTCGAGAACAAACTTGGCTGTTGCAAGGGCCCCGCTGTCCAGTTACACCTTAAAGAAGGAGCCCGCCCACGTTTCTGTAAGGCACGTACAGTGCCGTATGCCATGCGCTCCAAAGTTTCGGCCGAGATCGATCGTCTGGTACAAGACGGAGTGCTTTCGTCAGTAAGCACTTCAGATTGGGCAACACCGGTGGTGCCGGTAGCAAAAAAGAACGGCGGTATACGGTTGTGCGGCGACTTCAAGTTGACAGTCAACCCGGCGTCGCACTTAGAACAGTATCCCCTGCCCAAAGTTGAAGACATATTTGCGGCGCTTTCCGGAGGCGAAGTCTTCAGCACTCTGGACCTGCGCAATGCGTACAATCAGCTGCCGCTGGACGATGAAGCTAGGAAGATCGCGGTACTTAACACACACCGGGGCCTTTATTGCTACAATCGCTTAGCATTTGGAATTGCTTCAGCCCCCGCCGTGTTCCAGCGACGCATGGAGTCTATTTTGCAAGGTTTGCCGAATGTTCAAGTATACCTCGACGACATCATTGTGGCAGAGAAGGAAAACGACACATCGGTACTGCGGCAGGTGTTTCAGCGGCTTCGTGAACACAATCTGAAGTTGAACAAGGCCAAGTGCCGGTTTAGGGAAGCGCAAGTGTCATTTCTGGGGCACCGCATCGATGCCAAAGGTCTTCATCCTCTGCAAGATAACCTCGAGGCGGTACTGTGCGCGCCGAAGCCAACATCGGTAAGCCAGCTGAAATCTTTCTTGGGCTTAATTACTTATTATGCTAAATTCTTGCCCAACTTGTCAACGATACTGGCTCCCTTATATCGCTTGCTGGCAAAGGGGGTGCTATGGCAATGGGGGCCGTCCCAGGACCACGCATTTCAAGAAGCAAAAGGTGCCTTAGGCAAGGCTAAATTTCTGGTCCACTATGACCCGCAAAAACCCCTTCGACTGGAATGCGATGCATCATCGGTTGGTTTGGGCGCAGTGCTGTCCCATCGCATCAACGGCGAAGACTATCCGATAGCTTTTCGCTCAAGAACCTTGACGCCGGCGGAGCGAAATTACTCGCAACTGGAAAAGGAAGCGCTCGCCCTAGTTTTCGGTGTGACAAGGTTCAGAGACTATCTTTTCGGCAATAAATTTTGTTTGATAACAGATCATAAGCCGTTGACAGGGCTGTTCCATCCAGAGAAGCCAATTCCACAGATGGCGGCGGCCAGGATACAGCGTTGGGCGCTTCTTTTATCAGCGTATCAGTATGACATAGAATTCCGGAAAGGGCCATTGAACGCGAATGCCGACGCTTTGAGCCGTTTGCCGCTGCCGGAGCAGGGGCACTCTGGGGAAGATGATCCCGGC
Source organism: Hyalomma asiaticum (assembly GCA_013339685.2). Classification (NCBI taxonomy): domain Eukaryota; kingdom Metazoa; phylum Arthropoda; class Arachnida; order Ixodida; family Ixodidae; genus Hyalomma; species Hyalomma asiaticum. The sequence goes on along the minus strand of CM023488.1, from coordinate 79,497,082 downwards.
GAATACGTACTACATGCGCAAGCGTTAACAGATTTTTCTCTTCACGCGCAGCAGTTGGCAGAGAGCACAAGCAAGGACATCCTTCTCCGACAGGTGAAGACGTGGATTCTTCGTGGTTGGCCAAACCAGCTGGGGCCGGAGCACCAGTGCCTTCAGCCGTACTTCAGCCGCAGATACGAACTCACTGTGAGTAAAGGGCTAATATACTGGGGTCATCGTGTAGTTCTGCCCGAGACCGTGCGGGCCCTTATTCTGAGAGAACTTCACGACACCCACCCAGGCATGACTGCAATGAAGCGCTTGGCTCGTACGTTGTTTTGGTACCCGGGATTGGACCACGACATAGAGAAGCTGGTACAAAGCTGCCAGCAATGCGTACAATGTTGGGCCATGCCAGCGGAACAGGTCCCTTCAAGCTGGCCGAAAACCAACAAACGTTGGTCTCGCCTGCATATCGACTATGCAGGCCCAGTGGAAGGTCACATGATCTTGGTGGTGGTAGATGCGGAAACGAAATGGATAGAGGCGGTACCCGTGAAGACAGCAAGTGCAGAAACTACAGTCGAAGTATTGCGAGGGATATTCGCGCGTTTTGGTCTGCCCCATACAGTCGTTTCCGACAATGGGCCACAGTTTAACAGTTCAGTTACTGAAAGATTTTTCAAAGATAACCATGTCTGTCATGTTACCTCCGCTCCATACTATCCCCAGTCAAATGGATTGGCTGAGCGTGCGGTGCGCACCATTAAAGAAGGTATCAAGAAAAATAAGCATGGAAGTCTGCTCACTCGTATTTCGAAATTTTTGCTACGCTACAGAGCAACACCGAGTCGAGATGGGAAGTCGCCCGCAGAGATGTTGCTCGGCTTTCAGCCCAGGACCCGTCTAAGTGCACATTTCCCAGAGGAAGACGTGGCACGGGATCCCATGGTAAGCAGACCCCCGGCACCGTTGTCGCAAATCTTTTCACCGGGAGCGCCTGTTTGGTCGCGGCAGTACAACCAAGCCGGCCAGAGATGGTTACCCGGCACAGTGACGTCAACAAGAGGTAGGCGTATCGTCACGGTGGACACCGCAGGAGGGGTGCAGCGCCGTCACGTGGACCAAGTGCGGCCACGGCTCGCAGAGGGTGAAGTAAAGCAAGAATTCTACGCAACTCGGCCCGAAGGCAACCAAGACACAGAGAATGATCAACCTTCTGCAGTGGAAGACGCTGAACCATCGTCAGACCAATCACTTGGTACATCCCAGGCTTCCAGTGAAGCACCCTCCAGTGTACCGGCGGGCTTAGAACCCCCTAGGCGTTCTACGCGCACAAGGAGGCCACCCGACAGGCTAGGCTTCTAAGGGGGAGGAAGTGCCGTATCGCGGCAAAGCAAGCCCGTTTATCGCACCCCGAAGTGCGCATGCTCGTGCGGATTCGCAGGGAATAAAAGCACCTTCGCTGTCGTTAATAAAGCATTCCATTGTTTGAACCTGCTGAGTCCGTTCTTGTTACCCGCGCTACAGCACTTTGAGTCTTTTGTTCCAATACCCGTGTGGTCGCATCCGTGGCTGGAAGCTCTGTTGATGTCGTCGTCGTAGGTCCAGGGTTTGGGTGGTCCGGTAACTTGGGAGGTGTTGGCCATGGTGTTGCACCAGGGGGGCCAGTTCCTGTTCTGGTGCTCAAGTGAGTTACGTAGATGAAGCACGGTGATGGTGGGCGCCCATATGCATCTTTTGTCCAAAGGCTCCCCGGGGGGAGGAGACATTCAGAGGTGTTGCAGTGAGTGGGTTAATCAGGACAGGGTATGATTATTAAAGAGAAGTAGTCGGTACAAATAAGATACCTCAGGAGCGCAGAGAGACCATAAAGGATCAAAGGGTAAAAGGCAGAAGTGCTAAAAAAAACAAAAAAAAAACAAAAAAAAATTCTTATACGCTTAAGGATTCGAACTCGGGACCCCTTGGTCTACTACAAAAGCGTGGCCGAGTCGTCTGGGTTGTCGGGTCGCCGAGGTGTTTGAGAACAGATTACTGCTGTGCCCTCTCGTCAATTGTGACGCGATTAATTTCAAAATGTCCGCAATGCAGCATTTTAGCTGATTTCGAATACAAGAAAGGCATGCCTGATTGTCTCGCCTGCGCCGCGGGAGTTTACGGCGTGTTTGTCGCGTCATCACGTGCAGCTTGACCAGTGTGTGTCGTTATCCTTCTGTTCTCTGCCGCGGCAAAGTGGCTGTCTGAGGGAGATAGAGATAGCGAGGGCGAAAGGAGGGCGATAGCTGGGGGGAATGGGGGGGGGGTGAAGTAAAAAACGGGAAAAGTGTGCATAGCGACCTAGCTCGCACAAAAGGAATCGCAGTGATAATAAATTCAGTGTTCGTCTGTCGGCGTTCAACCTACATCGTAATATGTTGAATGTGGTTTCCTATATACCACGGAAGTGCTGCGGCCTTGTAATTTAGAGAGAAGCAGAACTCATCGTGTGTTATGCTCGTAGCGCGTAGCTCATTCCTTGTCCGTTTACCCTGATAGGCGATTTTTGCGAATAGCTTAGCATCTTAGCGGAAGATTGATATCAAACAAGTTCTGGCATCGTTAACTCCTGGTAACTTGCTATTTAGAGCACCAGTTTTAGCAGTCAGGGCGGGAGTCTTAATAAGTCGTTCTGACGTATCCTTGAAAGGTCGTTTTCACAAAACATTGGTACCTCCTTAAGTCTTTTCTTCTTTTTTTTTTTTTTTCCTTTTCGCCTGGCAGCCGCAACTGTTTGTGTTTTCGACGATGTGCGCGCTCGTATATGCCATTTCCCTTCAATAATGCGTTTACGGTCAGCGCCTGTCACTTCTTTCGTGTGCCTACTTCGTCTATTCGCGCTGAAATAATATATGGTTTTAGTGCAGCTTAAGTTTTGAGTTGCGTCCCGCTAAACGTTAACATTTATCGGGGTCAGACTGCGCATGCGTACGCACGCTAGTCCAGCTTTGCGTTTAGCGATCGCTCGCTATTTTCCGAATTTACCGGAGACGCAAAGCGCTCGCTAAGTTTGTTTAGCGCGAAGAACATGGCGGGTTCGCAGTTAGGAATACCAGGATAGATATAAAACTAATCGGGTCCGAACAAGCATGACTGCGCTTACTTAGGATGAGTCACAGAAATGCATGACGCAATTGATTCGCCGGCTAGGAAGCCCTTAAATACCCGCATTAATTAGCGGCCAAGTCTAAACACTCCTCAATACATTATTCTAGTCCTGTTACATTTTCTTTTTTTTAGCGTCTGTATTGTTTTAGACATAGTCGTAATATTGTTCTCTTTATTGTTTGAATTCCAAGTCACATGTCGTGTCCCGCAACCGCACACACACACACACACACACACACACACATATATATATATATATATATATATATATATATATATATAGATCATTTTATGGTACCAAATATGCCAACGATTGCCGCTATTGACACGCCACGTGACCTTACCAACGGAGAGTGTATTAGAGAGACTTAGTATGGCGGAAAATCTTCGCGTTAGCGTTCGCGAGTCACGCACGCTAAATTTTTGCGGTGTGCTGTTCGATAGCATTCCATAGCTCTATAGTATAACGCGAGATGACGACGCGCCGCAAAACACAAACCTTCGCTGCGCCATCTAAATGCGAATAGTGAAAGTGTCAAAGCCGCTCTAACTCGGAGGCGTTTCGGCCGTTGTTAGTAACTAAAAACAACGCAAGCGCAAAAGAATTAATAAAGAAAGACATTGTGCAATAAGAATTACGTAAATGTTGCCGTAGTCTCACATGTCAGAGTTTCGCTTTCGCTGTCCATGTGTAAATGTGGTCAAAATAGAATACACAACGAAAAGATCGTTGTCTTACCATCGGTTGTCTATTAGCGAAGTAAGAATACTCGAAGTGAAAACCAGAAACACGATTTATTTTAAATCAGCTAGTCCGAAGAAAACAAACATCTTTGTTTTAATCGGAAGACGGTTAAATGAAACTGGTAAAAACGCTGTAATAAAGATATAAAGCCCGCCTATTCCCTGCCCAAGTAATCTTGCGGAGATCTATCGGTACAGCTTCCAGGTCCTGTTCTCGATTACGTGGTGACTGCGGGTACGAGTCCAAGTGGGTGATACTTTTTCATCGTAAATATATGTCTATTTCGTCAAACATCCACTTCCATTACGGAGGGACTTCACAGGTATGTTGTTGGACCCCGGCAAAAAACAGTTTCGTGTTAAAATAAACCCGCGTAGTTTGTGTACCTGAAGCACCAAAAGATTGCTACCAAAAGCATTCATGCGTCTGTGTCTTATAAATAATCTGTTTGGGAATTTGCGTGAAGGCTTTCTTAGTACAAATCTATCACATCTACACAGCCTGGTACTAGTTTGCCTGCTAAATCATGATATGTGGAGGCACATCTCCTGAGTAGAAATGCTTTATCATGCCTCTATATTCCTTCCCTCCGAATGAATAATAAATACGAAGAATTACATCTATCTATCTATCTATCTATCTATCTATCTATCTATCTATCTATCTATCTATCTATCTATTTTGCGGCCACGGTTTCGGCGCACTGCTGGTCATATTGTATACTCTATATACACCAAGAGAGAAATGTAATGGTAATAATTATTCACCTGGAAGGAATGCTTCATCAGCAAAACGTTATCGTCATGTATCATACATGTACGTGACGATTAGCGATAATACAATCTCATCTTGTGTATTCGCGAATTACCACCCAGTTTGAAGTGACACCGGTGATTAAATAACAGGATTACAATCTATATCAATAAAGGGCGAAGCAAAAAAATTCAGAAAATTTGCTGGGAACACAATTTCAATGCGACATGGCGAGGAGATGCACACAGGACAACCTATAGACACAACTGTTCTTAATCAACGGAGGCGCCCCAACAAGCGACGGGGGTGTAGAAACCGAGGGCGTACACCCCGAGTACACCCTCGATTTTTTTGGCTCCCGTTTGCACGCGATACACATAGCAAAGAAACCTACTTCATAAGTTGTTGTTCCGATGGTGCTTGTCTGCCATTAATGGCGGCTGTAGTTCACAATAAGTGGTATTATAGCAATGCAAAAGACAATACCGAGGGCTACGACATGAGCTAAGCAATTAAGTTAAAGAAAGAACGAAGTTAGCTCGGGACCTTCAATGCCCCAACTGACAATAAACCTGCCTAACCTTTCCAAATGAACTTAATTTGGCCTTCAACCGTAAGCATAAGCAGTACTATCAGTTAGGGTGCTTTAGACCACCGTTGCGGAACGGCGTCGAGAAAAAAAAGGACGTGAATTACAAGTCCATGAGCGCAATACAGCGTGCGTTTATTTTGGACAAATACATAGGTCCATGTAGCAAAGTGAGTGCCAACACTATTGCATGTTAAGCTCCCCTTGGAACGCAAATTTGCTCTCCCTATGGCTGAACGGCTACATCACGCTAGAAATTCTTCAACTGACCTAATACGGTTTTTCCACTCATAACACTTTGCCTAGTTGGAAACACGTCGGCACACGTGTGTTCCGTGTTGAATGACTTGAAAAACATCGATTCTCATATTGTATGCTATTGGGTGGATTTCTTTCCTAGAAAGCGCCTGAAATTCAGCAAGTACACGGCATACAACTAGCCCTTATTTATACGCTGGCATATAAACCAGAACAATGGATCTCCTTTGCCACCATGTTCGGAACTTATTTTCTTGCTTTTCAGGCATGCGATGCCAAGCAGTTTCACCTCGACCTAAACTTCGGCCTTGTCGCCTACGATGTCGACGCGGATCGTGCCCGCCGTGCAAAGAGCTCGGTTTCAACACGCAACGCAAAATCTACGGCCGGGTGCTGAAGATGCACGAAGTGATGAACTTCTTCCGGGATAACTACACAAAAAGAAGCGACAATTCGGTTTGCAAAAGTTTGTTCGCTGCATAGGGCCGTTTTCTGCGAACAAAATGGAAGGGTGCTTCAAACGCTTCTGCGCAGAATATTGCACTTCTGCTCACTGGTGTATGCAAATATTTGATAAATATAAAGTTTTCTTATTTGACTTGTTCCTTACAATGCACGCTTATATTCGCGAAAATGGTTGTTCTTTCTCACAACTGCCTTTCGGCTGACAACCAGCTAAAACGCACTAGGAGGTGGTCTACTCGTGCTCACATGGTGAGTAGCATATCTCTTACCAGAACGACGTATATCGCATGTAGGGACTTCACATATAGTAGTTGCCATCAGGGCCACTTAGAAGACCGCACGTAAGAGGTTGATGGTTTCTCCCAATATGAGGCTGACAAAAGTGGCAATAGGAGGCTGATGTTTGCCGACAGCGATATTAACACTCAACTGTCCTGAACAACGAAGCTCGTTCCTTTACTCACTTCGCGGAACATGTCTACTTCATACCTTAAAAGAGAACTCCGTAGTGATTGTCCTGAGTTCTGGAATACGCTTTCCGACGTTCCGTACATTTGCCTCGCGGGAAAGGCCTGCTGTCGAGCCATCTAGCCGTTATCGCTGTCTACTAGACAGTCCGATCAGTTTATGCACCGGGACCACGATGCCTGCAATATGCACCTTCTAATGGATTCCTCACGTATGCATATTAGGAATTGGCCATTGCTGTTCTGCAGACCATCCCAATGCATAAATTGCAGGTGCGCTCCTGATGCACATGTTTCTGATGTACTCCTGATGCACTTTTCTATCGTAATTCTCATGTTGGCCTACTACATATTAGCCACCATTACTCTATGACCTCCTTATGCATGGCTTTCTTATCGCCAAGGTCGCGTGAATTTCTGACACACTGCTAATGCAAGAAATCCTCATTAGCTGCTTCTGCGCTATTTTCAGCTATTCCTGATGGCAACGTTCGCGTTTGGCCGCTCCGATTCTGTAGAGCTGATATTGACACGTGCTGTTGTTTTCGTGAACGCCGTCATAACCTTCCCGTGAACCGTGCGCTGGCTTTCATTTTGTACAGCGAGCGCAGTTATTACTTTCTGTTATGCTAACGCAAGCTGCGTTTATCTTGCATGTCACATCGGTAAGCCTGTCGACAATTTCTGAAACTTTGCATGCTGACACACCCAATTGAGTAACTTCTGGAATTCCAGCGATAATGCGAGAACGCGTTAAGCCATGTGTATAAAAGTCCATGCACTGCTCCGCTTGTCAGTCTTTCCGTCGGCCGACGACTGTTCGCGCCCCTGTTGCTGTGAATTGTGATTGTCCTTGTTTTGCTGGGCACAACTGCCCCCAATAAACACTTCGCCTGACATCACCTTGAGTAATGCGCGCTTCGTCTCAAGTGCTGCGTGTGTCACAACCACGTGACATTTGGTGGAGGTGCTTCTTGGTCCATGTACCGTACGCCCCCGTCCAGCCTAGAGCCAAGCCCAAGCCGCCAAGAGGACGACGCCAACCCGGTCGTTCCAGTTAGCCGCCGACGACAAGGACTCCCGCCCGAATAACTGCCGCTTCCCCACAAGAAAACAAGGGCTGCATGCACGATGGCGGAAGCACAATCTCCGGCAACCGTGGTCGTCCACCAGCCCAAACAGCCACCTACCTTCCGCGGATCGTAATAGAGTACCCGGAAAGCTGGCTGGACAGCTGCAATCACGTCGCAGCCCTTAACAAGTGGCATCCCGACGATAAGCTGCGCCATGTGTATTTCTGTTTGGAATACGCCGCAAGGACTTGGTTCGAAAACCGTGAGTCAACACTTCGAACCTGTGACGACTTCCGCGCTGCTTTCCTGCCCACATTTGCAAGCGTCGTGCGGAAAGAGCCGCATCACTGCTTGAGACTCGCGTGCAGCTCCCCAACAAAAACGTAGCCATCTTTACGGAGGAGATTACGCGACTCTTCCGCTACGCCGATGTTGACATGTCTGAGGACAAGATGGTTCGCCCGCTTATGCACTGAGTGAAGCAGGAGCTCTTCGCCGGTCTAATAAGAAATCCGCCAAAGACAGTTCAAGAGTTCCTCTGCGTGGCTACCACCATTAACAAGACCCTCGAGATGCAATCCCGGCAATAAAATCACCGCAGGTTCCCAGACATCGCAGAAGTCCAAGGACTCATCCCCGACGATCTACGCGAGACCATAAGGGTCTCGCGTATCGAACATATCGTCTAGATAACCCTGCACGTCGCGGTCTAATGACGCCAAGAATATGTCGCAAAGTACTGGAGCGACGCACGCCCCAGTACATATTCTCTGCCGTTGAATCTACAGTCCATCATTAAAGGAAATAAAAGTCGATTTTAGATAGTGATTCAATAAAATCATAAAATTGTCAACAGACATACCTGCTAAATTCTGAAAGTCAACTACGCCGTCGCTCTCGATACAATCCCTAACGGAGGCGCACATTTACTGTTGAGGCACTGAGTAAAACAGCTTTACTACATCTACAGAAAAAGCAGTAGCAACAGACCGGTTTCCTCTAATGTAGTTAATTACATCAGCAGAACTTTTTGTCGTAAAAGGATCGTCAACATGGAAAGTTTTTAAATGCTTCAAAAGAAACTGGCTCATCAGCTGCTGCCAAGAGCCTCTTTGGCTTACGATGGCGCGGAATGGTATGTATTCTTTGTGCTATTTTGCTTTAAAAAACACCTTTAACGAGTCATTTTTTTATTTCACGTATTGCCTTGGTTAGCGTCCTAAGGTTGAGGTCTGTGCATAGCGCTATAGCTTCTTTCTTGACTTTTCTAGCCTTTACATTAACGGGCACAAAGTTCTTTTCTCTGGCATGTAGTGCTTTCTCAATGAAGACCATTTCTGAGAAAACAACAAAGCATCCTTCCTTATCAGACTGAATAAGGTGGAGGTTATTTTTCTTGAAAAAGGACACGACGGACCTATTTGCTTGCCTTATCTCGCCTTGTTAACTGTCCTTCCAAGAATATCAACTCCTTCCGAAAGGCATCTCTCTTGTTGCTCACTTGTCGCTTTCTTCGAAATGCATGTATTCAAGGCAAGGAATTCATGGGCTGGTATACTTGGTTCGTAGCTGCGCTTGTAAAATGACGTAACAATCGATAGAGCATCAACGAGCGTTCCATCATTTTGCGACAACCTGCACGACTGACTCAACCATGTAACAGTTCAGTTTCCAGCGGCAGAAATTATCATCATGGGTGACTTCAATATCCGGGGTATCTCTTGGTCAGGGTCATATCTATTTTCGTCGCCTTCTTCATCCGAAGCTGATCGTTTCATTGAATCATGCGCCGATTTCAGCTTGCACCAGATCGTCAGTTCACCGACTCGCGTAACAAAAACTACGTTATCGCTTTTGGACTTGGTTCTCGCGTCATCAACGCATCTCCTGTCTTCTTTGGTTCACTGACCAGGACTAAGTGATCACGGTGTTTTACATTTTTCTATCACTCTATCATTCTCACTTGCAGTAACCGCTTTAAATACATTAGAGATTACAGGAGAGGGAAGTTCGATGCTATTAACAGTGAGCTCTCAACATTTTAGATCAGTTCTTGACATACTTCGACAACCGTCCGTTAGAAGAGAAGTAGCAAATATTCGAGAAAAATAAACTCCACGGTGAATTGATTCCGATTATTAAACAAGTTTTTTCAAATGAAGCACCACGGTACAACAGATCACTGGACCGTCTTTCCAAAAAGAAATAAAATGTCTTTCTCAACCTAAATGGAAAGTTTATAAGAATAAAGCGTCCACTTACTTAGCACAATCGAAAGCCTCTGAGTCTATTGTTCAACACTACACTTCCTAACACGCTAAAAAAATCATAGCATATCCACTGTGTGAATGATGATGAGTGGGTGAAGGTGCGGAGGTTCATGACTCTTCCGTGCAAGTTCCCCCATTACATCATCATGAAAGACTTGAGAACCAGTGTGTGAGGTTATACAAGAACTTTTATTCATTTTCTTAGATGAGGTTTGGCTTCTGTTGTACCTTCCAAATGACGGCTTTATGGTCCGTGAAATGCAAAGAGAGCGGTTCTTGTATGGGTTGCAGTTGGACGTTCGTAAATGCAATGTCTATGCGCGTCCCACACCCATTCACCCCGTGGATATTCTGTGATTCTCGGCGTCGCGTTTCCTCGCCGCTTCTCGGGCTCTCACAGTTTCTGGATCCGCTTCTCGGCGTCGCCGTGCAACTTCTGCTTCGGGGGCTCGAACGTCGGCATCCGTTTCTCGGCGCCTCCGTGCAGCTTCGGCTTCGCGGGCTCTCACCTCCGCGTTCTGTCTGCGAGCGCGCGCTGCAGCCGCTTGCCGTGCCCTCCGCTCCGCCGCCTTGTCTTCCATATGGCGCAGTGACTCCGAGCGAAAGAGGAAGCGCGCCAAGAGGGAGCGCATTTTATAGCTCTTACCCCTAGCGGTCTCCCATCGCACTGCATCGAAACATCTCGAAAGATCGCCTCCATTCTATGATCAAGGGATCGCTCATCACACTATGCGCTCCCATAAATCTGAATGGAGTGAGCGCCGCAGCGCCATCTCATATTTTATTGTGTCAACTATGCTGCGCTAGCGCCATCTAGTGATATCCAGTGACAATAGCCTTTACCATGTACCTCTACGGAGCGAGCACCATCAACCCCATCTAGGGATCACTTCACCAAGTAGACGAGGTGGCTACGACGGAGGAGGGACTGACCCACGGCGTAAGGAGCTTCGCCCCTAAAAGCAACCGGAAGGGTTTTTGGAAGGCACTTCAGTTTAGCGACGCACAAACCGTGTCTCTTACCGCACCTAGTGGAGACCCTGTGCCTAATCAAAATGTGAAACAGTTTTGAACAATACGTTCATTCACTCATTTTCATCCTCCAGGTCTTTTAATAAATTACCTCATGTAACCCCTGTAATTTTCCTTCAATAAACCCTATTATGTTTTAGTCCACTCGCATCAAAAAATAATTAAGAATATAAAGCTTAGCTCCTCTGGTGGAGCGGAGAGTATCATCTCGAAATTTTCGAAGAATGTCATTGAATATTATTCCCTCATCTGGGAATATATCTTTCCACAATCACTTCGGTCTGCCTCATTACGTCAGGATTGGAGGATAGGAAAGATTGTGGGAATTCTTAGACCCGGTGAAACTCATGATTATTTTAATTGTCGACCAATATCCTTAAATTTAATAACATGCAAATTAATGGAACACGTTATTTTCGCTCATGTAGTTAACTTTCATGAAGATATTAATTTGTTTTCTAGCTTTGAACATGGATATCGCAAGTCTTTCTCTTGGGAAACACAGCTGCTTTCATTTACTCATGACTAAGGCACTAACCTTGAATCTGGCTTTCCCATTGACTGCGTATTTCTTGACTTCTGTAAAGCCTTTCACAAGGTAACCATCTGCTTCTCTTGTATAAACTAAGCGTACTAAATATAGACACTGCAATTGTAAACTGAATTCGAGCGTTTCTTCTATTTCGGCTTCAATTTGTCACCACTAATGATAGCGTCTTTGACATGGTCCATGTTGAATCCGTGGTTTTTAATTTATATAAATAACTAACTGTATAATATTTCCTCACAAATGCGCTTATTTGCTGACGACTGCGCCTTATATCGCCACCTCTGATGTCACTAATCACAGTCTGATCTAAACCACGTGCACACCTGGTGTGTAACTTGGCGCATGGAGCTGAATATTAAAAAAAACGCAAATACAAGCGAGTTTCACATTCTAACAGAGCATGCTCAACATATGTGATTAAGAACCCCATTGTCGAATTTGTCACATTTTACCGTTGCCTGAGCGTCCACATAACTAACGATTTGTGATGGAAACATCACGTCGAACGCATACTATCCAAAAGTAACCGTGCTCTGGGCTAACTAAAAAGAAATCATTTTCTCCCTCCATATTCACTAAAATTACTCCTCTAAACCACGTACATTCGTCCTCGACTAGAGTACGCATCATCGATTTGTGATCCGCATCAATCCATATTAATTGACACAATTGAAGCAGTGCAGAATCGCTCTATCCTTTTTATACTAGCGATCCATCGCCGTAAAGCAGGTGTACCGGAAAGGAAAACCGTTCTTTACTTCCCGCTACTTGCCAGTCGCCGGAAACAAGCTGGCATTTCACTTTTTTATGAAATATACTATCACAATGCCACTCTCTCATCGCTTTTCATTCAACCGCCACCATTCACATCTGTTCGTAGGGATGATTGCCACAAAGTCAAGACCTCATTTTGTAAAACTATCACGTGCGCACAGTCATTTCTTCTCAAAACATCCCACGATTGGAATAATCAACCATCATCCATAGTGAACATACGCGATCGAATCCTTTTCAAACACGCTCTAGTGAACATGATCTAAAGTTCTGCCATTTTTTTCTCTTCTTGTTTGGTGCCCTGAGTTCATGCCCTTGTGTTTTTACTTCTTATTATTAGAGACTCATGCCTGATATACTCAATCGTGCGTTAGGTTTTGTATAACCAGCGTTAGTATTTCCTTTTTCTCTTTATTGTACATTGATACTGTTTTGACTTGACTGATTGTTATGCGTTTTCTTTTTTCTTGCTTCCTACCTTGTTCCGCGTTACATATAATCATGTTCTTGCCCCTCCCCCCTATATTGTACTGCATGTACATTGAGGGTATTTCAAATAAATAAATAAGTAAATAAATCAAATATATATTCACCTAGGTAGCAGAATATGCAGCACAAGGGAGATGGAGGTTCCCATCAAAAGACCGCTTTGCCAAAATCTTTCCCTCAATTTTTGTTAGCAGTGGTCAGGTCTTGTTGCTTCCTAACTGTTCCCCTTCTGTAATAGGAAGAAACGATTCGCCGCATTTCATGTGTTGACGTCGCTTGAAAATCCAGCTAAAGAAAATAATGGAACCAGTTATTTGCCAACTAAGCCTGGAATTTACAGAAATTACAGTTCTTTCGTTTCGAGGTCTATTTTCGGGTAGTCACAGAGATGACTTTCTAGCAATGAGGAAATATCTATTTGAAGCAAAAAAAAATTTACCTTAAATTTCATCATTCGTGGTTCGCTCCATCACAGATATCAAATTAACATTTTAAATCCGAAGAGACTTGGCCTATTTGGTAAGCGTCAACTTACAGAGGAGAAGAAGAGGTAGAAGTGAAAAGAAGAAGAAGAAGTACTGCGCCGCCCCGCGTTCGAAAGTGCTCCTGGTCAGGTCCCTTGGAAGGTCCATTCTTCCTCGACTTAGCGAAGGCCCTACCACAACTTCTGCCGTTATGAGTGAGTATTATATCGTTGTCTTCTTTGTTCAACTGCGAAATACGGCCTCTCAAATAGAGTGCACTAGGCTACACCTCAAGGCGCTTGTGTCTGCCATGGTGGTCTCGGGATTACGTTGCTCGCCTGAGTGCCCACTGGAGGCGAGTTGAAGCCTAGCCGCCACGGTTGCGTTCCTCAGTGGGACGAAAATGACAGAGGTCCTTGTGCCACCCACATGCTGGAATTGCGGTTGCAGAGAATAGAGTACCCTACCGGCACAATCGCAATAGCGGCCCCGCTACAATAATTATACGTGGACGTTGGCTGTCAGAGGTGCCCGCAGCTTGATAGCAAATGGAGCCCGGAACCAACATCCTATGCTTTGCGGCTATCTTTACCTATAGTTTCAATGGGAATAACCATGTTTTAAGAAGGCGTCGTTAGGAAAATCATAAGTTATCGTAGTGCCAGTTAGTCACAAATACTTTTACTTGCTTCTAATGAAAAAAAAAAGTGCGGAGCATGCACTAATCGCACAACGCTAAATAAGCTGCAAAGCTGATGGAAACTTGGTTGATCAGGGATTTACATCATATGCCAGATTTTTCGTCGAGTTTAGGCGCTTCGAGAAACTCCTCACGAAAAAATCACTGCCCAAGCACTCCGTACAAACGGTTAACCAGCAAAGCTGAAAGGTGCGGCGACGGTGTTTAGCAGTGGGTTAAACCCGACACAGACGCCGCAGCCGAAGCCAAAGTGCCCCTGGAGAAACTCTCGCTGAAAGCGGGCGTTTGCCCCGGCGAATGCGCTCCCGCGGTCATGACGTCGGAGCTGTTCTTCCCGCAACGCCGCTTCTTCGGCGCGCCGTGGTTGCAAGCGTTTGACATCGCGAGCTAACATCCGTGGCTTACCCATGTGGAAGCTCTCAGTCGAAGCAGATGCGCGCGTGCTCGGCGCCACGGCTGCGACGGGAAGGACGTCGTCACTCACGGGCCAGCCAGTGGCACGCGTCCTTTGGTACGGCGCAGAGAACGGCGTCACTGGAACGCGCAGCCAATAGAGGCCGCTCGTGACACAGATGCCGAACGGTTTTTCCTTTCTCCTAGCCATATACAGCTTTCGCTGTAAAGCTGGGTCGCCCAGCGAACACTTCGAAATGCTTCGCAACGTGTTCACCTTAGAGACCTTCGAGTTGAAGCGCAGACGGTGCCAAACGCGGCACATGTGGCCTCGGTTCGACGCCGTCCCACCCCTTTGATACGCTGCACTGCCCACAAACGTGTAGCTTTGAGAGACGTTGTGGAACGGACAAATCGCCGCGCACCAGGCTGTCTTTGTCGTCCTCTGCTTAAACATGGTTCCCAGGCAATCGCAGTTTTTCCAGTGCAGTATTGGGCTGAGGTCATGTGTGCAAGAAAAGAAAGAAGGGCGCCTGCGACGTCCGCGCAGCATTGCATGAAAGGGGTGTACGCGAACTCTTCCAGGCTTGGACTAACGATGATGATATTTTTGTAATACTCCGGAAAAATTAAGACCCTGAAATGCTTCCCATTTAAGACTTAGGCACTTATGTCTTCCTCGCCACTGTCACCTTCAGATTGTTTTGATAAACCCCTCTTGACTAAGCTAATGCATCGGACGACATCGTGAAAGAGGTAGGGACAATAGAATCGGTACGCGTGCCCAACAGTGTCGGTGCTGCAAAGGAACGATGCAATCATAACATCTCAACAGTGGTATTCTAAACAGCACATTGCATCGGGCCATCTGGGGCCACGGCTTTTCTCGGGTAGCACTGGCAGCGACGCGGCTCTCACCACTGGAGCGACACATGGTGGTTTCCTTTTTTTTACGAATAGACGAATAGACCTCCTGTATTGGCAATGAAAACCCGTTATTTAGCGTCCTACGCAAGCACACGAGAACTGGCTATCCTCGGTCATGCGTTACCATTCCGTTCAACAGGCGTTGTCATATAGGCCCTTCCTTCGAAGTCTCATTGCATATGGAAACACCAAAATTACTGCCACACCACTGTGATCATTTAGCTTCACGTGCGCTTGATGTACTGTGACTAAGTAGCAGTGGTAGAACTTTTACGCGGAAGGTAAGTGAAGGTGCGCGAAAAAACAACAGGCTATACCAGGGAGTGGTACCTGAAATATGTCCTTTACCTTTTTTATTGCTCTTCTGCTGTGGTGTTCGGTGCCCTACTGAGGAGTTCACCTCTGTGTACTAGATATAGTTTGCGGTATATTAGACAGCCTTGTTGGTATGTGATTTTAGGATGTACATGAGTGGAAAAATCATTAACTATCATCGCTTTAATGTCCCGAAATCGGCTATGCTTCACCACAGGGAGCAAATGTGCCATAAATGTCTTTATATATTTGATTATTAGCATTTGCTAAAAGCCGATATCGACTGTTTGATATGAAGGAACACCTTAACGATAAATGTCTGTGAGAAAATATTTCTTTCTTTTTGGCACTTAGGCTTCAGCGAGAAGCGTTCACTCACCTATCTCGTTTGTGAAAGTAAATTAATGTCGACCATTTTTCTCTCCCTACAGCTGAAGCGTTGGTCGACCAGTCTTGTAAGTGCACTTTGCTAAGTAGCAAAAATGAAAAGGTCTGCCAACTTGCACGCGACATCGACATTGCCGTGGATACTCTAGGACCACGTGTTCACAATATGGCTGTGACGCTGACATAACCATTTGTATAATTCAGGGGCTGCACCTTAGTGCGGCGAAACACGCAATTGCGGAATGGATCTCCCATTTGGCCTAGCCATGTGATTGGGTTGATACCAAAAGCACAATATGCCATCCCTCAATACATTTATGGTAAAGAAAAACTGATGGTAATGTTAGACAAGCCGAGAAAGGCATGCTCCCATTTAGAGCGCAATTATGCGAGTAGATAAATCTGCTGCTTTCGTTGTTTTAGGAACAAAAATCATCAGGAAGCTAGTTCGAAACATTACGTGCTCAAAAACGTTAGACATTCTTTACGGTGGTTTCTTGGCACATTAGCGAAGGTTAAATATGGAACATGCTAATTGCCGTAATCGATCTCAGGCAACCTATCACGATTATATCGTGTGGCACGTTTAGAGTAGTCAAGTGTAGATAACAATACCATTGGTGACACCACGAAGGTTTCCAGAACTCTGGGAACTTCAATTACACATAACAGCATCGTCAGTATTCGCCAAAATTTGGTGCGAAGAGTTTGAATTTGCTTTGCAGCAGCTAAACACATATTTCAGATTGGCGTTATTTAAAAAGCAACTGATGTTCGCCAATGCATTTGACTTTCCAGGCGCTGTTGCGAATCTCCCTTCGGCTTTGTTTCTCCGAAAGGGTTCTTGTTCAAATCTGGTGCTCAAGGTTCTCAGAAACGCTTGTTTTAAAGAGCCTAACGGATAGTATAGAGGCTTGTATTGTGGGTAACAAAGACACACACCAAAACAAAAGGCAGAACAGAGGCACACAAAGACAGATATTGGCAGACGAGTGAATATACGATGAAACGACGACACGCGGAGACATACCGATGCAGACTGATGTAGGTTCACGAAAAGGCACACACAGACGACCGCTGACGCATGAAGATGTCGAGAGTACTGCAAGCACCCAAACCCTGAACTTCGGTTTCTACAAACGAATGAGTACGTTAAATTTTGATGGAGCATACCGAACCCATCTATCCGCTCACCTTTATCACGAATGTTGTTATGGAGACTATGGGGATAGCGCTTGCCGCTTGAATTGGTTCAAGCAGCAAGCGCTGGGAAGCGATTTCACTCGGGGCAAGCGATGTCACCCGGGTAACCCCGTGCGGAGCCCTTGAGGATTTATTCAGACTCATGTGTGCTTAGGAAGCTATGTGCTTGAACTATCGGAATGGCAAAGTTGCAATAATTCGGGAAATGTGCGATGAATTATGTATCAAAACTTTACTTTCTCTCCTTTCTACTGCTGCCTTCATACAATTCCTCCTTTTTATGAGAAATCTAAGAGTCGACTCTTACTTTTATCTCCACCCTTCCATTCTCCTGAGGACCGTACCAAGGTAATTTGCAAGAAATTTCAAGGGATCCTGCACTAAGTGTGGCTTGCTTAGGGAGAATCCCGTACAATGCTTTCCCATACAGGCGCCCTGATTGCTCCTCCGTGTAGCACCTCCATAGCGATAACCATTTGCGCATAGTGTAACAAGGGCCTCTTTTACGAACAGTCGACTTATTTGTACAAGAAGTTTCGACCAAGTCTCTTTCCTCAAAGTTGAATGCCTATGAATTTATGTCACCTTTGAATCTTTTACACGAAAACTTTTTTACCCCTACAGGAACAATGCGTCAAATAGACATGAAAGGTAGCAGACACGTAGAAAGAAACAGAATACATTTACGCGAAACATATCTGTTACATTTAATTGTCTATAATCAAAACCCGGGACACTTTCAGTACTTTCTTACTCTTACCGTCGCTAGTCGCTCTTGAAGACAGCCTCACGCTTACTGTTATAAAGGATCCTAGCGTATGAGGATTTGTAGAGGTGGTGGGGAAATCTTGTTTATGGTTATGAATGCGAGACGTAGAAAGTCATTTTTCTGATAGGAGATATTAGGTAAGCCACATAGGTCACTTTCCATGAAGAAGGCTACATCATGGTGATAGTATTGTATGCAGCATTGATTACATATACCAGGCGCATATTATTAAACTTCATGGCTAAGAGCATTTGCTATATGATTCCATATACGGATACTAAATGCCTTCTGTTTCAGACAGTAACATTACAAAGACCGCCGACTACATTGTCTGCTTTTTGGTTGTCTTAGAAGGGGATACTTGCACTGTCGTATCCTGTGTAAACCGCAAACGAACATATAAAGCAACAATGAATATAGTTTCGCGATCACGATGCCAGGCAATACAAAGTCTCTTCGGGACTAAATTTGTTATACGAAGATTAGGACGCTTCCAAATTTGTTCAAAACTAAATTTTGAATTCCCTCTTTGGCGCAGGGTAAAAACCTTTCGGTCCCATGTGCTCAGAAACCTCAAGGATTGGTGGGCCCCTTAATCTGGCTACGTTCAAAATGTGTTGCAGTAGCCCTTTAGGCGCTGGAAAAATTGGTGGCAGTATTTGGAAATATTTTGCTGCCTATTCACAATTTCTCAGTCAGGTTATTCTTTGCCCGTGCATATAAAATTCGTTTTCGCAAATTCCAGTTTAGGATTCAGGTGTAGTTAAAAACAGCGGCGCTTTGTAGACACACCAAAGCTGTAAGCTTCACAATTGTTTGTAACTATTGTTTTTCACTAAAAGCAAACACATTTCCACATCAACGTACTCAGGATTGGATCCACAATTTTTTTTCTGGTACTTTACGCCACGAGATTGCGATTTAATCACGGTGCATCCTAGCGTAATTCTCAGGTGATTTCGGCCACCTCCAGGTTTCTAACACGTACTCACATCGCATAGTTCACGGGCATCAATCTTTCGCCTGCATGGAAACGCAGCCGCCGCGCACTAAATCCAATCCCGCGACATTCGGATCAACATACGACAGCCACAGCCACTAGACCACAGTCGCGGGGCAGCCCAAACCTTTCAGGCACTGCCTGTTGGTACATGTGTGGACATTTTGAATTGCTTTAAGGATGAGTAAACCTTATAATATCAAACTGACAAATTGTATCTCTTCTGCGATTGTTTTGAGCATGGAATACGCATTCAAAAGGAGAGCTGGGCCATCCTGCAACAAGCTCAGTCGATCCGCAGCTTACGGTTATATTACGGCAACTGCAATCAAGTTAACCAGAATCCTGAGTGATTCGACGCTGTCTGCGTCCTAGCAATGACAGCAGCGTGCGCTTGCTCGATGAAGCGCATTTGTGTGGCTAAGGACATCTAAAACGCATGAAAATAATTAATAAGCTCTTGTTGTTTTCTTACAGACTTCCAGTCAGGAATTGGGGACTCTTCTCAATTCGACAGCACGTTTCAGCAGACTGACCTAGGTTACTCGACCGGGTTTCAGTCTAGCATTGGTAAGTACGTGGCGCCACGTGCTGTGATTTCCTTGGCATTGTTCCACCGGCATATCTGGCCGATATGAATGCGCGCACCAAGCATCATTACAGCGCGGTATCGCTTCTCCCATGTGCGGCTACTGAACTAACGTAGTTATTAGCCTCACTCACGTAATTTGTTAGCTTTGGGACCGTAAAATTTAATAGAAGCGTCATAGATAAGGGCCTATTTAGGAGCACGCTTCCAATACATTCATACTACCACCAGTCTCGTTAACTTTACTGGAAAATACAAAAGAGTGGAGCCATTATTGCCATCGCCACGAAGCATCTGAGAAAGGACACTTCTGGCGAAATTCTAACATTCGAATATTTTGCCCATGTAGGGCGCAGTCACAAGTAATCAAGCTGCAACATTTTATTTTTTAGAATGTACGTTTGTCTACATTTTCCTTAGTATATTGCCTTGGACAAGATGTGCACTTAGCCATCACTGCTTCATCTCAAAATTCGTACTGCTACTACTAACTAGGACATTTACACGCGAGCGTGCATCCATTCTTTGTTTAACAAGTGTTCCGTAGAACCAAGAGAGCACGGAGGGGCAGGAAAACGCGTGAACTTCAAGATGAGAATGCAGCTAGGTGCGCTGCAAGCAAGCAAGACATAAAGAAAAAAGGAGTGGTTGAGCCTTCTGGCATTGTCATCCGTCAGCAAACTGGAAAGTGAAGCCTGTTCTTCGTAAACCTGTTGATTAGAGTAGCCGAAATCTTGCGAATCGAGGGAGTGCCGTTTAACGACTTTGTCCCGCCTGTCTAACTTGTTGTCGAGAGCGCCTGCCTTCGTAGTCGTCGTGGCCACGGTAAAGCAAGCGCAGTAGCAGCCAGTGACCCATTTCAGCGAGAAACACCCGCGGATCGCCGCATGCTTCTTCCCACCCTAGGTTTCACGTTAGTGGATCTATTGTGAATGTCTATTTCGGTCAGCAAGCTAGACGAAAGTTAGCACTACTCTGGTGAGCATATAGTAGATATCGTCACTTTTAAACTGCTCGCTTTAAGGCGCTGACAATCTTACGTGTACATTCTTCAAAGAGGCTTCAATTCTCGCCATTATTTATTCCAGCTGAACCGCAGTAAGTATGCTCCAGAAAATACCTTTTCCTTTCTAAGCAAAGCCATAGCCATAGCCACACTATTGTTCAGTTTGTTTAGGAACCGACAAAACGTGACTCATCGATTCCCACCAAATAAAGTAAAAAAAAGGGAATATACCTTTCTTCAGTGCGACAGTATATACCAGCGTATATACCTTTGTTCAGTGCAACGTTGGACATGTATCTCATCTCCGAAACTGGGGACACGACACCCGTAAGGTGCCTCAAATGAGTGCAGATTTATTTAGGATACAGGAGAGCACAAATCCTCTAACCCAACAGACGGAACAGAATTGCAGTAGCTTTCAATTTCAATCAATGCGCCTAAGGCAGCATATATACAAGCTTCTACACTGATAGCATTCAGCAAGCATTGAAGAACAGAGGCAGCCTAATGGCGGTGAAGCGAAGGTTGGACCTGGGGAGCATTTCCAATATGGTCAAGGCGTTGGCCCGGGTATGCTACTTGAACATACTTCAGATGGCGCTCTCCTCGTTAGCACTCCAGCATGGAGAGCTATGTAAAGTAAGGCACGGGGTGCGTTTGTCTATGGAATGCTCTCTCTGCGTTTTAACGGCATGGCGTGGCGACCAACGAGAAGGCGAGACGAACGGGGCCTGTTAACGCCATCATCCTCCACACTTCCGTGAGACGGTAAAGTGTACTCCATGTTTGTATATTACTTTATTGATAGATCGATTTCTGGGGTTTAACGTCTCAAAACCAGCTCTGATTATGAAAGACACGGTAGTGGAGGTCTCCGGAAAATCAAACCACCTGGGGTTATTTAACGTGCACTGACATCGCACAGCACACGGGCCTGAACATTTCGCCTCCATTGAAATATAGCCGCCGCGGGCGGGATTCGATCCCGCGACGCTCGGATCAGCAGCCGAGTACCATAGCCTCCAGACGACCGTGGCGGGGCTGTATATTACTTCCCTCATGTTTAATTTACAGTGAATGGCAAGTTCTGAACATGTGTACCTTTTGGTAGCCGGGAAATATCCCTTTTCTGGAACTTTCAAGAACATAGTGTGCCGTGTTTCAGCATTTCAAGATATCCCAATGTCTCAATCGAAGCATGATTGGTTTCATACGACTTAGTAAATCGATGGGACATCAACGAGAAATAGTCTTTCTAGAAAACTTGGGGCTAGCGTTACATTGAGCGGCCAAAGTAGCGACAGTGGGTCCGGCGCACTCAGACGTCTTGCGGAGAAACACACTGTGCACCGGGCGGTAGGTAGGGTAATCTACAGTAGGCCGCACTGCTTGTGCACTCATTTCCACTCCAGCAGACGTTGACGGCGCTGAGACCGTGCCGATGTCCTCATAAATGCCACTCTTTGAAGTAATATGTCCCCAAGTTCTCAAAGATGCAAGTTTGTCTTTGAAACAAATAAGTGTTCACCGATTCGGGAGGATTTCACACAAGTTAAGAAAAAAAGAAAACAATTTTGCGATAGCATCGCTAAGGGAAGTGCCATGCCGGTGCAAGAAAACCGAATAGACGAGTCCGTGTGCATGAGGCACGGCTCGAAACAACTGGGAAACATGGTGAATCAGTCGTTACGCTGCTGCACTGGGTGCTTAGGTGCCTACGGCAGCTACTATCACGTCTCACAGTGTAGGCTGAATGCTCCGGTGCATTCCTTTTCAGCACTCCAGTTCCTTATACGCACGTGTTTTACACCCGCGCCTCACCAGCGCCAACCTGATGACGTCAGTTCGGTTATGGATGTGACCCAGTAAAGTTATGCACTACCTATGAAAACTGTTTCCCTAAGCGCTCCAGTACGGCAAAGACTTTACGAGGCTCTGTCACAAAAGCGGGGCGGACATTTGGAGTCATGGTCGCGTGGCATTATCAGTCCACTGCATCTAGTTATTACGTAAGGTACTCCAGCGGCCACAAGATCTTGGTCACAGTGGCGAACTTTAGTCGTCGGGGTGGAGTCTATACGTGACGAGACCCCAACTTTAATGTATCCGTGTCGAACGATGCCACGATAGCGAAACAATGAAAGCGATGTGCAAGTTCACCTCGATGTACACAAAAAGTCAACTGATTTTGCGAAAACGCATTCCTAAGACGGAGAGATCATTAACATATTCTTTTTATTTACAGGGAATCAAAACGTTGGATATCGATGTACTGCGTTACCATTTCATTTTTCTGCGTCGTCTTCCTCTTCATCTGCGTTGTAATATCTTTTACCCTGACATCCATGGGTAAGAATGGCTGATGCGCTGCACTGTAAGACGGATGCAGAGCGCTGTATTTCTATATACATTGTCCACATCTGTTCGGTAGCGCATGCATCTTTGTAAACGCTCTGTTGTCATAGAGAGGCAGTGCATAAGATTTAGCGGAGGGCATTTGTCCCGGCAAAAAGAAAGAAAAGACAAACGAAGAGTCATGTAAAACAATCTGCGGCGGGTTGCAGGTTGAGCACAAGGCGCACAAACACGATTGCTTTCCGTGATTTTTTTTAGATACACGCATTATTCGATAATAGGCCTCGCACTGTTACGCTTTTGGGAGTGATTTCTTTTTGATAGCACGGTTTTCGTTTATGATAACATGTTGGTATTCATATTTAACTTATTACTCGGTTTTATCTTTCTTGAAATACTCCCACCTCTGTAAGATCTGTTAACGCATAATTTATATTCGTTAAAACCAGTACCACTCCAGTGTTCCTTCTTTTGTGTAACTCCCAAGAGCCAGCGGCAGCTATTTCCTGCAGAAATGTTGCAACGCGTTACCATTTCTGTGCCGCCGCTTGATTATGGATTCAAATGTCCAAGGACATCGCTACACCACAACAATTTTTGACAGATTGGAAACTGCACGAGTTATGTAGATCCCGCACTCCGGAACTGCCAGCTTCCTCCAGTAATAACCATATCTGAGGATGTTAGGCCGACGAATCCTTGCCATACATTTCTTTTATTCATCAGGTGGCATGTGCCACGCCGAAGAGATGCACCGGTATTTAATGTAACTCACAACAGATATACACGTTAATGCCTAGCTCTCGCTGGATCACAGGCAGATCTCTCACACAAAACAATATGACCCCGATTACATCACTTATGTTGCGTTGGGCTCTTTGGGTCGCGGATATCTTTTTTCAGGTTTATGAGACAGATTGCCTCTCCAGACAGCACTTCTAACAAGAGGTCACTACCTAAACCATCAGCTCGATGACCTCAAGGGTCAGGCCGATAAACGCCCGTCTATTTAATTTCACGGAAAGGGTAAAGGAATCAAAAGCTGCTGTGGCACTTAAACGGCCCTTACTTGGGCGATGTAATGCATTTAGGGGGATGTCTCAACGCTCTTGTGTAGACAGCCGGGTACGAACAATAAGAAAAAATGCATTTCGCGAAACCCCGCGGTGATTTCCGAATACGAGTTTCCCCTGGAGTCTCGGGCCAGCGCTAGCGCTAGCTGCTCCGAATCGGAATAGAGAAAGTGTCTATTGCATTTCGACATTTATCAAATGCATTTAGCAATATCCACCCTGTTGTTACACATGTTTCCAGCCCGCGGTTATATATTTACTACGGTCAACACTTGGCGCCACGATGAGGGTTGCGCATTGTTAACTACATGATTGCACCTTGCAATTGAACATCTGATGAGTATGTGCTGCATTCGTACTTTCATGCAGTGTTACGTTATTCGTACTCGCTAGTAGTGACTACCGAAATGAATTCTAGGCCAGAAAGTCCTTACCGTCTACGTTCCACAACTGATGTGAAATTGCCTCACATACTGCGCAATGTGAAATATCGCATCGCCCAACATTTCAGTAGTGAAAATGATGACTTTCGCCTTAGAAAACCCTCTGGAATATGGATGACATATACCTTAAGGATGAAAATCCGCAAGTTCTGCACGAAGAGTCAATTACCATTGTGTAACTTGCCCTCAGAGTGGAAGAAAATATCAGTACAGCTCAGACAGTCTGCGAGCGGGTCAAGCATAAAGAACGCTATAAGTGTTGAGCTGAATGTGTTCGCACAGTTTCGTGAAGTGATAATGGTGAAAAGCGGATTTTACGTGTCCAGAATATAAATCCTGCCCCTTATCAAGAGAACCGAGTGTACGGCGCCATATGAAAAGTAGCGCAATGTACATGTCTTTCGTATGGAATTGGACTCCGCAAACATAGGAACAGGTCACCAACATAGACTGCATTCGCACGGGAATTTTGGCGTCTTCATTTTGGTACGAGAATAAAGCATAGATTTTCTCGCAACAGACAGTGACATATTCGCTGTTTTAAAGCCGAGTGACATCTTCATCTCCATCGCCAAAACTGCCCCTGGGCAATACCCACCCAAAGTTTCTTATAAAAAGTTAATAAATAAATCATAGTTAGATAACTAAACAATTTGCACAATCATCAGAGCTTCTGACGTCCAACTCTCCTTACTGCCACTTCCTGAAGAGGGTTTGGTTGCTTCTTCAACACCCTATCTTTACAAATTTTTGAAAGTGTTCGTTGAAAGGACCATGCATATGTAACAAATCCCCAAGCACTAATTCAGTGATAATGCACATGCCAATAGAAACGCACGCCAAGTAGTTCTGGCCCTATAAGCTACACCTAATCTGCCTGCATGCAGGAAGTGATCTGAGGGTAATACCGCTCTCAACATTTTTGTGGTTTTTCCTAACAGTGCAAAATATATTTTTGATGGCCTGGTGACTTACCATGTAATCTTTACTGAAAATATCCGTGCATTATTCCAATACTGTATATTTGCATAAAAAGCAATATGTATTCCATATATTACTCGTATATTTGCCATATATATTGGGATGACATTTCCAGGAACACGTGCAAATATGGGAAAGACCATACGGACTTGTTTCAGTCAGAACATTATGGCGCACACTCGACTGCATTTTAAGCTATAGAGGGCCCCACGGTTCACTTACGAATGCCGGCACGTAAACAAAGGTTCACACACACCTGAATGTCTTCCCTTACAAAAATGCTATATGTGGCCATATCAGGAATGGGGCAAATGTGGCTATATATGGCACGCGCCGTACGTGGTCGTATTTGCCCAAATCGTTTTAGAAACATATGTAGCAATGAAAGACACACACCAGGAATGCCATGTATGCCACGCTGGCTATATATGCCATGAGGGACACGTACCATATATAGGCAGATATGCATATATGGCCATATATGCATATCTGGCTATATGTGGCACGTGTCCCTACGTGTCCGTATTTGCCCAATATGCATCAGAGTCTTACATGCCATTCCTCGTGTGTGTCTTTCATTGCCACATATGTTTCTAAAACGATATGGGAAAATACGGCCACATACGGCCCCATACGGGCACGTTGCGTATATAGCCACATTTGCCGAATTCATGATATCACCATATATGGCATTTTTGTAAGGGTTGTCTTGCATCCTTGAAGTTCGATAGCACGTCGATGGCTCATCGCCGTTATCGCGTGAAATTTCAAGTGACGTAGATGCCGCCGCCAGCAAAATATAATGCGTGCTGTATCCGCAGTGTCATTTTTTGCTTTTTCAACCTATTTGTCGAGGACTGAATGTTTGGACAAATTTCCCGGAACTATCCCGCAAGTTACGCGGCCAAATGCCTGCAAGCATAGAGTTTCCTACTAAATACTAGAGGGAAAACTGGCCCTGCGATCGTGAAGTTGCCATGGCAATGATGTGTATGACAGGGATTTGTCTAGTCTTCGTGCCTGCGGCTTCAAACGTTTTCGTGGATTTGTTTATTCCTGTTTTTTAACTTCAGAGATCATCAGACTGTCACATGTACCAAAGTCGTTTGCAATGATGAGGTGCCATGTAGTGTTTCATTGTTGTGTTTGTTGATGGATGGCTACACATACTATTTGCAATGGCATTTTTTACATTAGAAAATTCGCACTGCCTCTCGCGAACCTTATATATGCGGTTTTGTTGTTTCGTTCTTTTCTTTTGTATCAGATGCGATAGAATCTGTAACCGCAGGGTCGCTTTCACGGCTGACATATATCCCTTGTCAGAAGGCTGTTCGTATATCTTGCACTACGGCATTTCATTTCCGCTTACTGATTAATTCAACGTCGACCGAACGCGCCAAGCAGGCGCACAGTTATCGTGCGCATATCACCGACTGGGCGATAGGCAGACGCGCCTCAGCTCAGATCAAAGCTCAGGCGCGGTTTCCGATGGAGTTTAACGGCGTGGTTGTTTACGTAACATCACGCTTTTTCATAAAACAAAACCACCAAGCGATGGGCGATATTGCGCTCCTGCTACGGCGTGGCGCAGGGGCTTGGCCCATGCATAAAGTGCGTAAAAATACAGTGCAGCACTTTCCCTGCACTAACAGAAGAGAGCGAAAGCACGTTTGTTAGATTTAGAAGACGAACCTACCTTTTACATACTTGAAAACGTTAGCACGTGACGAAAAAGAGCAAAAATCTTTAAGTTCGAACACAACTACATCTGGAACTTAAACCTGTGTGGACGCTCCTATATCTCGGCACAAGCATAGGAGGCAACATTGCCATATCGCACAATATTTCTAAATTTCTGAGTGTTCCGTACTTTTCCAACCGCGAAAAAGCAACTGGTACCTGCGCACGTACATAGTTATTGCACAGTATTCCGTTTTTGTGCAATATTTCGCCGTATATTTTTTTGAAGTCGCAAAGAGATATGAAGCCAGAAGAATGAAGACTAGCCAAATCCATGTCATGCCCATCATTTCCATGCTGGCTCAACAACCTTGTTTGAGACTCCCATAGACACTAGCGCCAGTTTTCCCTCTAATATTCTCGTAGGGAACTCTATGCCAGCAGCAATGCAGCTAACTGTGGAAGCTAGAGATGTGTGTGTGCGTGTGTGTGTTTGTTTATGGCAGTGGTCTAATTGCCTAGCCGACATAGGTTATTGTACAACACGCGGTAATCAGGGCCGCGCGTACCTCCTTCAAAAATTTTTTTAGAGGTAACAGAGGAACAGATTTAACATGATCCTCAGGCAATAACATAAGGAACATAACATCGCGTATTATCAATTCCTCTTTCTAATAAACCTTCTTTAGAGCTTTGTTGCCTTGATCCGTCAAGTTGTAGCTCAAATAAATCAATTCTTGTTTCCCTTAATACGTTATGGTTCGCTTGTCGTGGTAAAACATCATGCGTGTTATAACACTAATATGCTAAGCACAGTAAGTATAAAAAACATCCTTGTTTCGTGTGTGCACTCCCATGAAATGAACACGACCTTGGTGAACACTTCAGCGCGTAATTAAAGAAACGCCTACACTACCAATAGTGAATACCGCAAAGACGTTAGTTTTAATATACTTAGGTTTGGCTTCGTGCCAGCGTAAAGCGTTTAGAGCACAACTCTGTTCGTACCATTTTCCAACAGATGTAGAAGAGATCACCGACGGTGAAGGAGGGACTTATTCGAGCCAGCCTGCGTCACAACCGGCATCTCTACCTAAATCTGGAAATACGAAAGCCACAGCTCCGACCGAGATAATGACGGATGTAACTCAACGAATGCCTCTTACTCGCCAACCAGTGCCTCCGAGCACACTGGCTCCTACGCTGCAACGTAAGTCGCCTGCAACATCACTGAGGTGATCAGTTCCAATGAGCCCTAAGGTAATCACGCGACACGATTTTGTAAAGTTGAATCATTACAAGACGCAATTTACGAGGAACTAAAGTGTCATGAATTCGCGCTCCACTGTGTCACAGTAGACTCTAATCTTCATCATATGGAGGCCCGAAAGCATAGCTCCCTAGAGTGAATATATCTTTAGGCTCACAAAGTTAGGGACATGTGCTGCGATAAAGACAGTGAAGTGCAGGTCGTCGGCGTCAATTCTAAGATCTTTGGGTGCCATCACGGTGATGCCAATGAACAAAGCAAATGCAGCGACGTAAAGTGTATAAGCAAAGGTGTGAGAGCTAAGACAATGGCTGCAGTGCTTCAGTTGCAGTCGTAGAAATAGCTAGAATGAATGCGTTGGTTGCTACGGTGTTAACTACAACCATGTCTGTAGCATTTATAATTTCATTATGCATCGCGCTATCCACGTAAGCAGTAAATTTTAGCCACCTAGGCCTGAACATTATTCTGGGAGTGTACAACCTTACAGGAGTGAAGTCGTTTTGCATTCTCTTTTAGAATGTCGTGAAAATCTGACAGGCTCTGATCAAAGCACCATAACTGGAACTCCCTCTTCAACACAACAGGAGTTCCTTTTCAACAGTAACAGAAAGCTGCACGATCTGGCGCTGGTTCATAATGCAAGAAAAGCGGGTGCGCATAGAGGAGCACAACATTAGAAGAAGCACAATAAGAACGCCACTCTGCATTCGTATTGCCCAGTCGTAATTTCTGTTCATTCCTGTTGTGCCCGTACTTTCGTGCCTTATCATTTTCCATGTTGGATTCTTGTCAATTGACCATGCACGACAAGTTGGAGGCCCTGTCTACCTAACGCACTTTATTCCTAATGAATCCAGAGGATGTAGGGGACGGCTGTTGCATTTATGGCCACGGCGCCGTCACAATACATTCATATCCACACGTAGGCTTTGTCGCCCCCATTCAGAGATGTCCTGCCTGCGTCACTCACCTGCTGTCCCCAATGTCGCGGTCCTGGGCGCGGTAGGGGTACGTTAACGGGGGCGAAATGGCAGAGTCCCATGTGCTGTACTGCGCCAGTGCCCATTAAAAAAACCCATGAGGTCGAAATTTCTACAGCCATCAACTACGGCGTCTCTCGCAATCATAGTTTCTTTCGCATGTAAAACCCAAGAAATTATGCATAATATGCCTAGGCTTTATCACCGTGTGAAAGGATGCCAGTTTTCTCTTAATGTCAAGCTGTGTGTTCATCCTGGTCTCACTGCTGGCAGATGTCGGAAGGCGGAGCGCCTCTGACTCTTTGGCGCGTTGAAGTTGTTCGCAGCGCGTTTACCAAGTGCTAATGAAACAAAGGTATTGTAATTATTCATCATAATATACAAACCCTCTCCACATGAATCTCTCGCCTGCTCCCCCTCTGTGCGTCTTGTGCAGAGGGTAAGTACTTTGTTGTGCCCTTATTTAAGATATTCAGTGAATTAAGCGATCTGAGATTAATAGAGTGCAAGACAAGGACTGCTCACACACTGAGTGGTGCAGTGAAGGGAAGATGGTGGAATGCATGTTGAGCGAAGCATGGCAATGACAAAAAAACATATTTTTTTGAGAAACCCGCGCGCGGGGCATTATCCACAGAATTGATTAATCTCTCAAAATTTCACGTACAAGAACCATGGTATGATTATCAGAGACGCTGTAGTGGAAGGCTCCGGAAATTTTGATGAACTGGGGTTCTTTATCGTGCGCTGGCAGCGCATAGAACATGGGCCTAAACATTTTGCCTCCATCGAAGAGCAGCCGCCGCGGTCGGTATTCTATCTCGCGGTGCTCGGATCACCAGCCGAGATTCCGCAAAAAAAGGCGCAATAGAAAAAGATTAAACCGTTAGTTAGTATTGCAGGGTGATGTATCAGGAAACAAATGAAGCTCAAGCGCGCACGTTAGAGATCCAGCAATTGGGTGGCTGTGTTTAACCGCAGAATAGCACCAGACACGATGACGTCCGCTGGAACCGAGAGGAAGAGGTCACCGCCTTGGAACGAGCCTGCTATATCTCACAACTGTGCAGTGTTTCGCTTCTTGAAACTCTATTCTAACCTAAATGAGTGAATGGGGTATCATAGTCATGCCGGTTCCAGTTTTTCACCTGCCCGATCAAATGTTCGAACTGTTGGCTAGCCGCCCTCCGCATTAGTTGCGCAGTGAACCGCAACTACAGTGCAGGTGGACCATTGTTTGGACTGTTGGGCTTGCAATGCATTCACCTGTCATTTGTTATGTCACTCGTGTTAATGAAGAACTGTTTTAATTTCTGCAGCTTGTCTCCGTGCCCCTTTGCCTCTTGTTTACCTCTATGTTCGTTTCCATTACCACTTCAAATATAACATTGGCAATGTCTACCTATGGACAGCGGACTTTTCCAGGGTTGTGTTTAAGCGCTCCGCGGGAATTAGTGCGCTTGTACACTTTTTGTTCTATATAAACTTCTTTTGTTTGAAGATTTCCCAACGGTCAACGTGTAGACGTCATGGAAAGTGTCTGTGACAGAACGGCCCTGGTACCGAAGAACTCATTTAGTTGCAGAGAATTTTATGAGTCGAATTAACTAGAAGTGTCGTTGTATTTACATGTGCAGCTCTGTTAACTTGATGTTCAGCTCATTCAGAATAAGCTAAACTTTGTCCTGTCCGACGGGACAAAAGGAAAAGAGATACAGACATGAGAATGTTTTCGTTGCTTTTAAACCTCATCGTGCGTCACGCGCGTGACAATTTTTTAACGCTCATAGAAGCCGTTATTTAAAATAACTACTCACTACCAGGAAAACAGCCACGGCGACAGAGGTACATATCGGTGAACACTTTCTGCGGCTGTTGAAACCATCGGGCGTTATGATCTTACCCATTTCTCGACTTAGTTTCAGATGGTTATCGGAGGTAATATTTGAAGTCTAGATAAGTAGTAAATGGAAACTGCTATAGTCGGATCTTTGTAGTCGGCATGAGCGATAAGCGAAACACACGCACCATTGTGGAACTTGCAATTTACGGTTGCTAAGGCGATCAAGGCGGACTATAGGTGTAATAAATCGTGCCTTCATAGTAACTCAGACACGTCTGTGTGCGTTCACAACATGATGGAAGTGTTTATTTTTCTACCTGTTTCAAACTTGTATTTGTTTCTTCGCAGCCACGAAGCCCAAAAAGACCACCACGAGAATTCCAACATCATCATCAACATCAACTAGGAAGCCTACAAGTAAGTGTACTGTCGTCCTCATCGTCTTGACATTTTGTTAATGTCCAGACTGCGATCTATCCAAGTCATGCTTAAACGTCATTTTTTAAGCATCCCATGTCCACCGTCATATTTTTCTTATTGCACAAAATATCCTATACTTCTCACGGCACATTTTTGTAAAATATTTCACATAGCAATTTCTGCACGAATTTATAATTAACTCTTAGAGCACTGGGTAACCACAGCGTGTACCCTGCTGAGAATATTTTATGCATAAAACACGACTTGAACAAAATGACACATCCAATTTGAAGGCGTTCAGTACCAAACTGCGCATTTTTAATTGCCTTGCTACACAATTGATTGCTGCTATGATTGCTCCTTATCCGTAGTGCGAAAACTGACCATTGCGAAAAACTGTAGTGCGAAAACTGTCCATGGTACGGAGGAAACTCGGTGT
This sequence comes from Hyalomma asiaticum, assembly GCA_013339685.2. Lineage (NCBI taxonomy): Eukaryota > Metazoa > Arthropoda > Arachnida > Ixodida > Ixodidae > Hyalomma > Hyalomma asiaticum. Next base: position 79,465,248 of record CM023488.1, on the reverse strand, counting down.
TCTTGTTGTCTGCACCTGTTTTCGGTTCTTAATTATTGAGCCCGCTTTGCAAGTATAACCTTCCATCATTATGTAGGACGAGGTTGAGACCTTTGCTAGTTAGTGCTTCGTGAAATAAATGAAACGAGAGGATAGGGGACACTACTTCCATAAGTATGGCACATTGGCGCTAATTATATACTCATATCCAAATGTACCCTTTTTCGCCGCGCCATGTTGGTCGGTTGCCTACAGCACTCGCTGTTCACCCAAAGGCCGCGGGATGGATTCCCGGCCGCGGCGGTGGTGGCGTTAGAGGTAGAATGGTAGAGTCCAGCTACTCTTCAATATCCGTGCACACTAAAAAATTCCAGATGGTTAAAATTTCTGATGCTCTCCACAACGGCTTTCTTCATAATCATATCGTGGTTTTCGGATGTTATACGACGAAAATTATGCTTATTATGCCTAGCCTTTGCCACCTTGCGATTTGATGTGACTTTCCTCCTTAAGTCATGCCTTATTGCGGGCTGCTCTTGCTGGTGGCACATGGATCTCTGAAGTGGCTGTAACCCTCTGGAGTGTTGAACGTATTACCAGCGCGTTTATCAGGTCGCAATAACAACAAAATGCAGTTAATTGCAATATACATACTCTCCGGGCATCTCTATCTAACCTCACCCCTCCTATCTGCCCCTGGTTTAGAGGGTTAGCACGTTCTTTTCCTTCTGCTCGTATATAACTGACAGGTCTTGTCTCTTTAGTAATTTGCGATGTAGAGCGTAGATAAGAGGCAGTTTTTATACTTTGAGTGCCGCGTGGACAACGTATGGAGGAGCCGAAGGCAGCAATGTGCAAAAAGAAAAATAATGCGGTTGATTTCTTTATCGGAGGAATTCGCGTAACACGAACGCGGAATATATCTTGGCGAAACTGGGGAATATATAAGCGGCAAGTTGGCGAATCGAGGTGTGTGAGACGGGATGAGTAGTCTGAGCATGCAAACGCATTGCATGTAGACTTCAGCGGCACCTGGACCGCGCACAGGCATCCTGGACAAGTGCCCTCATGTGAAAGGTATGGCTCGACTACCACAGTTCGTTATCTGGGCTAGTAGCCTGAGCAAACCCTGCCGTAAGCTAGGGGCGTCAACAAATCGTGAAACATTGCAAGCGAACCCAAAGGGGTTGCAAGCGGCCCGATTTGTGAACACACAAAATACGTACGATTTGCTTGTCCGTCTTTGCGTTCCTGGAGCAGTGCACGTCGCAACACAACCGGCTAGAACATATGCCATACAAGACGAATTATGTAGCGCTGTGGTTGTAGGGGTTGACCTGGCAACGCACCGGCTTGACGCCGGTAACTACCGCAGTGACAGCGGATCTGCTGCTGCCTAAGCGGTCAGCGCAGAGAGGCTTTGGTACTGGACAGCCCACGGCATGGCTGCGTCGTTCCTAGATGGCGGTACCGCCGCTGCTAATGAACAGTTTTGAGTAATGGCGGCGATGCTACCCTGGGTGCAATTTTTTTCTCTACAGACGTTTGCTTCAACAGGACGTCGGCTAGACGAAAATCGCAAAAAAAGTGCAGTTGAAATATAAGGCCCGCCTGTTCCCTACGCCGCCAATGTGTCGGTGTGGCACTAGTGGAGGTTTCACATCCTATCGTCGCGCCACGGCTTCATTTGGTTTCAACTCCTCCAGGGTGGTGCCTCTCCATTGTCAAATGTGTTCTAATTCTTCAGATATCCACTTTTGTTATTGAAGTACGTCAGTGATTTCTTGGTGTGTCCTCGGCACAAAACATATTCGTGTTAAAAAGAAGCGGCACCGGACACATTCCGCACAGACGGTTCAAATGACAAAAGCGAAAGCCACAATTACTATTACGTGGTTATGTACCCGAAAAAAATAAAGCCGGAGTGCTGAAGTTTCGATTTGCTGCATTGTGACAGTTGTGGTATTCACGCGTAGAAGAGCACCAGACAAGTTGGTGTAGGCTGGGTTACGAGACGGAAGTGTCGCACCTTGTAAAGGAGCCTTTACTATCCCATAGCCGTTCAGCGTCTCGCTTAGTGATACTCCTAACCTTCCTCAAAGACAGACCGGTATCTTCCAGGGATGCCACTTTCACGTTTTCACCCGAACTCTCAAATATTGAAGCTGTTCACTACCCCCACCCAACTTCAGTGGCCCTTTCAGAACTACAGTGCATGCAGCCCACTATTGGAACTGTTGGGAATGACATGCAACAATCTATTTGCTTTCCTTGGTATGTCACTCCTGTTAATGAGGAACTGTGTTAATTTTTCTGGGATGTCTTCCGTGCCAATTTTCCTTCCCCATTTAAAATACGCTTGTCGCCCATCACCATAATCCACCATAACCACCATTGGCATGGTGGTTTTTGTGGTGGACATGGTGGTTACATGGTGGTTACATGGCGGGTGATATCCTGTGCTTCACTAAATGCACACCTCATTGGCTGAACGCGCCCCATCCTCTTTTACACCTGCGTCCAGTTACGTCGCAGTTATGGCGACGCAAATAGAGCATCAAATCACAACAGCAAACGCACACTGAAGGTACCTTCTCTTAATCAGAGAAGGCGCCTACCCTCTACATTACTCTCGCTTTTCTGTGATTTTTTTCTCCACACAATAGTAAACAACTGTGCGGAGGTGCATGAGAGGCCTGGAGGGGCTCAGCCAAATAAGTGTGCATTCAGCGAGGCACATAATATCAATCACCATGTAACCATCATGTCCACCATAAAAACCACCATTGAGTTGGTGGTTATGGTGGTTTATGGTGATGGGTGGCAGGCGGATTTTCAATGGGGTTCTGTGTGCCTGGATCATTTTTTCTCTAATACCTTCAGATATAAGTTAACCAGTGTGCGCCTCAGATCTGAGTCATGCTATTGCACAGTTGAGATGAGGTGATGCGTGTGAATGGGAGTGCTCATACACCTTTTGTTTTAGGCAAAATTTATGCATTGGAAAATCTGAAACTCTCAACCTAAATGAGATGTCATGGAAAGTATCTCAGTTTTTACTTTGGGACCTCCTTCTGTATTGTATCAATTTTCTAATTGTACTGTATTATTGTATTGAATATTGAATAAACTTGAAACTTGAAACAGTGTAACCCTGGTCCTCAAGAGCTCATTGTGGCTGTGTTTAGCCTCGTGCTGATGTAAAAGGAGGGAGATTTACGAGCTAACACTCGCGTCATAACAGCATCTAGTGTTTGAATTAAACCACGAGTGTTAGCGTTGTTACATGTACTGTTGTGTTGACTTGAGGCAGACGACCTTTAGAATTGGCTGACTTTCGTTTTGTAAATACGACAGACACAGATTGCGGGTGTTCGCTTTGCTTCTAAACCTCGTTCAGCGTAAGCTGCCTCCAAATGCTTTCAACACTTATTGGAGCCTGTTACAAGGCTGCCATTCAAGCATCAGCGGCGCGAAGTCAGCGCAGGGAATGGCAGCAGTTTATGTCGTTCCAAGCACAAGCTGTCATGGTGAAAGGATCGGAGTTTCATCTATAGCGACATGGGAAATGACACCTAAATAAAAGCTACAATTCAGCGCGTAACAGCGATCAAGAGCTTTAGAAAATATAAGCATGGGAAAATCAACAGTCAAGGCTATCTCATACGAGTAGTCCGTAGTTCTGGCACCACTTCGATATCGACGGGTTTTCAGCACCGATGTTCACGGGAGCTAGTGCTTGAAGGCGAACCAGGTTTAGTTGCCTCGAGACGAAGTCCCCATGCCTACACTGCGGACAGTAAATAGGCCTCTCATCTAGACGAAACGGCTAGGTGACGTGACCAGCTGATACAAAGCAACACTAACACTTTCTATAAGCGACACGGCACGAACGGCTTCGATGCCATGTCAGGCAGACGAATGGACACCCATGCCCGCCAATTCTGTGCGCTCATATACGCTGTTGTGTCTCCTAATTCGCTGTCTGAGGAATCGTGGCGTGCTTACGGAGAAATTACTCAAGCCTTCCATTTTTTGGCTTCGCCCGAAGTTATACCTCTCGCATGGGAGACAGACGGCTAAGCACCTTCTCATGGCCACCGAGTCGGCTGCTTTCATCGCCTTACTTGATAGACAGATCTTGACCAGGTACTCGTTGCCTCCAATAACTGCTAATTAGCTTGATCACATTGGTACCGAGTGGCCGCCAACAATGCAGAAGCGTACGGACCACTCGTGGTCAGTGCTCACCACAGTGCGCGCTCTCAATGCGGGCAAATAGCGCTCATTGTGCCTGCTCGCGTTGTTCCAACAATCTTCCCAGGGTCCTTCGTGGAAGAAGGCTAACTCGGTGGCTCCCAGCTGGAAAAGCGATCTCCCGCGTGTTACCTTCGGAAGGGGCCGAAGGCCTAGTGACATCGCCCGTGCACAAATACCTCCCTTCCTTCCTATATCAACGAATGACCAGTTAGTGTGCTTTGAGATAATGTCTTTCAGTGACAAAGGCGCTATTTAGAATAAAGACTCACCACCAGGCAAGCAGCTTCGGCGATGAGACTCTCGTATTGCCGAGAAATTTCTTCGGCCGCTGAGAGTCATCGGGCATAATTATCTTTGTCCTTACACGACCTAGTTATAGATGGTCGTCTCAGGTAATATTTGAACGCTAGAAAAGTACTAAGGTCCGAAATACTATATTCCTGCCCGAGTAACTGGCACGAGCGATAAGCGAAACGCGAGTACCTGTGTGTAACTTAACATTACGGATTCCAAGGCCGTCAAGGTAGAATGTAAGCCTATTACGTTTTCGTGACTTAACAGTAACTGCGACACGTCTGTGTGGATTGAAGCCAAGTGAGAAATGTTCATTTTTATTGAACTTATTCGAGACATGCATTTGTTTCTTCGCAGCTATCAAGCGGAAAACGACTACCACTAGAATTCCTACAACAACAACGTCAACAACAAGAAGAACTAGGAAGCCGACAAGTAGGTTTATGTATCATCCTCGTTGTCTTGATTTGTTTGATCCTCCCGACGGCGACCTGTCCAAATAATATTTAAATGTAACTTTTTATTCTAGAATTCCACCTTATGCATAACATATTGCTCATTCTTGACAAAATTGGATACTTGCATACCGCCACACCTTAGAGAGACCTCTCCGAAACTAATTTCTGCAGGAAGTGCCCAAGAGTTAACTCTCGACTGGAGTGATTTTAACTATAAACAATTACCTGCCGAGTGTTTTGGCACAAAAGACTACTTGCATCAAACCATTCTCCCAATTTTCAGAATTTCTTCCAAAGCTTCTTTTATGAAACGACTGTCTACATTAAAGGTTATTTTTATTTCCACTTATATTGGTAGGGTCGAGATTTGCCGTTGTATTAGCGATATTCCGTGTGGCGTGGACAATACGAGCGCCAGTCGGGGTTCAGATTTCCTACACCACCTTTCCCTTATTTCCATTTGTACCGCCATATTAAGCCTTTTTTTCTTCATCAAGCTGACTGTCTACCAAGTTACAACATACGGAGAGCTTCATTAGCTGGAGCTATGTAAAATGAATCAATCCGCAAGAATGTTGTAATAATACTATATTAAATAGATATAGTACTCGTCGTGTCGCCATTACTAACTTCTTTATTGTCTTCACCCTGCCCCTGCCCCCTTTGCACTTATTCGGTCATCGTCTTCTTTATCAGCTTGCGCTGCTTCACTCCGCCCTCCCTTATCTTCTTCCCTCTTGGGGTGATATTTGAAAACGTTTGCTATTGTGGCTGCCTCGAGGGTGCCGTTAAATCCCGCCTACCAGGCCTTCTTCAAATGTCCCTGTTAGCTTGCTGTCTTGACAACAGGAAATGGCTCTTTGTGATTCACTCCAGAGCTTAGCAGTCCTTTTCGTACCAGAACCAGGTCTCCCAGCTCTTTTGTTGGTAGCGTCGCGTTCTGTTTTTTGTCGAAATTCTTTTATATCCTTTCTCTGTACTTCGCTTTCTTCAGTTCTTCGCAACTTCTTGAGACGGACCGTTGCTTTAATTCCTAAAGTCTTGTGAGCTGGCAAATATGTTGGCTTCCTAGTCGCAGCAAAGAGTGGTGTGCAGCCCGGAGCCATCTTGTAGGACCGGTTATGATGCGCTACCGCCGCTTCAAGGAAGCACTTCCATCCACCTCGGAAGTGTGCGCACATACTTAAGTAACGATTGATGTCTTGAATAGCTCGCTCCATCAGTCCATTAGCTGCTGGATGATATTCTGCCGTAAACCTAAGTTCAAATCCACGCTGCTTTGCCCATTCATTCAGTTGACGACTCCGAAAGGCGGGTCCGCTGTCGGTTACCGATACTCTAACGTTTTCAAACACCTTTCGGCTTAGAAAGGATAGAACAGTGTTTGCGTCCTCCTTACCCGGCTTTGCTGCCACTCTCCTTGTGCAATCATCCACACAAAATAGGAAGGCGCGAGTATTTTTCACACCTTGAGATTTTTTTCGAAGTTCAGCGAAGTCCAAGTGAGTTACTTCAAAGGGCACGCTTGAGTGTTCTGGTAACACCATCCGCTGTCTCGACTGTCTGAATTTTGCTTTATTAATTTGGCATTCATGACACAATTGAACATAACTTTTCGTGTCTTGTTCCATGCGGGGCCAGGTAAACCGTTTCGTGAGCTTCATATATGTCCGTCGTGATCTCCTGAAGGGCAGCTGTTGTGGTAGAGGTCGAGAATTTTAGGGACGAGTGTAGGAGGCTCTGCGGCTCTTCCTGCCGGTGTTAGTTGTAGAGCTTCTGTCCCTCCCCAGAGCTTGGCGGTACTTATGTTTTCCCACTTGATATCAGCAGTACTGACCGCCAATCTCGACATTTCATCAGCGTCTTTCATTGAAGGTCCTAGGCGATGACTTACTGAGAGTTCTAACAATTGTAACTCGCCGACCCACCGTGCAACTTATTCTTTTGGCTCCGCCATTTTGAAAAGGTGGGTGAGTGCCTCGTGGTCAGCGTACAAGTTAAATTTAGTACCTTCCAGATAAGAACGGAAGTACTGAACAGCCTTTAGAACAGCCAATGCTATTTTTCAGTCGTCGTGTAATTGACTTTTGCTTTGTTAAACGTGTAGCTGTGATAGCGAATTACACGGAGTTTGCGATGATGTGGCTGGCTTTCATCTCGCTGGTAAAATATCACTCCCGTCCCGTAGTGTGATACGTCGGTATTCTGCTAGAACGGCAAAGCGAAATCTGGAAGTCGAAGAATAGGATCCGATGAGATAACTCGCACTAGGTATTTGTAAGTCGCTTCGCACGCGTCCGTCCAGCAAAAGGTACGTCCTTCTGCGTCAGTCGGGTCAAGCATCTAGTTTTAAGTGCTTAGTCTTGAATAAATGCTCTGAAATAACCGGCCAGCCCCAAGAACACGCGTACTGAGTGGACGTCGAATGGTCTCGCGAGTTTTGCGATGCGATCCACAGATTGTTCTTTGGTGTTTTTGTAGGGCCATCCAGTACTCTACCCAAAAAGGCAGCCTTGCTTTTGAAGAATTCACTTTTCTTAATGTTGACCTTTAGATTCGCTTTTGACAAAGCCGACAGCATGTGTGCACAGTATTGCTCATGAAGAAATTCGCTTTTAGAATAAACAATAATGTCGTCCACGTAGACATTGCAGAAGTTACCGGTGAACGGGTTTAGAATGGTATTCATTATTTTCTGGAACCAGTTCACCGAGTTTTTCCATCCAAAAGGAAGCCGGTTTTACTCGTAGATGTCGAATGATGTTACAAAGGCAGTGTACCTCTTGGTGTGTTCTGTCAGAGGTACTTGCCAGAAGCCTTTGCAACGGTCTATCCTTGAAAACCATTGTACATCCTTCAGTCTCGTCTATAATTCCATCTATTCTAGGCATTGGAAATGGAATGAGATGCGTCTGGTTGTCAATTGCTCTGTAGTGCGTGCAGAGTCGCAAGCTTCCATCTTCATTGAGTGCTATGGTTATCGGTGATGCATATGGTGACACAGACGGACGGATCATGCCGGCATCCAGCATCTTTCTGAGTTCTTTCAACCACACTTTCTTCTCTCTGGTAAGGTTGTACGGTTTCTTCCGTGCTATCATACAGCTGAAAACGGGACTTCAAATTTTGTTGTACCTGGGGGGCAGCCTCCGGTACAGTATAACTCAGAATACATTGCAGGAATAACATCTGCATTCGTTACAATCCGAATTGCTTTTCTCTTTTTTGCAGGTCATACGTTTTGGCTCACGGACACCGTATAATCCCAGTGTATATTAAGCTTCAGCAATTTCATGTCTGGGCGAGACAGCAGAAAGTCACATTCGATGCTTTCTATTACCAATGCCAGAATTTCTGCAGACTGTGACTGGTACTTCAGGGCTAGGCGTATCCATTCGCTGTGTTTCTTTTCACAGCCGTCATAGCCCCGTACTACAACAGTTCTGCCTCTGAATACGTCCTCGGCTTTCACTTTGTTTTTGTTTAGAATTGAAACCGAAGCACCGCTGTCTACAAGAGCTCGCATAGTCTGACCGTTCACATCAAGTTGTATATGCAATAACCTCGATGAGACAAGTTGGACGGTCTCGTTTTTTAGAGTGGTGTGCTTATGGGTACCATTGTGTTCATCTTTCCAATATATGTGCTATCACTGATGTAGTGCTATCACTGATGTCTGAGCCGACGAAGTCCAAATCCTGCGAACGCTTATCATCGAGGTGACCGGTGCTTGGCGTCTCCAAAACGCCCAGTCTGGTTTTAAAACCTCTTTCAGCCCAGGGATGTGGCATGAGCTTAAGCTGCTCTAGAAGTTTCGAGCGTTTTCGGGGCGTAGAATAAAATGTGCCGTTGCAAGTCTCTGGATAGACCATGAATCGTAAGCGAAATAAGCGACGACTCCGACAATCCTGGTTAAGCGAGGCGAAGAAGGCGCTGTTTCTGAAGGAAATACTCTAGTGGCATTCCATACTTGAAGCGGTAAAATACTGCCTCATGCCTCCGCTCAATTGGATTCTTTTTAAAATTCGCAAGAAAGCTTTCCTTCCATTTGAACCATGGGTCATGTTCTTGTGACGAAAATCGCCAATCATGCCACTTTCTTGCTACAGCGCTTAGGAATTGTCTCATGTTCATCACCAAATCTTCATTAGATAGCCACCCATTGTTCTTCGCAGCTTGTTCATAGCTATCCATGCTTCTGGGTTATCGGATGCGTCGTTAAAGGTGTCTGGGCTTATTATTCGGGATGGTGATGAGTGGTTTTCTCACTGGGTTAACGTGGCAGCGAGAGTCTCTATAGCGGCACATTGCTGCGAAATTTGCCGCTGTTTGTATATAATGGTTCGCAGCATTGCCGGCAACACATCGGATAAAGGTTGGCTGAGCACGGAAGTGGTTTAGAGCGTTGCCAACACCAGCTTGTTGAGCATGCACAGCGGAGTGCTGACTTTTACACAATCTCGTTTCAGAAGTTACTCTGCCGACGCGGAGGTTTCACTAATCATCAGGTTCAGAAGCTCACTTGTAGTGATGTGTTCAGGAAGTTCTACGGCGGCTTCATCCTGTGCTTGATATTTGTTCAGCACCACATAGTCGTTGCGCTTGTCCAGAAAGAAAGTCACCCACATACTGCTTCGTTCCGTCGACTGCGCCAAATTATGTAATAATACTGCACATAGTAAACGTGTCGCCATTACTAAGTTTCATTTATTATCTTCCCCCTGCCCCCTTTGCACTTATTCGGTCGTCGTCTTCTTTATTAGCTTGGGCTCCTTCAAATGTGTAGACTACTTTAGAATGTACGGCCCCCCGGCCCTAACATTACATTTACATCCAACGTATCCTTTGCCTCTGCGCGCCGCTGGTGGGGGTTCTCTGCCTAGCCCGGCCACGGTCGTCTAGTGGTTTTGGCATGCGGCTACTGATCCGAAGGTTGCGGGATCAAATCCCGGCCGCGGCGGCTACATTTAGATGGAGGCGAGATGTTGAGGCCTGTGTGCTGTGCGATATGAGTGCACGTTAAAGAGTTCCAGGTGGTCGATTTCCGGAGAACTCCACTATGGCGTCTCTCGTAACCAGAGCTGGTTTTGCGATGTTAAACCCACAAATCAAATCTGATAAAATTTGCTGGAAGTTTAACGCTTGTCCTGCTCCTTCGTTGTATCGTCCTTGTCTTTTTTCACTGTTGGTTTCTCATTCACTCGCGACGTTATTTAAATAAACCACCACCAAGAAAACACCTATGGCGACAGAGACATATTGACGAACACATTCCTTGGCTGTTGAGTCACGTCGGGAATAATCACCGTCGGGCATAATCACTCGACGTAGGTAGAAATGCCGATCGCAAGTAATATTTGAAGCTTGGGGTAGTACCAAGTGCCCAACTGCTATATTTGGATGAGTGTAAGAGGCAGGAGCAATAAGAGAGGACATGGGTGGCTACAGTTTTAGGACTTATACAATGGCCTAGCAACGCGTCGGCAGGACGCCTACAACTTCAACTGCGATAAATGAGCTGTTACTGCCGAAGCGCTCAGAGCTCACCAACTTCGGTGGTAGACAATCTATGGCTGTTAGCCAGGGTTCCTAGATGGCGGTGCCATCGCTGCATCCAAAGAGCGCAGTGGAAAGGAGGAGATAGTATGTGGAAGTGTAAAGCAATGTGCTAGACAGCTGTGTTTCAAAGGAACACCGTATTGGTGCAAATTATAACGCTGCATCTAGCGTCCTCTAAAACTAATCAATCAATAGGAAAGGGTAGACTATTTCCTTATATGTGGCCTTGCGTCCCTAACGATGCTTTCCTTTACAAACTTAGGCTTATTTCGCCCTGACACTCTCGTATATTTGTCTATAGCATTCGCCTGCAGAACCGAATTCCGTGGGGTGGATTCCGCTCTGCGGTGGTGGTGTTTCGATATAGGTGGATTGGCAGAATCCCGTGTACTTACCATTTTCAGATGCCAAAGCGGTTAAGGGTGAATGGAAGTGTGTTAGATCATCATGACTTAATAGTAACTCCGACTCGCCTGTGCATGATCAAAAAAGGAGGGGAATGATTTTTGACGAGCTCGTTTCAGATATGTATTTCTTCCTTCGCAGCCATGAAGCGAAAAACAACAACCACGATAATTCCAACAACGAAGACCACTAGGACGACGACAAGGAGGACGACGACCACAACAACGAAGCCCACTACGAAGACGTCGACGAAGACGACTACCAGAACAACGAAGAGAACTACGAAGACGACTACCAGAACAACGAAGAGAACTACGAAGACGACTACCAGAACAACGAAGAGAACTACGAAGACGACGACGACGACGACGACGACGACCACCACGACCACCACGACGACCACCACGACTACGACTACGACTACGACTACGACTACGACTACGACCACGACAACGACCACGACGACCACCACGACGACGACCACGACGACAACGACAAGCAAACCTACGAGTAAGTTTACTGCCATGCGTACGTCGTTCTGATAATTTTTTATCTTCCCAAGAGCGACCCATCCAATTCAAACTTAAATTTCACACTTCGTTCCAGCATTCCTCCCCATTCGTTATTCCTCATAATTTTGAATACTTCTCAATTGGCAAATTTTAGAGAATCATCTCAGTAAAGTGTTTGGTCAGAGTAGACCTATTGTTTTATCCTTACTTGCAGTTGTTCACTATAGGCATATCTTGGATAAATATTTGTTGCACAAAACACGAGTTCCACCAGTATATTTTCCCCAGGTTTCGGAATGTTTAGGCCTAACTCTGCTTTTTTGGGAAGAATAAGGACATTATTCATTGCTCTTTTGATTGCCACTTATACTTATAATCGAGTTTGCTCAATCTAGTATTGGTGTTTCCGTCGAGTGGAGAACACGAACATCATTCGGCGTTGGTATTGTCCGCTCCTCTTTCTGTTCTGTCCCATTGTGCCGCCTTGCCTGGGCTTTTCTTCGTTCATGCTGAATCCCTACCAAGTCACCATGTACGAAATGCATGGAACCTTTTGCATCTAGCGTCCTCTAAAGCTAATCAATCGATAGGGAAGGGTAGACTATATAGGTGGATTGGCAGAATCCCGCGTACTGTGCAATGTCAGCGCACGTTAGAAAAATCCAGTTTGTTGAAGTTATGAAGTCCTCCACTGCAACTCTCCAAATAATCATATCGTGTTTAAATATATCGGGGATATTAGATTTAAAACCGAAGAAATTATGAATAGTATGCCTAGGCTTTGTGACACGATGATTTGATGCGATTTTGCAGATACATCCCTGAAGGGGCCATTAGCTCTGCCTCTTTGGCGTGTTTAGCGTATTTTCAACGCGTTTATCATGTGCTAACGAGAACGGAAGCATGTAATGGGTAATCGTCATTTACATACTCTCCATACATCGCTCTATCGCCTGGTCACTCCGTGGCTTCGCCTGGTTTGGAGAGTTTGCACTTTCCTTTTATCCTGATTTAAGACCACTGATAAGTTCGATAAGTTATTGTCTACTAAGTGAACAGGAATAGATAGCTTGCAAAACAAACACTTTTATGCACTGAGTTGTGTGGTGAAAGGGAAGACGTCGTCATGGAGGGCAGAATGGCAACAGCTACGAAAAAAAAATCAGTTTCATCGCTGAGATATAGGAATCGGCATAACACGTAAGTGAAACCTATTTTGGCAAAGCATTTGAGTACGTATGCAGGAATTTTTGCGAATCGAGGGGAAGGAGCACTCTGGACAGGTGAAGGCCTTGCATGTAGACATCAGCGGCACTTCGACACTGTACAGCGACTTTCTACACCACCTCACAAGCGGAATGTATCACTCGACTACCATTTCTCTTTAGATACAGCACTGCACGGGCCAGACTTCTGCGCTTACCTAACACTAACTAGAAGCGTCCGCAAAGATGAGACCTCGCAAAGGGTACCTAGTGCGTTCCCAACAGCTCCTTTTGAGCCTGCTGCGACAATATCCTCTCTTTGCGATCCAGGAACAAAAGGCATAACAAGACAACTGGATGCTACGCACGTCAGACAAGACGAGTTATGAAGCCGCTGCAGTTTTAGGACTTATACAATGGCCTAGCAATGCGTCGGCCGGACGCCTAAAACTTCAAGAGCGATAAATGAGCTGTTACTGCCGAAGCGATCAGATCTCACCAACTTCGGTGGTCGCCAATCTATGGCTGCTTCCCAGGGTTCCTAGATGACGGCGCCATCGCTGCATCCAAAGAGCGCAGTGGAAAGGAGGAGATAGTAATTGTAAGTGTAAATCAATGTGCTAGACAGCTGTGTTTCAAAGGAACACCGCATTGGTGCAAATTATAACAACGGTGTAGTGAAAATATAAGGCCCTGCTGTTTCCTATGCCACCATTATGTCGGAAGCGCATCGGTAGATGTTGAAGCTTCTACCGACGCATCTATAGTGAATTTGGGCTCGAGTGCCAAAGGGATGTACCTCTTGTTGTCAAGTGCGAGCTAATTTACCCGGAAACCCTCTTGTTTAAGCAAGTAGGTCAGTGATTGCGTATTTGGGCTTTTTTGTTCACAAATGCCGCCCGCCAGACATGCCGCAAAAAAGGCGCGAATGAGAACGCGACAATTAATAATACATGGCGATGGTTTTGAAAAAATATGTAGCCGGTGAGTTGAGGCTTGAGATCCTGCCATCGGGTGGTTGTGTTCACCTGCAGAATATCAGCGCAAAAGATAACGTCTTCTACATCACCCGAGAAAGGTGTTGCGCCGTTGCAACGAGCCTGTAATATCTCGTAATAGTAGAGTCTTCCTTACTCTATAGTTCGCTCGAGGAGCGACCAGCACCTTTCAGTGATGGCGTTTCCACATTTTTTCATGGCTGTCCATATGTTCAAACTGCTCGCTAGCCGCACCAAGCATTTGTACCTCAGCCAATCGCAAGAAATCTGCAAGTGCACCAATACTGAAAGTTTTGGGTTTGAAAAGCAAATATTTATCAGGTTTCTCGGTATATCACTCCTGTTAATGAGGGTCTATGTTATCCTTTGTAATATGTGTAGTGTTCGGATATCATTTGCTTTTACCTGGATGTCCTCTTTCGCTCATACCTTCAGACTCATACCTTCAGGTTTGGAAATGTCTGCCTCAGGCCGTCTCCGAGGCAGACATCCCTAAAGTTGTGGTTACGTACTCTATATGAATGATTTGGCTCATGCGCATCTTTTGTTATATAATACTTGTGTTTCTGATTATATCCAACTCTCAACGTGGGGATGACGTCACCGAAGGTGTCTTAAACAGTACAATCTTGATGCGGAATAACTCATCTGCGCAGTGTTGAGGCTCGTGATGCGGTAAAACGAGAGATTCTTGAGTTTGCAGTCACGTTCGCATCTGCAATGTAGCGCTCGAATAAAGCTAGAGGTGTCGATGTCGTAATATGGACAGCTCCGTTAAATTATGTCGATACAATTTTTCAATAATTTCTATTGTGCACATTAAATTTTCATGTCAGATTGACATTTCAGCGGACAATAATCTATAGTATTTCTTAGTATTTGTAGTTATATAGTATTTATATAATTTCTACAGTATTTGTAATGCAGAAATTCGTGGCCATGAACTGGAAGAACTTCCACGAGGATAGGGCAAATTGGACATCATTGGGAGATGCCTTCATCCTGATAATGATGATAATGATGAAGTCCCAAAAGCAGCTGTGATTGAGAGACGCCACAGTGGAGGGATCCCGAAATTTTAAACACCTTGGTTTCTTGAACGTGCACAGACATCCCACAGTAAACGAGCCTCCACATTTTCACTTCGTCGAAACCCATCCGCCGCAGTACGGATTCGATCTCGCGTCCCTCAGATGAGAAGAGTTCCACAGCCACTAGACCACCGTAGCAGAGCCTGACTTCGCGAAAGCAATTCACGATATCCGTCTCTCAATAGCCGGCGTCTCTCAGTAACCGCCCACTGGCCTCAACGGTACCTTAGTTGCTAAGGAACTATTTGGCCTTTTGTGAAAGTTTAATCACTGACGCGGACGTGACATACTTGCTGTCGTCGTGGCCGGGTCTATTGGAAGCTCGCTTTGTAATCCTCGGAGTTGCACACCATCGTCCGGGTAGCACTCCCGATTGCCTTGAGACTTCACGCACAAAAATAATATATTTGTGAATCAGATGCACTTTTATAAATGCATGTAAATTTTAAGAAAAGAAGCAACGTCCCGAATAAGGAAAAATGCGTCGGCATGGAGGCCGTATGGGGCCGCGCAACACAGCAGTGGCCACAAAGAAAAGAAATGCGGTTGATCCTTCCGCTATAGGAACCGCCAAAAAGAAGAAAGCGAAACCTGTCTCGGTAAAGTTGTTGAATACATAAGCAGGAACGTAGCGAATAGAGCAGTGCGAGATGGAATGGATGGTGTCGCGCATGTGAATCCGTTGCAATTAGAAGTCATTTGGAACAGGGAGGCCCCACTGCTGCTAACAAGCGAAATGACTCGCTCGTCACTCGCTCGACTAGCACTTCTCTGTAGACACAGCGTTACAGGGGCCAGGTGCCCTCGCAAACCTACCACAAACTAGGAGCGTCCGCAAAACAATGTAACCTTGCTAGATAGTCCGAACGGGCTGGCAGCGGCTTGCAGTTTGCTCCAACGAAAGACGCATCATTTGCTTGTCGTTGTTGTCCTTGCGCTTCTGGAGCAGAGCGCATAGCAAAAAAAAGAAGAAAGCTGGCTACTACGTCTGCTATACAGGAAAAAATATGTAGCGGACGTGGTTCTGTGGGTTGTACTATGGCCTATAAATGCGACTCGAGGACGCCGATAACTTCGCTGCCGTTGAAGAGCTCCTACTCACTGCTGGCACTCAATGGTGGTAAGAAGCGTACTTCTTCACTCCATCATTCCTAGATGGCGGTGCCACGGCTGCGAACCAAGAATGCAGTGAAAGGGGGCCGATGTTAAGTTAAGCGTAAGTTTGTTTGGTGCACACATTTGCATCAGCGACAAGCGAAGAGAACATAGCTGCGTGTAACTTTCCAATTATCGATGCTAACGCGCCAAGGTGGAACATAAGCGTATTAAATCTGGTGACTTCATTATAACTCCGACTCGTGTTTGTGAATTCACACCTTGTGGGAAATGTTCAATTGTAGTGAAACTGCTTGTCATATATTTGTTTCTTCGCAGCCACGAAAGCGACTAGGCCACCTAATGGTAAGTTGGGTAATCCTCGTAATCTTAAAGGAGTCCTGAACCACCCCCCGGGCTTGGTGGAAAAACATATTCTACGGCTTGCCTACGCCGTAATGAACATCTCAGCCAAATGCTGTAGTCATCCGCGAAGCGTAGCGTTCACAAGCGGCGCATAAATCTTCCATTTCCTCAGGAGCCCTCAACTCAAAAAGCGGCTTCTCCTCACACTCTTTGTATATGCTCTGTTTCGTCATAGAGCATTTACAAGGAGCGTCGCTGCTATTGGCCGATCGCAGATACGCCCGCCGCGCCTGTGTGCGGGCCCTTCGCAGCGCGCGTTTTTTAAAACCGTAAGCGCGTGCATGCCTTGCGTGCCGTGCGCTCGCTTTTCCTTGCGTTGTGAGCCCCTATATAGGCAAAATAGTTGCTGGAAATATGTAAAAATATATTTGTTAACGCGCAAGTCTCATAGATGCCGTTGGAAGGCGTCTGTAAACCACCTCGGTGTGGACGCGAACGGTGCGGTGCAAAAGTCACCATAAATATAGCTTTCCAAGAAGCCAACAAATGCATGCCAGCAGCGTGTAATCAATCACAAATTATACCCAAACTTTATTTACAATTCATGCGCCACCTTCTAGTACGCGTACTCAACAACATGGTTGGAGTTTAACCCAAAATATTTCTTTTATAAGGGAGATTAATGGACTAGGTCTGATTGGGGTGTATTAGAGCTCATTAAGGTGCATTAGGGTGGATTAAGACAGGCTGAGGTGCATTCTGGTGGACTGTGGCATATAGAGCGGATTACGCTAGACTTAGATTAGGGCGAATTAAGGATTACAGCAGATTAGGGTGGACTAAGGTAAATTAGTATAGATTAAAATCATTACGTCTGGGATGTCTGGCTTAATTTGGCGTAACTTAATAGTCTGAGCTTATTGAGACTTGACTTAGCCTTAACTTAATCAGTCAGCACCTAATTAGAGTTACGCTAATTAGGCTCGGTCTAATTAACTTAGACCTAATGACGCATGGCTTAATAAGATGGGCTTCATTAGCCATGACATAATTATGGTTCTGTTATTTAGTCCTATCTAAATAAATATTACCTAATTAGTTTAGCCCTAGTTACGCCGCACTTCGATATATTATCTTAATGAGGTATTGCTTGGTGAGTATTACTTTAATTAGGCCTGATTTAATCAGTGCTAGCCTAATTACTCCTGAAATATTTAGTCTCAGCTTAAAGAAGCTTGACCTTTAAGTCTTAGCATAATTTACCTTGGATTAATAAGGGCTAGATTAGGTTTGACTTAACTAGTATTAACGTAGCTATACGTGGTTTAATTAGTGCTAGTTAATTAAACACGGTCCAATGAATATTTTTGTTATACTCCCCGTAGCGGCCTACCCAAATCATGCTTAAATGTCACTTCTTGTTTCAGCGTTGCGCGTTATTCATCATTATTTGCTCATTTCTCGCAACATGGGATATCTCTAAATCGGTACATTTCAGAGAAGGCTTTTGCTTAGTAATTTGTGTGAACATGTCATATAATTAAAAAGGCATAATCAGTCCACTGATTAGGCATGACGCGTATGCAGCAGAGCTAATGTTGGCACAGAATGTGACTTCTGCAACGTAGTATTGCAATTTTCAGTATTTACGGTCTACTGCTTGCTTTCATGGAATGACAACGTAAATTTTTATTCATGTTTTGACTACCATTAGTGCTAATGTGCGCGGTTGCCCTTTGTATTATTAGTATTTTGCCTGCAAGCATCGATAGGATACTTAGGGTACCGAAGAGTAGGGTGAGGATGTGCTAGGGTTTGTAAAGGAACACCCAAGAAAACCTGTATACATTGACCGATATATACGTTGACCTATAACCTTAATATACATTGACCGATAATGTTCTGACAGCAGCAGTTTACAATCGTTATGTTTCTCTTCGGTAGCAGCGCCGTAAGTGTTCCTGAAGTATTGCAAGAGCAATACTTCAATACTTGCGTGCTGTGACGCATCCGCCTCGCGTGTCCTTGCTTCTAGAGTCAAATTGCCTTGGACATGCCTCTCGCTCCTGCTTTGGTTTCATTCCTCCCTGAAGTATTGTGTTAATTAAATGAAGAACACAAAAGACACCTAGCTAGAATTTCGAGTGCATGTGCCTGTTAGGCAATAGGCAAATGTAAGAGGCGCGTGCTAGGAGCACGATGGGACATTGTAAATTGAAAATGTTGATCTCATTACTTGTTTTTAGGTCCTTCTCCTACTGCTAAAATAGAACAGCTTGGTTTCATATGTTGGGTTTATTGACTTGTTCTCTTTAACAGTGGCAGAGCCTATGCACTTATATGCCTACATCTGCACTGTGAGTCATGAGATGGATGAGGATCTCACATATCTGCCTCCTGACGGTATGTGCGACTACCTGTTCTATGATAGCCTCTACGCGGCCAAGAACAGCGAGCTCACAGTTGAATTCCGCAAACTTCGTCCCGGTCTCCAACACTTCATTCAACAGGCTTCCAACTACAGCAAAACCATGTTCGGTGTATCTTTTTCACCGTAAGTAAATGACGACCCTCCCTTGTTCAATCTTTTGAGATGTGCTTCAGATAACCGATATTTGTCGCAACCAGGAGTTGCCTTAGCTGCTGTCGCAATTAGCGGGCACATCTATCTATCTATCTATCTATCTATCTATCTATCTATCTATCTATCTATCTATCTATCTATCTATCTATCTATCTATCTATCTATCTATCTATCTATCTATCTATCTATCTATCTATCTATCTATACAAATGACGCTAGAGTCATGGTTTCATTTGGCGCGGCCAAAAGATCTCCCGTCACAACCTCTAGTAAAGTAGGAGTATAGAATGGCAGCTCTTGCCTTATCGTTTCACTTGCCATGTTCCACAATTCTCCCGCTACAACGTCTAGCGAACCGCTAGTTCTAAGGCTTTGGTAGCAACCGCAAATCGCATGCCTGGTTTTTTGCTGGTAGGCATATTTGAGAGCAGAAGCTTTGCATCCATCAACGAAAATGCGAATCTCATTGTGGTTTGTGTCGTATCAATGATACTGTACGTGCACTGCAGGTGCAAGGTGTCATTAGGAGAATTGGAAAGTAGAAAAAAACTACATTACTTATCCCACATTATATGCGATACACCATGCCACAGGGAAAGCCCCTGTGATCGCCCTCCATTATTGGACAGAACCCCTACCATGGGCAAAATCCCCAGACGAATATATTACACCATAGGGCGGTGGCTTTCTTTAGAGGTTTTTCACCCTAGTGACTCTGTTTCATACAAAACGTTGAGCATCGCGTGAGCTTCAAAACAGCTAGCGATCAACAAATAGATTAATGGGATGAAACACAGGAAATCCTGCTAGAAGTTCTGCCGACATTGTCCTTGCTTCGTACTTCACAGCTTTATTCTTCCATCTTCGGCAAAGCCGGCCTCAGTTTATATTTCAATACAGCCAATCGCATTTCGATCAGCGGTGGAGGTACGGTGTCCACTACCTCGGTACGCTTAGCTGTTTGAGTGTAGCGCGCCCGCTTGCCGTTGATCTCTCTGTCTTTATCCTTTCGCAGTTACACCACATTGGTAAACGGCCCCGACAACACTACGTTCTTCAAAGGGATCGACAATCTTTGGGGCTACGGGGTCTCTCACTTTGGCTTCCTGGGCGTCTTCGGTTTTATCGAGCAACCAGAGGTGGTGAAGGAGGCGCTTACGACACTAAAGGTGATTTCACTTGTTTTGCTGATAAACACGTGTCCTATAAGCATATGTTCATACAGCAGCAAACGAAAATAACAAATTTGTTTACCTCCATTACACATTTTAGTGCCCATGTTTTTAGTCACATTGCAAAATCAGTGGTGTGGGACAAAAACTATCCTCGCTGTTATTTCTGCTCCCCAAGAGTGCGCGTGCAATACAATGCGATGCCTAATGTGCGGCGTTTACACGCGCCCATCTTTCTTGTCTTGTGCGCGTATCCTGAGCCCACTACTGTGTTGGAGAGGAAACAGCGCGAATACAGGGACGACTATGAAGAAACACACACCACACGACAGAGCGCTGACTATGAACTTATCTTATGCCGGCAACAAAAGTACATAAATACATATGTATTAGCGCCTCGTCTCAAGCGTTACACGCTGAATCAAAAGACACAGACAAATGGAAATGTCATCATCACATGATGCTGCGTGCACGTGACTAAGACGGTAATTTGTGGCATGTAATCAGAACGGAATGCAATATCTTTGTCTAAGAGGGCGAAACACGGGTTACATAAACACACATCTTTCAGCAAAGCGTTGTTATGCGCCTCTATATTTTCTCACGTTAACTAGCAGTGGCTCCTCGCTAGAACTCCATACTTTCTTTCAAAAGGGGATGGCAACCACACAGCTTACAATGAATGCCAAGATGAGCTCTAACAATACAGGTAAAGTTATTGTCATGTTCGCGAATCACGTCATTCAAGCATCTGTCCATCTGTCCTACGTAAATTTCGCCACATGAAAGGGGTATGCGGCAATCAATACTATCAATGCAAGGTCAAAACTCCGGAATGTGTTGCTGGCCAAAATAGAAGACGCGCTTGGAGGTTTCTTCACGCGATTGTACAGAATAGACAGCTGGTTAGGCGCGCTCAAGGCGATATTGACTTCAACGAACTGGTCGATTCCCTTCAGTTTATGAGACAATTTTATGAAGGTAGGGTATAACGGTAGGACCTACGAAGTTCCTTTGTCTACCGTTATCAACGTCCACTCGATCATTATTCTTTAACCAGCATAATTGTTTCAGCATCCTTTACGCAATTGAAGGTGGGAAACCAATAAAGTGCGCCCTTGACGTATCCATTAGCACTTCCTTTAAGGAAGTATCTGCATTGGAGATCTTAAACTCCATACAGGAACTAAAGGAAGCATATCTCACGAACCAGTACACAGCTATGTAGAAAACCGCCACGCGACAGCGCCTACTGTTGCGACTTTTTATGGAAGACGAATGCGAGGTCGAATACAGAGGGCATATTCCCGACATTTCGAGAACAAAAATCTGGGTGCTCACGCTTCTGCGCCATATGGCTAAAGAACTCATTAGGGCGGAAGACCAGCGCTGTCAACGGCGCTCGAAAACGGTGTGGGTAGCGAAATGGAGTCTACTATGTCGATGTGGCCGGAGCATCTTCCTCGCCCAGAAGGTACAACACAGCAGCAGTCATTCATTAAAGAGCGCTGGAGGACGTGGTGATCTTCAACGCGACAGACCCAGTTCAGGCAATAGAGGCTGCCTTGGCATTCGCGGAAATCCAACCGAATATGCACAGATTCTCGAAGGACCTGCGTGAGCTATTTGGCAAGGGATGTCTCTCCGCTGGCCAACACAATATTGATTCCGGGACATCGATCACACACCAAAACGAATTATTTGGGCTCCAGGCAACGAGGCTCTCCGCTGTAACGAAGATGGTTATGCCGCGTTCCGTGCCCTTACTTTCCGGGGAGCCTACCCGTTGCTTTAAACGTCCCACACCGTTAATAATGTTCCACCAAAGCTTCTGAAAGATATGGAGCAGCGTCGTTCATATTCCGCACCCGCGAAAGGACTCAAAAACGGAGGAGCCTGTCCTGCAGTGCCTGCAGACAAACACGCTGCTATGTTGGACCGTACTAAAACATTATGACCAGAAAATCAGTGGACAGTGCCAACACAGCAGCGAGTTGGAAGACACCACATGATCTGGACCTGTCCACTGAATCCAAAATGAACCCCTCTCCCCCGAATCGAGCTTGGAGGTGACCCTGCGCCACTGCTCAGGGCAGCACAAATAGCGAATGGTGCGGGGCGAGAGTGGGAACTCATGCGGTAGGTGCAACGCCTGTACATAGCCTACGCGTCTTCCTTCATCCTGCTTTCTGGCGGATCCCACACAGTGCATTTCCAAGATATGTGCGACGAGCCCATTCTTTCGAAGCTTCTGTTCTCTCCATTTACATTAGTCACGCGAACACCTGTCCCCCAAATTCCCCTCCCTTTTTTTTATTTTTGTTGTTGTTCGCAAGTGCCGTCCTTCTCCTCTCCTTTTGTGGACGGGGAGAGCGTGCAATGGACTAAATAAACGAACGCTGGAGAAGGCATTCGCCGTCCTGAATAAGACAAGTCCACTTGTCGAAGCATTGGCTCTTGCGACATTGCCTGTTCCACATCGATTTTAGCAATATCTTCATCGATTCAAGCCTCCGTCTTCCCCTGAGCACCTCTTCTAGTTTGGATGACTACTGTGCAGAAAGATACAGAAGAAATGAGGCTTATTTTTTCCCTGACAGACTAGACACTGCCGCTCCAAATTTCTCATAGCTGAGAGAGTATCAGGGATTTGCCGTTCGCGATCCGTGTCGCAAAACTTTTCTGCAGATTAGAATGATCTCAAGCTCTACACTTAGGATGAAGAGGTGAATTGTGCTTTCGACAAACCATGTCAATGCTATTGCAAAGAGTGCATACGAGGCTAAATGAACAGCTCGACTGGCACAATATGTTCACCACCCTATATCCATCCTCTAAACACGCTTGCGTTCAGAGTAATGCTTATTGGCGTGTGCATTAGTTTTGCAGAATTTCTGTTGTAGGCGAGATCGTGACGTTTAAGAAAACATGCGTCTAGGGTGTCTTTCTGGCGGCACGATGCTGCCACAGGATATTATCGTTTCATGAAGCAACATTTACCCATTTAAATGGGGCTGCCCCTTCTAACATATCGGTAGCAAACGCGTGTACAGAGACATGAATTTCTAGGCACACAACGATACTTATTTGCATATTAGAGAGTTAAAGCTCCTTTTATTCTTTGCGCATTGTTCTTAGACACAGCCAAAATGCAGCGAAAGTTGGAGCGTGCCTGACGCCTTAGCAGCTGAGTACTGAGCGTCGAAATTTTCAACACTTCTGTGGAATTGAAAGACATGTGCTCGCAGAGATGAGAACAGAACTTTGGGGCACAACAGATGGTATCGGGACTCACTTCAAATACGCTTTTTCATCAAGGAAATATTACATCATCAATACTCATATATAGAACCTTTTATCTGAGACCCGCATGCATCTCTATGTCCTTGCATGTTTTGAGAAAGTGACAGCTTCTCATGCTCCTCTGTAATTTCGACTATGAATATGGCGGTTAATATATGTATACAGAAGAACGATAGCCACCTGTATTATGTTCTTAAAAAACATTTGCGCCGAGTGCCTTGTGCAAGGAAACAGTTGCTAAAAACCATTCCCTAATGGATACAAACTCCTTTGTCGACAAATAGTTACGCGCTCATATTGATATGAACACACATATCCTTATTGAATGGACCAATATTTTCATCCTGAAGTCAGCATACTTACGACGTTTGACATAAAGAGAGTAAACCCAATATGAGGTGGGAAAACTGTGCTGAATTTACCTGATAATTAAAAAATTGAAACTTTTTTGTTTCGCCACATTCTTGAATGGGATAGTGGAACACTGACGAAAAAAATATTGGCAGATCCCACGTGCAGTGGGAATCAAGGAAATGCGAAGCACGCATCAGGAACGTAAAATGGATTTGCATTGTTGTCTCGTTATACCGAGTTTGGTACATATGAAGTTAACGAAACAGTCGCAAGAGCACCATGACTGTGCCATGTAAACCATGCCGCTCATACACGCATGGCATGATTCCAATGTTATGACCTGTCATTTACGTTCGTCATGCAGTCGTGTTGTGCCATAGCAATTTTGGCATACATCCCATTAACGAAACGAGTGGCGTGTAGATCATGAGGCTCATGAGATGCATGTCACGATTCTCGTGTGATTGTCATGCAGTCATGTTGCGCCAACCCAATTTTCGTATACATCCCATGACCTAAACGGCAGTATAGCGCCAGGACCATGACATGTAAATCATGCCGGTTCTGACATTTCACATGAAAATCATGACATGCATTCCATGATTTTCATGTTATGACCTGTCATTTATGATAGTCATGCAGTCGTGTTGCGCCACAGCAGTTTTCGTATATATTCCGTTAACGAAACGGCCGTAAGAGCACCAAGGCTGTGGCATGTAAACCATGCTGCTCATGATATGTGTCATGATTCTAATGTTATGACCTGTTACTTATGTTCGTCATGCTGTCGTGTTGCGCCATAGCAATGTTGGTATACATCCCATTAAGGAAAGGCGTGGCATCTAAATCATGCCGCCCATGTCATGCATGTCATGCTTTTCATGTCATGTCCTGTCATTTATGTTCGTCATGCTGTCATGTTATTGCATACCAATTTCCCTATATATCCCACTTACGAAGCGGCCAAGACAGCACCAAGACCGTGGCATGTAAATCATGCCTCTCATGGCATGCATGTCATGATTTTCATGTTATGGCCTGTCATTTACGTTCGCGATGCAGTCATGTTGTGGCATGCCAATTTTGGTATACATTGCGTTAAAAAAACGCGTTGCATGTAAATCATGTCTCTCGTGACAAGCATGTCATGATTTTCATGTTGTGTACTGTCAGTCATGTTCGTGATGCAGTCATGTTGTAGCATACCAATATTCGTATACATCCGACAGCCGAAACGGCCAGGAGAGCACCAAGGCAGTCGCATGTAAATCATGTCACTCATGACATGCATGTCATGATTTTGTGTTATGACACGTCATTTATGATTGTCATGCAGTCATGTTGTGGCATGCCAATTTCCGTATAGTGCCATTAACGAAATGCGTGGCATGTAAATGATGCCACTAATGACACGTACATCATGATTTTCATGTTATGACTTGTCAGTTATGTTCTTCAGGGAGGCATGTTGTGCCATACTAATTTTGGCATACATCCCATTAGCGAAACGGCCAGGAGAGCACTAACACCGTGGCATGTAAATCATGCCGCTCATGACATGCCAGTCATGATTTTCATGTTATGACCTATCATTTATGTTCGCCATGCAGTCATGTTGTGGCACACCAATTTTCGTATACATCCCATTAGCGAAACGGCCAGGGGAGCACAAAATCGTAGGCGGATAGATAGATAGATAGATAGATAGATAGATAGATAGATAGATAGATAGATAGATAGATAGATAGATAGATGCGGTCAAACTCGCCGAAGTTCGCTAAGAAATGCTTCGCATTTAAAATTTTCACTTTTAGGTAGTGCAGGAGGAGATATAGTAGGGAAAGTTTTATGAGTAGTACTTGCATTGAAACGCTAAAATATTTGCGTATGTACGCGCAGAATGGCCAAATAAAAGCGCTTGCCAATTTCAGCTTTGCATCTATCTCCTTTGGAGCTATCATAGCAGAAAACGTTATCCCCGGGAACATTCGGTTCTTGTTACACAATGACATTTATTTCATAGTATAACTTTATTAAATTATCAAAGCAAAAGCTTGTTATATGCGAAGGAGCTATTTTGCCAAAAATTGGCGTGAATGAAGAGTACACATATTTGTACCATATTGTTTTTTCCAGGCAATCCACGATCACCTGCGAACGAAGATGTCATCCTCAAGACCTTCCTACTACGTCTACGGCAAAGCTTACGACTACGTTGTTAATGACACGGAACTGAATCTGATGAAGTAGGTTAAACATACTGGCAATCACGCTTGTTTTCACATGGCATTTCTTTGACAGGATCTTAATGGTTTGTGGTTAGTATATCGGACAGTGTTGTTAGAATGCTCTGCACAGGCACTCTCGCAGTTGTGAGCACTCATTTGGAGAAGCAAACTTCTCACCCAAATATTGTGTAAACTACACAACGTTTATTCAGGCTAGGTACATTCGATTTTCTTTGTCGTTTGTGATACAATAGGATTGAATCGCGAATCATATGGCCAGGTAAAGGAAATGGGCGGCTTTGTTGGCTTCAACCAACACCGTCAAGAAACAGCTTCCGGTATGGTGCATTGGGCATGTAAAATGCTGTGACAATTCTCCACCCCTCCGTTGTTCTCATAGTGTAATTAACATCCCTATTGCAAAACCCAGTGGCACTGGGTGCAAGTGTCCAACGCCATGCCTGAATATGGGCCCAGTGTGAGGCTGCATACTGGCCATCTGGCCTGCCACGGGATACAGGGAGGAGCGTGTTACTGGCACGCAAAACTGCATTAGCGCAAAAGAAAACGTGGCGCTTCCCTGCTATGCGTGCTCAACAATATACCGATATAACAAAGCTAGAGGAAGCATTCTAGCAAAAGGAAGAAACTGCATTGTGAAAAAAAAGCGAACCACCGCCATGATCCAAACGCGGCACCTTGGGATCCCCAACTAATCTCCCGACCACTGCGCCAAGCCATAACATGATGGAACTCGCCTAAACAAGTTACTTTGATTTGCTTTAAATTACTTAAGCAATTTGAAGCCGACCTTAGCTGAACGAAACCACCCGCACGACGCTTTCAAAAAGGCACACAATGACGCACGTAAAATAAATAGGAGACCAGCACTACCAAAAGAGCCCCTAAAGCGCAGGCGAACTAGGTGCTAGCATTCATAACGAAATACTCCAATGCGCTTCCAAACGTAAATAATATTCTTCGCAAATACTATACAATATTACCAAGCAACGATCGCCTTAGAAATGCGTTTCCAGAAATACCAAGAGTAACCTGCCGCATATGTGACCCCAGTAAGTACATGCCAAAATAAACCCTCAGCGAACCGCCAGCGTAATACTTTGCTCCCGTCCCAGATATAAGACTTGCAAGCATATCCGAAATGGTCTTAAAGTTAAAAGCACGGGAAGTGACTATGTCCATCGTATAAAATCAGGTTTCACTTGCACTAGATCAAACGTTATTTACATGTTGGAGTGTTCACTCTCTCACTAGCAATACATCGGTGAAACTAGGCAACGAATTAATGTTAACGAATTAATGATTAGACAGGCACCGCGCGGACACCGCTAACAACCTGCCGAAGGAGTGGTACAGCATTATAATATGACAGGTCATAATTTCGACGAACTGAAACTCTACCTACTTCAGGGAAACTTCCGCTAGCCGACGGTCAGAAATTACCAGGAATCGTATCTCACATACAAGTTCAATACTATCCAGCCGACAGGCATAAACCTTTGAAAGGGAACCCTTGAGTCCATTAGATACGGTGGAGGGTTCATAAAGGCGACAAAATGTTAAGGTATGCACAAGCTAACAATGTTTCTTACAGAAAGTCTACTTTCAGGTGCGGATCCCCCATCCAGTTGGACGAGAACAACGGCGTTAAGCAGTGTAGTTACATTTGTAGCAACAAGATTTCCGCGAAATGCACTGAGTGTGCAGCGCAGGTTGTGCGGGTTCGCGAGAGGGACACATGTCATAAGAGCAACTCCTGTTCCAAGCGTGTGTTCCTTTTTTGATCCTGCTTTCTAGTGCTGGGCACACAATGTATTTCCAACATATGTACAACGAGCGGATTCTTTGGAAGCTTTATCTCTTGCCATTTATATTAGGCACGCCAATACCTGTCACCGAACTACCCGTACACTCCACTCCCACCCCCCTTTTTTTTTGGTAGTGTTCACAAATGCGGCTCTTCTCTACTCTTTCTGAGGACGGGGAAGAGTGTGCAATAGCGTGCATAAACGAACGCTGGAGAAGGCAGCCACAGCCCTGGCGAAGACAAGTCCACTTGTCGAAACGTTGGCTCCTGCGACATTCCCTGTTCTAAATCGTATTTTACGATCTGTTCATCTATTAAACCATCCATCGTCCCCTGACCTACTCTTGTAGTTTCGATATCCAGTACTACAAACATATATAGACCGACTACCGGGCAAGGCCTGTCGGCTGTTTCGGTCGATCTCGATAGCTTTTTTTCTTGCTCTGAGGAACAGTCGGCATCTATATGAAGGTTTGATTTATGTAGACTATGATGTCGCTCGGTAATTGAACGTGTACTTGATGAGGGCATTGCGGCGGCATTTTAATACAGCGGCCGTGCCAGTGTCTGACATATTCAGGTTCGTCGAAGCTCGATCACAACTGTTGGTCGCTTCGCAAAAAGCATGCGGAGTGCAATTGGAAACATCTCATTTTATTTGTCCAGTAAAGCGTACTGATCGACAAACTTGTGTGATTGCATCTGAGTCCGAGAAAGAAGGGTGCGATAGCAACTTTCCGTGACATATAGGTGCTTGCTCAAAGCGCGTCCCTTCGGTGCTCACCGCTTCATTTTCAAGAGCCGCGCAGAATTAAAAATCGTCTTTTCAAGTTAACCGATGCCTAGGCTGCACATAGCTGTAATTTTGATTCGTCGGAGTCGCGTATCCTTAAGGCTTCGGGGGCCGTTATTGTCCGGTACGCTATATGCCAAGATTCACTAAGAACATGCAGGGTCTGACCGATCGGGACTCGGCAGTTCGCGAAAGCTGAAGTTATTGCCTATTAGCTGAAAAAATTTCTCACATGATTACCATTTGGTGCATGTAGAGTAATTGAAGGGGCACCTATCGCCAGCGGTGCATTCGCCGCGTCGTGATACTGATCGATGGATTTTTTTTATTGCGATAGCAATTATATGGACAGTCTCGGCTGACTTTTGCCGTCCCCGTCGCCGCCGTCATGAACCGTATATGTATAAGTATGTATATATATATATATATAAAAATCCCAAAGAAAAATAATTTAGATAAATGCTTCCGAAGCACGGAATCGAAACAGGAACCTCTCGCTGCTCAGCGCGAGAGGTTCCTCGTTATATATACACCTTTTACCGCTGGCAGGACTCAGAGACGGCAGACGCTTATAAGTGTTTCTTCACTACCAGCGAGATGGCGCGAGGAGCGCAACGGCCGCCTTTACAACAGGAGCGCTGTTGAAACTGAGAGTATCCATTGTGAGAGCTTACTCCCGCTCGTTCGTGTATACATGGGCGTTCGGTTCGTGTGTTCGTTTCGTGCGTGCTTCACTTGATAGTTCGCGCTCATCTTCTGTTTGTTCATTGAGCGGCCTCCTTTGAGGTCTAGGGACGCGCTGGAAATTTCAAGCTGCCTCCACGCTCTTCGCGTTGTGGTCCCCTTTGTTGCTATCGCACTCATTGCTTCGCCCTCGCGGCGAAACTGTGACTTTTTTTTTCTTTTTCTGCGTTCGTTGGGAAGCGTGGAGAACGCGTCATTAAATTAACAGTATAGCTGCGCGGCGAAGGAAAATTTTACTCTTCCTTGCACCGCCTCCTCCAGACAATTAAACACTACAGCAGAACTCACAGGAGAAGTACATAGATGTCACGTTGCGTGTCTAAGCTCAGCGCGGGGGAAATGCGCAAGTGTAAACATTCACTGCTACTAGCGCCTAATATGCGCGGAGACCGTACGCCACGAATTTCTGCATACTATGGATCGCAGCGATGAAGTGCGGCCAAGCCGTAAATGTTCTCACAGATAGCGATATCAACTAACGCTGCCCCAGCGCTGAGCGTCCGCCCGCGAAACGAGCGCTAACGTCTCTTGAGCTGCTTCTAGTGTGTTCTGCACTCTTGCCAGTGCGCAGCCTCCCAGAGTGTACAGCTCTTTCCAGAGAGCCCCTCAATGGTACCAATTTGACATTCTTGCTATAACATCTTGTTCCAGTAGAGTGCGAGCCCTACCAGCTCTATTTGCTACTCGGCTTGAGTTAGAAAGATGGCAGTGAGAACATCTGGTGGTGTACCCGCAGATTGATAACACTTCCGGCTTAAGCAGTCTTTCTACTGGCTTGAAGTTGAGTCTCGAGGCATCGAATCTACGCAGTAGCTCTTTTATGCACCGGAGATCTTCGCTAAGTCTTCTGGCAAAGGCAGTGATATCAATCACGAGCATGAGATCATTTTGCTCGTTGAATTCTCCAGAACTGCAGGGGCTAACTTAAAGGTGCTCTGCAACGCATTGTAGGCAATTTGGTTTTATTGTGCCTTTAATTGCTGTTTGACTTGATGATGACCGAACCACCAGTGAATGCGGAAATAGAAACGTAGTATATTTTAACTTGTACCCGAAATCGGTTTGCGCGCTGAGTGCAGTGCCATACATCAACAGTTTCTCCGAGCTGATATGACATCACCATGCTGGCTTTGCTGCAGGTACTGATGGGCCGCTAAAAGTAGGAATAAAAGCACGGCTCACACATGCTTACAATGCATAGAATATAAGAAATTCGATGCATTCGATTCCAGTTCTATTAATCAAAACTATTAATAGTTGTTAATAGTTCTGCTATGGTAGTGTGAGAGTATTGTAATATGGTGAACAAAAGCTCCCAGCACACTCGTGAATTCAAGCCTTGGTTAGTTGAGCATGCGCTGAGAATGCATGTTCACTACCGTTAGTTAAACAGTTTACTCTCCTTGTCTTTGTTCTTTTCAGGACGATTTTTACGCCCTCGATGTTCATTTCGATCGCGCACATCTTCTACCCGTCGCATGATGTCCTCGTGTGCCGTATAATGCCCTTGGCCATGGGTTCTCTACCCCCGAATCTCAAGCGAGGGACTGACTACAGTTTTGGACATACTGTGGTATGATTCCGCCCTACGAGTCTCCCTTTCATTCGTTTCATCCCCTGGGAAGAGCTGAGGTGCACTGGCAGTGCGTCACTTACCAAAACCACCACGATCTATGACAAAGCGGCCTGTGCTTACAGAAAAAAAATGAATAGATGTCACCTTGCAGCCCAAAGGTGGCGCAGTCGTGGAATCCCAAGTAGGAATTGAGAAATAAGCTATATATAAGCAGCAATATTAAAATACGCAAAGGATATTGCTATTATTAGCAGTAATAACACCTACGAAAAGGGTCTGCGGGGCGTTTGTGAGATGTACGGAGTAGGGTCCTACCGGTTCTGATTAGCTTGGGGTT
This sequence comes from Hyalomma asiaticum, assembly GCA_013339685.2. Taxonomy (NCBI): domain Eukaryota; kingdom Metazoa; phylum Arthropoda; class Arachnida; order Ixodida; family Ixodidae; genus Hyalomma; species Hyalomma asiaticum. The sequence continues at coordinate 79,434,107 of CM023488.1, read as the reverse complement.
CTCACTATTTAGACATAATCTTGTCAATTTCAGGGGCTTTCTTTTCATGTATTGCTTTCGTTCGTCGGCATCAAACTGTGAAACAGTGCCCTTCATTGTCACTACAGTCATTTCATTTTTCGCGATGTTCTCCTAGGTGCAGATGCTCGTAGCCCTGAACGGGGCCTTATAAAGAGCACAAATCTGCCTTGCTACAAATAACCACAAGAAGACTAGAGTGCGCGGGTGTCCTATCCGGGAAGACTCGTGAAGCTGATTATTTGCCATATGCGACCAAAGCTTCGAGGCCGCAGTATCGAACCGTGCTTCACCTGCCTCTTTCTGACGTTGCGCAGGGCTTATTATTTAAGAGGTCTACGTCAGTTACTGCGAGTTCTCTTGATTCGATTGTTTGTCGTTATTGCTAGAATAGCGAGTGTTGTTCACGTCGCTCATTGAGAAAATTGTATGGCATCCTATGCCCCTCGCATACAAAGCGCGGCGTGCGAGTCCTTCATCATCTCGTCTAGTGAAGGGATTCAGGTGGGCAGCATATGTGACCCCAGTTTTGGCTGAGCCTCTTCTGCTGTCAGCGTTGCGCACTATTCGGTAATCATTTGCACTCAAGCGTTCGACGACAACAAATGGTTCATTACAATTGGCAGGCAATTTTCAGACATAAGACGCAAATGCTTCTACAACCCGGCGAGGTCTGTCAGACCATACGTGACGTTTCGACGCTTGCTGTCATAACGAACCTTTGATCGACCGTGCGAGGCAGACCATTTCGCCTATAGAAGGACAATGATGGTCTGGTCAGAAAAGAAAAATACTGTGCCCATTGTGAAACGCGGGAGCCGAGCGTAAAAGAGAAAGAACTGGCTGTAGACTTGATATAATTAGAATTAAAGACGTATGTGATGAATCGTAAGACGTCGTCCGTGTTTTTATTGTTGGAGGCCAGGTACATGGGAAGCGTGTTCGTCAGTGTCCGATTTCGCTCTCTGAGGCCATTTCTCCACGTATGGTAAAGCGACAGATGTCGGAATTTTGAGCTACACATATGGAGCACCTCCGAACAACATCTGCTGTAAAATACCCTCCGCGCTTTTCTATTGTGACACGAGGAGGGCCAAGCTCCCGAACGCCAGTATGCAGCAGGAATGAGCAAAATTATTTGCCGTAGCAAACGGCAGGGCGGCCGTTTCGTTATAGGTGGTCAGATAATATCTGTACACACTACAGTCCAGCGGTTTCCTTTGCATTAGAGCGAAATAGGACCCATGAGGTCAATTCCAACTTCTTGAGATGGAGAACTGATAGACATCACAGGTTGCAGGTCACAGGTCATAGACTTAAGCTGCAGTAAGGGATGCGAGCGCCTGCCAGTGGTTGCAACTAGCCACGTACTATTCAGCCGCCTGGCGCATCAAGGCTAGTAGGAACGCTTTTGCGTACCATGGAGTGCCCGCGTAGATTCTATGTGGTACAAAGTTTCAAACTCGTGCATATCGCGTGGAACGGGTGAACGTAGCGCCTCCGCAAATCCTAACGGATAGTGACCACCCAGAGCGGTGAATCTCTTCGTGTGGAGGAGTCCCTCTCGAACGCAAAAGCGGCTTCGTGCTGGGGAGGCTCGTGCTTCACCTAATACATGGTCCGAGATCAAGCCCTTCATCTCCTTTGACTTGAATGTTGCTGGATCAGGGAACATCGATGCCGTTGAGGCAACCAGATGATTACAGTCGTAATCATCGTGTACTATTGTTTCAAGCAGCATTCGCGGATAGCGCATGTGCGGCAGGGTGTTTTCTACGGATCTTGTACAACACCGTAAAGTCATACTGCAAGAAACTGAGTGTCCAACGTGAAAGACAGCCAGATGGGTGTAAGGTTCACAAGCCAACGCTGGGAATGATGATTTCTGGACACGTGGAAATGACAACCGTGCAGGTAGGAGGGGACTCTCTCCCCAGCAAAGAACAGGACCAGACACACTTGCTCGGTGACAGGGTAATTGCAGGCTGAGTTGCTTAACGTTCGACTTGCACATGGGATGGCGTGTTCCTTGCAGTATCAGCTGGAAGCTGATCACATGGTGTGTTATTCAGAATATGATAGTTCAGTGCCGTGAACAACTGACCCAACTGATATATCATCAAAGAGTGTCCAATTACACGGAGCACTTTCCGTGACATACCCGTAATACGGTTATTAACAAAGTTTTGCTAATGAACTATAATATTATTGCAACATCACTGCGGCTCTACCAATAGCCGTGGCGCTGCTGTCTGTATGAGCCTCGACCGGCACATACGGGTCGAAATGGCGAAGGTTGGATTGAGACGAGGCCGGGAACTTCTGTTGCTAGAAAGAAGCCACGCAATCAACTTTTCATTCGAAACTTGTACCTTGAGAGACAAGGCCGCTCAAGGACAAGGCAAGATCCGCAAATCCTCCACGAATGCCGCGGAATTACGCGCAGACGCCCAAGAAGCTACAAAGCTCCTCTATGGATCGGGGTGGATCAAAAGGACTTAACTGCTCCTGTCTTGATTCCATCGGGCCTAATGCCATCGTTGTTGACAATGTGGCCAAGTCCCAAAGTTTTTCGCCCGCCAATGTGACACTTCATTGTGTTAAGATTCAGGCCGGCATTTCGATACACTACAAAAGGAGGTCCGCTCTTTCATTACGTTCAGTAAGTGTCCCGAATATCGCGATGTCATAGAGGTATAGAGATGTTCTACTTTAGGATTGATATTCCTGAGCTTTGGGAATGTTGCAGGTGTGTTACGTAGCCTGAATGACACCACGTTGAATTCATGCAGTCCGTAAGGGGTGTTGAGAGCCGCCTTTTCTTTGTACTTTGGATGCATCGAAATTTGCTAGTGTCTTGAGTAGTAGGACTGCCAAAAGAAGGAAGTATATGGTGTCGTCAATACGCGGGAGAGGGTGACCGCCTTTATTCATCACGGCGTTGAGGCGGCGCTAGTGGCCACAAGACACCTAGCTACCGCCCATATTCCTGATGACTTTTGAATGACACCCTAATGCAGTATTTCACGCACTTGGTCATCAAATACTTTTTTTCTCGCAGGGAAACTCGGTACGGTTCATCTAATTTCTGACGCGTTCTTTCCGTGCTTATGTATTGGCACGTGCGAGTGACAATATTACAGGAAGAACTGAAAACAGACAAATGCTTCACTGGAATATCTAGTAGCAGACGACGCTTGGTTTGGCTGAGAGACTTCGCAGTCATTGGAACCATCTTTGGATAATGTGGTGCAGCATTGAGTAGATCGCGAACTAGGACTTCGCTGAGGACAGCTACTGCTCTCTGCTAGTGTTCTCTAAACAAGGAGATTAAGGACTGACGGGAGCATCGCCGACTCGGTTAAACAGTTTATCGCCCATAGTTGAGCACTCCATGCCGTGACCGACACTATGCCATAAGGCGCGAACGCGTTATTCTTGATGCACTTCAGGTGGAAATGCTCCACTACCGCGTAATACATTTTGTCGTTAATGCGAATATAGGAGCAAGTGAGAGGGACGCACATAGCACAGAAGGCCGGGACAGTATCTGCAGTGACTTTAAGCGCAGGTTGTTCATTGTGCGAATCCTGCATGAGTCCATTCTGATAAGGCCACTCAGGAAGATCTCTCCGTTCCTGTCGTCAAGAGTAGCCCCACACAGGCAAAGGCAATCGATGCCTGGAATAATCTCACGTGTGCTCCCTGGAACACCCGTGAATTTTGTCGTAAGCGTTTGATTGGACAAGGACAATTGCGCAGTGCAATAGGGGCGTAAGAAGTCGCCACTCACGCCACAGAACGTTGTCAGCTTTTCCCTTAAAACGTTACCTTTCGTCGTAAAAGGTTCTTAGCCGCACTCATGGTTGAAACAGTTGCTCCAGTGCCCACCAACGAAATTGGGTCCACGCCATCAACACAATTTTCAACTTTGTGTTTAAACACAAAGAGGAGTGGAAAAATGTCTCTTCGAAACAAGTCAACAGCAGCCTCAGCTTAATCGGATGCGCTCTGTAGTTTTTCTAGTGTGGTGATGGCGAACGCGAACGTGGCGATGGAATCCGGTAAAAGATCGGGTAGCTGCAGGAGGCGTCACATTTCGCTCAGAAGCACCTGAATGGTTGCGCCAGTGTCCATGCCAGGTATTGCTGCTTGGACGTGGCTGGGCGGAGCATTGTTTATAGCAATGGGGCACACTAGGATAATCAACCGTTGATAGCGTGACAAACGGGGTGATCACAATACCTCAATATACGACCTGCCACGCTACGGACGCAGCACAATGGAGACGTGCGCCGTCACCATTGTCATCCCCGATGTTCGCGGACCCTGGCATATGCAGGGGGACTAACGTAATTACGACGCCTAAGATAACCGCTTCTCGGTGCTCGGACAGAACATTCGGAACTGTAGGGCTGAGAATACTGTGGCCGGGCAAGATAGCCCTTGCCACGCAGTTGCCTGGTCTGGATTGCGCACTCTCCGCTACGTAGACGTACGGATGCTCGAATAAGCTGTGGAGCAGTAGTACCTTGCGGACAATAGGCAGAGTGGATGGCTACTCTGCTGGGTGGCATTTCCTCATGCCTGGCTGGCCACCCCGCCATGTGGCATTTCCGCATGCTTATCTAAGATTCATTTTAATGTGCCGACCTTTGGTGAGGCTGATAACTTTCCGCGCGCACATTCCCTTCTCAGTAGTCTATTTGAATAATCGACATGTGCTTATAAATCCTTAGAAGACTGTCACGTCCCCAGAGCAATTTTTTTTAAATTTAATGCTCCCTGTTTAACGCGAGGTGGTGGCGCGTGCACTGTAAGTGCAAGAAAATTCGACCTGCATGTGCGTTCTTCGCTGCAAATACCATCGAAAGAAGATATTCTTCTTGCGACCGTACTACGCTCCGTTATATATAGAGGCCATCTGGCAGCGCAGTCGAGAAAGATGAGATGTAAACACATCAGGAACAGCAGAGTCTTTAAAAATTTAAGCAGATCAGTAACCCCAAAGGCCCGCATTTTTTCTTGCGAAATTGCGATGTGTGCTCGTCTCGTGCAGTCCCATTCTTATGTGGCATCTCTGTCCGGCTTGTGTGTTTTCAGAATGAAAGCTTGACTGTTCTTCGGAGGATCGAGAAGCTGGGCATAAATATTCCGACGGCGATATCATTCACCTTTAGAGGTGTGTACTTCCTCCCCAACTTTACCAATCCTTCTAAGCGAAGGCCGGAAGATTTTATGATGTTCAGCAAGTGCAAATTTTTTTACGAGCTCCCCTACTTCGATGACCCCAATAAGGTGAGTAGGATGATAACTCATCTCCGCGTTTGCGTAATATGAAAGCCAGCCAGTATCAATTAAACAATCGATCGATCAATCAATCAATCAATCAGGTTTATTCGTAACAAAATTAAGTACAGTGCTTAATATTTATACAGCTGGGACCCCAGAACTCCAGATGAGTTGTGGAAGGGGTCCCTTTGACAGATGATGCCAATTATATCCGTGTAAAAAGACCTTAGACATAGGTGTATACAAAACAAAATAAAAAAATGTTATACAATGCGTAAAAGGAACGGAAGTATGCAAAAAGGCTAAACGGTACATTATAGACGAAAGTAAACTGAGTTTCTATAAATTTAAGAATTAGATAGGGAATATTAGCGCAGCGAGTTAATAAATGCTGAATGGATGGTGATGAAGTTAGCTTTTGAGGAAGTGCGTTCCGAAGAGTAGCTGCAGTGCTGATAAAGGAAAGTGCTCCATAATTTGTGCGTGCATGTGAAACTGCTAAATACGTTAGCAAAGAAGAACGTGGGGGATAGTGCGTAACGTGTCGATGAAATTGAAATGACGGGCAGTGTATAATATTTCTTAGAAATTTGGGTGTTAAGTCAATAAGTATGTCCATGGTGAGGAGCTTATTTTCAATATTTGCCTAATTTTTTCCGTTAAGGTCAGCAAGGCTAATTGAGTGCTTTTAGCTTTCAGGTAGCCATATTCTGCACCTGATAAAAGTTTGTTGTTTTCAAAATAACATCTGATTCGCTTAAGAAGTAATTTCCCTATTACCTTAGATAAAGGTGACAGCAAAGTAATGGGCCGGTAATTTTCGACGAGTAGTTTGTTGTTCGTTTTAAATACCGTTATTGCTGTGACGATTTTCAAAGCTGTCGGAAGTACACCAGATAAAAACGCTGCGTTCGTTGTATAGGCTAAGGGTTCCGCAATAAAATTCACTGGTTGTTTCAACATAGCTACAGATAAGTTTTTATGTACTACAGAATTTGTGTTGTTTAATGACAGAACAGCACTGCGGACCTCAGTAGGACAGTAGGTGCCAAATAAAAGGAGCTATTGTGATGCCTTATTATGGGTAAATCATGAGGCATTTGAAAGTTTGCAGGCTGTTGCTTTGAGGTAAGCTCTGCGAGAACCTCAGGGAAGTAACAGTAAAATTTTTCTGCCAGCATATATGGATCCGTTATGACAGTATAGACATCACTAATAGCTATCAATTTCCTTTGGTGTGTCTCATTGTTCATTGCGGAGTTCAGAACTTTTCTTGTTTTACCAGTGTTAATAGCGGTACTAATTATTTGGTATAAAGTAGATTTGTTATGTATAGCAAGGATTTGCATTGGGTACTTGATACTCTTGTCAATACATTTCACATTAAAAAAAACTGTGTACCGCTTTTTATCAAGACCTATCTTGTCAACATTCACACTGTGACCTCGTTTGTGCGACTGATTTGGTGGAGACGTGTAGCGTGGTGTCCGAACGCTCGTAGTTATTACGTCTGGGCGGGTTTCATAGCCAGGCCGTACCTAAGCCATACTGAATACACCTTAAATGTAGTAGTTGCATTAGTATAGAACGAATATCATTCTTGAGTACTCTGCTGACTACCAGAGCAGTTCGTTCAGGTTAAAGGTCTGAATATGTATTTGCGGAGCACTAAAAATGTATAACGCATTGATTCAGTGCACCTAATGGGATGTATGAGGGTAGTTGTTGCCTTCTTAGCACCTTGCATTCGTAACGTCCGTGAAAGGGCTTCTAAAGAAGCGTTATTGCGCAGAAGCACTTCGTCATAAGGTATTCATTCTCTTTCTGTTGCACTGCTTTCAATTTTGCATAGCTGTGTGGCAATCCCAACTGGACATCTGTGCCACCGCAGCTGGCATATAGCATCAAACTGAGGAGGACGATAACCTACCTCACAATGTCCACGATAGCGACAATGGTGAGTTGACAGGCTAACATTTAATTCACTGGGGCTTGCTGTGAGATAAAAATAGAAAAAGAAAGGCACTAAGTGCTGAAGGGAAGTAGCAGTAAAATTTCGGCCTTTTCTTCTGGATTCCTTTGCGTGTGTCACAACTTCTTGGATATTGCAATTGAATTGAATTGAATTGAATTGAGTTTATTTCTCTGTTTACAACAGAAAGGAAGCAGAAGCTAAAGGCCATATGGCCTGACTAAGGCTTCTGCTCCTGCAACAGCTCGGCACGCAGGCCGTATGTAGCACACAAATCAGTACAAAATATGCTGTACATACTCAACAGAAATAGTCGAAAAAAAAATAAAGCGGCATATTTACACACAAGAAAGTAGAAAGATGCGACAGTCGCTAAAGGAAACGTCATGTCTACAGAAAACACTGAAAAATTTGATATAATTCAGTTAAAGAACGTTTTGCCTTAGACAACTAAAACCTAGATTTGAGACAGAGGAATTGACAATACATGTGCACTTTCGTCAAACAAAAACAACATCGTTGTAAATGAGAAATGTTTTAAACGAATCATTCGAACCTTCCATGATCTCGTCGTGAAATTCGCGTAGTCTATTAAGTAGCGAAGGCGCTTGGTATGTCTATAACTGTTTCCCGTAATTCGTTCTAATCTTCGGTGTTCTCAGTTGGTGATGTCGAAAACTGTAGTGCGGATTTGTGGGTACATTCATAACATAATGTGTTCTGTTTTGTTTGATGTGTTGCATCAACTTGTAGTAGTACACTTGGTTTGCTTTTAACATACAGTACTTTAGAAAAATAGGCTTCGTTCTAAAATTTTGTAAAGGTCCACGATAACCCTCAAATGCACGTAGGACTCTTTTTTGCAGTACTATCAATTTGTATAATTTTTTGCCCCAAAGTTTTGTCCACGTGTACGTTCCAGGCCAAATCTTCTTGAAACCACACTCCAAGAAATTTTTGACTATTTACCTTCTCTATTACTCTGTCTTCAAAAACAATAGTTGGGTTGCAGTTTCGTGGTTTATTAGTAGGGGCCAATATCATATATTTTGTTTTGGAGGTGTTCATTTGTAACTTATTCTGTCGTAACCAGGTAGAGAGTTGCTTCATGTAATTGTTATGACACGGCCAGCTTGAGCCAGTTATCGCTTACGGGAGCCGTATGCTCTGTTGGGATAAGATAAACTGTTACGCTTCAGAGGAATGTCTCGCAGTCGTGTGGTCGACTGCAGAATTCCGGCATTATCTATAATACGGTCGTCCCTTCAAAGTGGGGACTGACCACGACACCTGTGCTGGCTGGCCAACCTCTGGGAGCCGTCTGGACGCCTTGCTGGGTGGAGTTGGCGCTTGCAGGGATTTGATATCACGATTGCATATAGGTCAGGGCGAAAACACGAAGACGCCGACGTGCTTTCTCGAGCACCTGTGCGTAAGGATGTGGCGAAAGTCAACGCAGCAAGACACGGCCTGTGAAACCTGCGGGACTACGGCAACTAATTTCCCTACCCCAGACACCGTTCGACTTCGTGGGAATGGATCTTCTCGGACCCTTCCCTGTATCGACCACTGCGAAAAAAGGGATCATAGTTACGACGGACAACTTATCTCGTTATGCCGAGGCAAAGCCCTACGCAGCGACACGGCCTCTGAAGTCGCAAAGTTCTTCCTACACCAGATTGTCCTACGATATGACGCCCCGTCATGCGTAATCCAGACACAGGGATGTCACTTACACACAAATGATGCAGGCCATCTTCAGACTGAGCCACGGGAATCACCGCAAAACAACATCGTACTATCTTGAAACCAATGGGCTAACCTCTTGTTGGCGCGTGGAGATGTGCAAAGAGAAGTCGACAAAGCTGACCGAACTGCCCCCTCGTCACAGCTGTAAGAACTGTCCTTGTATTTATTAAACTTCACTTCCTCGTGTCACAGCGTGACAGTATTCTACATATCGCCCTGCTCCAGCCATTATGATAAGTTGAGAACTATATAGTAAAAGGACCGCACGTATCAAATACACAGTTCAAGTGTCATGTTGCCATTTCACACTTGCCCTCTATAATCTTTCCCTGCCCCTTTTGTACTTATTCGATCGTCGTCCACCTCATTTCATCCCGTCTCGAAGAATGTCTAAAAATATTTGCTAATGAGGCTGACTGGATGGTGCCGTTAGGTGCCACAACAGATAATCTTCAAATGTGCTTGTTATAATGCTGTCTTGAGAACAGTTAATGACACTGTGTGATTCATTCTCGCAGCTTGACAATACTTTTTGAACGAGTACCAACTCTCCCACCTATACAGTAACGTCGTGCTCTGTTTTCTTCTCGAAATTCTTTTTCATGCTGTCTCCGTGCTGAACTTCGCTTTCTTTTGTGCCCCGCATCTCCTTCAGGCGGACAATCGCTTCAATTTGTAAAGTCTTTTAAGCAAAGAGCGGTGTGCATCTCGGAGCCGTTGTGTATTTCGCGTTATGATGCGGTACTGCCGCTGCGAGACGGCACCTCTGTGCCCTGGGGAATTCTGGGTATATGCTTCTGGGTATATTCTGGATGTTTCGGGTAGCTCAATGCACCATCCCATTAGCTGCTTAAATTATATGGTGCGGTAATCATATGTTCAACTCCATGTCGCTTAGCCCATTCATTAAGTAGACGACTTAAAAAGGCGGGCCTGTTGTCGGTAATCAATAGGCTAACACGTTTTTAAACACATTTGAGTTTAGGATGGAAAGACGGCTGTTCGCCTCCTCCTTTTTTGTTTTGTTGACACCTTCACATTTCTTTCGAAATTCGGTGAACTCCAAGTGAACTACTTCAAGGGGCACACTTAAGCGCTGTTGTAATACCATCCTCTAAGTCGACTGTCTGAACTTTGTTAGTTTGGCATTTATGACACGATTTCACATAACTTGTTGTGTCATGAAATGCGGCGCCACGTGAACCGTTTCGTCAGTTTCATGTAAGCCCGCCAGAAACGACCTTGACGTCCTGAACGACAGGTGTTGTGGTAGACGTCCAGAACTTTCGGTTCGACTTAAGGAGGCACTATGGCTCTTTCTGTTTAAGCGGCTCTATAAGCGTTCCGAGCATTTTCGGGACGTTAAATGAAATCTGCCGTTGTAAGTCTACTAGTAGACCATGAATCGTAAGTGAAATAGGCGACGACTGCGACACAACAGGTTCAGCAAGGCGAAGAGGGCGTTGTTTCTCAAAGAAATACACGGGTGGCCTTCCATTCTTCAAGCGGTGAAATATTTGCTCATGCTGCCTCTCAACCCGATTGTGATTAGAAGTTACAAGAAAGCTTTCTTTCCATTTGAACCATAGTTTTGATTCTTGTGTCGGAAATCGCCAATCATGCCACTTTCTTGCTACCCCACTTGAGCATTGCCTCATATTCATCACCAAACTTTCAACAGATAGGCAGGTCCTTCATAAAGAGGTATCCACACTTCTGGGTTTCTGGACGCGTCGTTAAATGTGTGTGGGCGTATAATTCGGTATGGTTATGAGTGGTTTGCTTATTATGTTAACGCGGCCGCGACAGTCTTCGTAGCGTACCATGCTGAGAAATTTGCTACTGCTGGCATGCAATGACACGCAGCATTGCTGGCAAATAATAGTATAAACTTAGCGAATGACGGATGTGCTTTCGGCCGGTGCCAACATCAGCTTGTTGAGCATACACTGCGGAATGCTGACATTTACAGAATCTCGCTTCAGAAGTTCCCTTATCGACACTGAGGCTTCACTCATGAATTGCATAATCTCACCTGTAGTGAAGTGTTCGGAAAGATTAACGGCGGCTTCATCCTCGGCTTGATGTTTGTTGAGCAGCAAAGTGTAGCTGCGGTTCTCCAAAAAGGTCACCCAAATACTCCTTTTTTTTTTTCGACGGCTTCATCAAATTATTTAACAAAAACCGCACGTAATAAATTCAGGAATCAAGCGTCATGCCACCATTAATCAATTCTTCATTCTCTTGTCTGCCCCTGCCAGGTTTGCATTTATTTGGTCGTTGTGTTTTTATCATTCTGGGCCAGCTTCATTTATGCCGCACACAACTCTTCAAAAGAATAAATGCAGTTAAAAGCCTGCGCTAAAGTCTGCGGATGGTGGTGAAGGAATTCTGATTCCACTCGGCTTCCGTTGTGTTCGAATATTCGAATTGTGTTCCGTTGTGTTCGAATATGCGACCGAAATATTCGAATTACGGTCGCATTGCTCCATTTCAATGGGCGAACAAGCATTCTTAATATGTATAATATTTATTACACCAATCAGGATAGCCTTACCTGCATCCAACTTAACTGCTTTTGGTCACTTATAAGAATATATGGGATCTGGTTAGAACTGCGGCTTACTGAGTGTGGCAACAAATTAAGACGCCATCACACGATCACAGCGCGGGCAGCTATATGCCATGGAAATAAGCGAAGACAAACTAACATTGCCATATATCATCACATCTTTTTCTACAGAACTCGTACACGATACGCACAACTGCTTTCGGCGGGCAAAAGACAAAGTGTAGTTAATTCACTTTTGTCAAATAAATTGAAGTGCTGCCCCGCCCCCCTCATTATCATCATAATAATCATCAGCAGTAGCCTATTTAGGTTCCACTGTAGGACGAAGTCCTTTCTCAACGACTTCCAGTCCACGCTATCATGAGGGAGTTCGTTCCACTTTGTGCCCGCAAACTTCTTGATTTCATCGCTCCATCTAACGAATTGCTTGCATCTGTTGCATTTTCCCTCTCTTGGTATCCATTTAGTCGCTCTTGCTGTCCATCTGTTAGCTTTCCTGCTCATAAGATGTCCTTCCCAGACCCAATTATTTCTTTTAACTGATATGATAATGTCAGCTTCTCCTGTGTGTTGCTCGATCTATTCCGCTCGTTTTTCATCTATAAGCTTTACACCTATTATTTTTCTTTCCATTGCACGTTGCGTGCTCCTTAGTTTCATCTCTAGCTTTTTCGTTTTCCATCACGCTTCTTCACCGTACGGTAGCACTGGGAGAATGCAGTGCTTGTATACTTTCCGCGTTGGAGACAGTGGCAAGCTTCCAGCATAGAGTTTCCTGTTAAAATACTAGAGGGAAATCTGGGAGTTTCATACAGGGCGTTAAGCCAGCATGGGAATGATGGGTAGGACATGGATTTGCCTAGTCTTCGTTCTTCTGGCTTCACATGGCTTTTCCACTTCAAAAAAATTGGTCGTTTACGACAAAATATTACACTAAAACGGAAGACTTAGTAACAACTATGTACGTGCGCATGTACTACTTGCTTTTTCGCGGTTAAAGAAATACTGAACGCCCAGAAATTTAGCAATATTGTGCGATATGGTAATGTTGCCTCCTCTACTTGTGCCGAGATTCAGCGGGGTCCATGAATGTTTAAGCTCCACATATAGTTGTGTTCGGACTTAAAGATTTTTGCTCTTGTAAGTGACGTACTAACATTTTCAAGTATGTAAAAGGTAGCGGCGTCTACTACGTCTAACAAACGTGTTTTCACTCGCTTCTTTAAGCGCAGTGCAAGTGCTCCACTGCCTTTTTACAAACTATGCGGGTCTAGCCGCTGCGCGAGGCCGTAGCAGAAGCGCAGTATCGCCCATCGTATGGCGGTTAGTTTTGTGCAAAAACGTGACGTTAAATAAGCAACCGTGCCATTAAACTCCGTCGGAAACTGCTCCTGAGCTTTGATCTGAGCTGACTTTTTGAGCGTCGTCTGCAGGCGCGTCTGCCTATCGCCAAGTGGGTGTCTACTACGCACGATAACTGTGCGTCTGCTTGGAGCATTCTGTCAGCGTTGAATTAATAAAACAGCGGAATCAAAATGGTGCACTACAAGATATACGGACGGCCTTGTCACAAGGGATGTACGTAAGCCGTGAAAGCGACACCCTACACTTAAGATTCTGTCGCACCTGATACGAAAAAAAAAGCAGCCAAATCGCATAGAAAAGGTTCGCGAGACACAGCGCTAATATTTCTAAAGTGGGTAAAATACCACTGCAAATAATGTGTATCCATACATCAACAAACGCGACAACGAAACAGACTGTACGGCACCTCATCATTGGAAACGATTTTAGTACATGCGACAGTCTGATGTTCCCTAGCGGTAAAGCGTACACTACAGCCGCTGCCTTCGTCGCGCAATGAAAAAGTGTAGTAATGTCACTCGCGGCATTAACGCTAAAAAAAACAGGAATAAACAAATCCACCAGAACGTTTGAAGACGCGGGCACGAAGACTAGACAAATCGATGTCATACCCATCATTCCCATGGCATCTTCACGATCGCAGCGCCAGTTTTCCCTCTAGTATTTTAGTAGAAAACTCTATGGTTTCCAGTGCTGATTTCGTAATGGATTCCAAATGCGCTCTAGCCTATCCTTGTTGTACGGAAAATTTCTTTTTCATTATTAGGTGTTCCTCTTACTAACTGTCCCACGTATGCGTGTTCGTTTACACATTGTAAGGGTTCACTGTTGACTTTAAATTCCTGTTCCTTAGCTAGGCTATTCAGAATAACTTTGCTCTTTCGCCTATTAATTTTTAGTCTAATTTTAATACTTTCCCGGTTTAGGTGATCAATCGTATTGTGTAGTTCTTCTCCATCATTGCTAAAGTGGGCAATGTCGCTTGCAAATCTTAAATTGCTGAGGTATTCTCCTTCTATTCGAATTCTCTTTTCTTCCCAGTATAGGTATTTAAACATTTCCTCTAAACATGCAGTGAGTGGCATCGGGGAGATCGTGGTTTATTGTTTCACATCTCTACCGATCAGGATTTCTCTGATTCTCTCATGTAGGTGTAGTGTGGCTTTTCAATCTGTATTTTGTTTATGGTTTGCACGTCTATGTCAGGTGCCCCTTGTCGACGAAAACCTACTAGAAATGCTTGTATTTCTGTGGAGTCAAATGCTTTCTCGTAGTCTTTAAACGCCATATAAGGAGGTTGTTACATTCAGAGCACTTCTAAATTACAAGGTTTATGGCATCACTGTGTCCATGTCGAGTAACCTTTCCTAAAACCACCTTGTTGTCTCGGTTGGTTGAAGTCGAGCGTTTCTGTTATCCTAGCGGAAAATACTTTCTTAGATAGCATGGATATTGCTGGGAGTAGGCTGATTGATCTGTAATTCTTCAACTCCTTCACGTTACCTTTCTTGTGGCTTAGAATTATATTAGCATTTTTACAACTTCGTGGTACACTACGTGCTTTGATACATTTCGTGAAGAGCGATGCAAGTTTCCTAAGTATGTCTCCTCCGTATTTAATTAAAGCGGCTGTTAGGCCGTCTTCCCCTGCTGCTTTACCGCGGGACGTCTCTTTGACAGGATTCTTGACTTCATCAGCGGGTATAGATGGAATTTCTGTGTCCTCCTATGATTCTACTTCTATTAAGGTAGTATGGTCTGTCTGAGAGCGTAACAGTTCAGAGTAGAAATCTTCTGCTACGTTTACTGTCATTGAAATTGTTGATAACTTTATCTTGTTTATCATTTAGCGCATGCATTTTGTCTTGTCCTAAGTGCAGTTTCTTTCTGACCGATGTAATGCTGGTGCCTTTCTCTATTGCTCTTTCAATTCTCTCATATTAAAATCTCTTACGTCTCTTTGCCTGGCATTACTGCTCAGTTTTGATAGTTCTGCGTATTCTGTTTTATCTTTTGACGACGTTACTTTCCTTATGTCGAATTCTTTTATCGAGTCCTTGGTAGATTAGGACTACTTACTTGTTACATGCTTTGCCACTTTACCCCCAACTTCTATCGCTGTTTCAAGGATTGTTTTGGTTATGACTTCGTTTATTTAAATCTTGAAAATCTCTAATCTTTTGGCCTAGGGCCTCGTACTTGTTCTTTAGGGCGACTTTGAATTCTTCGTTCTTCGCTCTGACTAAATTCCTCGGTTTCACAAATGAATGTTTTCAGTTGTAGTTAAACAGTGCGGTCCCTAAGAAGCGAAAACGTACCAGAGGTCGTGGTGTGTTCGATTTCCCACGTCCAGGCTTTTGTGGTGAGTTCACATTACATGTGAACATGGATAAAATTACTACCGTGGCGTATTCAGCCGCCTGTGGCCGTGCAAAACTTGCGGAGCCTAATAATACAGCTAGACTCATAGTCGAAGTGCGCTTTCGGGACATCATGTCATGGCAAATATGAGTGTCACGAAGAGTTCAAGTTAGCGCGAAATACACAGGGACACAAGAAACGAAACAGAGAGGACGGGTGCTACTACCAACTGTTTATTGTGAAGGTAACCCACCGGCGTATATATGCGTCTTAAAGGGACTGTCTACCGCCCTTCATCGCTCTCCCGTTTTTTGGCTCAACAGAAAGCGTACCTTTCGAAGTGTCCCAGCGTGCAGTGGTTTCTCCAGAATCTCAATAGAAATTATTAAAACACAATTTTTTTCATCCACGAAGTCGCTCCCTTCCTAGTGTAGGCATGCCAGCAACACTGGGTACCACGCATGATGCGTCGTCGTCTCCCTGGAAACCGTTTCGGGCGCGGGAGGCATCTCAACGCGAACCGGCTTCAAGGTAGACATTCCACAGGCGACGACGAGGAGGAGAGGCGAGGGAAAGTCGGCGCGCGGGGGTGCGTCTCGGACATGCAGCGCCGCATGCATGACAAGCGCAGTACTACGCGCCTCCGCAGGCAGACGAATTCGAAGGCAGCGCCACATGCGCCACCCCGAAAGCAGCGAAAAAAAGAACAAATTGCTCTTGCCCGCTATAACAAGGTGTCTCACAGGGTGAAGTACGCATGTAAGACATACATAATAGTTTTTCAGCAGAGTATGCATACCTGCGTGGGTTGGTTCTCGTACACTTGGAAAATGACGAACACGCTGTTGGGTGTCGCTAGCGGCGTTTTTTGCACCACTTTCAGAGCGAAATTAAAAACATATTTCCTTTTCTGTGGGGTGAAAGCGTGCTCGTTCCCGTAAATGTGACGCACGATCTGCCCAATTTTATCACAATCTTAAAAAATTTTCGGCGCGGTAGACAGTCCCTTTAACGCATGCGCAACAAACACTTCAAGAAAGAGCCGAGGAGCCAAAGATTAACAAGGATAAATCAGGCAACGGTCTGCATTGGACGATATTCTAATGAATTCAAATTTATCGAAGCCGCGCTAATACAGATCTGCTCGTGTTCCTTAATATGGAAGGCTTCTAACGCCAGCCGAGCTGTGCACCTCCTGCTTTTGCCTAGGATTCTTGTCTCCTTGAATCTAGGCCCACACTCCCATGCAGTTACATGCGCAACTAAATGTGCATGCTTGTCTTCCCTCTTCTTTACCTTTACAGCATGCTCCCTAAGACGATCGTTCAGGCATCTTTCAGTTTGGCCGATGTGGATCCTCCCGCAGGACAATGGCCGATGTAGACCCTCCCGCGTTAGAAGCCTTCCATATTAAAAAAAAACGATCAGATCTGTATTAGCGCGGCTTCGATAAGTTTACATTCATCAGAATACCGTCTCATGCAGACCGTTGCCTGATTCATCCTTCTCAGTCTTTGGTTCCTCGGCTCTTTCTTGAAGTGTTTGTTGCGCATGCGTTAAGACGCATATATACGTCGGTGGGTAACTTCACAAAAAACAGTTGGTAGTAGCGCCCGTCCTCCCTGTTTCGTTTCTTGTGTCCCTGTGTATTTCGCGCTAAGTTGAACTTTTCGTGATGCATATCCAACTAGCCCAGCAGCCCGTCCTACTAAAATATGAGTGTACTTATTGGTACAAAAGAGAGGCATACCTACGTGGTAAACCACATCAGGAAGTTAAAAAAAAAGAAACCAGAAAGTCTGGTCGACCCTTTTGTCATAGGCATCTCTATAACACGAAGCTGAAACCTGCCTCCGTGAAGTTGTGGAATGCCTCAGCGGCAATCGGGCGATTCGAGGGACGGGAGATGTGTTCGGTACTGTGGACATGGGAGCACGTTACATGTAGCACATCAGCTAGACACGGCACATGGATCCTAGACACGGCACATGGATCCTAGACACGGCACGTGGATCCTCAACGTTTCTACACAAAGGAAAGTTCTCGAACAACTCACATTGCTTCAGAGATACTCAATTGCACGCCGCAAACCGTGCCCAAGGCAGTCACGAACAAGGAGCCCGCGAAGACATTGGTGTCTTGCCAGCGCAACCAAATGGTTTGTCAGCAGATCTTTTAGGGGCGAAGCACTTTACCTTGCGGCGGCTTGACGGTGTGTGGCTGTGCACCCAGACAGTGCACCCAGACAGTGTCGTCTGCTGTCGTGAGAGAGAGCCAACGGCACGCGTTGACTATTGAAATGCGCCTTCTGTGATGAACGAGGAAAGCTTGATCTGCGGTAGCACACACAGTAACTCTAGCTTGAAGCAAGATACGCTAGTTTGCGCTAGCGAGGTGGGCTAGCAAGCACGCAAGGCAACTCTAGGGTGACGCAAGCTCTAGTTCGCAAGGTACGAGACGCGCCATCACCTGCGAGAGACAACGCTGACACACGCAGCGTCTGCTAGCGAATTTCTTGACTGAAAAAAAAAACAACCGACTGCTCATGCTGCACAACCGCTCACGGGCCGAACCAAATATGTGCACTGGATCTTGACCTCCGATGTAGTTCCGGTGGGAGATTTCTCTTGTGCGTAGTTGAAGCATAAGGATTCGCCGCGTGCGCGATAACTAGATGTTTTCCGGAACTCAGCACGATCTACGACGTGAGCGCAAGAACCTCATAAACACTGCAAGCATAAATGACAGCGCGTCTGTAAACATACACACGCATTGTCACTCATTTACATGCATGATCGGGCAATCCCTTACAAAAGTGCCATATGTGGGGATATCAGGAATTGGGCATATGTGGCTATATATAGCATATTCAAGTACTTGGCCGCATTTGGCCCAACCGTGATAGCAGCAATATGGCAATGAAATGCCAACACAAGGAATGCCACGTAACACTCTGATGCATATTGGACAAATACGATCAAATATGGACACGTGCCATATATAGCAAATATGCATATTTAGCCATATATGCATATATGACTGTATATGGCAAGTGACCGTACATGAACCTATTTGCCCAATGCGCATCAGTGTCTTGCATGGCATTCCTCGTGTTTGCCTTTTATTGCCATATTGTTTCTATCATTATAGGGGCAAATGCGGCCACGTACGGGAACTGCCATATATAGCCGCATATGCCCAATTCCTGATATCGCCACATATGGCATTTTTGTTAGGATGTCACGGATGATTTACGGTAACACCGAACATTCCCAGTGCTTTGTCCGCTCGTCACGCTTCCTTCCGTGGAAATGCGTGAATTTTTATGAACACATAGCCTACTCCATTGAAAGGTTCGTCAGGTGCTTATGGTCGGCCATCTTTGCGTTGCTTTACCGACCGCGTCTGTACTTGGCCCTAGGAACGCGCCCTGACGATGCTGCCAGGCGGTAAATTTCGCGGCAATCATGGCGCGAATACTACTGCAGCGCCAACTGCCGTCCAGTATCAGAACGACAATCTGTTTCGCGCTATCGTTCCCGGATGGAGGTACCGTCACAGCGAACCTAAGTGAAGAGAGAGTGCAATGAAAAAGAAGCACTGTAAATTTAAGAGTAATTTTTCTTTTCAACGCAATTATTAGCTTGTTAAACATCTTTGTTTTAATCGGAAGACAGTTAACTGAAACTCATAAAAACGCTGTAATAAAGATATAAGGCATGCTTATTCCCTGCCTGAGAAATGCTGCGGAGATCTATCGGTAGAGCTTACCGGTCCTGTTCTCAATTACGTGGTGAATGCAAGTACGAGTCCAAGCGGGTGATGCTTTTTCATCGTAAATGTATATCTATTTCATCAGACATCCACTTCCATTACGGAAGGACTTCACAGATATCGTAGTGGACCCCGGCAAAAAGCAGTTGCGTGTTCAAATAATGCCGCGTAGTTTGGCTACCTCAAGTACCAAAAGATTGCTTTCAAAAGCATGCAGGCATTTGTGTCTTATAAATTGTTTGGGAATTTGCGTCAAGGCTTTTTTAGCACACACCTATCACATCTACACAGCCTGGTACTAGTTTGCCTGCTAAATCACGATATGCGAAGGCACATCTCCGGCGTAGAAACACTCTATCGTACCGCTATATTCCTTCCCTCCGGATGAATAATAAAAACTACGAATTATATCCATCTATCTATCTATCTATCTATCTATCTATCTATCTATCTATCTATCTATCTATCTATCTATCTTACCGCCAACGTCTCTGTGCACTACTGGTCGTATTGTATACTCTGTATGCACCAAGAAAGAAATATAATGGTAATAATTATTGACCTAGAAGGAATGTTCATCTTCACATGATTGTCGTCATATATCTTATATGTACATCACGATTAGCAATAATAGAATCTCAGCTTGTGCATTCGCGCGTTATCATCGTGCTTGTAGCGACACCGGTAATTAAATTACAGGATTACAACCTATATCACTGAAGGACGAATAAAATCAAATGCAGAAAATTTGCTGAGAACACAATTTTCATGCGACATGGCAAGCAGGTGCATCAGTGACAACCGATAGACACCACCGTTCTTAATCAACGGAGGTGTCCCAACACATGACAGGGGTGTAGAAATCGAGGGTGTATACCCCGAGTACCAACTAACCGCACTACAAGTCGTCTTTTGCTCCCGTTTGCACGGGATACACGTAGCAAAGAAAGCTACTTTATAAGTTGTTGTTCCGATGCTGCTTGTCTGCCATTAATGGCGGCTGTAGTTCACAATGAGTGGCATTATAGCAATTCAAGAGACAATACCGAGCGCTACGGCATGTGCTAGGCAACTAAGGTAAAAAAAAGAACGAAGTTAGCTCCACACCTTGATTGGCCCACGTGAGAATAAACCTGCCTAACCCTTCCAAATGAACTTAATTTGGCCTTCGACTGCAAGCATATGCAATGGTATCAGTTAGGTGCTTCAGCCCGCCGTTGCTGACCGGCGTCTAAAAAAACGACGCGAATTACATGTGTGTCAGCGCAACTCAGCGTGCATTCATTTTGGAAAATTACATAGGTCCATGCAGCAAAGTGACTACCGGCACTACACTTTATATTAACCTCCCTTGGAACGCAAATTTCCTCTCGGTGTGTCTGAAAGGCTACGTTACGCAAGAAATTCTTCAATTCACCTAATGCAGATATTTTCTACTTGGAAACTTTGCCTAGTTGGAAACATGGCGGCGCACGTGTGGTCCCTGTCGAATGATGTAAAAAACATCGATGGTCAGATTGTGTACAATCGGCCGCATTTCTTTCGTAGAAAGCGCCAGAAATTCGGCAAGTACATGGCATACAACAGGCCCCTCTTTACGCGCGGGCATAAAAACCAGAACATTAAATCTCCTTTGCCACCATATTCGGAAGCTTCTCTTTTTTTTGCTTTTCAGGCATGCGATGCCAAGCAGTTTCACCTCAACCTAGACTTCGGCCTTGTCGCCTACGACGTGGACGCGGATCGCGCTCCACCTTGCAAAGAGCTCGGTTTCAACACGCAACTCGGCATCTACGGCCGGGTTCTGAAGATGCGCGAACTGATGGACTTTTTGCGGGCTAAGTACAAAAAAAGAAGCGACAATTCGGTTTGCAAAAGGATGTTCGCCACATAGACATAGGATAGTTTTCTGTGAAGAAAATGAAAGGCTGCATCAGGCGCTCCTGTGCAGAATAATGCACTTCTTCTCATTGACCTATGCAAATGTTTGATATATATTATAACATTGTCTTCTTTGACTTGTTCCTTACTATGCACGCTCATCTCGGAGAAAACGGTTTTTTTTTTCTCACAACTGCCTTTCCACTGCCAACCAGCTAAAACGCACTACGATGTGGTCTGCTCCTGCTTTCATTATGAGTAGCATATCTCTGACCAGAACGATGTATTTCGCCCGTACGTACGTCACTCACGGTCGTTGTAATCAGGGCGGTTTATAAGACCGCACGTAAGAGGCTGATATTTTCTCTCATTATGAGCCTGACAAAAGCTGCAATAGGAGGCTGATGTTTGCCGACAGCGACATTAACACACAACTGTCTTGGAGAATGAAGCTCGTTCCTTTAGCCACTTTACGAAACATGTGTGATTCATCCTTCAAAATGGAACTCTGTGTTGATTGTCCCGCATTCTAGAATACGCTTTCGGACGTTTCCTAGATTTGCGTAGCGCGAAAGGCTTGCTGTCGAGCCAACGAGCCGTTATCGCGGTCTACTAGACAGTCCTATCAATTTATGTATCGGGAGTGCGATGCCTGAACGATGCACCTTCTGATGGATTCCTCACGTAAGCTTATTACAAATTGGCCATCGCTGTTCTGCAGACCATCCTAATGCATGAATTGCAGGTGCACTCCTGATGCACAGGCTTCTGATGTACTCCTAATGCGCTTCTCTAACGCAATCCTGATGTCGGCTTATTACATATTAGCCACCACTTCTCTATGACCTCGTAATGCAACTATTGCGCACGCAACACGGACCACATAGAAGAGTACACAGGACTAGCGCAGACTATCAACTGACCTTTATTCATTGAGGAAAAACATATATATAGTCATGACACGCACCTCACAATCACTGCACATGAGCACAACGGCATGTTGTAATCTATTACATAAAAAATAAAAACTTGAAGTTTTTATTTTATATGTAATAGATTACAAAATGCCGTTGTGCTCATGTGCAGTGATTGTGAGGTGCGTGTCATGACTATATATATGTTTTTCCTCAATGAATAAAGGTCAGTTGATAGTCTGCGCTAGTCTTGTGTACTCTTCTGTGTGGTCCGTGTTGCGTGCGCAATAGTTGCATTACGATGTCAAACCAACTAGCCCGCCTGTCCGTTTCTATGACCTCCTTGTGCATGACTTTCTTATCGCCAATGTCGCGTGACCTTCTCATGCACCGCTAACGAAAGAGAGCCTGAGTAGCTCCTCCTGCGCTATTTTGAGGCATTCCTGATGACAACTCATATAGCTGGAGATTCTGATGAGATGCAGATGCACTCTTTTGGCGTGCCATTTTTTTTCCTCTTACCTGTTGACAGGAAAGCGAACATCTCTACTACAGATTGATCATAAAGACAGTAAGCAGAAGCACTGCAGTCGTCCTGTCATGAAAAGGTATTTGCACAACACAGGTGTATGCATGATTTTTAGGTGTTCGCTCGGCAAGCTTCTCATGCTCGAGCCTTGTCCGCTGGCGGCCGCGGCGCTCAAGGCGCCGCCGCCGCCTTGAGCTCACGCAGTGAGCACTCTTCGTTACCGCTCGGCCGCATGAACACCGCAAAAGCCACGACAGCAGCGCGGCTGGCTCGCGACTTTGCAGCTGCTGCACCAAAGAAGCTGATTGTCCTGCGGGCGGTGGCGTGTTCTACGTCAACCTACCTGATGCGGCTCAAGATCTCGTGTTGCCAATAACCAGCCAGAGCCATAACGGGGAGCACGCCCTTGTGAAGCTCTCACCCGGGTAGTAGTCACGCCATGTGCTTAGCACCGAACTTGTCAGAAGGCGACGTCACCAAGTGCATCGAGAAGGCAATGTATCAATACATGACCGAGTTAAAACATGGTCCCATCGTACTCGTAGGAGACCTGAACGTTCACATCATGCAAAGCAATTGCCTAGTCCAACACACCATGTCATGTTAATCTCTGCGATGCGTATCGTATGACTGCAAACGTCCCACCGCGATCAGGGGCACCTGTACCGATGGTGCGTTCTCGAACTTTCCATTGCGTCCCAACATCAATGATCCCTTGGGACCATGCTTTACTGATCATAAAGTAATATTCTTTAAAGGGATACCAGTCCCCGAGCTCGCCGAGGTACGCCCTTTTTGAACTTTGTGAAATAACATCGCTTGTTTATATATAATGTATATAGTCCATCAAAGGGTATATAGTGCATCCAAATGTAAATTAAACACTGCGTATGTAATATATGTATATATATATAACAACGTTGTCACGCCTGTATAGGCTGGTAGGAGATGTGTACGGAGGATTCGCGGGGTTATCTCTCTCGTTAAACATGAAGTGACCAACAGCACTACATGGCTGGACATACATCTAGACAAGCCTGCCGGGTTATAGATATGCGATTGTGTAAGGCGAGGGGTTGGCCTCTGCAGTCCGATGACGTGAGAGCAGGGCGAACGCGGGAAACTGGAATAAAAAGCAATCTTTCGTTGCATGCTTTAGGACTGAGAGTAAAGGGGAAGAGTGGGAAGGGGAAGTTAGAGAGGTGAGTGTGTTATGCATCAGGTGCTACAGAAGGCATTATCTTGAGATTTTTGACATTTGAGATTTGGTTTATTTCACCATAATCGATACAAATTGTAACAGTTAACAGGTTGAAAAAGAAAGAAAAAGTACCGTTTATGGTGAGGATAGCAGAGTAAAAGCTGCAATATCTCCAGCTTTGAGAAGCTCCCCCACCCCGATACAATACAATGGCAGCAACGTGCGGTACAGAAGGGGTTAAGTAAGGTAAATATTTGCACTCACATTGCAACAATGAAGATTATTTCCACACCACATGTATTCCACTCAACACTCAAGATGTATTCCATTAGAGAACAGGACATTAGAAGACACCATAGTTGAAATAGAATTTTTAGGCATTACACGAAGAGTATCATCTGTTAGCTTAAATTTGTTTAGTACACTGGGTAGACAATACTGCAGTAGTTGTGTCCCGCAGTTTGTACGCGGCCGTGGAGTGTACCAGTTAACAGTGTGTCTCGTTGTACGTGTAGATGGATTTAGAGTTAAGTTTGCTAATTTACGTACGTAACGGCTCTTACGGATTAGTTCTGTTCTAAATGTTGTGAAAAGGACAATGTTCATAGACAAGTTCAAGTTTTAAGATCTTAAGTCTTGCGAAGGATTCAGACGTATGTGCATTGTATGAAATACCTGAAATTGAACGTACTGCATTTTTTTGTGATATGATCAAGCTATGTAATGATCTTTTTAGTCCCGGTACCACAAACTAAATGACAATAGCGCGATTTTCAGTGAAGTATGGGGCTATATTTCTCGTGTTTTATTGGAGTCCTAATATATATGAAGTAAAGTATGCGTTTGGAAACAAGCAGTGCATTGTGAACCATTCAAAGGAGCTAGCTGTTTTCTAGATTACTATATTCACTAGATAAATGTAAGAGGAGAAGAAAGGTTTACACAAGGAAGGAATTTTCTGCGCATTCCCTGCACATGTCCATTAACACAAAGATTTAATGAAATTGCAGAAAAAAACAGTTATGGTAGTGCTTCTTGTGCACACCAAATGTGAACTGGTTTGGCAAAAGAATGTACCGAAATAACGGGTCCCCGATAGGTTAGGAAACACTCTTAGTGTACTTAAGGTGGCGTTAGGTCAGCGTGACTGGTATATATCAAACTTCGCAAAATGGCGCCCGTGGAGCAAGTATAATGTAATGGGGAGGGAGGAGCATTGTATGTGTATGTGGTTCGTTAGCGCTGTCCCTTGAAGTACTAGAGAAGTAACACCTTCTTGTAACTTCTTGTAGAAATTCCACAGAATACCAAACATTCACACATATGCATCGTAACAGCAAGACGGAAAGTATAAATTGCCAAATGGATTCTTGACGTGATAATGCACTAGCCTTTCTGTGACAAAATTAACAAAATATATATTGAGAGAAGGGCATTACCTGCAGTGCCCTGCTGCTGCTATGGAACTCGGGTGCTGATCCTGATGTCGCGGGACCGAAATCAGTAAGTGGCGTCTGCATTTCGACGCTGGCGAAATGCAGACACTGGTACGCGACCGTTAATATGAGCAAGACCAAGCCCCTTATCACTGATAGGTAGCACCAGTCACTGTCTCTCGTTTTTCTTAACTGTACGTCCACAACGGTCGCACAGTTCGCATGATGCTTGAGTGCTTGCTGGAAGGACGCTCGCTCGATCCTGGCCGCGGCGGTCATATTGTCACGGTGCTCAGAGATGAGGACAACGACGATCGCTAGGGAGACGACGAAGGCGACCTAGTGGGATAGCCTCTCACCCTGTGATTGGGCCTGTGCCGGCGATATCGCCGGTACAGAACGGAAGCGAGACTGCTAGGCGCCCGTGTACAGTGCGTTTTATTTCACACTAAAGCGACACTAAGGAGGAAAGTAGTTTTAGGTGCGAGGCAACTTAGAGTAGAGGCTTGTCCGTATGTACACATCTGTCCGTCATGGCACACCACAATTGCTATAGTGTGTGGGTGTGGGGCAATCCTGGCGGCGGTGCAGTCAGGCGGTGTGTGTGCACGTGTGGGCCGATGCTGGAAGCAGCGCACCAAGAGAGTGTCATCTGATGTCGTCA
The DNA here is from genome assembly GCA_013339685.2 of Hyalomma asiaticum. Lineage (NCBI taxonomy): Eukaryota > Metazoa > Arthropoda > Arachnida > Ixodida > Ixodidae > Hyalomma > Hyalomma asiaticum. The sequence goes on along the minus strand of CM023488.1, from coordinate 79,408,379 downwards.
GAGAGAGCGAACGGCGCGCGTTGACTCTGGAAACACACTTTCTGCGATGTCAATCGCGGTGGTGTGGCGGATATGGTACTCAGCTGCCACCCAAAAAAAGCGGCTTCGACACCAGCTGCCGCGATCGCATTTTCGATGGACGCGAAAATGCCAGAGGCCCGTGTGCTGTGCGTTGTCGTTAAGGAACCCCGACGTCAAAGAACCCCAGGTGTTCGAAATTTCCGGAGCCTTTCACTACGGTTTTCCTCTCCTTTCGATCTATTTCACACCCTTTCCCCTCCCCCCATGGACGGTTAGCCATGCTCCCAACATGTCCTGCAGAAATTTGCGTTTTTAGTCCAACCAAAGTCATCATCACACATGCACACACCGTCTGACAGCACTGCCTCCACGATGGGCACACACCCACACACTATAGTAACGGTGCCGTGCCATGAGCACGGACAACGCACAACACACATGCCTCGACCCTAAACTGTTTCACCCCTAAGAAAGCACACGTCGGGAACGAGCGCTTATGTACATGCCTCGATGGATGGTTGGATAGATGGATTGGTGTTAGGAGTGTCCTTTTATAACGGGGTAGCAGTCGACGGGCCGCTAAGTTCTAGCGTCTTTACTCTACAAACATTTGTTTCTGGAATTACGAATATTTTCACAAATAATTTGTCTCCTAGCCTACCGAATTTGTCCATTGTCGCTGCGCTGAGAAGTAGCAATCCTACCCAGTATACCTTGTGTTTATTTCTCCTCCATTCCTTTGCACCAGCAATACCCCAAACGCTTTTTAATTATCTCTATCGCCAAGATGTTCAGCTTTCCCGTGCTATCCCTGAAACCCATGGCCTCCTAAAGGGTGGTGTCCACACCTACATCTGTGTGGACATCTGGATGTTCATTCAAAGTATGATCTGTTGTTTCCCCAGCTTTTTCACAGCACGTACGTGTATCCCCTTGTTTATTGAATTTCGCTCTGTAATTTGGGTTCTCAGACAGCCTAACCTTGATTCAAACAGTAAGGCGTTTCCCTTTGAATTATCGTAAAATTTTTCCCTTTTGATATCTTCTTTCACCTTTCTACAGTTCCACAATGCCGGTTTCTTCCCATTACTGCTATCCAATCCGACTTCACCGCCCCTCTGACAGATCCGTTTTATAACTGGATGTGTACTTACTGGCAAGCCACCTAGTTGTCTTCCTCCATTGTGAGTCAGCGTTCTTCCCGTACAAATATCAGAATGCTTTCACTGCCCATCTGCCTTCTTTCATCTTCCTTAATCTCTGTTCGCACCTAATTTTACATTGAGGTTCCCTTTCCAAAAAGGTCAGATAACATATCCCCCTTAACAGCCCACTGAAAGACGTCCGACCCTCCTCTGATTCGCGTACAGCATTGATTGTACATCGGAACTTATGCACGCCACTTAGCTCCAGAATGCAGGCCCAGAACCACCAACCCTTCCACCAACCGCGGATTACTTCGTACCTCTCGTAACCCCATAGCGCTCTATGCTTCTTTATTGCGGAATTCCTCTTTCCTTTAACTGTCATAGCTTTTTCTTGTACTTCTATGTAACTAATGCCATCATTTATCCATATCCCGAGGTATTTTTACTTTCGTACTCTGGGTGCCTCCTCGCCTTGTATTGATATTATCTGGTCGTTGCTGTCACTAAATGTCATCCAACCGCATTTTGTCAAAGAAAATAGTCCCAAATCTTCACTTTCCCGACCACTTATGATTACCGCACCCTGTAGATCTGCTTGGCTGTGTGCAAACGCTACAATATCGTCTGCATAAAATAAAAAAGAGAGCTTTTTTTGTACCACTGTATCTGCCTGTTTCTGTGACAGCTAAGAACCAATATTGCTCGTCCACAGTGCTTTCTCCATTCTCCTCATATAAAGCATGAATAATATTAGGGACATCGGCCATCCCTGCATCAGCCCCTTACCTATATTGACGACCTCCATTATACCATTACTCGCCACACCTCCCCATTCCACACATACTGTATGTGTACTATGTGAAATACTGTATGTGTAATATGTGTAATACTGTATGTGTAAGCGCAATAAGGTTATCATCTAATCTCATGCCAACTCGCAATTCATTTTGGAGCTCACGAAACGTATCATTATGCTCTGTCCATATGCGCATTTTTAATTTGATTGCCTGCAATGCCAACCCATAGAGTACTAATGTCACGGTCATTGGTCTATGTGAGCGATTGTTATTTTTCTCTTCCTTGCCCTTATAAACGTAGCTCATGCTACTTTGACGCCAACTGTCCGGTATTCGTCTGGCCTGTAAGCTTTTTTCAGTTCCTTTTAACAGGCCTTCTTTGCTGGTTCTTCCGAGCTCATTTATTACAGTAATGCAAACCCCATCTAATGCTATGGCTGTGTGTTTTGTAATCTATTTCTCCACCCTCTTCCAAATGAAATTTGCGCAGAACTAGTTCTTCCACTTGGTTTCACTTGCTACTGTTACACGTTGTAAAGGAAGGCTCGTCATTTTTCTGAAAGGAATCGGCTGTTACCTTTCGAATGTAAGTCACCACGTCGTACCCCTCCAATTTATTTCCTTCTTCATCCACAGTATGGCGCTGCATAGTTCCAGTTTTCTTACCTAGCGATTTTAAGTTGTTCCAAAAAATCCTAGAAGCGGCGTTTCCATGAATGTTCGACATCCACCATTAAGTTTGGGCTTTAATCTTGGCTTGAACCAAACTCTGTACCACACCTTTTTTCTCAAGATATGTTGGCCATCTTCCCTTGACTTCGTGTTGTGGCCACAGCTCCTTTTTCCTTGCCTATGTGTTCGGAATGCTTCCTGTCGATTCTCAATTACGTCCTGAATTTCTCTATTCCACCATCGCCTCGCCTTTCACTCCCCCTCCATCAACTCTTTCGTTCTCCTTCGTAATTTCTGTCGTTATTAGATGGAGAACCTCATTATAATCCCACACTTTGCATTTTGTTCTGCTCTCTATGTCCTCGTTCGTTTTGACTATGTTCCCAATTTGTTTTTTAGCTTAGAAAGGAGCTACGTGACTTATTTTGATGCTCTCTTTACGGTCTGCGTAGCCCTTTCGCAAATTTATGAATTTGTGGTCACTTCCCATGCTGCTACTCCCTTCCTTATCTATGCTTATTTCTCTCAACTTGTGATTTCCTTCTGTCATAAGGGAGTAATCGATTGTTGACTGCCTGCTTCCGATCTCCCATGTTACCTGCCTATTACACTTAGGGCTCATGTTCACAATATCGAGACTGTTGTTCGCAGAACTCTACCATATGTTGTTTTGGGAGGTTTAACGTCCCAAAACCAGCTCTGATTATGAGAGACGACGTAGTGGAGGGCTTCGGAAATTTCGACCGCTTGGGGTTCTTTAAGGTGCACTGACATCGCACAGCACGCGGGCCTCAACATTTCGCCTCCACCGAAATGGAGCCGCCGCTGCCGGGATTCCATCCCGCGACCCTCGGATCAGCAGCCGAGCGCTTAGACACTAGACCACCGTCGCGGGGCCAGAACTCTACCATAAACCTCCCGTTATAATCTGTATATTCATCCAGGTCTTACACATAAGAATTCATGCCTCATAACAGGATTATTTCGGCGCCTTTACAAAATTTCTGAATTATGCCATTCACTATCTCTTGATTTTTCTCCTTACAATTATTTCCGGTCCGCATTTACATTACAGCAAACATCGTTTTCTTCCCGCTTACCGTGTCGCATGTCGAAGTAACCCTACAACAGTTTGCTCGCCGATGAATTAGCATACTGACCCCTCCACCTTTTCTTTCTGATTTTGTCCTGTTCAACCTTTCCCGCACAATTTCTGTAATTCTTGGCTCGTCCAGTCGTGAACGTGCGTTTGTGTAACGGAGCACACCCGTATCTTTTCTCTGTTAACTGCTCCGCTATTTCTATCCATTTTGCTGTTTTTGCCACCTTAGATATTTATGTAGCATATTAAACTGCGATGCAATTTCTTTGTCTCTTTCCCCTTTGCCCTTCTCCCTATGTTATCAATCCTGATTGCCAAAGGGTCCCTCAGAGGTGGTTCGTCCCTTTCTGCCGTGGACACCGGAGGGGTCGTGTGCCCGCTATAAAACCTACTGCGCGTCCTGATAGACGCCCGCCAACCTCTTGCCAAAGCTTACGACCAAAGTGGATTCCACCTCTCTGCAAACCGCCTGATATGTGTACTTCTCTGCTTGTGTCGACTACCTCGAAGCATTTACCTCGGTTAGCCCGCCAGATCATTTTATCGGAACTGACGACTGCTCCTTGCAGGTTTCTGCCCTTGAAATGTTCCTCGGGGACCATGCACACCACACTTTGCCCCTCGGCGACCATTTCCCGCAACTCATCTACTCCCTGTGTCAACCACTTCTCTATATCTGGGATTCTTCGGGTTAACAGGTTGTTCAGCCCAGCAGATATCACAACCAAGCTGCGCCCCTGATTTCTAAGAGTCAGCTCTTTCCTTGCCTGTTGCATTACTGTCCCCGACATTCTTCGTGGAAACCTCCCTATACCTACTCTTCGTTCTCCTTTTAGCATCTCCTGAATAGATTCTGAGCATCCAGCCAGGTTGGAGTCCTCCGCTGTTGTTACGTTTTCTAACTGACCTGTTGCCTTTGTCTGCTCTGGATGTTCGGACAGACTATCAATGTGAGGTTCGGGTGATCTTTTGTCCGCTCCCTCTTTCACCAGAGCTTTCCCGTAGCTAGATCCTCCCCTCCTTCTGTGCTCCTTTTATCGAGGTTTTATGTGGAGTCAAGGACAATCCCTCCCCATGAGAATCATCTGACTCTTTCTTATCCTGCATGGCAACCGTCCAAAGCTGCTAATCGTTTGCTTTGAGCCTTTCGCCCATCTCCATTCTCATGTGGTGTACCTCCTCTAAAGCATCCGCCACCTAACCTAATCACTTTAAGAGGGCTGTCTGGGTTTCCTCCATTCGCTAGAATTTCACGATAATCGCACACTGGCTACGTGACACATCTACTTCGCATGTTCCATCATCTGCGGAAACTTTGACTTCCATGCCACACTTAGTATACCTGAGCATTTTTTTCAAAGTAACTTGGGCAATGAATGGTAACATACTCGTCGAAAATTAGGCCTCCGAAAAAATTACCACGCGCACTTCATGCGGTTATTAGTGGTGTAACCCTACACTCTTCTATGCTTCAAACATATACTTTGCTAATTTCTGCATACACCGCACTGAAAATGCACGTATACAATAAATCAGTAGATTGCAGACGTACTGCAAACAAAAAGGTCCCAATATATCCTCAATGTACACAAGCAGTTCTCCCGCCTGGTGCGACAGCGTGCACAAATAAAATCACGAGTAAAAGTGGCCTAAATTGGCACTGTTAAAGCTGTTCAGTTTAATTCCCCCGACCAATCTTCTGATCACCTAATACAGCCTTCTCCAACTTGCACAAATAACAGAGCCAGTAAAAGTAGACCACTTGGTCTTGAAAAAAGAAAAAGAAGAAAGGCAGACCGGTGCTCGGGGAAATGCTGGACAGACAGAAAAGCGCAACCAGAAAAAAGACTACTTTCCTCTTCTACCTGCCAAAAAAGGTAAAAAGAAAAAAGAGCAGGCATAAAAAAAGAAAACACTTATCCAATTCAACCTCACACTCAAACGATAGTAACTGAAAATACCGGTCACGTGTTCTTGACACGAAAAAAAATAAATCCCGTACGCGGCAAATTACTGGAAACAAGGATATGCCCAGCAAGGAAGAAAAGACTGCTTTCCTCGACTGCAAGGAAATATCATGAAGACACACTTATCAACTGGCGTCTTTCGCGAGCATTGGCTAAGGAAGTCTGTCCCCTGTGACTACCAACTTGCTTCCCTTGTGCCCTTGTGCCTTGGTACTTGTGCACTGCAGCGCCCATAGCGGATTCCATGCAAACCACAGCTAGGGACAACGACGACGAGGGGGGGGGGGGACAAGGCTAGGCCCTAACGTACTTCGTCCCTAAAGCCGACTGCCCGCGCTGCACAACCGTTCACCGGCAACCCCTCCGGCCGCTCTGGCATGGGGCTTATCCTGTAACGTAGCGTGCGCGTTCACTAAAGGTAATCCGGAATGCTGCACCAATTACGACGTGGGAGCGCAGGTACCTCTTAAGGAGAAGGAGAATGAATGACAACGCGCGTGTAAATATACATACGCATGCCACTCATTTACATGTGCGAGTGGGGATTGTCACGGGTGATTTACGGTAACACCGAAGAATCCCCAGTGCTTCGTCCACTTGTCCTGATTCACTTCGTGGAGGTTCATGGATGTTTTCACTCATTTGTAGGATAGGTTTTCACAGTACCTAAAACGGCAAACCTTGCTAAGAGAAGACGCTGCGTTAGGTAGGAAATGTGCGAAATGAACATGAGTGTTCTCGAAACATAAGGTATGGTTCTAAACCACTAAGCGTTTATCCGGTGGAGGTCCCCTTAAGGAACCTCAGCTAATCAACATCTCAGGAGCCCTCCACTAATGCACGGATCGTGATCATACCGCAAGAAAAAACCGGTAAATATCTCATTTGGTGCTTATACCGGGCTTCAGTTACACCATATGAAGCTTTAAATACATATTGAAGCATGCTACGAAAATAGAGCGCTTTCAAGCTTCGTTATGCTATATTGAGCATAGCGAAGCTTCATGCTGCGGGATCCTGCAGGTCAGTTGCTTGTCGCAGCTCGTATACTCGTGCTTTAAATCTGAAGATAAGATTTTTGATCGTGCTTCTATGCCCTGGAGCCATTGTGCGACCTTTTGTTCATTGCTTTTAATGCTGGGTGGTGACATTCAATGTAATCATGGTCCTCAAAAATTTCAGCAATCTAAGGCACTTGCCGAAGTTTAAAAACAGTGCGTGATCTAAATCAACTGTCTATACGAATGGAGGGGAATCACAAGTCAATGCTAGACACTGTTTCGGGGCTAAAATCATAAAAGCATTCAAAGTCTACAGTGATATCCGATATTAGGGTGAGGCTAGAGGACGTAGAAACCCAGACAACCAACTTCGACAAATGGCAGAGTGAACTGGGTGAACTTCATGAAATGGTTGACCGCATGGCGAAAGAGTAAGCTACTATGCGCGCGCAGGTTAGACGATGCCAAAGATCACTCTCGTCGTAATAATCTGCTTTTCTGTAAAATACCAGATATTGCTACAGAAACATCGCCTCAACCAGAAGAAAAAAATTACAGCATATCCACGGAGTGAATGATGATGAGTGGGCGAAGCTCGGGATATTAATCGTAGATCGTGCCGAGTTCCGGATTAATTTAGTTAACGGGCACGCTACGAATCCTTATGGTTCAACTATGCGCAAGTGAAATCTCCGACCGGCACTTGATTGCAAGATCCAGTGCCTACATATATATATGGGTGGCCGGTGAACGGTTCTCCAACGCGAGCAGTCGGTATTTCTCAATCAAGAAACTCGCTAGGAGACGCTGCCTGCGCCAACGTTGTCTCTCGCGGGTGAGGGCGCGTTCTCCTTGTTTGCGAGCTGGTAGAGCGTTCATCTAAGAAAGAGCGTTTCCATAGTCAACGCGCTCTTTACGCTCTCCCTCTTTCTGTCTCTCTCTCTCTCACACAAGACAGCACGCGCCGAGGGCAGGAGGCACGCGCCGAGGAACAGGAGGCACGCGCCGAGGGCGAACGCGTGCCTCCCGGGAGATACTGCCGGTTAGGCCCGACGCGGGACAAGGTTAGACTAAGAGGAGCTTCGCCCCTAAAAAATTCTTACCCTCCTTACAAACAAGTTAGCACTCGGTGTCACACAAGAGCACATATCCCGTGCACATCGTATTGGTAGGTTTTTCCTGAGCAAGGCGCATGCACTCTTTGTTAACTTTGAATCGTACAAAATCAAAGAGCAAATCCTATCGAAACGTACGCAGTTAAAAGATAACAGAATTACTGTTACTGAGGATTATTGCGCAGCAACGTGTCATGTTTAAAGAAAACTTGTCGCCTCTGCGAAATCTCGGAATTTGCCCGTTAAGCTAAAATAAAAACTGGTTATCAATGGTAGGTACTATAGTTACAACGCCAACGATGACGCTGGGTATGAAATGACATTGAATGAGAGAGTGAGTGGCTCCGACGGGTCTTCTACCCAATATTTAAGGTCTGGCCGCGCGGTTGCGGCTGCACGCCGATAGCATGACGTGAGGGTCAAGTGTCCTGTCAAAAACAAAACAAAAAAGGTGTTGCTAACTAACATTCGTAGTTACTTATCGAAGAACAGTGAGCTGTGCAGCCTAGTAGGTGACTGTGAAGCTGATAATATCGCTCTAACCAAAACACGGCTGACTTCAGAAGCATCGAATTCCGAACTACTCCGATGTAACAAATCGTACAAGATTTACCGATGTGACCGCACTAGCAGTACAGGCGGCGGTGTTCTGTTGGCTACTAACAGGTGTTATAAGTCTTTTTCTATCCCAATAAAGTGTGACATTGAGTCTGTATGGTGATGTCTGAGCGTTAACTTCAAAGAAGTTGTCATCGGAGCTTGTTACCGCGCATCATCGAGTGTTCCATCATTTTGCGATAACCTGTACGACTGTCTTCCCCATGTAACAGTTCAGTTTCCGGCGGCATTCATTATCATCATGAGGGACTCCAATTTCCCGAGTATCTCTTGGTTAGGATCATGTCTCTTGTCGTTGCCATCTTCATCTGAAGCTGATCGTTTCATTGAATCATGCGCCGATTTCAGCTTGCACCATATCGTCCGTTCACCTACACGCGGCTGCAAAAACTACGTCATCGCTCTTGGACTTTGGTTCTCACGTCATCAACTGATCTCCTCTCTTCTGTGGTTCACTCACCAGGACTAAGTGATCATGATGTTCTACATTTTTCTATCTGTCTACGATTGTCAACTTCACGCAACCGCTTTCAAACTATTAGAGATTACAGAAGAGGGAATTTCGATGCTATTAACAGTGAGCCCTCAATATTTTAGATCAGTCCTTGACAAACTTCGACAAGCGTTCATTAGAAGAGAACTCGCAAATGTTCACGAGAGAAAAATAAATTAAGTGTACAATCAAATAATTCCTATTAACCGAGCTTTTTTTTTTCAAAAAAATATCACCGCCCAAGCACTCCGTACAAATGGTTAACCAGCGAAGCTGAAATGTGCGGCGCCGGTGTTTAGCAGTGGGTTCAACCCGACACAGACGTCGTAGCCGAAGCCAAAGTGCCGCTGGAGAAACTCTCGCTGAAAGCGGGTGTTCGCCCCGCGAACGCGCTCCCGCAATCATCACGTTGACGCTGTTCTGCCCGCAACGCTGCTTCTTCGGCGCGCCGTCGTTGCAAGCGTTTGACCATAGGTTTGACATCGCGAGCTAACATCCGTGGCCCACCCATGTGGAAGCTCTCAGTCGAAGCTGATGCGCGCGTGCTCGGCGCCACGGCTGCGACGGGATGGACGACGTCACTCACGGGCCAGCCAATGGCACGCGCGCTTTGGCACGGCGCGGAGAACGACGTCACTGGAAGGCGCAGCCAATGGAGACCGCGCGCGGTCCGTGGACGAGCGGTTTTTCGTTTCTTATAGCCATAAACAGCTTTCGCTGTAATAAAGCACCATGGTACAACAGATCGCTGAACCGTCTTTCCTACAAGCAAGAACGTCGTTTTCGCATTGCAAAGCGTTTGCAATCTCATCACAATTGGGAGGGCCATAAGAATGTAGCGTCCACTTATTTACCGGCATCGAAAGCCCCTAAGTCTTCATTTTTCAACACTACACTTCCTAACATGCTAAAAAGCAACCCAAAGGGTTTTTGGATGGCATTTCAGTTTAATGATGCGCAAACCATATCTCTAACCGCATCTAATGGCGACCCTATGCCCAATCAACAATCTGCAAACATTTTGAAGAATGCGTTCATTCAGTCACTTTCATCCTCGAGGTCCGGTAATGAACTACCTCATGTGAACCCTATAATTTTCCTTCAATGAACCCTATTATGTTTTAGTCCACAGGCATCAAATAATAATTAAGAACATAAAGCTTAGCTCGTCTTGTGGAGCGGATAGTATAACTTTGAAGTTTTTGAAAAACGGCATTGAGTATTGTTCCATCATTTTAGAATACATCTTTTCACAATCACTCCGGCCTGCCTCATTACCTCAGGATTGGAAGATAGGAAAGATTGTGGGAGTCTTTAAATCCGGCGAAACTCATAATCTTCTTAATTGTCGACCAATATCTTTAAATTCCATACCATGCAAATTGATAGAACTCGTTATTTTCGCTCATCTAGTTAACTTTCATGGAGATAGTAATTTCTTTTGTAGCTTTGAACATGTATATCGCAAGTCCTTCTCTTGTAAAACACAGCTGCTTTCATTTACTCATGAATTACACACTTACACACTTACCTTGACTCTGGCTTTGCCATTGACTGCGTATTCCTTGACTTCTGTAAAGGCTTTGGCAAAGTTAACCATCTGCTTCTCTTGTATGAACTAAGCGTACTAAATATAGACCCTGCAATCGAAAATTGGATTCTGCGTTTCTGCTGTCTCGGCTTGAATTTGTCACCACTAATGAAAGTGTGTCTGACATGGCGCTTGTTGAATCCGTGGTTCCTCAGGGGTCCGTTCTGAGCCCTCTTCTGTTTTCAATTTATATGAATGACTTACTGTATAACATCTCTGCACAAATTTGTTTATTCGCTGACGAATGTGTCTTATATCGCAGATTAACTACCATCTCCGATGTCACTAATCTACAGTCTGATCTAAACTACGCTCACAACTGTTGGGTCACATGGCGAATGGAGCTGAATATTAAAAAAACGCAACTGCATGCGAGTTTCACGTTCTAACACAGTATGCTCAACATATGTGATTAACAACATCATTCTCCAATCTCTCACGGTATACCGTTGCCTTGGCGTCCACATAACTAACGATCTGTCATGGAAACATCACGTCGAACACATAATATCCAAAAGTAACCGTACTCTGGCATAACTAAAAAGATATCGTTTTCTCGCTCCATCCGTACTACAATTACTCCTCAACACCACGTACATTTGTCCTCAACAAGAGTACAGCATCATCGATTTGTCATCCGTATCAATCAATATTTATTGACGCAATTGAAATAGTGCAGAATCGCTCTGTCCATTTTATACTAGCGAACTATCCCTGTAAATCAAAAGTCACGGAAATGAAAGCTATTCTTTACATCCTGCTACTTGCCATTCACCGGAAGTAAGCTCGCATTTCACTTTTTCATAAAGTATACTATCACGATGCCACTCTCCGATCGCTTTTCGTTCAACCACCACCATTCACATCTGTTCGTAGGGGTCATTGCCATAAATTCAAGATCTCATTTTCTAACACTATCACGTGCACACAGTCATTTCTTCCAAAAAACATCGCACGATTGCAATAATCAACCATCATCTATTGTGAACATACGCGATTGAATCCTTTTCAAACAAGCTCTAGTGAACATGATCTAGAGTTGTGCCATTTTTTCTCTTGTTGCTTGGTGCCCTGAGTTCATGCCCTTGTGTATTTACTTCTTATTATTACAGATTCGTGCCTGATTTAAACAAATGTGGGTTAAGTTTTGTATAACCAGTGTTTAAATCTGTGTTATTATTCACTTTTTCTCTTTATTGTACACTGATACTGTTTTGACTTGATTGATTGTTATGGGTTTTCTTTTTCCTTCCTTCCTACCTGTTTCCGCGTTACATATAATCGTGTTCTTGCCCCTCCCCGCTATAATGTACTGCATGTACTCTGAGGGTATTTCAAATAAATAAATAAGTAAATAAATAAAATATATATTCACCTGGGTAGCAGATTATGCAGCACAAGGGAGATGGAGTTTCCCATCAAAAAACCACTTTGCCGAACTTCCTTCCCTCAATTTTTGTTAGCACAGGTCCGGTCTGGTTGCTTCCTAACTGTGCCCCTTCTGCAATAGGAAGAAACGGTTCAACGCATTTTACGCGTTGTCGTCGCTTCAAAATCCAGCGGAAGAAAATCAACTCGTTATTTGCCAACTAAGCGTGGAATTTAGGGAAACTACAATGCTTTTGTTTAGGGGGTCCATTTTCGGGTAGTCACATGGATCACTTTCTAGCAGTAACGAAATATCTTAATGAAGCAAGAATAATTTTACCTTAAATTTCATCATTAGTGCCTCGCTACACCACAGATACAAAATTAACGGTTCGAATCCAAAGTCTTGACCAATTTGGTACGCGTCAACTTACAGAGGAGAAGTAGTAGAAGTAGAAGGAGAAGAAGTACTGGCTTCCACGCTCTAAAACCCCAACTTACCTGGTGAGAGTTGAAATCACCCACAAGGATTTTATCTTTACCGAAAATGCCACAGCAGCGTCTAATAGATTAGTACTTTGCACCCCTGCAGGAAAATATAAATTAACTAATTAACTAATTATCCTTTTTATTCATCAAGTTGTGGGATTCGCACTATATACCAACTAAAACGTAAGCACATCAGGTCTTGGCCAATCCCCCGAAGTGAGTATTTGCCATATTTGAAGGCTCATCATCATCATCATCATCATCATCATCACGCTCGCTCGCTCGCTCGCTCGCCTGCCTTCGGGGATTTCGCCAAGGATTGAGTAGTTTCAGCTTTTTTTCGCTATTAACTATCTCGTTGACGTTCTTATTAGCATAGAAGTGCGTGTTGTCCTAATCTAACCAGACAGATGCGCTTTCGTCACCCGGGCCAGAGGCTTTCCTCTGGTCCGCTTCTATCCCTCTGCAGGACTTGCCACTGGAGCTGTTTTTACGCAATGGTGTCTCATCCGTCGCTGTGGCACTCGTCCCGGCTAACGACGGTATTATCCGAATGAAGAATCCTAAAGTGATTCAGCCAGAACTTCGCTCTTCGTCTGCACATTATCAGAACATCACAGAGGTGCGACAGTTTGGCAGAGGAGGGATTCTCTGCTTCTCCCCTGACCAACTTGTTTGCAAGACCTTCTAAAGTGCTCAACGTTTGCAGGTAGTTCGGTGAGCGCGTTCATTCCAATTCACCTGGCATGCGTGAAAGGTCTTGTCCGCGGCGTCGATGTGAACATGACTCCTCAGGAGGTATTAGAAATGTTTGCTCCGGCAGGTGCTATTTCAGAATACCGGTGTGGAAGAGTGGTAGAGAACAGTAAAATTCCAACTGAGTCGGTCATACTTACCTTTGCAGGATCTACTCGGCCATCAGAAATTAAGGCTTGGCCCTTAATATACAGAGTAGAGGCGCTGTCTTCTCGTCCTCTTCAGTGTGTAATGTATTGGCGCTATGGCCACACGGTGAAAAGATGTAGATTTTCTGCCTGGTGCCGGATTTGTGGCGAGGATCATGTGACTATTGATTGCAAAAGTACTGATGAAAAGTGCTGTCTCTGCAATGACTCCCATCCCGCTGATTATGCTAACTGCCCGGCAAAATCAAGAGAGATGGGAATTTTAGAAATTGTACATCGCCGACGCTGCTCACGTCCTGAAGCTATAACTGAAATCCAAGCGCGATCACAAGGCTACGCTGGTGTTAGAGCCCGCCTAGCAGGATCAATGGAAGAGTCTCTTTCCGTGACCATGGCCGATGCGGTGGAAAAAGCTATAGAAAAAGCTATAGAGCACCTTGCTGGTAACCTTTGTGAGACCTTGTCGCAAATAATGACTAACCAGGTGGCCCACATAATGAAGACAACATGGGCTGTTATCCCAACTACTGAAGGGGCACAGTGTCTACAGCCATTAAACGAGGTAGCGTGGGATGCCACTTCCCAAGATGCCCAGAGTGCGGTCCTGTCAGTCGATGCAATCAAGAATCAGGCTGAAGACATTAACGATGGCGCGCAGGAGTTGGAGGATATGGATCCCCGAACACTGAAACGATTGAGGTCACCGCTGTCTAAAAAAGGCACGGCAGCCATTCAGTCTAAGAAGAAAAAATATTTGAAGGACAGCCTTTCTAGGAAAGATTTTACAGCAAAAGCTGTTTTTCGCGAGGAGAAACGAAAAACCACTCGTCCGTGGACCGCGCGCGGTCTCCAATGGCTGCGCCTTCCAGTGACGTCGTTCTCTGCACCGAACCAAAGCGCGCGTGCCATTGGCTGGCCCGTGAGTGACGTCGTCCATCCCGTCGCAGCCGTGGCGCCGAGTACGCGCGCATCATCTTCGACTGAGAGCTTCCACATGGGTAAGCCACGGATGTTAGCTCGCGATGTCAAACGCTTGCAACGACGGCGCGTCGAAGAAGCAGCGTTGCGGGCAGAACAGCGTCGACGTGATGATTGCGGGAGCGCGTTCGCGGGGCGAATGCCCGCTTTCAGCGAGGGTTTCTCCAGCGGCACTTTGGCTTCGGCTGCGACGTCTGTGTCGGGTTGAACCCACTGCTAAACACCGGCACCGCACATTTCAGCTTCGCTGATTAACCATTTGTACCGAGTGCTTGGGCGGTCCTTTCCATCCCGTCGCAGCCGTGGCGCCGAGCACGCGCGCATCAGCTTCGATTGAGAGCTTCCACATGGGTAAGCCGCGGATGTTAGCTCGCGATGTCAAACGCTTGCAACGACAGCGCGCCGAAGAAGCAGCGTTGCGGGCAGAACAGCGTCGACGTGATGATTGTGGGAGCGCGTTCGCGGGGCAAACGCCCGCTTTCAGCGAATTTCTCCAGCGGCACTTTGGCTTCGGCTGCGACGTGTATGTTGGGTTGAACCCACTGCTAAACACCGGGCCCGCACATTTCAGCTTCGCTGGTTAACCATTTGTACGGAGTGCTAGGGCTGTAATTTTTTTAAAGGAAGGTACCTTAAGCAAGGCTGTGGCTGAGGCCAATCTATTGCAACAATAGGATCGATAAAAAGCTTCATTGGAATTGCCGCTCTATTCTTTCTTCGAGAACAGACTTATTATATTTGTCAGCCAAATTCACGCCAGATATAATTGCATTACAGGAAACCTGGCTTTCAGGGCACCAGTCCTTTCAGCTAAATAAATATCGATCGTTCCGACTAGACCGCCCATCGAAGCGCGGAGGATTAGCATTCTTTGTTAACAACCGAATTAGTCTGAAGTCCAAAATTTCTTATAAGCTTATGTCACCTGAAAGCGAAATATTCACCTTGGAAGTATCATTGCCAGGTTGTCCGCCATCTTTAGTTAATTTATATTTTCGTGCAGGGGTGCAAAATACTAATTTATTAGACTCTCCTGTGGCATCGTTAGGTAGAGATAAAGTCCTTGTGGGTGATTTCAACTCTCACCATGTTAGCTGGGGTTTTTGAACCGATCAATTCGGCAAGCACCTTTGGGAGTGGTCAGTGGATAACAACTTGACTTGCCTTAATTCTGGAACTCCTACATATATCAATCATCAGTCCCGCTCAGTATTGGATTTAAGTTTTATAAGTCCAGGGATAACTAGTTCCACCTGGACCACCTTGGACTGCGGCACAAGCAGCGACCACTTCCCGATAATGTGTGAGGTTAATTGAACGATAATGCTGTCTCACAGCCGAGTTTTTGTTAATTATAATAAATTCAAAAATAATCTCAAAGCAGCGTTGTTTTCCTGCTTAGAGGATGGCGAAGATAATAAGGCTATGATGCTTAGTGCTATAATAAAAACATACAAAAAGCAGAATTCATTGTCCAATCTCCCAAGGGAGTTTCTTGTAGCCCTTGGTGGAATGCAGATTGCGCTCGTGATCACCGACGACGACAGCCTGCGTGGAAACAACTTTTATATAATCAATCCCCGAAGAATTGGTCAGATCACAAATTCCTTGCAGCTATCTTCAATCGAACAGTCGCTAAAGCTAAATAGGATTATGATAAAAGGCAACACGATTTCATTTCTAAACCAGAAAACAAGAAAGCATTATTTTGATATATGACAGCTCACAAAATCCTGCCACCTCCAGCTAATGTAGAATGTGTAATTCCGTCATCAGAGGAAATGACAAAATCTCTAGAACTAAGTGCTAAAGGACTGGAAAGCAGATTCACATCGACTATGTCTCAGGTCTTCAAGAAACCACCGCATACGACTGATTTCACAGAAGTCACATCTGCATAATTGACGGAGGTGATCAGATCCTTACCACCGTGTGCTCCACGCCCTGATGGAATTACGGTCACTATGATCAAAATTTTATTTGATCTCTCACCATGTGACATCTTAAACGTTATAAACTATTCACTAAAAAACGTCTGCATACCCCATGATTGGAAATTACCTAAAGTGATTTCAATACCGAAAAAGCAACGTTTAGGCTGCAACATCGAAAATATCAGGCCAATTTCGCTTACTTCTAATATGGTTAAAGGGATAGAACGTGTAATTTACCCCAAATTAGCCACTTTTGTGGAAGGTAACTTCATATTAAAGTCTTTTCAAATAGGCTTTAGATCGAACGGCTCGATATGGTGTGCGCATGTGGATTTAGAGAGCAGGATTCAACTTGCTCGTAAGCGAATACAGCATGCTGCGTTAGCCACGCTAGACTCAGCTAAAGCAGCATATGACAGCGTGGAACACGCAATTTTCCTGACAACCCTGGAGACCTATAATATTCCAAAATATTTGATAGCATGGATAGCAGAATTTTTGAGAGCTAGGGAATGCATTCTTTTGCTTTAAGGATGGCTGCTACTGTCCTAGATTAACACAAACTCGTGGTGTTCCTCAAGGAGCAGTTCTTTCTCCATTATTGTTTAACGCCCTAATGAGCTCCATCCCTAATTGTGAGGGTGTTCAACTTTATGTTTATGCAGACGATATTGCATTCTTTGCAGCCGACAGCGACATTCATTCACTTTATCAAAATTTGCAACGATACTTGAATACGCTTCATAATCGGCTTTGCGAAATTTGCATGTCCTCAAATGTTAATAAAAGTTCGATCCTAGTCTTCCTTTTAAGTGATCCGATTTCTATTTCTATATATTACAATCAAGAACTTATTCCCAAGTCAATTCTCTCAAATATCTGGGGATAATTTACGATGCAAAGTTAACTTGGATTTCTCACATCATCATTATCATCATCATCATCAGCCTGTTTAGGTCCACTGCAGGACGAAGGCCTCTCCCAACGATTTCCAATCCACCCTATCCTGAGCGAGTTGGTTCCACTTTATGCCTGCAAACTTTTTAATTTCATCGCTCCATCTAACCTTTTGCCTGCCTCTGTTACGTTTTCCCTCTCTTGGTATCCATTCCGTTGCTCTTACTGTCCATCTGCTATCTTTCCTCCTCATGACATGTCCTGCCCAGGTCCACTTCTTTCGTTTAATTGATATAATAATATCGGCTATTCCTGTCTGTTCTCTGATCCATTCCGCTCTTTTTTTATCTCTTAGCGTTACCCCCAACATTTTTCTTTCCATTGCACGTTGCGTGCTCCTTAGTTTTATCTCTAGTTTTTTCGTTATCCTCCACGTTTCTGCGCCGTACGTTAGTACTGGGAGAATGCAGTGATTGAATACTTTTCGTTTTAGTGAGAGCGGTAAGTTTCCAGTCATGATTTCGTAATGCCTTCCAAATGCGCTCCAGCCCAACCTTATTCTACGGAGAATTTCTTTTTCATGGTTAGGAGTTCCTGTTATTAACTGTCCCAGGTAAACGTATTCATTTACACATTGTAAGGGTTCATTGTTGATTTTAAATTCCTGTTCCTTAGCTAGGCTATTGAGCATAACTTTGGTTTTTTGCCTATTCATTCTTAATCCAATTTTAATACTTTCCCTGTTTAGGTCATCAATCATGTTTTGTAGTTCGTCACCATCATTGCTAAAGAGCACAATGTCGTCTGCGAATCTTAAATTGCTGAGATATTCTCCGTCTATTCGAATTCCCTTGTCTTCCCAGTGTAGACGTTTAAAGATTTCCTCTAAACATGCAGTGAATAGCATCGGGGATATCGTATCTCCCTGTCTCACACCTCTCCCGATCGGGATTTCTCTGCTTCTCGCATGTAGGAGTAGTGTGGCTGTGCAATCTTTGTATATGTTGTTGATGGTTTTCACGTATATGTCAGGTACCCCTTGTCTACGTAGAGCTTCTAGAACTGCTTGTATTTCTATTGAGTCAAATGCTTTCTCGTAGTCGATAAACGCCATATAAAGAGGTTGGTTATATTCCGAGCATATAAAATCTAAGGCTCAGCGTGCCTTAGGTGTGCTGTGCAGGTCAAGCAACAGACGGTTTGGGTTACGCAGCGACGCTCTCCTGATGTTCTACTGGATGTACAGCCGCCAACTTCTTTAACTCGAGTGCGCGAGCGGCGACCGTTTTGTGCGTCAGCGCCGCGTGGCGGAGCCAACTTGCAAAAGGCTCGAGGCTATGCGCTCGCCGACGCCGCGCACTTGGCTTCGACTGTCGTCTACTAGGCTGTTCTTTTTTACCCTTATCAGCATGATATCGACGCCCGTTTTCGGAACACCAGATACGAGCAAAACAATGCGTCTAGTCATGCTGTCTGTCCGTCTCAGTCAAGCAGATAAGGGCGTGCCTAACGCAAAAGAGAACAGCCTAGCAGGCGACGCTGGAAGCTGAGCGCGCGGTGTAGGCGGGCGCATAGACTCGACCCTTTTGCAAGTTGGCTCCGCGACGTGGCGCTGACGCACAAAACGGTCGCCGCTCGCGCACTCCAGTTAAAGTTGGCGGCTGTACATGCGCCCAGTAATGGCATTCAGTTGCGCTCTATTTTCAGGTTCCCCAGCTTACAAAGCTAAGCCGCTAGTTCTCTTGGAGCGTGAAGCACCGCGCCCTTGAATAGGCCTACCTAGACGTACAGCCAGTACTGTTCTATATCAAGAAGCTCGCTTGCCTACATTGTCTTGCAGATTCCGAATCCTAACTATACGAATATTCCTAAAATTGTATAGTTTTCCGCTCAGACGAACTGAATATGTGTTCATAAAGACCCAGACTCGTTTTTTCTAGCACATTCGCCCCCCTTCTATGCTCCACAGATTATCTTTGTCCAAAGGCAATTAGATAGCATAAGCGTTAACATTCCAGAGTTAATTACATCAAAAGGCTCAAATAAGGGGGTCAGGATTGAATATGATGATATTTTTCCCGGAAACGCTAAATTACTGTCTCCTAGGTACTTAAATAATCAGGTGCAAGACTATCACCTTGGGGAAGCACAAACAAATTACATAATAGCTACAGACGCATCTGTTTAGGGCGAAAAGGCAGGTATGGGGATCTTTTCGTCAACGCTTGATTGGTCCTTCTCACTGAGATTACCAGACCACACCCCATTTTTGCAGCAGAGCTTTAAGCAATCATTTTGGCGCTGAGGAAACTTCCTGCGGCTGCGACTAATGTAGTGGTTTTAACCGATTCCCATTCGATCTGTACTTCTCTTACATCTTCATCCAATTCACAAGCCCTACAGACGTCTTTAGCATTAGTTCCGCCACGCCTTAGCCTCGTAAAAATGCTGTGGGTACCGGGTCATTGCGGATTGTATTTAAATGAGATGGCCGACTCATTAGCTGGAGCATCTCTTCAAGGACCGATAATATCAGTTCTTCCAGCAGAGCAGTATAAAACAGCAATCAGATATAGAAAATTTTCTATTCATAGAGATTCAATGGAAGCTATCACAGCTTGTTCAGAATATGGACCTTTAAATCACCCATGGAAATCTAAGTGGTGTCCGTCAAGGCAAACGGAAGTAATTCTCAGCAGGTTTCGATGTCGTGTCCCCCCGCTAAATCTTTACTCACACAGGCTGGTTTGGTTTTGTTGCCCCTCCGCCATTCTGTAGTGAAATTGAAAGCATAGATCATTATTTGTTGGTTTGCCGCACGTACAATTTCCTCCGAAAAAGACTTCTAGAAATTCCGATCTGTACGTTGGGACTAAATTTAACAAATGAAGTAGCTCTATCTTTTGGTGCCTCAGCACTGGGTTATTGCCACAGGGATGTATTTAATGCTATGTGCAATTACATACACATGACAAATCGTATACGATTTTGACAATTCCTGTAAAAAAAGTCTATCGTAAAGACAGACTACTCTTCTCGTCAGTATTGTAAGACATAATTAAGATATTCTTCTGTATAGGTTTTGGTGACTCATCTGTGAGGTTTGAATAGCTCACATGCACAATTCGACTAAATACATTCCCTCTAAAACATCCTTTTTTTTCTCTATCTGTTCCTTTCGATCATTTCAAATCAAACGTAATCATCAAATAAATCTTGGCCAATCCCCCCTGGTGGGTAAGTGCCATAGGTCTACAGGACCATCATCATCATCATCGCTGCTCTGGCCCACGTTCGAACGGGCTCTTGGTCAGGGTCTCTCAGACGGTCCTATGTTCCTCGACTTAACGAAGGGCCCACCACAGCTTCTGCCGTTATGAGTGAGTATTATCTTCTTGTCTCCTGTATTCAACTGTGATATACCACTTCCCAACTTGTGCGCATTAGGCTACGCTTCATGGCGCCTGTGTCCCTCATGGTGCTTTTGTGATTATGCTGCTCGCCTGAGCGCCCATTGGAGGCAGGTTGAAACCGCGTTGCGTTTCTGATTGAGTCGATAATGATACAGGCCCGTGTACTGTGCATTGCCAATGCCCTTAAAGGAAGACGTGGTGGTTACAATTCCCGAAATCATTCACCACGGCATTCATTTCTACGCCTTCATTCTCTTTCATCTGCCACCACTGATACTGGACTGTGTTCGCGACCCTGGCTGCAGTAAATGGCGGCCCAATCACAGTTATTATATGTGGGTGTTCACTGTAAGAGGTTTCCGCAGCTCAGAGCTTTCCGTAACAAACTTGCTATACCTTCTGGCTATATTGTAGGTCTAAAGAGAATAACCGTGTTTTAAAAAGGCGTCATTAATAGAACTCAGCGTATGGTAGCTGGTTGATAAGAAATATTTTCACTTGCTTCTAATGAAAAAATGCACTAACTGCGCAAGGATAGCGAAGCAGCAAATGTGATGAGCACTTGGCTAGTCCGGGATTTACTCCCGCTCGCCCACATTTCGTCGTTGTTGGCCGCTTCGAGAAACTCCTCACAAAGAAATGCGTGGCCCAGAGAACTCCACGCTGTCGCGCCCTTTCATATTCTATACTGTGCACAAACACATAGCTTTGCGAGACTCTGTGCATCGGACAAATCGCCACGCACGGCCTGTCTTTGTCGTGTTCTGCTTAAACACGGGTACCCGCCAGCCGCAGTTCTACCAGTGCTGTTTTGGGATGTGGTCATGATGCAAAAAAAAAAAAAATAAAAGAAGCGTGCCTACGAGCGCCGCGCAGCATTCCATAGAAGAGATGCACGCGAACTCTCGGAGACCTGAGCTAGCGATGATGACATTTTTGTGATACTCCGGAAAAATTATGAGAGCCTGAAATGGGCACTTGGGCACTTATGCCTTCCTCATCACTGCCACCTTCAGGTTTATTTATGAACCCCTTTTGACTCAGCTACTGTATCGGTTGATTTCGTTTCAGCTAGTAAGGACAGAGCCGATATACGAGCTTAACCATATCGGTTTTGCAAAGCAAGGATGTAACCGTAAAAAACAGATCAGTGGGGTCCTAATCAGTACATCGCATCGGACCATCTGAGGCCCCTATTTTTCTTGGATAGCACTGGTAGGGACGCGGCTGTCGCGACAGTGGAGCGACACATGGCGGATTTGCCTTTTTATCAGGAACGAATAGACCTCCTGTCCTGGCACTGAAGGCCCATTATTTAGTGCCTTCGGCATGCACACGAAAACTAGCTATCCGCAGTCATGCTTTATCATTCCGTTCAGCAGGCATTGTCACATAGTCCCTTCTTTCTAAGTCTCACTATATAGGGACACTCCAAAATAACTGCCACATCAATGTGACCATTTAGCTTCATGTGCGCTTCATATACCCTCGCTAACTAGCAGTCCTATAATTTTTTTATGTTCAAGGTAAGTGAATGAATGTGAAAAGACAATATGCTATACGAGGGAGTGGTACTTCAATTATCCAACTTTTGAACAGAATAGAATGTAAAATTTTTTTTCTATTGCACGCAGTACATACAGTACAGGGTAGAGGGGACCCTTTTCTGCCCCATTGCTCTTCCGCTGTGGTGTTCGGTAGCCTACAGAAGCGTTAGTCTGTGTTTACAAGATACACTTTGCGTTATGCTCGATAGTATTGTTATTCTTTGATTTTAAGATCTAGATTACTCGAAAAATCATTGTGTCTTCTTTTAGATGCGAAGCAGCTTATGGCGGGGGCTTTGTCCGTCCCTCCTTCCCGCGTCCCACAACCCCACAGCGCATGCGCGTCCCCTCCCCTCTCGTTCCTCTCCTACGCTCCCCCTTTCTCTCCTCTAGGAATCATCTACTCTACGGAGCGGCGCGCACGACAGGTGGTGCGACAGCTGCATACTCCGCTGGGGGCGCCACGGTAGTTCCGCGGTATGAAAATGACGGAGCGCGCGCGCCTCATTGTCTCTGCTGTGCAGCGCCGCGATGAGCGCTCGGGCCACGTTCGCAACCACCACGTTCTCTCTCTTCTCTTTTGCATTCTCATTCGTCCTATCAATAAAATTACACCATCTCCCGCTCACGCTAACCATCTCCCCGCTGCTTCGCATCCACACATGGTTCCCTTTAGCAGGAGAATGTGTAACTTTTAATGTAGTTGAAGTTATATGTAGCTATGCTTGCTCAGTGGGTGCAAACGTGCCCCAAATATTGTTATGTCTTTTATTATAAACATTTTGTGAAAGCCGATTTGACCGCTTGAGATGAAGGCACACTTCAAGGAGGTATGGCTCGACAGAAACTCGTTGTTTGTTCTTGGCACGTAGGCTTCACCCAGAAGCGTTGACTCGTCTATCTCTTTTGTGAAAGCATCAATTTACTTCCACCCTTTTCTCTCTCTGCAGCTGAAGCCTTGGTCAACCAGTATTGTAAGTGCAGCTTTCCTAACTAGGAAAAATCAAAAGATCTGCTAAAGTACACGCGACATTGAGATATCCATGCATACACAAGCACCACATGTTCACTAGATGGCTGTGACATTGGCACACCCATTTATATAGCTGAGTGGCAGCACCGATGTGCTGCGAAACACGAAACTGCGGAATTGATGTCCCAGTTTGCGTGCCCGCATGATTGGCTTGATGCCAGAAGAACCTTTGAGTCATCCCTTAATACATTTAAATTAGAGAATCGATGACGGTAACGTTAGACTAGCCGAGCCGAGAAAGTCATGCCTCACATTCAGAACGGAATCACCCGAGCCGACAAATCTGCAGTCATCAGTGTTTTAGGATCAAAAATAATCGGCAGGAAGCTCGTTGCAAACGTTTCGTGCTCAAACACGCTAGATATTCCCTATTTACCTTGTTGGCACATCGAAGAAGCTTAATTATGGAGCATGCTAATTGCCATGATCGATGTGATCCAACTAATCATGAACCTCTCGTGTAGCACGTTTAGAGCCACCGAGAGTTATAAGACTGCTGAGTACGGGAAGCCCGTGATTTTCCCAATTGCTGAACTTCAAGTGTAGGTAACAATGTCATTACTACCACCACGGTTTCCAGAACTACGTACTTCGAATGCACATAACAGCATTGTTAGTATTCACCATTGTTTGCTGTAAAAGAGTTGGAAGTTGCTCGACAGCAGCTAAACACGTGTTTCAGCTTTGCGTTATTTAAAGAGCATTTCGTTTTTCCGGGCGCAGTTTTGAGTGTCGCTTCGGCGTTGTTTCTGCGTAAGGCTTCTGGTTCAAATTTGGTGCTCCAGGTCTTCAAAAACTCTTATTATAAAAAGCCCGGCTAATAGTGTAGAAGCATCTTCTGCGGATAACGAAGACGCCCACCAGCAAAAAAATGCGAAACAGAAGCACACACAGGTAGATACTCAAAAACGTGTGAATAAACGATGAAGTTGTTGTTGTTATGTGGAGTTTAACGTCCCAAAACCAGCTCTGATAATGAGAGACGCCGTAGTGGAGGGCGCCGGAAATTTTGACCACCTGGGGTTCTTTAACTTGCACTGACATCGCACAGCACACGGGCCTCAACATTTCGCCTCCACCGAAATGCAGCCGCCACAGCCGGGATTCGATCCCGCGACCCTCGGATCAGCAGCCGAGTACCATAGCCACTAGACCACCGTGGCGGGGCATAAACGATGAAGTGACCGACGCACGGACACACACGGATGCAGACTCCCGTAGGTTCAACATAAGGCAGATGCACACGAACGCAGACGCTTAAAGACATGAAGTGTAACGCACGCACTCAGACCGAGAAATTCGGTATTCACAAACCAATGATGAACTTCACATTCTAATGGAGTACTTTCGAGCGCTTCTATCAGCACACTTTATATAGGACGCGCTCATGGGCAGTAGAGATAGTGATTCTTGCTTGATTAGTTTGAGAAAAAAATGTTGTGAAAGTAATGCTTCTCGAGAAACCTCCATGCGGAGGAGTTTGGGGATTTTTCTGACGCACGTGTGCTTAGGAGGCTATGCGCTGCAAACATAGCAACCGAAACGTCGCCCTAGTTCCTGAAAAGTGCGCTGAAAAAATATCAAAAACCGCACTTTCTCTCCTTCCTACTTTTACATTCATACAATTACTCCTTTCTATGAAATATGCGATGTTCGATTCTTTCTTTTATCTCGATCCTCCCGGTCTACTGACAACCGTGGAAAGGACAATTACGAGAACCTTCAAGGCGTTCCGATTTAATTGTGCCTTGTTTGCGCATCATCCCGTAAATCGCATTCCCGCACAGGCGCACTTATAGCTCCTCCATGTAGACAGTTGCTCAGTGATAACCGTGTGTGTACAGTGTAAAAAGAGGCAATTCTATGAACAATTGACTCAATGTACGAGGACTTCTCACAGGGCTCTTTCCTGAAAAGTGAACGCCTCAGCAGTCATGTCACCTTTTGATGTTTTACACGAGAACTTGTTTCCCACTTGAGGAAGAATGCCTCAAACTGACATGAAAGACAGGAGATAGTCGTTCAAGGAAACAAAGCATATTGAAACGAAACGTATATTAGCCAATTCTTTGACTATAATCGGAACCTTTCGGTTTGTAACGCTCATAGGAAGTTATGGTCACTTGGGTGGCCTCTCATTATTCTGAGGACACATACAGTACTTTCCCACTCCAGCGTATCACAAATATCTCTTTCTTTTTGTACACGCTAATCATTCTTGAAGGCGGACTAACACTTACTCTATAAAGTATCCTAGCATATGACGATTTGTAGAGGTGGCGGAGAAATCTTGCTTATGGTGATCATACGCGAGACGCAGAAAGGCATTTATATGAGAGGTGGTATGACATATGTCACATAGCACACTTTCCATAAAGAAGGCTAAATTATGGTAAATGTATTGTATGCAGCATGAATTAACGAATTTATGAAGCACATATTGTTAAACTACATGGCTAGAAGAACATTCGCTAGACAAGAATATTTGCCATATGGTTTCGGATGCGCATACTAAATGACTTCTGTTTCAAGCAGTAGCGTCACAAAGAGCGCCGACTACGTTTTCTGGTTTTCTAGTGTTAGTAAAGATGAATACATGCATTAGTCCAATCCTGTTTAAAGCGCAAGGGAACATACAGAGAAACACTGAAGCTCGTGTCGGATCACGATAAAAGGCAATCTTAGTACTGCCTTTAGTCTTTGCTGCTCGAGAATGAACTTGTTACAAAATCAGGATGTTTCCAACTGTCTTCTAAGCCAAATTTTCAGTTCCCTGTTGGGCGCAGGCTAACATCATGCGCTGAAAGCGCTGGGATTGGTAGGCCCCTTTTTCTTGCAACGTTCAAAACGTGTTGCAGTACAACTTTAGACGCTGCAGAAATTGGTGGCAGTATCCCGAAATTATTTGTTGTCCCTTATTCGCAATTGGTCAGTCGGGTTATTTTTCACCTGTGAACGTAAAATTCATTTTCACGATTTCTCATATAAGAAGAAGGTGTAATTAAAAAAAATAGTGGCGTTTGGTAAAGTCACCAAAGTTGTTGGCTTTACAGTTGTTTTTAAACAATTGTCAGTATAAGCAAGCACATTTCTACATCAAGCTGCTCAGGGTTGGATCCCAGTGGCAGATAATGCATTTCAATGGACGTGAAATGACGAGACCCGTTAACTGCGAGGTCAGTGCTGCTTAAAATTCCAAAATGGTCAAAATTTTCGGGGCGTCGTCCTTTCCCAGTCATATGCGGGTTTTGGGAGGTAAAAACCGACTAATAACTACTATGGTATAGCTCAATATGGTTGAAGAGCGGCGTCACGCCTGCATGCGCCAGTCATATACATCTGAAATATCATCTGGAAGTTCCAGTGGGTTACTTGCACAAGGCAAGGTAGGAAAAAAAGTAACAGTGCAGAGGAAGTGTGCTACCCAATAAGCATACATGCGTACGTCTGAGAAATGGCGCTCGTTTATATTGTCATCATATTCGCGTTAAAATAGGAATACAGGTTGGATAAAAAACGTAACACAGAGAACTTTCATTATAACGCTTTTACATTGCTTCCGTAAAGAGACCGCCATAATACGCCTGTTACATGCCAACAGAATACGGCCATCGACGCGCGCAGATACACAATCTCACCATAGCCTGTGATATTAACAAAAGAGGTGAATCGAAGAAAGGAACCAACGAACAGTAACATCGGGTGTCTTTTAGGGAAAACCATCCAGAAACTGCTAACCTTTATCGAACAGTGTCAAAGAACGCATGCTCAGACATTTGTCAGTATTCCTAGCTTAAATAAGCCGCTAATACTGCATCTTGCCGTGATACCTTTATGCAGAAAGGAAAGTTAAGCTTTTCTTTTTAATTTGGCGTGCACATAGATCGGCTGCAACCTGCAATATATACCAAGCTCGCCACCCCAAACTGTCCTAAATCGAGTCTTCATTACGGCAAGGCTATGTCAGTATACACACTTTTGAGCAGGCAGATCTACAAACACTTTGCTCAAATTGCATAGAACACTCCAAAAACAATCCTATCCCAAACTAATCGGCGTCATTGCGGCATCGTGTCACGCGCTATACGTGATGTTGCAAGATCAGTTGATTTTATATGCGAAGCATTTCTCAGCGAACTTCGGGAGTTTGAGCGTATCTATCTATCTATCTATCTATCTATCTATCTATCTATCTATCTATCTATCTATCTATCTATCTATCTATCTATCTATCTATCTATCTATGTAGCCGCCTTTGATTTTGTGCTCTCCTCGCCGTTTCGCTAGTGGGATGTTTACGAAAATTGGTGTCACATCATGACTACATGACGAACATAAATGACAGGTCATAACATGAAAAGCATGATATGCATGTCATGAGCGGCATGATTTACATGCCATGGTCTTGGTGCTCTCCTGGCCGTTTCGCTAATTGGATGTTTACGAAAATTGGTACGGCACAACATGACTGCCTGGCGAACATAAATGGCAGGTGATAACATGAAAATCATGATATGCATATCATGAGCGGCATGACTTACATGCCACGGTCTTGGTGCTCTCCTGGCCGTTTCGCTGATGGGATGTATGCGAAAATTGGCATGCCACGACATGACAGCATGGCGAACATAAATGCGAGGTCATAACATGAAAATCATGATATGCATGTCATGAGCGGCATGATTTACATGCCACAGTCTTGGTGCTCTCCTGGCCGTTTCATTAATGGGATGTATGCGAAAATTCGTATGGCACAACACGACTGCATGACGAACATAAGTGGCAGGTCATAACATGAAAAGCATGACATGCCTGTCATGAGTGGGATGATTTACATGTCATGGTCCTTGGTGCTCTCCTGGTCGTCTCGTTAATGGTATGTATACAGAAATTGGTATGCCACAACATGACTGCATGTCGAACATAGACGACAGGTCATAACACGAAAATCATGACATGCATGTCATGAATGACATGATTTACATGCCACGGTCTTGGTGCTCTCTTGGCCGTTTTCGTTAGTGGGAAGTATAGGAAAATTTGTATGAAACAACATGACCGCATGACGAACATAAATGGCAGGTCATAATATGAAAAGCATAAAATGCATGTCATGGGCTGCATGATTGACATGCGAGGCGTTTCGTTAATGGGATGTATACCAAAATTGCTATGGCACAACACGATAGCATGACGAACGTAAATGACAGGTCATAAAATTAGAATCATGACACGCGTGTCATTACCAGCATGATTTACGTGCCACAGTCATGGTGCTCTTGCGACCGTTTCGTTAACTTCATATGTACCAAACTCGGTATAGCGAGACAATGCAAATCCATTTTACGTTCCTTATGCGTGCTTCGCATTTCCTTGAGTCCCACTGCAAGTGGGATCTGCCAATTTTTTGTTCACCTTTTATCTCTTTGCTTTTGCATTTTGTGAAAGCCCCTTATGGAGCCCTAAAGTAACTTCTCAAGCGTAGCGAGGTCGAACTCACGACTAGTGCAAGCCATCCGAGAAATCCTATTGAAATTCCCACGAGCACATTTTACAGAGAATGTTCATGCTAACAGCTGGGGTATGGTAATGGCTAGAAATCATTGGCCTGTTAAAAACCTTACAATGGCTTTACGTCTGATGGAGGTGTCATGAAAGCGTTGTAAGCTGTGTAAAATTTTCGGGGCGAGCATTCATCGGACCTGTATTCCTAGAGGAGAGACTCGTGTCCTGAAATATATGTGAAACATAACGTCTCTCCTCCGTGCTTAGGTTAGGTTACGCGCTTGCAAGCGCATTACCTAGCCCAAACTATTATTTGATTTCTGGTACTTTACGTCGCGAGACTGCGATTTAATTAGGAGACATCCTAGTGCAATCATCCGGAGATTTCGGCCACCTGGAGGTTTCTAACACGCACTCACATTGCACGGTTCACGGACATCAACATTTCGCCTCTATCAAAATGCAACCAGCCCAGGCCTAAATTCAATCCCGCGACGTTCGGATTAGCATACGATAGCCACAGCCACTAGACCACGGGGCAGTACAAGCCATTCAGGCACTGCGTATCAGCACACGTGTGAATATTTTTAATGGCTTTAAGAATGAGTCAAACTGATAAATATTTTTTCTTCTATGAACATTTTGAGCGTGGAACACGAATTTAAAAGGAGTTCCACTGTAAACCTTTCCTCACCTGTCCTGGGTCATCCTGTATCAAGCTCAGTCCATACTATAAGTTCCGCAGCTGACAGTACTATTATAGCAACTGTAACCAAATTCATCAGAATTGCGGTTGAGTCGACGCTGTCCTGCGTCCTAGCTACGACAGTAGGCCACGCTCGGTCAATGAAGTGCATTTGTCGCGGCTAAGGACATTTAAACTCATGCAAAGGTTTAATATGCCCTTGTCTTCTTACAGACTACCAGTCTTTCGATCCTTATTCTTCTGCATACGACAGCACGTATCAGCAGACTGGTCTAGGTTACTCGACTGGGTTTCAGTCTAGCATTGGTAAGTATGTGGCGCCACGTCCTTTGATTTCCTTGGCATTGCTCCACAGTCATTTCTGGCGGATATGAACGCCCATACCAAGCATCATTACAGCGCGGTATCGCTTCACCCATGTGCTACCACTTAACTCACGTACATATTAGCTGCACTCACGTAACTTATTAGGTTTTGTACCGTGAAATTGAATAGAACGAGTCCTATTTAAGATCACGCTACCAATGAATCCCTAGCTAGCAGCAGTCTCGTTAACCTTACAGGAAAGTACAAAAAGCGGAGTCATTAACGACAAGGACACCAACCATCTGAGAAGGGACACTTTGGTCGAAATTCTATGATTCGAATACCTTGCCAATGTATGTGTGCACCCACAAGTAATGAACCAGCAAGATTTCTTGTTTGGCAGTTACATTGCCTATATTTTCTACATTATATTGCCTTGGACAAGATGTGGACGTAGCCTTCACTACTCCATCTCAAAATTCATACTGCTACTACAAACTAGGACATATACTCGCGCTCGTGCATCCACCATTTCTTTAATTAGTGTCCCGTCGAAGCAAGAGAGCATGGAAGTGAGCTTGAAGAGAATGGAGCTAGGTGCGCTGCAAGCAAGCACGACATAAAGAAAAAAAAAGCGTGCTTGAGCCTATGCAATTGTCATCGGCCAAAACTAGAAATTAAATCCTAGTCTTTACAAAGATGTTAATTACATAAGCTGAACTCTTGCGATTCGAAAGACGGGCGTCTATCTTCGTTGCCCTCGTAGCCACGGTAAAGCAAGCCCAGCAGCAACCGTTGACGCTTTGCTGCGAGAAACACCCGCGAATCACCACATGCTTGTCCCTTCCCTAGGATCGACGTTAGCGGATCAATGAGGATTCTCTGTTTCGCTCAGCAACCCAGTCGAAAGTTATCACCATTCCTTGTGAGCATACAGCAGATATATAGGAGACATAAGGCGCTGACTAACTTATGCGTGCATTGTTCGAAGAGCCTTGAACAGCCTTCATTCTTTATTGCAGCCGAACCGCAGTAAGTACTCTTCCAGCAACTATGTTTTAGATGCGAAGCAGCTTATAGCGGGGCCTTTGTCCGTCCCTCCTCCTGTCCCGCGTCCCACACCTCCACAGCGCATGCGCGTTCCCGCTCTCTCTCCTCTCTGACGCTCCCCCTCTTTCTCTCCTCTAGGAATCCTCTACTCTACGGAGCGGCGCCGGCGTCCCACACCCCTACAGCGCGTGCGCGTCCCGTCCCCCTCTCTCATACGCTCCCCCTTTCTGTCCTCTAGGAATCCTCTACCCTAAGGAGCGACGCGCACGACAGGTGGTGCGAGCGCTGCATACTCCGCTGGGGGCGCCACGGTAGTTCCGCGGTATGAAAATGATGGAGCACGCGCGCCTCATTCTCTCTCCTGTGCAGCGCCGCGATGAGCGCTCGGGCCATCACGTGACCATCGCGTTCTCTCTCTTCTGTTATGCATTATCATTCGTCCTCTCAATAAAATTACACGAACATCAAGCTAGCCACCGCTGCTTCGCATCTACACATGATTCCCTTTAGCAAAAGATGGTGTATTTTTTTCTTTCCAACCAAAGCCATAGCCATAAGCCACAGTATTTTCCAGTTTGTTTACGAACCGACAAGTTCGTCACAGATCGAAACGAACCAAATTAAACTTAAAAAGAACTGGCACCATCATTTACACCGTTGTTCAGCAGAATGTATTGCAGCTTCGCAACTGGAGATACTACACCATGAAGCTAGCCCCAGAAGAGAGTAGATCTATTTAGGAAACAGGAGAGCACAAAGCCTCTAGCCCAACAGACGGAACAGAACTGAAATAGCTTTAAATTTTAATCAATACGCGTATTGCGACAGACATGCAAGCTATTATACGGACAGAATTCAGCATGCTTCGAAGAACACAGGCAGCCTAATTGGGGTGAAGCAAAGGTTGAAATTGAGTGAAATCGAACCTACGCGCTAAAACGCAAAAACACAGCCTTATGAAGTTTTTGAGCGATATAGTTAATTTCATAATCTTTCCTGCATAAATGTATTCGGTAGCCGAGCAAACCACGACAATAATAGGTTCTCCACGTTGGTGCTATGGTCGACGCAGCTGTGGTGGTCACATTTCCGTGGAGATGAAGTTCACGATGTCTGTGTATTATGATACGTTAGTGATCAGGAAATAGCAGCAGTCGCTCGTAATTGGTGGACCTTGCGACTACGTTGTCCTTCATTCATAGTTCGTACCATGCTTTTTACTCTTTTAAAGTCAAATATTTCTTTTTATCTCCAATTAACCCAACAGCGCCGCATAGAACATGGTTGATAACATTGCTTTAGCGTGAAGTTAGGATGTAGCACAAAACTTTCCATATTTAGCTAGAAATCTTTATTCGAATCATAGAACATCTTTCAACATAGAAAACGTTGCCGCTCACAGCCATAGATTGCCGCACTCTACGCAACGCGACGTTTCAAATCTTTCCATATTTAGCTAGAAATCTTTATTCGAATCATAGAACATCTTTTAACATAGAAAACGTTGCCGCTCAAAGCCATAGATTGCCTCACTCTACACACCGCGACGTTTCGAATACTGCTCTGGATAGCCTGTTTCAAAAACTGTGCCACCTCGCGAAACCACTACATTGTGTGACTTCTTGCAGTGTGCTTACAAACATGTATATACACATTTTGTGTTTAGTGCTACTGATATGAGGCATTACTGAGAATGTTTTCGCGATGACAGCTGAAATAGCCGGCGCTTTCAGTTACGTAATTAGTTGAAATAATTGCGGGCGATTTCACGATGCATCTGAAATCACCTTGAAAATTCCCTGATGACGCCGGTGAAGTAATATGAGGCTCACTTATTTACACGAGCCTCGACGACTCATGCACGCCGTGTTCAGCTGTATTGAGGAATTGTTGAAGCGCGCCATTAAAAAGCACAAGCACATGTGACGTTTGTTACCAAATGACTATTTAATTTTGTGTTCCTACGCATATCCCCATATATTAATGCAATTCATTTAAGAAGCTTTTGTCTTAGACAATCTGGTGCGTGGTGTAGGGGCCAGTGTACGTGCGGGAAAATATGGCAGCCACACCAGCCAAACGTGACAGGCTCTCTGCAATCGCAGAAGAGGCGTTAGGGGTGAACAAAATCTGACTTCTCAGAGTAAATGCCTAGAGCAAAATTATAAATCACCACCTAACTACAACCCACTAACATGAAAGCTCAGATTCTAATTTTTTCGTGGGCGAAGACATAATTTAGTTTCTAGGGAAGTCAGATACAATTTCGGTTACTACCATTTCTGCTATAAGAACTGCGGCGCGCCCGGGCTGTGCCCCCAATATGGACAAGGCGTTGGCCAGGGTACGTTACTTGGAAAAACATAATTCAATCGATGGTCTCTCTTTGGTTGCGCCGCTTGGGGAGCTATATAGAGTAACGTAAGGGGCGCGTTTGTTTACCGAATGCTCTTTCTGAATTTTAGCGGCATGGCGTCGCAAGGAAAGGAAAGGCCAGATGAACGGGGCTGGGTAATGCCTTCATCCTCCCCACTTGTATTCGACGGTAAAGTCTACTCCATATTTGTAGATAACTTCCCCTATTGTTAGTGTACAGCTGACTATGAAACACTTCATTTAGAACATATGTGTGTGAACGGCAAGTTCTGAACCTGTATTCCTTGTGGTAGCCGAGATAGGTCTGTTTAGTGCAACTTTCCTTTTAAGAACGTAAAGCGCCGTGCTTCAGGATTTCACGAGTTCCCACTGCCGCAACGGAAGCAAGATTGGTTTGCATTCGAGTTAGCAATTACATAAGACTTGGATTAGAAATGTCGTATTTTCTTGAGGACATGGGGCTAGCTTTACATTAAGCGGCCATAGTAGTGATAGTGGGCCCGGTTCACTTGGACGTTTTGCGGAGAAGCACATTCTGCACCAGGCTGTAGGAATGGTCATCTGCAGTAGGTCGCGCTGCTTCTACAATTACTTCCACTACAGCAGACGCTCACGGCGCTGAGAACTTGTCGCTGTCCTCATAAATACCACTTCTTCAAGTGAGGGGTCCCCAATTTCTTAAAGATGCAAAGTTGTCGTTGAAACGAATTACTTTTGACAGATTCAGGATGATATCACACAAGTTAAGAGAGAGAAAAAGATTTCCGACAGGATCGCCAAGGGACGTACCATGGCGGTGTATAAAAATCGAATAGACGAGTCTGGCTGCGTGACGTTCGAAACAATTTGGCAAAGATGGTCAGTCAGTCGTTAGACTGCTTCATTGTGTGCTTAGGTGCCTACCCTTACAAAAATGCCATATGTGGCTATATCAGGAATTGGCCATATGTGGCTATATATGGCAAGTGTCCGTACGTGGCCGCATTTGGCCCAATCGTGATAGAAACAATATGGCAATGAAAGACCAACACGAGGAATGCCATGTAAAATTTTGATACGTATTGCGCAAATACGGTCACATATGTACACGTGCCATATATAGCCAGATATGCATATGTGGGCATATATGGCCATATATGCATATCTGGCTATATATGGCACGTGTCCATATGTGCCCGTATTTGCCCAATAAGTATAAAAATTTTACATGGCATTCATCGTGTTGGTCTTTCATTGCCATATTGTTTCTATCACGATTGGGGCAAATGCGGCCACATACGGACACTTGCCATATATAGCCACATATGCCCAATTCCTGATATAGCCACATATGGCATTTTTGTAACGGTACGCCAGCCCCTATATGTGTAACACTGTATGCTGAAGGCACGGGAGCATTGCTTTTAAGGGCTTCAGTTTTTAACACAAGGTGTTTCATTCCCGACCCCAACAGCACCGCCCTGATGACGTCAGTTCCGTCATGGAAGTTACGTAGTAAGTTATGCACCGCGTACGAAAACTGCTTCCCTAAGCTCTTAAGTGTGGCAACCACCTTGATGAGTCACTGTCATGCAAGAATGCATTTCGCGTCGTCGTCGCATCCCATTGCCTATCCATTGACCCCAGTTTTTATGTAAGCTATTCTAGCTGCTACAAGGGCTTGGGCACTTTCGTGCACGCTAGTCGTCGAAGTGGAGTGCGTACGTTACCAGACATCAAATTGAGTCTATGCGCGTCTACCGGTGCCATTCCAGCGAAACACCGATACCAATGTGCAAATTAACCTCGATGTACATTCAGCACTCAAGTGGCTTTGCGAAGACGCATTTCACTTTCCTGTTATACGTGTTCCTATGAATTAGAGATCATAACATGTTTTTTATTCCAGGGAATCGAAATCTTGGGCATCGATGTACTGCTGTATGATCGCATTTTTCAGCGTCGTATTCCTGTTCATCTGCGTTGTAATATCGTTTACCCTGACTTCCATGGGTAAGAATGGCCTACGCGTCGCATTATAGGACTGATGCACAGCGCTATACTTCTATGAATGTTGTTTACATCTGTTCAGTGCTGCATGCATCTTTGTAAACGCTTGATTTTCATTGGAGAGGAAGTGGAAAGGATTGAGCGGTGGCCATATGTCGGGACAAAAAAAGAAAGTTTATGTAAAAAAATATAGGGCGTTCTTTAGCTTTAGTACAAGGCGCACAAACATGATTGCTTTCTGTAATTCATAGTTCTAAATATACGCAATGTTTACGCAATGTTAGATAACAGGACTAGCACTGTTAAGCTTTTGGAGGTGTTTGCGTTTTTGATCGCACGGTTTTCGTTAAGGTTAACATAGATATCACTCGGTTTTATCTTTCGGGCGTGTTCAGATAATAACAGACCAAGAGAGTGCCCGACCATTTTTTGTTAGCGAAATTTTTGAAAGAGGCGCGCAAGCTTCTACTCAGAAAAGAAGTAAACCTTTGTTTTGCAATATCTAGCTCGAATTTCTTGAATACAATTCACATTTCCCTACATGTGCAAAAGAGCCCGTACCCACGTTTTAGATGTTCCAACTTGAAAACTTTGAAGCCGTACAATTTTGAAACTGGCGCACTGTACCCACCCAAATTTTTTTGAGCGATTCCGCGCCAGCTGTAATTTTAACCCGCGTAAACGTGAGCTCATATCATCTTGGTGCGCTTTTAAAATAATTCCTAAACTTTGATTTTGGAGTAACTGCCTCTGGCTGACCCCAATTTTGGAGGTCTTGCAGGTTTAACTGATGCAGTGAAGCCTAATCAATTTCTGTGGAATCTGCCAGTCTATATGAGCAAGTTAAGATAACAAATGAATGTTAAAGAACTGTTTTTCGTAGAAAAATCACGTTTGCCAAAATTGCAGGAACAGCAAGAACTGAGAGATTTGAAGTGCAGTTTAAAAAATAACCATCGGCGATTTTCATGAAAAACCTTTAGAATGCAAGAACGTGCCTCATAACTCTTCTGCCGCAATAATACGTTGCATTATTTTGTTCTAAGTGCGAAAATTCCTCCTATCTTTGGACCTATGTATGACTATTTGACAATGTGCTCCATCCCAAAAATAAAATTAAATTCGCTGATATTTTTCACTCTTGCTTCACTGTTTTTGATATGGTAATGAGGAGCAACTCAAGACCTGTCCTTCTGATTATGTGAGGCACTAGATAATTTGCCGTTAATTATCAGGGCTCCTGCTCACGCATCCACATGTTGGCATATCACACAGGCTAGAGCGCTTATACAACGTCTATCTAGTATTGCGATAGCAATTATAGACACAGTCATGACGAGTTGTTGCCGGTGCCGTCATGTCCCGTATAATGTTCAAATCGATCACAACCACCGCGCATCGTACGTTCTACCAGCGGGTAAAAGCGCGTGAGCGGGCGCGACGAAAGCGCCTGAAGCAGAGATCAAACGAGCCCGGCCGTTTTCCGTCACTCAGAGGGCCCGTGCGATAATACTGCCCGATCAGGACACCTGCTGTTGAAGCGGTGAGGGAACGCCACACTCGTCGATAAGGAGCATGAATTGTCTATTTCGCGCGGTAACCATCGCTGGCGTGCGCGCTATCTCGCCATCAAACGTGCTGCGGACTGCGTCGCACCGGCTTGATCAGGTGCTCTGTAGCAGGCACCTCGCATATCGTCGCAATGCCGGCGCTGCCCTCGCCACATAGCGCTCACGCAAATGCGTCTGCGAGTGCCGGAAGGAACTCGCTCGATCGATGCCGC
The DNA here is from genome assembly GCA_013339685.2 of Hyalomma asiaticum. Classification (NCBI taxonomy): domain Eukaryota; kingdom Metazoa; phylum Arthropoda; class Arachnida; order Ixodida; family Ixodidae; genus Hyalomma; species Hyalomma asiaticum. Next base: position 79,371,575 of record CM023488.1, on the reverse strand, counting down.
TGTGGTGGGGCAAGTTTCTCGATGGTGCAAATTGCACGCTGTTTAGCGCGCTCGCGCGGTATGAAACGCGTGCCAGAAGACATCAAAACATGAGTTAGCTCGCAGCTGCGCCGGGCCGTTTTCTCTGCCGCATGACCGTGACATGGTACTTTGCGCACCTGCATGCTTGCTTAATAAACAAACGTTCACTACAATTCAGATTGCCTCTAAAGTTGCTGGTCTTACTTGGTATATTATATCATGCATGGCTGTGGCATTCATTGCTTCGCCGCTTCTGGCAAAACTATGATCATTGTGATATATTTTTTTAATGAATGAGTCAAGGGAACCTTATTCTTATCATAATCCGTTCCTTGCTCCAACACTGCATATTTGCATACAAAATCAAGACGTATTTCGTATATTATTCGTATATATGGCATATAAATTGGGATGAGTTTTCCAGGAACACGTGTAATAATGGGAAAGACTATACGGAGCGTTTCAGCCATGCCATTGGGGCGCACACTCCTTAGTGTAAAGACGATCTGGGAGTGAAGAAGAACCTAGGAGAAAAATGTGATGATGCAAGACCATGGATGAACTCGATGCTTATATATGTCAGATGCGGGCACACCCTTTCTTGAATTACTCCCAACTCTATAAGGTCTGTTAACGCGTAATTTATATTCGTTGAAACTAGTACCACTTCTGTGTTGTCCTTGCTTTTGCGATGTTTCTAAGAGCAAGCGACGACTCCTCGGTGCAGAAATTTTGCAACGCGTTACCCGTACTCTACCGCCGCTCCATTCAGGGCTCACATATGCGAGGACATTGCTCCACCGTTCCGTTGCTCCAATCTGAGGATGTTAGACCGACAAATCCATCCCACATATTGCCTTCATTGATACGCTGGCGTACGGCGCGCCGACGAGATGCACCCGTATTCAATATAACTCAAGAAATATTTATACTTGAAGGATTGCCAGTCGCCGGGTGACATACCGATCAAGCACACAAGAGAAGATGGCCCCGATGACCCCATTTACGTTGCTTTGGGCAGTTTGCGCCGCCGTTATTTTCTTCCGTGTTCAGGAAAGCCGTTGTCTCCCCTGAGAGCACGTCTTAAATGACGTCATTCCCCACACCGTAACATCGATGAGCGCCACGGTCAGCCAGAGGAACACCCTTGCGTTTACGTTCATGGAAGGGGCAAGGGAATCAAAAGCTGCAATGAGCTCCTAATGGACCGTTACCTGCGTAAGGCACTGCATTTTGGGGGACATCTCCTTGATCTTTTCAAGGAAGCAATAATACCCGCTGTGGCTTGCGCTGTGACCCCGCTGTGTCTTGCGAATACGCGTTTCCCCGGGAATATCGGGCAGGCGCATGCACTGGGGGCCACAAATAGGAATTCTGAAACTTTCTATTGGATTTCAACATTCATCGAGTACATCTAGAAATATGTGGTCGGCTGTAATACTACCGCGTTAATACTGCAGTCTGAAACCCGTCTAAATACACAGTCTAAAACCAGGTAATACTAGTCAAAAACCCGTGGTGGTATGTACCAGTGGTTCCCCTTCACGAATCGATGAGGGCGCATGTCCGGCAGCAGCGCATGCCTAACTTGGTGAATGCACCTTACAATTGTACATCTGAAGAGTATCTTCATACAAAATCAAGGCATATTTCATATATTATTCGTATATTTGCCATATAAATGGGGACGAGTTTTGCAGGTACACGTGCAATTATGGGAAAGACTATACGGGCTGTTTCAGTCGGGACATTAGAGCGCTCACTCGACTGGCACGTAACCAAAATGCCGGCACGTAACCAAAGGATTACACCTGAATACGTCTTTGAACTTCGATATCACGCAGACAGCTTATCGCGATGATCGCGTGAAGTTTCGAGTGACGTAAGCGCAGACGCCAACGAAACATAACGCGTGAGGTGTGAGTGGACGGATTGGGCGCGCCTTCAGCCTCTTTCTCTTGGAACGGATGTTTCCACAACTTTTCCCGCAGCTGTCCATAAGTTAAGCGGCCAAACGCCTCCAACAATGCAGCTAACTGTGGAACTGAGCGATGTGTGCTTGTCTTTGTGGCAGTGGTGTAATTGCTTAGCCAAGATAGGCTATTGCAGAACACGCTGTAGTAATGGTCGCGCGCACCTCCCTCCACAAAATATTTTTAGTCGTAAAAGAGAATCAGATTTCATGTGTTTCTCAAGAAGTAGCATAAGGAACCTAAGACCGCGTATTATCAATTTTCTTTTTAAAAAGCTTAATTAGAGATTGGTTGTCATAGGCCCACGAATAGATTTATTGAAATAAATGAATTCTTGTATCTCTTAATGCGTTATGGGTTGTTCGTCATATAACAGCATGCGCTCTACTAATATGTTAACTCAATGATAATAAAAAGAATGCTTGTTTCATATTCATGCACTCCAATGAAATGAACGCAACATTGGTGAACACAACACGTCACCGCGTAATTAAAGGAGCGCCTCTACTACAAATACCGAATGCCGCAGAAACATTAGTTATAATAGTCTTAGGTTCAGCTTCGCACCTCTGTTCTACCATTTTCAGCTCACTACTCAGCTCACCTCTGTACGTACCATTTTCCAACAGACGTAGAAGAAATCACCGACGAGCCCGGTCGAGGAGGAACTATTTCGAGGCTGCCGGTGCCCCAACCGGCATCTCTACCTAAACCTGAACATACGAAAGTCACAGCTCCGACCGGGATAATGGCGGATGTAACTCAACGAATGCCTCTTACTCACCATGTGAGCCCAACAGCCACATGTTACCAACCGGTCCTACCGAGCACGCTGCCTCCTACGCTAGAACGTAAGTCTCCTGCAACACCACTGAGGTGATCGCTCCCAATGAGCCAAGGTAATCAAGCGACAAAATTTTGTAAAGTTCAATTACTACGAGACGTAATTTATCGGAAAGTAAAGAGTAATTATTTCGCGTTACACTCTGGTACAGTAGGCGGCAATTTTTATCAATTGGGAGGCTTGAAGGCACAGCTCCCTAGAGTGAATCCATCTGTGGGTTTACAAAGCTAGGGACATGTGCGGCGATGAAGGGAGTGAAGTGAAGATCGTCGGCGTCAATTCGATGGTCTTTGGGTGCCATCACGGCGAGGGCAATAAACAAGGGAAAAGCAACGATGTTAAGTGTATGAGCAAAGGTTTGACAGCTAAGACGATGGCCGCAGATCTCCAGTTGCTATCGCAGAAACATCTAAAATGAATGCATCGGTTGCTACGGTGTCAACTACAGTCATGTCAGCAGCATTTATAATTTGAATGTGTATCGCGCTATTCATAGAGCAAGTATATCATAGACACCTTGCCTTGAACTTTAGTCAGGATGTGTACAAGCTTACAAGATTGAAGTGGTTTTACTTACTCTTTTAGAAGGTCGTGAACATCTTACAGGATATGATCAAGGCATACTAAATGGAACTCACTCTTCAACGCAATAGGATTTCGTTTACTAAAGGGGCAGTTGGACGAGCTGGTGCCAGTACATAATGCAAGGACATGGGTGCTCAAACACCGACACTACATAAGAGAAAACACAATACCAACGCCGCTCGGGTATTGTCCGCACCTTTTCTTTTGTTTCATTCCTATTGTGCCCGCGATTTCAAGCCTTTTCTTCCTTCATGCTGAATTCGTACAGAGTGACCATTCACGACAAGGTCGGGACCTGCCCATCCCATGCACTTTAATGTTAATGAATCCTGAAGAAATAGGGCACTGCTTCGGTATTTATGGCCCCGTCGCCCTAACAGAACATTCTTAGCCAAATGTAGGCTTTGTCGACCCCATTCAGTGACGTGGTGCGTCTGCCGCTCACCTACTCACACCAATATCGCGGTCGCAGGTGCGGTAGGGGTACGTTGATAGAAGCGAAATCGTAGAGCCCCATGTAATATACCCTGCAGTGCGCGTTAAAAAACCCAAGTGCTTGGAATTTCTGGACCCATTCACTATGGCACCTCTTATAAAGATATGGACTTTTTCCGACGTACAACCCAAGTAATTATTATTAATGTACCTAGGCTTTACCACCAGGTGATATGATGGGAGTTCTATCTCAAGGTCATGCTGCTGTTTATCCATATCTCGCTGCTGGCATATAGATGTCTCGAGGGGAGCGCCTCTGCCTTTTTGTGCGTTGAAGGTGTTCTTAGCGCTTTTACCAAGAGCTAATGAAACAAAAGTATGTAATTGTTATTCACATTACACATACTTTCTGCTGATCACTCTCTCACCTGCTCTTCCTCTCCACGCCTGGTGTAAATGGTAAGCACATTGTTCTATCCTGATTTAAGATACTTTTTCTACTATTTGGGATTGATAGAGTGCAAATGAAGGAGTGTTCGCACACTGAGTGGTATGGTGAAGGGAAGGCGGTGGCATTGAAGGCATGTTAGGGAGGGGAGCATGGCAGCGACAACAAAAACTAAAAAAAAGCCGCGCGCGATACATCCTGTATAGAATTGCTTGATTTCTGAAGTTTCACGTACGAAAACAAAGGCATGATTATTAGAGACGCTGTAGTGGAGGGTTCCAGAAATTTTGATCCACTGGGGTTCTTTAACCTGCACTGACAACGCATAGCACATGGACCAAAATATTTTGCCTCCATCGAAAAGGCGCCGCTGCTGTCGGGGTTCGATACCGCGACGCTCCGATTAGCAGCCGAGATTCCGCAGACAAAGCGCAAATGAAAAAGATGAAAGCGTTAATTAGTCTTCCAGAATAAGGAATCAGGAAACAAGCAAATCTCACGAGCGGAAGCCTCAGATCCTGTAAATGGATGTTTGTGTTCAAGCACAGAATAGCGTCAGGTACGATGACGTCCGCTGGAATTGAGAAGATGTCACCGCCTGCGAACGAGCATGATATATCTCACAACTGTACAGCGTCTCGCTTCCTGAAACTTTATTCTTGCCTGAAGGAGTGAACGGGGTATTCTATTCATGCCGGTTCCAGGTTTTCACGTACCCGACAAAAATGTTCGAACTGTTGGCTAGCCGCCCTCCGCATTAGTTGCACATCCAACTGCAACTACAGTGCAAGCGGACTATTATTGGGACTGTAGGGCTTGAAATGCAATCATCTGTCACGTTTATTTATTATAACGAAAGGGAATGGGTCATGGGTTCGTTCTTTATTTGTTAGAAACCACTTAATGAGCAGACAGAAAATGAAGCCGAGGAAAGCACAGGGGAAGTTACTTGTGGTATTGTAATTGTGGAGAAAGTAGACAGGAATTAAAATGGGTGCAAAGACAAACCTGCCTTCGGTGGGAACCGAACCCACGACTTTCGGATGTCGCGTCCGATGCTCTACCAACTGAGCTACGAAGGCGGTCGTCCCCCCGTCCACTTTATTGTGTATTTATGTACGTATTATCCTGGGAGTGTTAGGCAGCGCCACTCGTGGTCAAGGCGGCGTGTGTGGAACACACTTTCTTGCCAGGAGGCGTCACGTAGAACATGAACCTAGACGAGCTGGCTGCTGCCCAATAAGCCCTCGCATGCTACCTAAGGCACCAAGTCTGCCGCAACGAGGCCCAAGCTATGAAATAACCAAAGGGAAGGGGTGAAGGGCTCGTTCTTTATTTGTTAGAAACCACTTAATGAGCAAACAGACATGAAGCCGAGGCCAGGAGTGGCACTGCCTAACACTCCCAGGATAATATGTACATCAATACACAATAAAGTGGACGGGGGGACGACCGCCTTCGTAGCTCAGTTGGTAGAGAATATCGACGAAGCTTTCCGTCGTGTTTCTGTTACCACGCCATGTTAGTTTCGGTTTCTGAACCTATTCACCTCCTGATAGAAAATCAATGTGGATGTAAATAGATTGAAAGAGCAATTCTTTGTTCAGAACATTTTTGAATTCTGAAGAATTTTTGAAATAATAAAGGAAACTAATGTAATTTTATAGGAAAAGCATTCTTTAGTGGTGTCCACAAGACGTAAGCTGAGCTTACGCTCCTACTGCATCAGATAAATTTCGGCCTCTAAGACGGGAGAGATGCGATACAGATGGGGATTTGTGAGTGGTTGCATTGGTTTTAGGGGCGAAGCTCCTTAAGGTTTGGGTATGTCCGTCCGTTCCCAGTAGCGCGTTACCTTCAAAGAAATGAATGATCCTACGTGTGGGAGGCGCGCCCTCGGTGCGTGCCTCCTTGCGCGCGAGCTCTCTCTTCCATCTGCTGTTTTGTGAGAGAGAGAGAGAGAGACAGAGAGAGCGAAAGGCGCGCGTTGGCTATGGAAACGCTCTTTCTTAGAGGAACGCTGTACCAGCTCGCAAAGAAGGAGAACGCGCCCTCACCCGCGAGAGACAAGCTTGACGCAGGCAGCGTCTTCTAGCGAGTTTCTTGATTGAAAAATACCGACTGCTCGCGCTGGAGAACCGTGCACCGGCCATATATATATATATATATATATATATATATCGGCACTGGGTCTTGACTTGTAATGAAGTGCCGGTGGGAGATTTCACTCGTGCGTAGTTGTACCACAAGGATTCGTAGCGTGCGCGTTAACTAAATTAATCCGGAACTCGGCACGATCGACGATGATCGTCCGGAGCTTCGCCCACTCATCATAATTCCCTCCATGGATATGCTGTGAATTTTTTTAACCTCATCGCGCGTAATCTATGTGACACTGTTTCCAACGTTTATTAAAGCTGTTATTTCAAAAAATAGTCACCACCAGGGAAGCAGTAACAGCGATATCTTTTGCGTATTGCCGAACACTTTCTTCCGCTGCTGATCCCTGTGGGGCATAATCATATGAGCCCTTATTCAACGTAGTTATCGAAGAAAATATCTGAAAACTATGAAAGTAGTAAATACCAAATTGTTATATTCGTATGTCTCTAATCACTGTGTGCGCTAAGCGAAACGCATGTGATATGTATAACTCACCATTTACGGTTAGTGAAGTGATCAAGGTGCAATATAAAAGTATTAACTCGTCTTGACTTTGCATCATCTCTGACTTGACTCTATAAATATATCCAAGCGGGAAATGTACAAAGTCATATTTTCTTTCTTCGTAGGCGTCAACAGGACAGTGGGAACCACGAGAACCACAACAAAAACAACAACGACGACGATGACGACGACAACGACAACAACAACAACAACGACGACGACGAGGGCGACGACAACAACAACAATAACTAGAAAACCTACAAGTAAGTTGTACTGTGACAGTACTCCTCTTGATTATTTTAGGTAACTTCCCGCCAGCGACATTTCCAAACCACGCTTAAATGTAATTTTTCGTTCCGATACTTCACATTATCTCTCATATATTCCTCATTCGTCACAGTATTATATACATTGATTTCGTTACATTTGAGAGAAATCTCTCATGATGTAATTTCTGCAGGATATGCCGTAAAGTTGATCAGGGTCCTTGAGTGTAATTGTTAACTGTTGGGCATGCCCTACTGACATTACTTTTGGCACAAAGCGCGCCTTGTAGCAAAATATTTTCGCAGTTTTATGAATTTTCGGGGCGAAATTGTACCTTTTTAAAATGACTATCTGCGTTATCGACAGCAAATTTGCGACTATCTGCGTTATCGACTGCACTTAGCGTCGAGACTTGTCATTGTGGTAATGATCTTTTCCGTCGAATGTACAATACAACGATTTGCAGTGTTCGCATTATCCGCTCCTCTTTTCCAATCTGCCCGGCCTTTTCAAGCATTATCTTCTTTCAAATTAAGTGCCTACCACGTCACCATGTACGACAAGGTTGGTACCTCTTCGGTCTAGCTCCATGTAAAATCAATGAGTCCAGATGAAAGAGAACACAACAACGTAGTGTAATGCCCTGCGGCCCTTACAATGCAGTAATATCCAAACGTTGGCTTTGCTGGCTTTCAACGCCACTCTTGTGGCTACGCCACTCGCCTACTTACCCGAAGCTCGGGCGCTGGCCTGTTTGTGGAATTGAAATGCTGGAATCCAACGCCCTCCACTAGAGCATTTGTTGTAATCGTATAGTGCTTTTCGGAATAACGCTCCAGGCAATCGGGCAACTTGATTCAAGATTTCCTCTCAGGTGAAGTTTTTGCATCCTGGTCTCGCTGGTGGCAGATGGATCTCTGAAGGGGGTAGTGCCGGTGCCTCTTTGGAATGTTGAGCGCATTTAGAGCGTATATACCAAGTGCTAATGATTGTTAATCGCATGCACATGCCCTGTCGCCTCATCACTCCCTCGCTGCTCTGGGTCTAGTTGGCTACCAGTTTTCTTTTATCCTGATTAAGGATAACTGAAAAATTATTGTCCTTTAAAGGGCAACTCCGGCGGTCTTTTCAACATCTTCTGGTATAATTGTTTTACTATGGTACTGATAATCATGCAACAGCGAGGGTGCTTCAGTTTGCTCTGAAACGCATCGGTAATCTTAAGTAACCGACTGAAAGTAGTGTTCGAACCGAAAGAGTGACGTCACAACCTCCTCGCAATCAGAACTATGGAGCGGGTGGCAGGAAAATGCCAGTGGTGGGGTCATCCGATGAAATATTGATGTATGCCAGCTTTTCTGAACTTGACAACGACGATTTGAGCACTGAAGTATCGCCGTTCTGCTTCTGACAACCAGATGGCTCGGGTAGGCAGCATCAAAGGGAATGACGTCGAAAACATAGGGTGGCCTGAAAGAGAATCTGCTAAACTTACTTAAAATTCGTTTTTCGGAAACTTAAATGATTTACAGCTGCCTGGTTTGGAAATTAGTATAAAACGGAGGAAAATATATACTGAAATTTCATTGAGATCAGTGGAACAAAAAAAAACCCGTGCTTGCCCTTTAAGGGAATATGGATTCATAGCGTGCAAAACACGCAGTGCTCCCAGCTGAATGGTAGTGAAGGGAAGCATGCCTTACAAGCACACAAGGGAATGCTCTCGTGTTTCCCCTAGACGATATTAGTGTATTCTGGACTAAAGACATCATCCCGGAGACATGACGCTACGCGGAGGTTATCGCTGGTCCGAAGCCAGGAAAAACTGGTGGTAATTTAGCCAACCTGAGGCCTATATGATCTATGCAAATTGATGGAGCGAATTCTTGCAACTCGTCCCACTCGCTGGCTTAAGCCGTAGTGGTAGTAGCACCGTATGCAAATTGGATTCCATCCCCATCTGGGCACTCAGGATGGGCTTGCAGACGTTGCTATTATGGCACTCCTGAAAGGTCATTTTCGCCGGACTAGTATCTGTATTAGCCAGGGACATAAGAAAACCTGATGACACAGCCATTCATGAAGCTGCGGTTCCCTTAGTGGGTATCCTTTTCACGGTGGCTATGCGAATTCACGCAGGCCTTCCTCTGTGAACGAACTTTCGCTTCCCGCTTAGCTGGATTTGAAGGTCTTTTCAGTTCACAGCGCGCTGTTCCAAAATGTTCTGTCCTTGCGCCAGTCCTCGTGAACATCTCCGTTCTTCCAGTGTCCTTGCAAGTGAATGCAATACCTGTCATTTCCTTTCTGATGTGCGCCGATAACATCACCGTGTGGCCAGTTACAGATATTGGCCGCCAAGAACAGGGACTGCAGACCGCCTTAAATGTGACTAGCGTTTGGTGCGTCCACACTGGACTAGAAATATCAACAAAGAAAACAGCGCAAATGGATGCAGAAAACAAGTGCGGGCATCGTGCTGCCACAGACCAACTGGCCCTAGCCGATTCTTTCGTCGGCCCATCAATCTCGAGCCTATACAAGTGGTCTGAAGTCTTCGCCTGATGGGTCTCGAACTAGATCAGACGGGTTCTGAGTCCCCATGGGTCGAAATCGAACAGCAGCGTGGAGCAGAAACAATGTCTAATGCATCTGGAGGCGAACGCGCCACAACTGCACGCCACCTAGTCATGTCTAGACGGCGCGAGAAGGAACCATATCAACGCACATGTCAACACACATGCGCGACAACAGATTATCGTTCGGAACAGATGAGCCAGACTTGGGCGCTGGCTGATAAGCGGTTGATAAACCTTAATGCCGGCTGATAAACGCCTTAATGCGTTTTATTAAAGCCGAGAAGTTATGAAAGCTTGTCCTCCGCACCGACTGCAAGGATTGATTTGCTAGATGTGTGTGGTTTTATGTCCCAAGACCAGCTTTGATTACGAGATACGCCATATTGAAGGGCTCCGGAAATTTTGACTACCTGTGTTTTTTTAATGTGCCCAGACTTCGCACATACACGGGCCTCAACAATTCGTCTCCGTCGAAATGGAACCGCCGCGGGCGGGATACGATCCCGCGACCCTCAGTTCAGCAACCGAGTACAATACCACTAAGGAACCGTAGCGAGGCCAGACTCCACGGAGGCATTTCACGGTATCCGTGGTGTAGCCCGATAAACGGCGCTTTCAGATGAGATCCATCAGCTGGCAAGAAGTCAGTATCCCTCCACGCGTCGAATGCCCATTACGTTCGGTAGTCTGGTAAACTAGCGGCGGATTCTATCTCACTGATCAGATCTCCCACTGCCGCAATTCTCCGAAGAAGGGTGCGGAAAACCTCTTCCGCGATAAGGAACGGCTCCGACGCGCCACACGAGCGTTGGTATCTACGTGGGACTCCGACCCCTCTGGCGGGCTCGCTCACTTCGAGGAGGTAGTCCTTCGGAGACTTCGCGTAGGCCTTGCACTCACTCCGTCCGCAGTGCCTAGAAAACCACGTGCCCTTTTAGTGGCACTTTGATCACGGAAGCAGGCCAGACAGACTTCCGTGGTTGTGCCCGAGTCTACTGTAATCTCGCCGTCTCCCCTCGGAGATACCCGTTATCATCCGGATGGGATTTACATGAGTGGGTCAATAGACCCTTCCCTCTATCGCCTTTAGATTTCATACATGGTAATAACATATTTGTGTACGCCTAACGGGTTTTATAAGTTATGTCAATTTTATGCAAAGGTAAAACTTCTCTAACACGAAAAAAAGATGACGATATGGAGAGCCTATGGAGGAGCGCTACATACCAATCACTCAACAAAATGCTTTGATCCCTCCGTAATCGGAAACGGCATCACAAGAACGCGAAACCTGACTTGGCGAAGCTCTAGAATACTTCAGCGGCAATGTGGCGAATTGAGGGATGCGGGATGGGATGGGCACTCTGGACATATGAACGCGTGGCATGTACACATCTGTGGCACCTCGACACTCCACAGGGGGCATCGACTGTTGCCCATAAGTGAAATGTCTCGCTCGACTAGCATTTATCCGAAGACACTGCGATGCCGGGGTCAGGTGCATGTCTAAACGCACCATAAAGTAGGAGTGTCCGGAACACGGTGAAAACTTGCAAGAGAAACCGAATGTGTTATCAGCGGCTCGCTTTGTGAACAAGCAGCTTTCTCCAACGAAACACGCATCATTTGTCGACGTCGTCTTTGCGTTTCTGGAGAAGAGCACCTGGCAAAAAAAAAGCCGGATACTACATACGTTACAGAGGCCATAATATGCCGCGGCCGTGGTTCTAGGGGTTGTCCTACGGCCTAGAAAAGCTCCTGCAGCTCCGATAAGTTCCACAGCGATAAAGCACTTGTTACTCACTTTGGGCTGACTGCTGGTTTGCTATGGTGGTATACGCTCTGCTGTTTCCCTCCAATATTCCTTGAAGGCGGTAGCGCGACTGTGAACCAAGTGTACAGTGTAAGAGCGGCGAGGTTAATAAACGTAGGTTTGTTTGGTAGACAACATGAGCGACAAGCGAATCGCGTGTAGCTGCGTATAACTTACCAATTGCGGATGCTAACGCGGCCAAGTTGGTATATGAGTTTATTAAGTCTTCTGACTTCATAGCAACTCCGACTAGTCCCTGTGCATTCAAGCTAGGCGGAAAATGTTCATTTTTAATGGAAGTGTTTCTGACATATTTGTTTTTTCGTAGCCCCCACGCGGACAATGACAACCAAGAGTATTCCAACGACGACGAGAGAACCTCATGGTAAGTTTTACTGTCACCCCGACGTCTTAATATTTTTGTAGCTTCCGGATAGCGACCTCTCCATATCATGTTTAAATGTCGCTTCTTGTTCCGGCATTCCATATTATTTGGAATTATTTCCTCGTTTTTCACAACATGCACAGAATATATAGCTGAGTAATTTCTATAGGATATGCGATATAATTAATAAGCAATACTGAAGGCACTGCTTACCATTCTACATATATGGCTAAGATTATTTTAGGCAGCATACACACTATCCATCAATATATTATTATAGTCTTGAATACTGTAGGCCATATGTTACTTTTACGAATTGACACCTACCTTTTAGTCCGATAGCAATTATATGGGCAGTCTCGGCTGGTTTTTGCCGTCCCCGTCGCCGCCGTCATGAAAAGTGTATATATATATATATATATATATATATATATACTATCAGAAACTCACAGTGACAAACATAGGATTTATTCTGACGTTTCGGCTGGAGGCCAGCCTTTTGAAAAAGGCTAGCCAGAAAGAATTCTTCAGATATATATATATATATATATATATATATATATATATATATATATATGAAAGTCCCAAAGAAAAATAAGTCAGATAAATGCTTCCGTAGCGCGGAATCGAACCAGGAATCTCTCGCCCCACAGCGCGTGGCGCTAACAACTACGTCATGGAGAGCATATCCTTCAGGGACCTAACGGCGAGCCCTTATATACACACCCTTTATCACTGGCAGGACTCAGAGACGGCACGCGCTTATAAGCGTTTCTTCATTACCAGCGAGATGGCGCGAGGAGCGCAGCGGACGCATTTAAATGTCGTCGGCCAGCTCGCTCGCTCCTATTTGCGCAGGGCCTTGCCCTTCCGCTGTCTGCTCGCGCGGTTGTCTCCTGGTGAGAGGAAGACGGATGTTTCGAGCTTTGACCGTTATGTCCGCGCTGATGTTACGGGAGCGTAGGAAAGTCACTCGAGCTCAAGGGACGCCGCTGAACGAACTGAAGATGAGCGCGAACTATCAAGTGCGCAAAGGCTGCTTAGGTCGCATTTGCAACTGGAGCGCTGTTCAAAGTGAGAGTATCCTGCCCCGCCACAGTGGTCCAGTGGCTATGGTACTCAGCTGCAGATCCGAGGGTCGCGGGATCGAATCCCGGCCGCGGCGGCTGCGTTTAGATGGAGGCGAAATGTTGACGCCCGTGTACTGTGCGATGTCAGTGCACGTTAAAGAACCCGAGGCGGTCGAAATTTCCGGAGACCTCCACTACGGCGTCTCTCATAATCAGAGCTTGTTTTGGGACGTTAAACCCCACATAACAACTGAGAGTATCCATTGTGACAGCTTATTCGCGCTCGTTCGGTGTAGTTCTGTGCGTTCGTTTCGTGCGTGCTTCTCTGGATAATTCGCGCTCATCTTCTGTTTGTTCATTTAGCGGCCTCCCCTAGCTTTGTATGTGTAGCTTTGTGACACACAACGTATAAAGCCCTTCGTACCAGCACCTGCTGCCTACGGGAGGTGCTCACTTTGCAAGTGCGTGTTTGCTACATTTAATATTGCTCCTGAAGCTGCGAGCCTCACATCGTACAGCATTACAGTTTCTTGCTATCGCATTCATTGCTTCGCCCTTGCGGTTAAACTGTGACTATTTTAATGCTGTTTTGATTGTCAGTTCTGGGAAAGGTGCAGACCATCACCTGAGAAAGCCTGTCTATTTGCACCTTAGCGCGCACTATTCATTCCTACTGTGTCATCTGAGATTTATTTTGTATTGACCGATTTTTTACAGTATCAGTTTGCAATCATTACTTATCTGTTCGATAGCAGTGCTGTAGCTCTGCCTGCAGTATTGCAGCAGCAAATGTTGAGTGATATGACGTGTCGGTCTCGTTTGTCAATGCTTCTCGATTCAAATTGCCTCGTACAATGCTCTCGCGCCGTTCTGGCTTCCTTTTTCCTCGGAAAATTTTGTTAATTACATGCAGAAGACCAACGGCATCTACATATAATTCCTTGCGTGCCCTGTAAGAAGAGGGCGACGTTAGCCTAGATCGATGCGAAGGCACAAAGCAAACGCAACCGACCCTTGCTTGGAGCGCGATATAACATTGGAACTTAAAGATATCGATCTCAACGCTTGATTTTACGTCGTTCTGCTACTGCTAAAGCAGTACTGCTTGGTTTCATATTGTCGCTTTATTAACTCGTTCTGTTGAACAGTGGCAGAACCTATGCCCTTATATTCCTACCTCTGCACCGTGACTCATCATGGAAATCAAACATACCTGGCTCCTGACGGCATATGCGACTTCTTGTTCTATGATTCCGTCTACAAGATCAAAGAGGGCACCCTCTCAGAGGGCATCAGCAAACTTCGTCCCAGTGCCCAGTACTTCATTAAACAGGCTTCCAAGTACAACAAGACCCAATTCGGCTTATCTTTTGGGACAGAGTAAGTGAATGACTACGGCCCTCGTTCAAACTTTTCAGATCTTCTTGGGATCACCAAGATTTCTCGCAACGATACCGTAGGTTAGGTGCTGTTGCAGAATATCTATCTATCTATCTATCTATCTATCTATCTATCTATCTATCTATCTATCTATCTATCTATCTATCTATCTATCTATCTATCTAACTGATGCTGCGGTCATCGTTTCACTTGGCATGTACCACAAATCTCCCGTCACAAACTCTAGTGAAACACGAGTATGCATGACAGCTCTTGCAGGAACTGTTCTACTGTATTTTATATTCACAATAAATGACAAAACAATCGCAGTAAATGACAAAATATGATTGTCTGCTATGTTGGTCTTTAATTACGTCTCTGCATGCCAGCTGGTAGAGGCAGCCATGTACTGGTAGCAAAACCATGAACACTAGGTCAAGATATGGTGGCCAAGCATGGCACGCTACCCATACAAGAGATCAACTTGACAAGAGCGTGGACATTCGTCCTGATGCCGAAGTTCCCGCTTTCGTTAGGCTGTTGGCACAAGATTACAATACATAAGAGATAAGCATGCAACTACATGCAAGTTACTTGCAATTATAATTATTATCTTGCTAAAATTCACCTATTCTGCCTCGAGCAAGTATCGTCCCTGAGTGCACAGACATTTTTTTTTCCAGATGAGTCTTTTTGACGCACCCAAGCCTAGACGCATGTAACAAATAAAGTATTAGAGATTCTCTTTCCTGGACTATAAAATCACCCAAAACATATTGTGGCTCAAATCTACATAGGTCATCCTCCTAGTGATGCAATATGTTAAAACAAAACGAGGCTATCCGTAGTTGTTTAAAGAAACCTAGCTGCAGACCTTCTCGCGAGTGCGGTGCAATAATGTTTGACTCACGTGTTCACAGAAATGCTCTTGAAGAGTACTTCGAGAGCACTTCTGTACCACACAAAGCTGTAACATGGCAAGCTTTGGAAATAACCATCTTTGAATGTACCACACCAAGCTTTGGAATTAACTGGAAATGCGGGTTTGGCTTACTGGCACACGTAATTGAGAGCAGAAGGTTTGCATTCAAGACTAAATGAGAATATCTGTGTGATTTGAGACATAGCCAAGAGAGCATAAATTCACTGCAGTATAATTAGCGTGCAAGACTTCATTAGGAGACTTGGAAAATAGAAACGTGAACTATTCATTTTTGCGACAATGTATGCGATGCACTACGCCTTTGTCGATGCCCGTGTGATCGGCTCTCCATTATTGAATAGAACCTACACCGTGGCAAAAATCTACAGACGAAGAAAATATCACCCGATTTGGTGGTGGATTTCTCTAGAGGTTGTGCATCCTAGAGTTTATGTTTTGTGCTAAGGGTGGAGCATCATGTTTACGCTTCAGAGCATCTGACGAAGAACAAATAGTGCAAATCCAGGAAAAAGAAGCTGTCCTTCTAAAGGTTCAGGCGACGTTCGCTTTGCTTCGTAGTTCAGAGATTTAACCTTCCATCTTATCAACACCTTCCTAAGTTTAGCTTTCAATACAACTAACCGCACATCAATCAGCGAAGACGATGCCCGATACTATGAGCTCATAAAGTACGCTGTCAACTTGCAGGGTACTCTCATCTGTTTGAGCGCAACACATCTGCTGGCTGTTGATGCCTCTGGCCTTATCCTTTGGCAGGTACATCATACTGAAGGAAGACTACAAGCTCCCTAATTTCATCAATGAGATCGACGCTCTTTGGGGCTTCAGGATCTCCCACTATGGCTTCCTGGACAATGGCGGGTTTGGGAAACACGAGTGGGTGATCAAGGAAGTGCTTACTGTACTAAAGGTAATTTCACTGCCCCGGGTTTTCCTGGTACACATGTCTGATATAAGCACACGTTCATGCAGCACTAAGCACTATCCACGGAGTGAATGATGATGAGTAGGCGAAGCTCGGGAGGTTCATCGTAGATCTTGCCGAGTTCCGGATTAATTTAGTTAACGCGCACGCTACGAATCCTTATGGTTCAACTGCGCACAAGTGAAATCTCCCACCGGCACTTCATTGCAAGTGAAGATCCAGTGCCTATATATATATATATATATATGTGGGTGGCCGGTGAACGGTTTTCCAACGCGAGCAGTCGGTATTTCTCAATAAAAAAACTCGGTAGGAGACGCTGCCTGCGCCAACGTTGTCTCTCGCGGGTGAGGGCGCGTCCTCCTTCTTTGCGAGCTGGTAGAGCGTTCATCTAAGAAAGAGCGTTTCCATAGTTAACGCGCGCCTTTCGCTCTCTCTCTCTCTCTCACAAGACAGCAGAAGGAAGAGTGAGAGAGCGCGCGCGCCGGGAGGCACGCGCCGAGGGCGAGCGCGTGCCTCCCGGGAGATACTGCCGGTTACGCCTGACGCAGGACAAGGTTAGACTAAGAGGAGCTTCGCCCCTAAATGAACAAGTTCGTTTATGTTCATAAAACATTTTAATGGCCATTCCTTTAGCGAAATCGCCGAAACGGCGGTGTCGGATAAAACTCTATTCTTATGATACTTTCTGCTCGCCAAGAGTGCGCCGGCAATGCGCAAAGCGCTGCGTTCACACGCCCCATTCGTTCTCTTGCGCGCATGCCCTGAGCCCGCTACTACGTTGGAGAGGAAGCAGAGCGAACATAGGGACAGACGACGAAGAAACACACCACGCAACACACCACTATCAACTCATGTTATTGCGGCAATGAACGTACATAAATACATATGAATCTGCAACTCGTAACATGTATTACACACTTCATGAAAACACATAGAAAAATGAAAATCTCATCGTAACGTGAAACTACGAGAAGACGACCACCACTAAGCTTACGATGGATGCGAAGATGGTCTTTCACAGTGCTGTTAACGTTGTCCTGTTCGCGAAGCACGTCTTTTAAGCATCTATCTCTAGGTCCTACGTAGAATTTGCGGCAAGACAAGGGTATGCGGTAAACAACACGCTCAACCCAACGCGAGAATGGCCGAACCTGTTGGTTGTCACAATAGAAGTGCGGTGGAGATCTCTGAACGCGGTTCTACGAAGTAGACAGCTTATTGGGCACACTATCACGACATTGATATTAACACGCTGGCCGATTAGCCTCAGGTTGTGAGGCAATTTATGAATGTAGGGTACAACAGTGGCACCTAAGAAGCTTATTTTGCCTACCGTTATGAGTATGGACTCTACGATTAGACTTAGACAAGTATAAATCCTTTGTCATCGTTTGTGAGATTGAAGCCAGGACGTGATAATGTGTTACGAATGGCATCCGGCTTCCAAGAATGATTGGGTGTTGAATGAACTGCTGACTGTACTAAAGGTAATTTTCCTGCCACTTGCTTTGCCGATAAGACTTTTTTGTATATGAGTATACGTTCACACAACACTAAACGAAAATATCTGCTTCTTATGTGCTTGATATATTCAGATCTGCGAGTTCCCTTGAATTAAATGGCGTATTGCCATCCGACCATTATATTAGGCTTCTCGATGTTGGTGTTTTAAACGATGCAACAAGAGACTCATCTTGTCTTTTCACTGCACCCATTCGAAGGTAATTAAAAGACGAATCGCGAAGCTTGGCTCTTCCGACGAACTTGAACATCCTCCGTACGATGTAAAATATGATTGGTTTCGTGCGCACTTAACTAGACTGCTAGCGGCCGGGTATCCTTATCTGCGTGAAATGCAGTTTCTCGAAAGCCCTGCGCGAGCTATCTCCGCTGGCCAACATATTCTTGAGACTCTACCTGCGTGACAGCGATCCCACACAAAAAGACGAGAATATGCTCTCCAGGCCATCATGGTCTCCCCGTTTAGGAAGATGCAGATTCAGTGGCCCACGCACTTATTCCCCAGGAGCGTACCCACTGCTCTGATGGGCCTGAAGGTTCCACACCGGTAATATGCCTCCGAGAAATCAGAGTATTACATCGAGCAGTGTCGTGCATATCCCCCTCCGACGAAGGTATTTTCAAAAACAGAGGAACGTGTCCTGCGGCGCCTGGACACAAACACGCTGGTATGTTGGGCCGTGATTAAACATTATGACCAGAAAATAAGTGCTCACAGCCAACACAGCGGAGAGGTGGCAGACACCAAACGATCTGGGCCTGCCAAGTGCGTCTAAAACTAAATCCAATCTCCCGCCCCACCAAAAACACCTGGACGCAACCGTGCTAGGTGGCTTACGGTTGCAGTAACAGCGGATTCCGGTGCAACGGCTTCGGGCGACGCATTCGACCTATGACGTCGCGGACTAAAGCTGTCGACCAACCCAGTGGTGGATAACGGAGTTCTCACACTCCTTACCTCAATAAAATTTTCTACTCTCTCTCTTTCTCTTTACGCTGTGCTCGGTGGGAAACTGGCAACCATTCACAAGGCCTTGCAGTGCTCGCAGGGTGTTTCCCAAAGCGTCGGGCCACGGCGACAAACACTGATTGGCAATGTGCCCTACAGCTTCGTTTCTTCGCTAGTGTTGCGCCACTAGTGAAAATCATGCTAATTTTTTTATAACGTTACTGTAGTTGATCTTACCACCGTAAGACTATTATTGACAAAGAAAACGTGCTAGGGGTTTGGAGACGCATTTCGCTGGAAACAACATGTGAAGGACCCGTGCGTACTTGACGAACACACGTCTGCTCTGTTTCACGATGACCGCCTTGTTTTAGGGACGACGCTCCTTATGGCATCACCTGGGCGGTTCTCGGTTGTCTATGCATCCTGTGTAGCCAGTAGCGTCTCCCTTAGCATACAATAGATGGCGCTGTCCCATAGAGATGCATGCAAACTGCAGTTCGGTGACGATACACTAGATGGCGCTGTACGCATTCTGTGTCGTCATCTCCATTCCTCGTCTCGTTTCCGGGAGGGCGCTATCCCATAGACATTCGTACAATATGGCGGTTGGGTGAAGGTACGCTAGATGGCGTTGGCGGTGCAGCTGCTCTCCGATTGGCTGCTGCGCGGGCTGCGCGGGGAGCGCTCCTCTCATTCTCCTGGATCGTCGCCGTACGTGTCGGATCGCGCTTGGTGGACCATGGACGATGAGAAAAAAATTAGCCGCGTATCTCCGTGCTTCGCTGCAAATGCCGTCGAAAGACGATAGCGTTCTACCGGCCGTACTACATGAGTCCCGTTTCGCGTGTTTCCATTCCCCCCGAGGAGTTGCGCAAGCGAGAGGGAAAACGAAGAGACGCGAGGAGAGAATGGGACCGGCCGGAGTGGCGGGCGGCCGTTCCCTGCCTTCCGTTCGGCACGATGGATGGATGGATGGATATTAGGAGCGTCCCCTTTATAACGGGGCGGTGGCCGGGCCACCAAGCTCTATCTTTATTTCTTTTTCGTTTACAACCATTTCTTTTCCCGAATCACACATATTTTCATAACTAATTTTTTAGCGCAGCAAACCTCTCTGTCTCTCTCTCTCTCACGAGCGCGAGATAAGGGCGCCATCTGGCCATGGTTACGGGAAACGCAAGAAGCTTGCCTAGTACAGGAAACGTCCGCTTTTGCGCATCCTAACAAGCACTAGGGTCTTTAGAATTACGCATCTATGTATTTTCTACTAAAGGAACGCACCGTCCAATACATACGTATTGATGTTGCGCCTCAGATATGCGTAATATTTGCTTTTTGGCCGACTGTGTTCAGAAGTATGAAGGTAGCCACCAGTTCAAGCTGTGTGGTCGTTGAGGAAGGGGTTCAGCTTTCGCAGCAGGACAGACACTAACCCACACACACACACAGACAGACAGACAGACAGACCAAAATTTCTGCGTTGAAGTATCCCAAGAAAGACTATCGTCTTTAAAATTCCGAACATTGTGTACGAAGCGCGGAATCGAACCAGGGACCCCTCGCTTCCGAACGTGCGGTGCTAGCCACTACGCCACGAAGCGCGCATGGACACATGCACCACGATGACAGTAAATACCCAATAATAACGAAAGACTGCGCGTTTCTAACGCGTTTGTGCTAGCGCGTTACGGCCCGTGTAAGAAGCTGGTGTAAGACGCTGTGGCCCCCTCAGCAGTCATGTGATGTCGTCGGCAAACGCGGTGCGCATTCCGGCCTGTGTAAGGGGCTGCGTAAGACGTCTTTACATGATGATCGACTGGGCGAATTACACGGAAGGTTCACGGTTTACCGATGATTCCCTCCGGAGCTTCGCCCACTCATCATCATTCACCCCGTGGATATGCTGTGGGCAGGCCCCGCTCAATTTTTAGTGCCCAACGCGCATGTTGCAGATGCTTCAGTAGCTGCGATATTCTGCCCCTAGCGTCACTTATAATGTGAAACTATCCTAAAACGCATCCTTATATTCGGAGGCGTTTCGCCGATCGTCGATTTCATTGGACAGAAGCGTATGAAGTCACCATGTTGTTTGATATTGACAGTTGTTTCGTTTTCTTGGCACAATATCGCTCAATAAACGGTTAGATCTTCAACAGTCCAGTTGCTGTTCTATTGATCGCCATGTCCACTTGTCATACGTACAACCAGCAGCAAGACAAATTGGGCTGTGCGACCACGAGCATAAATTATATAAAGCTGTATCTTCGCGTCATCTAACATTGAACACATGAGTACCACACGTCGTAGCGTACGTGTGGGACCTAAGTTTCCTCAAGTATTGCAATTAGGCATTGCAGCGCTATGCCTGATTCGATGTGGCGTTTTTCGTACGGGTCGTTTTCTTGATACAATCCTGTCACGCGCTCTGTTGAACATGTCTTCTCCATGAATAAAAAGGGCAGACATATCTTGTCACAGTGACAGACGGAATAAGGAAAGCGACTGCTGCAGCCAAACGCTAGATGTAACAAGCTAGTTTGTTGCACGCAAGTAAAAAGGCACGGCTGCGAGCGTGAAATAACATGCGCGTAACCATACACAACACGCTCCAGACGCCAATACACAAGACGGTCGATGGTTGACGGAGGGGTAGTGGGAATAGCTTTACTGAGGAGAGTTCTACAGAGCTATTGCTATCCGACCGTGCTTGAGGGCTCCTCGAGGGCTTCAAAGACGTACTAGACACCCCACGGTTAGTTGCTGGAGCTCGAGCCGCGTAGAGAGGCCGTCATTTTCGGCGGAAGTTTTCATAAGTTAACGTATGTAGGGTTCTTGGAACAATCGCATAGCATCTGTGCCAGACTACATGGCTCTGCTTCACATACTTGATAGATTGGCGATAGGTAAATCTCTGGATAAGTGACTTGATAGTCTGCTCTGCTTGGGTATGTATTTCTTTGTAGCTTCCATTATGCAGCGCTTGTGTTCTGTTTAGCTCTGGATGGGGGGAGGGAGGGATAGATCCTCCTGCTCATATCCTGAAATCCTCCTGTTTTGGTTATATCGCCGTATCTAGTTAAACGATCTCTATAATCCCGAAATTTTAGTTCGCCGCCCGCAAGGTTGGTGAATGCGCTTTCTTTGGCGACGGCGACCTCATTGCGATTGATTGCCTTTTAAATGCGAAGCATTTCTTAGCGAACTTCGGCGAGTTTGAGCGTATCTATCTATCTATCTATCTATCTATCTATCTATCTATCTATCTATCTATCTATCTATCTATCTATCTATCTAGCCGCCTACGATTTTGTGCTCTCCTGGCTCTTTCGCTAATCGCATGTTTACGAATTTTGGTATGCCACATCATGACTACATGGCCAACATAACTGACAGTCATAACATGAAAATCATGATATGCATGTCATGAGCGGCATGAGTTACATGCCACGGTCTTGGTTCTCTCCTGGCCGTTTCGCTAATGGGATGTATACGAAAATTGGTACGCCACAACATGACTGCCTGGCGAACATAAATGGCAGGTTATAACATGAAAGTCATGATATGCATGTCATGAGTGACATTATTTACATGCCACATTCTTAGTGCTCTCCTGGCCGTTTCGCTTGTGGGATGTATGCGAAAATTGGCATGGCACAACATGACTGCCTGACGAACATAAATGGCAGGTCATAACATAAAAGTCATGATATGCATTTCATGAGTGGCATTATGTACATGCCACAGTCTTAGCGCTCTTCTGGCCGTTTCGCTCGTGGGATGTATGCGAAAATTGGCATGGCACAACATGACTGCCTGACGAACATAAATGGCAGGTCATAACATAAAAGTCATGATATGCATGTCATGAGTGGCATTATTTACATGCCAGAGTCTTAGTGCTCTCCTGGCCGTTTCGCTCGTGGGATGTATGCGAAAATTGGCATGGCACAACATGACTGCCTGACGAACAAAAATGGCAGGTCATAACATAAAAGTCATGATATGCATGTCATGAGTGGCATTATTTACATGCCACAGTCTTAGTGCTCTCCTGGCCGTTTCGCTCGTGGGATGTATGCGAAAATTGGCATGGCACAACATGACTGCCTGACGAACATAAATGGCAGGTCATAACATAAAAGTCATGATATGCATGTCATGAGTGGCATTATTTACATGCCACAGTCTTAGTGCTCTCCTGGCCGTTTCGCTCGTGGGATGTATGAGAAAATTGGTATGGCACAACATGACTGCCTGATGAACATAAATGACAGCTCATAACATGAAAATCATGACAAGCATGTCATGAGTGGCATTATTTATATGCCACAGTCTTGGTGCTCTCCAGGCCGTTTCGCTCATGGGATGTATGCGAAAATTGGTATGGCACAACATGACTGTCTGACGAACATAAATGGCAGTTCATAGCATGAAAATCGTGACATGCGTGTCATGAGCGGCATGATTTACATGTCACAGCCTTGGTGCTCTCCTGGTCCTCTCGTTAATGGGGTGTATACGAAAATTCGTATGCCACAACATGACTGCATGGCCAACATGACTGACAGATCACGACATGAAAATCATGATATGCATGTCATGGTCAACGTGATTTACATGCCACGCGTTTCGTTATCGGGATGTATACGAAAATTGGCATGCCACAAGATGACTGCATGACGAATGCAAATCGCGGCTCATGACATGAAAATCCTGACGTGCTCGTCATGAGCGACATGATCTACATGCCACGGTCTTGGTGCGGTCTTGGCCGTTTCGTTAGTGGGATGTGTAGGAAAATTGGTATGCAAGAATATGACTGCATGGCGAACATAAATGACAGGTCATAACATGAAAAGCATAACGTTCATGTCATGGGCGGCATGATTTACATGCCAAGCGTTTCGTTTATGGGACGTATACGAAAATTGCTATGGCTCAACACGACGGCATTACGAACGTAAATGACAGGTCATAAGATTATAATCATGACACGCGTGTCATCAGGGCGCTACGTAGCTCTGCTCAGTATCGCTGACACTGGCCGATTGGGTCGCACGTATGAGATGCGCTCGCACGGTGGAAACCGAGGCGACACCGACGCGCGCGTTTCTTCGCTGCTTTCCGGGCGTGCTGCGAACCACACGAACGCTCGCTGCGTCGCCCTTTGGAACAGTATGCCGCAGGCTTGGAGCAGCGCGTCTCAAAGGAAATAAAACGAAAGAAGGTGGGACGGGCGGTCGCTGCTGCTATAGACTTGGAGACGCGCATCGCGTTCGCGTATTTTCCTGCCATAGTCTGCCCAATTTTGCTTCTTCTCTCCGACAGGCAGTGCATTCTGGCGCTGATGTCGCACATGGAAAACTCGACTGCGCGGAGCCTATACGAAAATTGGTTTGGCACAACACCACTGCATCACGATCATAAATGACAGGTCATACATGAAAATTGTGACATTCATGTCATTAGCGGCATGATCTACATGCCACTCGTTTCCTTAAAGGGATGTATACCAAAATTGCTATGGCACAACACGACTGCATGACGAACGTAAATGACAAGTCATAACGTTAGAATCATGACATCATGCCACAGTGTTGGTGCTCTTGCGGTCGTTTCGTTAACCTCATATGTACCAAACTCGGTTTAGGGAGACAATGAAAATCCATTTTACGTTCCTTACGCGTGCTTCGCATTTCCTTGATTCCCACTGCACGTGGGATCTGCCAACTTTTTTGTGCACGCTGCATGCGTGTGCCGGGAACCAGCGAATATGTATCGTTTGGCTGGACGCTCTCCACTTGTGACTGATTATGGTGACGGCCACCACAAAGATCGAGGCTTTAGAAAAATTACTGACTGCTTCTTCGGAGTCGTTGAGTATATATTACCTCGCACTTTGGACCTCCGATCGTCAACGCAATCGCAGCCTCTTCTGCGAACACTGAGCTACTAGTTCAAAATGTAGATGCGTGATGCCTTTTCCTGTGCTGTCTACTGCAACGGCGCTGAACGCTGCGTCTGTGTTCTATTCTGCCACGTCGACGCATCTGGCTGCTCTGTCGTTTTAGTGTCTGTCTATTAGCCCGATGGCTCTTGCGATTCTTCTAGCCCTGCAGTGCTCAAGGATTACATTTCTTGGTTCAGGGTGTACAACTACCCTGGCTTTACTCTCTTCAGTTAGTCTGCCGTTTGTCCTCTGCTGTTCGTGGTACGTTATACGCAGATTGTCTAGCACCTGCCTCCCTCCTTTCATTCCTGGTGCTTTCCAGGTGCGCTGCTCTTTGAGACTCTACTATGTCCTCCAGTGTGTTGTGAAATCCCAGTCTCGGTAGTCTCTCATTCCTAGTTGAGACCGTGTGCTCGAGTGCCAGCTTGTATGCTCCTCTTATGATAGTGTTATGTCCTCATCCTTGCAGTTCCAGTTGTGGAATGTAGTTAGACATGCAAGGTAGCACGTGACGAAAGAATATATAAGCCTGATGAGGCTATCCTTCTTCATTCCTGGCCTTTTGTTCGACACCCGTTTGATGAGTCGTGCGTCGTTTTCGCATTTTTTTATCTTGTGTCTTCTCTCGGAATTGGTTCCTGTACTGTTCATGCTGATTTGCGCAGCATGTGCCGCGTTCGGGTAGTTCCCTTCTTTGCTGGTGGTGGTGGTGGTGGGGGGTCTGCCATTTCGTATGGGTTTCCATAGGAGGAGTTCTGATTTGTTTCGGGAGCACTTGAGCCCTGTATCTGCCAGATGCGTCGCGACTGTGTTTACCGGGTTCTGAAATCCACTTTCTATGGGTTCGTCGTTCCCCTCATTGGCCGAGATCGCGACGTAGCCCGCCTATACAGCACGTTTTATTGCCTGCTCTGATGGTGCCTTAGATAGCCCTACCATCACTAGGTTCTACTGCGTCGCAGATACTAGTGGCCATTGTGGTGTACCGTAGCTTCCGAGGGTCCTATTTTAGATTATCAGCGAAGAGTGTGGCTTTCCTGTAGGTGAGGAAGTCTTTTGGGCTAGTTTTACCACTTAGGCCCAATGTCTCTTGAAAACCAATCCCAAAATGGCTCCGGTTCCTTGATTTGAGCAACCTAGGATATAGTGTTCGATCTGCGGCATAGCGTCCTGCTTTACATGTGCGATCTAAATCCTATGAGCGTGTCTGGGAGCTCGTCCTCCCTTTCCAGATGATCCTGCCACCTGTTTAGCATAGCATCATCCATGATTTGCCTATGCATGAAGTTAAGAGATGGGCTCTAGATCTGGCTTTTCGTTGCCTTTTCCATAAGAATGATTTTAATGGTGTTATGAAAACGTGTTCCTTTGCGCGTGCGTCCTTTTCACATAAGGAACTGTACTTATTCATCAGGACTGTTCCTTTGCTTATGACGCCTTTTTTTCGGTATCCTTTCTTTCTTTTTCTCATATTCTCACTGCGTATATCTGCAAAGATTGTCTTGCCCGGCACCCCGTATAAAATCCTGCGATGGTTGCTGCGAATAAACAGTTGCAAGTTGGCGCCATTGTGCGTTCTGAATTGACTGTGTCGTGTCAATATAGAGCCATACCGCATCCTTCAAGAAATGAACCAACTGGCTCAACAACATGTCCTTTTGAATAAATGCGGCTCGTTCTATCTATTGAATGGAGATATCTTTGGAACAGCTGCTGTATGATCCACCTATCATTCTTGATCTATCTCGGTGTATTATACATGAAAGTCTGTGTTTCTGCTGAAGCTTCATGCCTGTTTCGCTTAAAAGGTGGGTAAGCAGTTGCATGATTTAGCATTTCGCACCTCATTGATCATCTCGTTCCACTGCTTTTTCTCACGTTGGGAGTTGATAATTGTCCAGTCAGCACTGTGAAAGGGTCATTCGACAAACCGTCTCAATGCTACGGCAAAGACAGCATACGCGACTGAGTGAAACACTCTAATGTCACACATGCGTCCACCCTGTATGCATCCTCACAATACACTTTGAGGTCAGAGTAATGCTTAGCGACGCCTGCATCAGCTTCGCGAAAATTTCGTTGCAGATTCTAACCTGCATCAAACGTTCACGTATTCGATTGATAAAGTCTTGTGCAAACGAGGGTGTCGTCAATGGCAATGCCAATTTTGAGCGCAACATGCATGTTGTTCAAGGAATGAAGAAGTAATATTATTCTTACGAAAGAGGTAAATTCGGAGCCATAACAAGGAATAGTCTTTGAATGTCACAGGAAGGGTTCACTGGTATCCACCACTCGGAAATGTTTCATGCCTAAGGGAATCTCGCGAGATGGTAGCTAGCGACGGGGCGGGGGATGCGTCAAGGGGAAGGCTTGTATTACGGGAAATATTGGCTGCTGTGCAAAACATCCAGTAAGTTGGCTCACTTATTCCATTGGCTGGACAGGGACAGACGCTCGCAATTTTGCATTTATGGAAGCGTACGAGGGATTTGCAGTTCTTGAAGCGTGTTGCGAAATATTTCTGGAGATAAGAAATATGTGAGTAACGCTCTACTCTTAGGGCGAAGAGACATATTGTGCATTCGAAAAAACCAGCTCAGTGCTATGACAAAGACAGCGTACGCGACTGAATGAAACATTCTCATGTCACACATATGTCCACCCTGTATGCATCCTCAAAATAGCTTTGCGGTCAGAGTGATGCTTAGCGACGCAAGCATCAGCATCGCAAATATTTTGTTGTAGACAAGACACTGACATGCTCAATAACACTTTTCTAGGCTATTTTTCAGGCCGCACGACGCTGCGGCGTGATATGATCGTTTCATGAAGCAACATTTAGCAATTAAATGTAGCTGCTAGTTGTAACTTATCGGTGGCAAATGTGCATACATGATTTTTTATGCAGACAGCGAAAGAAATGTCTATATAATAGTCTTCAGACTTTTTTGTTGTTCGCGCATTGTTCATGGAACCAGCCGAAATGCTTCGAAACTGGTACGTTCCAGATGCCTTACCAACTGATACCTAAGCTTCGAAATTATGGAGACTTCCGGAGAATTGAAGTGCATGTGTTCATAGAGATGAGAATAGAAGTTTGGCACGCAATTCATTATATCGGGGCTCAATCAAATCTATATTTTTGCCTACAAAATTCTATATGGTTCAATGAACACATATAGAAGTTTTTATGTGAGACTCGGCTGTCTTATAGTACATGCAGCTTCTGTGCAAGTGGCAGCTCATCCTAATTGCTTTTAGATGGTGTGTGGATATCGCGTTCAACATATGTATGCTGAAGAAATAATGCCAGCTTTATTCTGCTTAGAGAAACATTTTTGCCGAGTGTCTCCATAAGAACTGTTGCTAGCAGACCATTTCGTAATAGATACAAAACCTTTGTCAACAGATAGGTGCTCGTATTGATATGGACACACATATCTTCATTGAATGATGCACTATTTTGATCCTGAAACACTGACAATGTCTCAAAACGCGATTTTTAGGTGGAGCATGTACAGATCCAGTAAGGAAAGGTCTATGTAGTAGGCCGAGAATTGGAATGAAGTGATGTTTGTGTATGCAGGCGCAGACTGGCCAAATTTGCGAACTTAGCGTTTTCAGCTCTGTGTCAATATTGTTTGGAGCAATCATGAGAAAAGACCTAATGAACGGGAACGCTCCGTTGATGCTACAAGGGAGCGTTCCCGTGCAAATATATTGATGCGATTTCAACTTTACTAAATTAATGAGCCAACGTAATTCCTCTTGTCAAATGGGAAGGAGTTACTTTACTTAGAATGGGTGTGAGCGAAGAGAACACAGATTTGCGTCATGTTGTTTTCTCCAGACAATCCACGATCACCTGCTGCCGAAGACCTCATCCTCAAGACCTTCCTACTATGTTATCGGCGTCTCTTACGACTTTCCAATTCAGGACCGCGATCTGCATTTAATGAAGTGAGTCAAACAGCCTGGAAATCACGCTTAGCATCCCACGGTGGTCCTTTTGCAAGATAAGGGAGAGCATATTCACTGTTTGTCTGTAGTATACCAGACAGTGTTGTTAGAGCTGGCTCCAAAGACATTCTCAAAGTTGACAAAGCTTATTTGGACACGCAAACTTCTCACTGGAATATTTCGTAAACTAAGCAGCGCTTCTAGAGGAAGGATTCCATTCGATTTTCTTTGACGTTTCTAATAAAAACGGATGGAATCGCGAATCATATACTTTAGCAAAGCAGATTCCTTCCCTTTTTATGCGTCTCACTCGCGCTGTTCGTCACTGTAAATATGCGAGTCATATGACCAGGCAAATGAGCGAGGTGCTTGGTTAGCTTCATTAATTGTCCATATATTAAGCAGCCAAGAGCCATAAAAAGCGTATATTTTCCACATGATCGGTGCTGATGATTCCTCAAGTGTTGGTTCAAGGTGATGAACCCCGCCAAGAAATTAATACCAGTAGGGTGCAATGAACGCGTAAAATTACCTGGCAGTTCTTCACCCCTCTATCGTTCTTACAGTTGAGTTCATGAAGTTTATTGGGCTTTTCAACTGACCGCAATCGATAGCTGAATGCCCAATGAATTCCATTTTGCAGGAGAAGCCTGCCTTTTTTTTGCACACTTTGAGTGACAGGCTGTCTACTGTGAACATTCGACAGATTAGCCACATAACAGAGATAATTAGTGGCCTATCCGGACACTAATGAAGCTCTTCAGCCAGTCTTCTAAATTTATGTGGAGATATTTGTCAACGCCCACTAACGCATTTCTCTTATTCAGCTGCGTTTGTTCATGCAAACATGTGAATTACTTTATTTTGCCATAATTGGCAGCGAATCCGTGCGAGGTCTGCGACGCTACTTTCCCCGAGGTGTCTTTGATAGGCGAGTCTTTGTCTATGTGAGCTGGTACAGGCGGAAAGCAACTGTAGCCGCCGTCTCAATTCCGGAAATGATAACACTTGTGAAGCTTCTCGAGTTGAACATGACGAATGTGCTTGGGAAGTTAGTTGTTCGGATATCTGACGCACAGACCGGGAGAATGGCGCGCTTTCTTCTCTATTGGAGGTGGTAAGGTACTTACGATACACATCTTACGACGTACCCAGAAAACGCTGGCACTTCAGGCCCATACCTCTTTCTTCTTGCTTGAAGTTAAGTCTCGAAGCCTCGAATCCATGCCGCAGCTACTCGACGCACCGGAGCTCTTAGTTAAGTTTCGGGCAAAGAGAGATATCAGCGGTGTCAGAGAAATACGGCGAGGTCATTCTGCTCTTTGAAGTCTCCAAAAGCGCAGGGGTCAACTAAAGCACAAATGAGACAATAATAATTACAGAGATAAAATGTGGCGTAATGAAGGCGCTTCTTCCTTGGTCCCTCTTGTTCATTCCATTTGCTACTAGGCGGTCTCAAGTTCCATCGTTAGGAAAGTAATCTGCGTGGTCCAACCCGCCCTGTGCACCGTCCATTCGTTGCAGAGGCGGACGTCTTGCGTCATGACACTTTCCTGGTGACGGTAATCAACGCCGATAGTAAAAGTTACGTCACTGTCACTAGTGGAAATTTCCACATGCCCCTCCTTGGCCGGGTGACACCGATTACCCAGTTTTAGCTCCTACTGATGTTTATTTTATTGTGTTCTAGATGCACCTTCAAGTTCTTTGCAGTGGATATTGCTACAACCAGCTCCAGAGAGAGAAGCATGGTGAATTTTCAGAGTTAGCACGAAGATTATCACATGATGTATTATTCCGAATCTGATAGCTGTCTGACGTGAACAAAGGAACCAAATTATATATCATCAAAGCGTATCCAATTACGTGGATCACTTTTCTGACGTACCAGTTATATCGTTGTGCTATTGTACTATAATAGTGTTGTAAGATGGGAAAAAAGGCCCTGAGCAAGCGCACGAATTCTAACTTGGGTTAGTTGAACATGCGCTGCGTACGTGTGTCCTCTGCTACCATTAGTTAAACTGTTTACTGTCCTGGTCATTGTTCTTTTCAGGACTGTTTTCACGCCCTCAATGTTTATCTCAATCGCGCACATTACCTTCACGATGGCATATTCCAAAGACTGCCGCATATTTCCCGTGTCCATGGCCTCTCTACCAACGGGGCTCAAGCGGGGGAAAGACTATGACGGACATACCGTGGTATGTTTCTTCTTCTTAATTTGTTCTTAATTTGGTTTACTGCTTGGCCAGAGCTGAAGCGCATCGGCGGTGCGACACTTACCCAAACGATAGCGAATAGTGATAAGGTGGCCTGTACTTTTAGGGGCGAAGCTCCTTATAGCGGCACCCGTTCGTCCATCGTCGTAGTAGCAGTGTGTAACCAGTCTTAACGCTAGTACCACATCTTGACCTCCAAGGTGGTGCCGGTGGGAGATTTCTCCTGTGCGTTGTTGAACAATAAAAAATTCGCAGCGTGCTCGTTAACTAAAAGCCGAATTCTTCTGTCTCTCATTCCCCATTAGCAGCCATTGGCATGTTCCAGTAGGAAACGTTAGTAGAAGTAGAAGTGTAACTGTTAGCTAAAAGCCGACTTCTTCTGTCTCTCATTCCCATTAGCAGCCATTGTTTACCTCCAAGGAAGTGCCTGGTGAGATTTCTCCTGTGCGTGATTAGACAATAAAAATTTTGTTCAAAACGCCGTTGATTGATGAAATAAACCAACGAAAGACGCCAGGCACCCGCTCGCCCTCAGCGCATGCCTCCTGCCCTCGGCGCGTGTTTTCTTGTGATAGAGAGAGAGAGAGCGAAAGGGGCGCGTTGACTATGGAAACGCTCTTTCTTAGATGAACGCTCTACCAGCTCGCAAAGAAGTAGAACGCGCCCTCACCCGCGAGAGGCAACGTTGGCGCAGGTAGCGTCTCCTAGCCAGTTTCTTGATTGAGAAATACCGAATGCTCGCGTTGAAGAACCGTTGACCGGCCACCCATATATATATATATATATATATATATATATATATATTTAGGCACTGGTCTTGACTTGCAACGAAGTGCCGGTGGGAGATTTCACTTGTGCGTATAGTTGAACCATGAGGATTCGTAGCGTGCGCGTTAACTCAATTAATCCGGAACTCGGCACGATCTGCGATGAACCTCCCGAGCTTCGCCCACTCGTGATCATTCACTCCGTGGATATGCTGTAATTTTTTAAAAAATAATTAAAAGCCCATTTCCAGCGTAAAGGTAGCGCAGTTGTAGAATCACAGTAAGAATACGAAAATAAGCATATACAAGCAGATGTATTAACATGCGCAAAAGGTATCACTACCGTTCTAGATAATAAGACCTAGTGAAAGGGTCAACGGGGCGATTGTGGCAACATTCATAATGTAGCGTCGTACGGATTGCGCACAGCTTGGCATCTCGCCACAAAGAAATAATGTTCCCATTTTCAGGGGTTTCATGTCTTGGATTATTTTCATTTGTCCGCATCCAACTATGCAACAAAGCCTTCGTTGACCTTACGGTCATTTGATTTTTTGTCGATGTCATTCCTGCGGTGAGATGTTTGTAGTCCTGAATGGGGCCCAAAAAAGAGCACAAATATGCCTTTCTACACAGGACCACGACTAGACTAGAGTTTGCGTGAAACCTACACATGAGGCCCTCTGAAGGTGGTTATATGGCATCTGCCACCACAGCTTCGACGCTACAGTATCGAACCGTGCTTCCCCTGCCTTTTTCTTTCGGGGCGAGCGCAAGAAGCTCTCGGCCCGAAAGAAGCCAACCGCTCTGTGTTATTCAGCCGAATATGACGGGTACACGCAGTCGGAGACGCCCGCTTCAGTTTCAGTTTGAACAGGTGCCGACGGTATACTTCGTCTTTTCAAACGTGCTGGCGTTAACAGGCAGGACTGTCTTACCAAATAGAGCACTCTCGCTATACATTCGCGCTATATCTCACTGGATTTGGAAGATTAACAAACCCAATAACGCTCAAATCGTCTTCTCTGTGCCAAATTTTATTACTTGTCTATACAAAGCGAGGTGTTCTAGACCAATAAGGGTGGTTTGTCATGCAAACCATAGAGAAAATTTGGTAAGCGGGAAGCCATTGTAGTGTAAGCCAACTCTTATTCCTGCAACAAAATAATATCGGTCAAACACGATGACGCATGAAGCACAGTTTGCGTAAGCTTAGTATTGCAATAAGCATCGGTGACCGCCATATTAGCTTTACGTACCCAATATATCAGTGTCATTATTCCACAATACAATCACTGCTACATGGCTGCAAGTTGTGCTATCGAAGTGCTGGAAGAATTGCTAGATGCAGGGCAGCATGGTTTGAGGGCAGCATGGCTTCGCTTAAGAGAACTACGTTAACCTCAAACACTGAATTATTTGGCGGAGAAAGCAATAAAATGGCTCCCATAACTTCATACGTCATAGTATTAGTTGAGTTTCTTACAGTACCGCTGAACGCGTTAGTGGGAAGGGAATTTTTTCTTCAATACTACATGGATGCGCTTGCTGATATTAGCTTCTTTACGGAGGGCGCCCTTATCAGTTTCATGCGAGGCCCAGCGAAAGTCGCGATTATCCTGCATGCCCCTTCAAGAAAGCGTCGTTGACCGTTATAGAAATTGCGCAATTTCCGCAGCCACGTTTCATTGCGTATTATAACCTCAGTGATAAGACAAGAACGTGCTGTGACGTTTGTATAAAGGCTGGCGCATTTCATTGTTGGTCAATTTTATCGTCGACCAACAGCTGGTGGTGCCGATAACGCTTCGCTGTGCGATTCTCTTTTCTTTTCTGGGTATAGTTCTGACCAATAAATTCTATGACTGCCACAGTTTTCGGATGGCGCTGCGGTCAACGCGGAATGCGGACGTGTTCGCGTCGGCTACGGTTTTCTCAAGTGTTTTCGCGCGTCTTTATGCCACTAGCTACCTAAGCCTTTCTCCAAACGAGTCGTGAAGTTCTCCGGACTCTGTCGACATCTCGTTTTCACGTGGGACTTCCCGTTTTCTTGAGAACCGCACTTTTTTCCTCCCACCACTTAGTCGCCGTGCTAAGCCTAGGCGTGCTCGCCGTTCGTACCCACGACTGCGCCGGCTGCCCCTCGGCGGCGTGTTGTGCCTCGGCGCGCTGCTGGCATCTCCCACCAGTTTGAGCGCGCAACTACCTCTTGGCTGTGGAGATCCACGTCGCCGGCCAGAATATTTCGTCAGAAGTGACCGCAGTCTCTGGCTGGCTCCCTGCGCCATTCCGGCGCTCAGCACGCGGCCCTAACAACTCTACCCCGATCGCTGAATCGGCTCAAGCCCCAAGTGACTAGCCCCGCTCTTGGGTGAGACAGCCTATTAAAGCCCAAGTTTTGAAGGCAGGCCGCATGCCACAACTTCAAACGGTGGAATTGTAATTCGCCCCAAGGGCCCCTTCTATAGTGAAGATAGGTGGTCCCGTGGTGACAGCACCATTCTGCAAGCGGCCAAGCTCACAGACGAAGAGAGCTCAGAAGACACCGTCTGCCTGAAAACAA
Organism: Hyalomma asiaticum; assembly: GCA_013339685.2. Classification (NCBI taxonomy): domain Eukaryota; kingdom Metazoa; phylum Arthropoda; class Arachnida; order Ixodida; family Ixodidae; genus Hyalomma; species Hyalomma asiaticum. The sequence continues at coordinate 79,337,302 of CM023488.1, read as the reverse complement.
ACAAAACGTAGTTGTCGTCAGCACACCCCACCCGGACCATGCGGACCGGTACGCCCGCATTCGTTCTATCAAACTGAACGGGTAACCCACGACGTGAATCCCTTTGAAAGCGCACCTGAGCACGCGACGAAGGTGGTCATAAGAAATATCCCACTCACGGAAACCCCCCAACAGATCTACAACATCGCCACTGCTCAGAACCCGACAGCCTTGGCAGCGAAGCGCATCGCATCTACTAGAACTGTGATGACTGGGTTTGATGGCTCTGATGTGCCTTATCAGGGCTGCTACGGCTCCACGTTACTCCCATGTTCGCTATCAAAAGTTTAGTAGGGTACCTTGTTCGGCGTGTTTGTTCATGGCGTAAAATAATTCCAGCTGAAAACGACTCAAGCACAAAGAAGAAGGAATGCACAGGACAGAGCTGGACTTACAACTGAAGTTTACTGGAAAATTTTTGTTCTAGTTTTTTGTTGTAGGACAACCGACAACACACCGTACAAAATACGTAAAATGATACAAAACACACGGGGAACAACCTCTCACTGCCTAGTTTTAAATGATTTTGACACGTGCTCTGCATCGCATCCTTAGTGATTTTTCAGAAATTTCATCTGTTTATCATTGAGATGTACCGAACGTTCACTGACACTTCAATCGGCACCCAAGTTCCTGATATGGGGAGCTTCGCCTATCGCCCTTTCCGATTTGCCACGCTCTCTCCCCACTATTGATACACCGTGAAAATCTGCTTCACACCCGCACCTTTTGCAATGCAAAGGTAAATTTCCCCCTGTACGTGTTGGGAGCAGATTGCGATTATCACTCATGCGTTCATTAATGAACCGTCCCGTCTGGCCCACGTATGAGCCACCGCACGAAAGAGGAATCTGATAAATCACGGATGTTGCACAATTGGTAAACGTGCACCGTGTCGTGTGATTTTTTCCACAGTCACTGCTTAGAAGTTTCCTCTGTCCTGCTCTGTCATGTGCATTCCTCCTTCTTTGTGCTTGCGTCGTTTTCAGCTGGAATTTTTTTGCGAAAAGAAGTTTATTGGACGAGTGGAACAAGCAGGCGGTAGCTTGAAAAGTACACAGAGAGATCAAGGTGATGTTGCTCGAATGCCAGCCTCATGCCTTCTACTCGTGATGATGATAAAAGAACTCTGGATGTCGGCGCTCTCCTTCCTTCATTACGACTGCCCCCGTTGAGAATGGTGAAGCCATCCTGGTGATCTAACAGGTCGGAACAAGCGGGTCAAAATACGGCTTGAGGCGGTCTCCGTGAGCAGTATCACGGCCACGTTGATGGCGATCGCTGGGCGGTGTGAGAGCTTCAATGACGTAATTCACGGGAGATGTACGCTCGGACGACGCGGTAAGGACCATGATAATTTGAGAGAAGTTTTAGTGACAAACCAGAAGCACAGGGTGGTACATGCAGCCAGACAAATGCTTTAGGAGCGAACGTTGCGGCAGGAGAGTGGTGGTCATCACGGGCATTCTTCTCGCATTGTTGGTCGGCCGTGGTAAACCGTTTTGCCAGTTGACATTTTTCTGCGTAACGGGCGGCTTCTGACACGGGCGTGCACTCGGAGGCATCTGGTTCGTAAGGCAGCAACGTGTCGATAGTGTGCGACGGTTGTCGACCATACAGAAGGAAGAATGGGGAAAACCTAGTTGTGGCCTGTGTAGTGGTGTTATACGCGTATGTTGCGAATGGAAGAACCAGGTCTTTGATAAGATGCTACATGTGTCGCAGTCATGTCGCCCAGAGTCCGATTAAACCTCTCAGTCATACCGCTCGTCTGACGGTGGTAGGCAGTACTCGCTCGGTGGACAATATGGCACTGATGAAGAAGTGCTTGAATTACCTCAGAAATACGCGGCCGCAGGTCTACGACGAGTTCTCGAGCAGTGCCGTGCCGAAGCACAAAACGATTGAGGATCAAAGAGGCGACATCTTATGCTGTAGCCATGGGAAGAGCAGCGATTTCGTCGAATCGCGTAAGGATGGTCGACCCCTACGATAGCCGATCGGTTACCCACTGTGGTCAATGGGAACGGGTTATAAAGGTCAATTCCCACCCGGTATAATGGGCGGTCTCGGCACGGAAGCGGTTCTGGTTAACCTGCTGCGAGGTGCGGTGGTTGTTTTCATCGCTGATGCTCCTGGCAGCCGCGAACGAACTGGCGGACAAAACGAAACATCCCGCCCCAGTAGTGACCTTTTTCGTAGGCGTTGCCTAGGTCTTGAAGACACCAGCGTGGACGCATTGCGGGTCGGAGTGAAAGGACGCGCCAATTTTAGAGCGGAGCGTTCGAGGAATAACTAGGAGCCACTTCCTACCATCTGGAGGGTAGTTGCGCCGGTACAATAGTCCATCCCTAGTGCTGAAGTGCGAAGCTTGGCGTCGCAGCGCGCGAGTGAGCGCAGCGAGTGGGTGCCTGGGATAAAACGTCAAGAAGGAAAGTTGTCCGTGGGTCGTTACGCTGTGCACCGGGAACGGTGTCGATGTGAAAAGTTAACAATGTGTGGTCTATGGTGGATATTGGCTTTGTTTCCGTAAACAGTGGGACAATGCATCAGCATTCGCATGCTTGCGGCCGGAACGGTATACAACGCGGATGTCAAACTCTTGAAGTCGAAGAGCCCAGCGGGCCAGGCGACCTGAGGCATCCTGCAGCAAAGATCACCAACATAACGCGTGGTGGTCTGTTACCGCATCAAACGTGCGGCCGTATAAGTATGGGCGGAACTTGAGAAGCCCGCAAACTATTGCAAAACATTCCTTCTCGGTGACGCTATAGTTTGACCCCGCCTTTGTGAGCGTTCTGCTGGCATATGCGGCGACATACTCTGGGAACCCAGGCTTTCGTTGCGCGAGAACCGCGCCGAGGCCGACTCCGCTGGCGTCGGTGTGAACTTCAGTCGGGGCCTTAGGATCCTAATGGCGCAATATTGGAGGTGATGTCAGAAGACGGCGAAGAGTAGAATATGCTTGGTCGCACTAGGAAGCCCATGAGGAGAGATCGATGGTGCTACTTAATATTTTGGTCAAAGGCGCAATAATCGAGGCGAAGTGCGCACAAACCGGCGAAAGTACGAGCATGACGCTACGAAGCTCCGTAACTGCCTTACAGTTGTGAGTTTGGGGAAGTCGACAACAGCACGTAGTTTAGCCGGGTCTGGAAGTATGCCGTCCTTAGATACGACATGATCAAGAATTGTAAGTTGGCGTACAGCGAAGCGGCACTTCTTCAGAATCAGTTGTAGCTGAGCATCCTTAAGAGACGTCAGAAGTTGTTTCAGACGTTCAAGACGTGTTGCGAAATCTGCCGCAACGACTACAGTATCGTCTAGGGAGCAGAGGCATATCTGCCTACTTCAAACCACGCAGAACCGACACCATCATGCGGTCGAATGTGGCAGGCGCATTGCAGAGTCCGAACGGCATAATATTAAACTCATACAAACCATCAGGCGTGACGAAGGCTGTCTTTGGACTGTCGACGTCTGCTAAGGGCACCTGCCAATACCTCGAACGCAAATCTAGCGATGAAAAAACACGGGACCTTGTAAGCAATCAAAGGCATCGTCGATTCTGGGCAAAGGTTACACGTGCTTCCGAGTGACCTTGTTTAGGCGCCGGTAGTCCACGCAGACGCGAATCGAACCGCCCTTTCTTTAATCGAGAACCACAGGTGATGCCCACGGACTCTGCGAAGGGCGAATAACGTCGCATTTGAGCATACCATCAACCTGTTCGGTAATAACTTGACGTTCTGCGCAGGAGACACGGTATGGTTGTTGTCGCACTAGCGAATGGGAGCCGGTGTCTACGGAGTAAACAATGGCAGAAGTTCGGCCAAGGGCAGGTTGAGGCAACATCGAAAGAGTCGCGGAACTGGTACAGCACATGGAGATACAGCGTTCAAATGGCAGTATTCCATCTGCGATCGACGAAGCGAAATAGGTCGGCAGGGGATGTATCAGAAGGGTTCAGAACACTGACGGCGTCGAGGTCGCTTCGCGATGAATCTTGCTGCACGGCATCAATTTGGCCGATGTCAATTGGCTACACATATCCGAGGGATTCACCTTTACGCGGTTGGATGGTATACGAAAGAGGATTGATGAGACAGGGGGTGCTAGTTCCATTAGAAACAGAGAGGGTCGAATATGGCAGGACGAGTGGTTTCCGGCTTAAGAGGAGGCTTGATGGCTCAGATAATGCAGCTTCCTCGTGCAGGGCTGTTGCAGTACACGGGGAGCAAAGCAGCTGTTGTCGGCAGAATTTGTGTCTTCTGTGACAGAGCACCTCACGAGCACCTCCCGAAATGGTCGTAGCTCTAACAACACACAATCCAGCCCCGCTCCTTCTTCGCCAGAGAACCAAAAATAGGTCAACTCAAGTGCGAGAACGCAACCCTGAGTCATCTATTAACTAATGTCATGCCGGAGGTTCGAAACATCAAACATTCCCACACACCATTCGCTACCCCTGCCACTCAGAACATCGCTGCCCCTAGTCAAAAAGCCCGTTCGACTCCCGCCGCTAAGAAGAGAGCCCTGCAAGAAGGAGCTTCGGGCCAGCACGCTGTGAGTTTAAGGACATGCTCATGTCGCTCCAAGCGATGATGAGCACTTTCCAACAGGCACTCGACTCGATTCAGCACGTCCTCAGCAGCTTTGTTCAGAGTGAGCAACCTGGAAAATCATACAATCATACTCTCACGCCTTCTAGCCATGCTGTTCCCGCCTGCGACCCTTCTGGGACATGGATGACGTCACCCCTCCCCCATCATGGCCCACACTAATCAATACACCCTCATTCGGCAGTGTACTCCGAGGCTATCACTAGAAACAAGCTCTCCTCATTCAATACGTACGCCAACATAGCCGCCACCCCGACGCTATTCTACTCCACAAAACCAATACCTCCAATATGACACTCCCTAGTTATCAAACATTCATCGTCTTTGCCTGCTTTGTACCCTAGTAGGGCGTTGCATTCCTGTTGTTGAACATGATCGCCATAGCCCTCACATCGAACACCTGCTCCTTAAACTAGTGTCCAATCGTAAACGGAAAGACTGTTTTTTCCTTCTGAACATTTATAACAGCCCTAAGGGCAATGCAAGGTGTCGATTCTTCACCCTGTTTAGGAAGGCCCTTCAAGTCGCTAGAAGGCACCCACTCCTTATCGGCGGCGACTTCAACCTCGCCCACACAGGGTGGGGTTCCGTTCGCACGGAAGCTACAGTCCGCAATCTCTGGCAGGGTTACCACGGCTTGGGCCTCACCCTTTTCATGGATCCCTCTCTTCCCACGCGATTCTGTATCTCTACTGCGCGGGACTCTACGCCCGCCCTCATCTTTATTCACGATATCCACAATGCAGTCTGGACTGATACGCAACATTAGTTGGGCAGGGACCATCACATTTTTCTTTGGATCCCACCTGTCAAACCATTGTGTGTGACCCTTGCTCAGGTGTTGCTAACTCTGGCAAAGGCCGCATCTCCCATCAAGCGCTTCGCATCCTCCGCCAGACACCACACTCTAAAGACAGCATGATTTCGCAGAACTGGGTTCCCGCCCATGCGGGCCCCGGCCACACACACCTCACCAACCTCAATCAGATCACCCAATCCAACGCGCGAGGCCTTGTAAACCGTGCTGCAGCCACTGTACACGAGTGTGACACCAGGGACAATCTGACTAGTTAGAATGACATCGTGAAGGCCTTCAACCTCAGCCACAGCATCTTTCCACCTCCCCACGACAAGTTAAGCCGGGCGCAGGCTACCACCCTGCGCCGACTACAAGCAGACACGTATCCCTCAAATGACCGCCTCCACCTGATATTCCCGGACGTTTACACTACCCCAACTGTCGGTGCTGTGGCACTCATCCCGCTAGAGTTCAGCATATACTGTGGGGGTACCCGGCACAGTACACGCACTAACACCACGACCCTCTCGTCGACGCTGCGTGAGGCTCTGCGGAGCTCCGTTCTCGATGAACAATCCTTGGCGAAACAACATGCCCGCGAGGCGGCGTCGAGACAAGCCCTTCACGTCCCCTCGTCGAGGTCAAGGCCTGGCCACCTAAACCTGCTGGTTTTGAAGAATAAAATTCATTCCTCCTCCTCGAAGTTTTCACGTCTCCTGCGCCCTACATCTTGATGACCACGAGACCATACTGGCCTGTTCATCTCGCGTACGAGAAGATGCTACCCACTCGGGCGCGCAGGCTGTTACCGATTACCATGCATATGCGTGTGGCGCTGGTGAACATCAATTGCGTGAAAGATTACCACCTGTATTTGTAATATTCGTTCTTCCCACATGTAGTACTCGATACATTGAGTAGAACAGCTGCGTGCCCTGCATTTCCTTATTTCATTTTCCGACAGTTGACTGGAACGACAATAGCCCACGAAATGTTTCACATTATCTTTTACTTTATTATTTTGTACTGAGGACACACAGTGTCACATATGTCAGCACCAGGAGGAGGCAGAAATACCGTGTGGGTGAGAGATATATTGCAGACAACAGAGAACGAAAGCTAAACTGGCTGTAAAGCTTAGGTGTCATCAGATTAATTTAAAACAAACTAAAGTATTGTGTAGAATAACCTGCTAATGCTTACAGGTTGTCATAAACTATTTATTTTCCCTTGTCTACCTCACACAAATTGTGTATGAACGATAGACGTCTATTTACAGCGGTCCTCCACAATTCAAGAAATTGTGGGCGATGCTCAGTACATTGGCACTAGTCAGTGAAGCGTCGCTCCTTACCCCTTAGAAATGTCTTGAAAATTACACCATTCAATACAAGGATAATACCCCGGTCAAAAGTCACCCATATGGGACAATAACATTTTATTTGTAGAGAGAAGGATGAACTTGCCAGAATATCCTTAGTAATATCTCTGTCGACAAAATCTGTTAAACACGTCAGGAACACAAGAGGTGAAAATAATTTTATCGAGTCCGGAGGAACTCCTCCCCCCCCCACTTTTGTTTACTGCTCGGTAGGGGCCGCTGCCCGCACCCACGCGCGGTCCAATCCCATCCTAATGTGTCACCTTTGTCCTTCTATGATTTCAGAATGAAAGCTTGGCGGTTCTTCGGAAGGTGGTAAAGATGGGCTTAGCCATTCCGACTGCGATATCATTTACTTTCAAAGGACTGTACTACCTCCCCAAGTTTGCTGATGACTATTCGCCAAAGGTGGAAGAATTTATGCTCTTCAAGAAGTGCGCATATTTTGACCCCCCCTTCTACGGTGACCCGAAAGCTGTGAGCACACTGATAACTCATCTAGGCGTTTACGTAAGAGGCAAGAAATTTTTGTATAAGAAAAGTAGTCCTCAGCCAGTGTCATAGGGTGCAAGTGTAAAGTAAAGCAACATGTTGTCTTAAGTTCTTCGTTACACTTGTCAATTATTTGCCCAATTTAAAAAGAAAGAAATGTGTCCGCTGCTGTCTCTCAGGGGCTATCTTGTCGCTACAGGTGCTCTGGCCTAATTCATATTTTGTGGAGACGTACCTAAGACATGACCAACAAAACTTAGATGTAGCCATTGCATCAGTGCACAGCACCGCTCATTCTTGAATACTTTGCTGGCTACCACAGCAGTTCCTTCAGGTTAAATGTGTGGATATGTAATAGCGTAATACTAAGAAAAAGTACAACGCATTCATTCCGTACAACTAATGGGATGTATGAAGAGCGATTGTTGCCTGCATTCGTAACTTCCGTGTAAGGGCTTCTCATCTTCCGTAATTGCTCAGGAGCGCTACATCATGAGGCATTAATTCGGTTTCTGTTGAACTGCTTTTCAATTTCGTATAGCTGTGTGGCAAACCCGACTGGACGCCAGTACTTCCCGAGTTGGCCTATAGCCTGAGTCTAAAGCGGACTATCACCTACCTCACTGGTGCCCGGATAGCGACACTGGTGGGTTGAGTAGCTGACTTTTAATTCACTGGATGTTGCTTTTATGTACGAATGGAACGAATAAGGCATTACGTAGAGAACGGCGTTTTTCTGGATTTCTCCGCCTAAGTCAATGCTCACTGAATATTCTACATATCGTACTACTCTACACATTATGCTAACTTGACAAGTTTATTCCGTACAACTCTTTATAAGAAGGAAGTACGGCAGATCCACTGCAGCTAAAGCTCTGCGAATTGGACGAAGTAATTTCACTGTGCTTGGTTTGAGTTTATCGTCCACTTTTTCGAATTATGTTCACATAATTTCATCTGAATAGGCGAATATTTATTCTTAATAAGGAGAATATTATTACGCTAACCAGGATATATTTACCTCAATCCATATAGAACTTCTTTTGGCCAGTTATTAGCTTTTTTCGGACCTGTTTCCAAGTGATAATTGCTGAGCACGAAACACACTGAGACGGCATTAGACGCCAATAGCCCGGGCCCCTAATCTGCTGTGGAAAGGAAAGTTTGCATACGTTTTCTTCTGAAGACACCATACGCAACACGCACTTCTGCGCACAGCCTTGCCAAGTAAGTTGAAGCTCCGCCCTCCCCCTCCCCCCCCCCCACCACGAGAACCATTTCTGTTGTAGGTGGAAAATGCACCCCTTACAATGCTAAAACGTGCCACAGGCCATGGGTGTTTGACTGCCTGCACCCAGGCGTTGGCAGTGAGTTCATTTGAAAGATGGGTACGGGTAAAGTGACTGTCGTTGTATATTTGGAGAATCCTCCACAAGGGCGATACACGGTTGTGATACTGGCTTCAGAACCCGAACGACTCGGATCGGATCCTGGACGCAGCGGGCGCTTTTGTTTGGAAATTCTAGAAGCACTTGTACTCCCTTTTTCTCTTCACGAAAAGTACCATTGCCCGCCAAAACATCCGGAGCACTACAGTGCGTCTCGCCTCATAGTCGAATTGCGCTTTCAGCACGTAATTGTTAAAAAAAGATAGGCATACCTACATGGTAAGGAACACGACGCAGGAAGAGATAGAAATATGGTTGATTCTTCTGTCAAGGGAATTGTCGTAACACAAATGTGAAACGTGCCTCCGCGAAGCTGTGGAATGCATAAGCAGCAGTCTGGCGAATCGATGGGCGGGAGATGGGCTTGTTACTGTGGGCATATGAACACGTTACATCTAGACATTGGCGTTACCTCGATGCGGCACAGGGACCCTCGACAATTGTACGCAAGGATAAGTTCTCGAACGACTGGCATTGCTCCAGAGACAATGAACTGCACTCAGCAAGACCTTGGGCAAACCTTCCATAACAGTGAGATTTTTCAAGCTAAACGGAGCAGGTTATCCCTGGATAGTTGTGTGAACACACAACACAGCGAAAGGCTCGTCATTTGTTTTCGACAGACTGTTTTGCATTCCTAGGGCAGCGTGCATCGCAATTCAACGCAATATATATATATATATATATATATATATTGTGCTGGCGCATTCGTACTTTTCCCCACAAACACGCCCTCAAGAGGCAGACAAAGCCTCTAAATTCCACGAAGACTACCAAAGTGCTAAATGGCGGTGCACATCAGAACTACATCCTGTCTTACTCTATCGTTCCTAGATGGCAGTACCACCGCCGCGAATCTAAATGAACGAAGAGTGCAGTGGAAAGGAAGCAATGTTAATTTAAGAGTAATTTGTCTCATTCAACGCTATTATTTTCTTCTTAAACATCTTTATTTTAATCGGAAGACAGAAGCAAATCGTAAAAACGCTATAATAAAGATGTAAGGCCCGTCTATTCGTTGTCGTAACAATGTTGCGGTGCTGCATCGGTAGAGCTTCCAGCTCCTGTTCTCGATTCTGTGGTGTCTGTGGGAACGAGTCCAACCGGGCGATACTTTTACACCGTAAATATATCTCCATTTCTTCAGACATTCAATTCCATTACGGAAGGACGTCACAGATATCTTGGTGAACCCCGGCATGAAACAGTGTCGTGTCAAAATAACGCCGAGTTCTTTGATTCCCGCACGTGCCAATAGAGTGCCTGGTAAGCATGCGGGCGTATCTGTCTCTTCAATAACCTGTTTGGGTATTTGTGCGAACGCTTCCTTAGTACACATCTGTCAGAAGGTGCGGTACCTATACTCCCGGATACTAGTTTCCCCGCTATATCATGGTATGCAGCGGCACGTCTTATGGGTAAGTATACTGTATCGTGCCGGTATAGTCCTTCCCTTAGTATGAATGATACATACGGAGAATTACACCTACATATCTGTCTATCAATCATTCTATCTCTATATATGTATTCGATTATGTAGGTGGCCCTCTATTTTTCTTTGGACTACATACCTATTTAGCTGCTGATGTATCGATAATAATTAATCGCAAAGAATAACTACTCATCTTCCCGTCAGTAACATAATATACGGGACATGTACGTCATGTACATGTCCCGTTTATTATGTTAATGACGTGAAGATGAGTAGTTCTTCTTTGCGATTAATTATTTCCGCACGATTGGCCCGAGCTATGCAGGTATGCGACACCAGCTGATTGAATTGCAGAATTACACCTTACGTCACTGAAGGCCCCCAGCAAAAGTGATGCAGCGATTTGTTGCTCATTTGATTTGCATACCAAATGACAAGCAGATGCACACGTGACAGGCCATCGATAAACGAAACCGTGCTTAATGACCGCAGGCGTCCCAGTACATGGCAGGGGAATAGAAGTCGAAGGCACGAACCTGGAGTACAAACTAAGTGCACTAGCCCTGCTGAGTAATCTCTGCAAATGTTACTTTCATCTTTCATCTTTCAGTTGTTGCTTACCATGCCAGAAAACGGGCAGCTTTATTATTTTTTGCCCACAAATTCCCTTCGACTGACCACCAGCCAGAGCTTGCTATGAGGCGCTATAGCAATGCAAGAAACGATACCTATTACTAGGAAATGAGCCAGGCAAATAGGGTAAAACGAGATAGAAGTCAGCTTAATGCCTTCAGTGCCCCACCTGATCATCAGGCTACCTAACCCTTCCAAAGAAGCTTAAATCCGCCTTCAACTGTAAGCATATGCGCTACTATAATTTAGCATGGTTTTGTCGACCATTGATCAATTACGTCGAAGCGCAAAAATGACGCTGATTACACGCACATCAGCGCAACACAATGTGCATACCTCTTGCAGAAAACAGACATCGATGCACCAAAGCGACGGTCGACGCTATATTGCACATTAGCTCGCCTTCGTAGCAAATATGCCGTTCGTGTGGCTGATAGGCTACCTCACGTAGAAAATTATTCCGTTCGCCCAATTCAGTTTATTGTACTCAGGACACATCGCTTACTGGCAAACATTTCGGCACACGTGTATTACCTGTCGACTGACTCAAAAAACGTCGATTGTCACAGTCTGTGCGATCGGCCGTGTTTTTTCCCTAGAAAATATCAGAAATTCGTCAAGAATACGACGTACAAATAGACCTTCTTATTAAGCGGCCACATAAACAAGAGAAATTATTCATCTTTGTCACTATGCCTGGAACGTTCCTTCTTCTTTTCAGGCATGCGATGCCAAGCAGTTTTACTTAGACCTGACCTTCAACCTGGCCGGCTACGATGTGGGTTACGACCATGCTGCACCTTGCGAGGAGCTCGGTTTCAACACGCAACGCAGCAGCTACGGCCGGGTGGTGATGATGCGCGAACTGATGAACTTCTTGCGGACTAACTACACTAAACCTACCGACAATTTCGTTTGCATAAGGACTTTCGCCGCCTAGGACTGTTTTCTATGAACGACACAAAACGCCGCCTCAGGCTCTTCAGTGCAAAATGATGCACCCCTGCTGAGTAATCCCTGCAAATGTTACCTAAATATAACTTTCATCTTTCAGTTGTTGCTTACCATGCCAGAAAACGGGCACCTTTTTTATTTTTTGCCGACAAATGCCCTTCGACTGACCACCAGCCAGAGCGCGCTACGAGGTGTTCGGCTCGTGCTTACATACTGAGTAGCATATCTCCGGCCGGTTCAACAATTTTTCGCCTGTATAGAAGTTCTGAATTTTAGCGTGACGTCACACATGGTCGTTGCCGTCAGGGCCACTGATATCAGTGCACATGAGCTGATATTTTCCCTCAATAGCTTCTATATTCTCTCCGTAACAATCTGACAAGACTTTTAATAAGAGTCTGATGCTTTCCGACAGCGATATTAACACTCAACTGCCTTGAGTAACGAAGCACGTTCCTCTACCCACTTCTCGAAGCGTGCATGTTTCATCATTGAGATCTTTCGCGAATGTTCTGGACTTTTGGTACGAATACACTCTGGGACTTTTGGTACATTCGTGCTGCGGTAAAGGTTTGTTCTCGAGCCATCGATAAGTTCTCTTTTGTGAGGAAAAATACTGGGGTCATTGTCTGGGCAGTATGAGAAGTTTATGCATCGGGACCACGATGCCTATCTGATGCACCTTCTGATGTGTTCCTGATGTCAGCCTATTGCGAATTGGCCATCGCTGTTCTGAAGAGCTCCTAATGAACAAATATCAGGTGCTATCTGATGTACAATTTTCTGATGTACTCGGGCTGCCCTTTGATGTTGGCCTACTACATAATGGCTCCTAACGCAAAACTTCATCGCCACTGTGGCATGACTTTCTTATGTATCACTTATCCGAGAGACCCCGATTAGCTCATACTGCGCTATTTCGAGGCATTCCTGATGACAGTGTTGACATTTGGTAATTGAAATTCTATAGAGCTTCAATTGCTCGAGATTCTGATATGCCCCAGATGCCCTCAGAGGCGTGCGTTTTTTCCCTTGTGTCTGATGACGGGAAATCTAGCGCCTCAGCTACGGGTTGAGCGTAAAACAGTTACCATAAATATTGCACTCGTCATGCCATGCAAAGCCGATATCTCAACGCAGTCTATGAACGTCCATTTTTGAAGATGATAGTCTTTCTTGGACTACCTCAACTGTTCTTTAAAGTATTGGTGAAGTAACACGTGTTTGCTGCCTCTTGTAGAAATTCCACCTAATACCAAACATTGACACATAAATCACCCAATGGATTCTTTAGAGGACGATGTACAATGGCACTTGTGTTAAATTTAAAAAAAATCACAGCATATGCACGGAGTGAATGATGATGAGTGGGCGAAGCTCAGGAGGTTCATCGTAGATCGTGCCGAGTTCTGGATTAATTTAGTTAACGCACACGCTATGAATCCTTATGGTTCAACTACGCACAAGTGAAATCTCCCACCGGTACTTTATTGCAAGTCAAGATTCAGTGCCTATATATATATATATATATATATATATATATATATATATATATATATATATATATATATATATATATATATATATGGGTGGCCGGCCGGTGAACGGCTCTCCAGCATGAGCAGTCGGTATTTCTCAGTCAAGAAACTCGCTAGAAGACGCTGCCTGCGCCAATGTTGTCCTTCGCGGGTGAGGGCGCGTTCTCCTTCTTTGCGAGATGGTACAGCGTTCATCGAAAAAAGGGCCTTTCCATAGTCAACGCGCGCCTTTCACTCTCTCTCTCTCTCTCTGATAAGACAGCAGATAGAAGAGTGAGAGAGCTCGCGCGCCGGGAGGCACGCGCCGAGGGCGAGCAGCGAGCCTCCCGGAGGCGCGGGGTGGCTACATACATACTACTACTACTACAGAGGAGGGAACGACCCACACCCTAAGGAGCTTCGCCCCTAAAAAATAAGAGAAGCGGAATACGTGCGGTGCCCCACCACTGTGGCTTAGTGGCTATCGCACCCTGCTACTCATCGGAAGATCGCGAGATCAAATCCAGAAAGCGGCGGCTGCATATCAATGCTGCGGAAATGTTGACACACTTGCACTGCGCGATGTCAGTGGATGTAAAAGAATGCAAGGTGTTCGAAATTTACGGAGCACTCCACTGCAGTGTTTCTCACCATCACAGCCTTTTTTTCGACGTAAAACTCCGAAATAAAACGATTACGCGTGGTCTACTCGTACTCGACCTTTAAAATGAGCAAGACAAAGTCTTTTGTGAATAACTAGCACCAAGCATTGTCTGCCTTCTTTGTGTTGCATATACGTACACAACTGTCGTAGAGTGACTATGATGCTTGACTATTGGCTCGAACGAGGCTGATTCGATACTGGCGGCAGCCCCCATAATTTTGACGAAAGCGAAAATGCTAGAAGGCCTTGTACTACGCGCTTGATTTGACATTAAATGCACACTAAAGTGCGAAGCGATTCTTTACTCATTGGTAAATGAGCTTTTCACAATACGAAAACACCCCAAATATTGAGAGAGCACCCTTCGTAACATACGAAAAGCGCAAAAAAATTACGGTTGTCGATAGTTGTCATTCTTAACCACTTCGCCTTTTCCCAGCTAGGGTCCCTGTAAGGAACTTCAGCTGGTGAGCATGTCCGCAGTACCCCACAGCTGCATATCTCGTGGTCATACTGCTACAGAAAACAGGGTAGTATTGTCGTTGAATAGTATGAATAGTCTTGATTAGTATTCATTGAATAATGATTCAGCGTCGGAAAGTTTCGCTTTAAGTACAATTTTGGCGTATGAGCTGGTAGCAGAGAACGTGAATTAGCCTCTCTAATATGACAACTAGAAATACAATTCTTCAATTGAGCCCTTCGACAGGATCGCCTAAACGCATGAGCATTTCGACGCCAATCAAGTGTGCTACGAATGAACAATATAGCTACATATAGAAAAGCAATGGCATAAGCAGGTCAAGAATGCGAAAGCTGTAGCTAGCCCTTGTTTATTTTCTTGTGGTCTATCATGTCCTGTCTGGGTACATTCTCGTTCTATGTCATGGCATGTATGCGAAAGTTGACTTCCCCTTACACAAGCCTGTAGTCAGTCGGCACCTTACTGGACTATGGGGCGTTTTATTTGAAGTGGGTTTAAATTATAGCCACGGTAGCTGTTATTGCTGGAAATAAAAATTGTGCACGCTAGTTAACATAGTGTGCAATTGGATCAATACTTCGCTTTTAAATTAATGTCAAATTATTTCTAAACAATGCATCAATTCAATAACCGATATCAGATAGCCTGATACAGTCAAGGTAACAATATTAGGTATCATATGGCAGCGAATACTCGCTGAAAAAATATCATTGATTGATTCATTTGTGGTTTCCCAAAACCACCTCTCATTATGACAGACGCCGTAGTGGAGGTCTCCGGAAATTTCGACCACCTGGAGTTCTTTAACGTGCACTTACATGGTACAGCACACGGGCTTCAACAGTTCTCGTCAATTGAAATGCAGCCGCCGCAGGCCGCTGAAAAAATATGACCCATGAAAGACGCCCAGGTGTGCTCGAAGTCAAATGGCGTTCATTGCAGACGAAGTTGACTAACTGCGGGCTTGAATGCATACTTTGAGAAACAAGACAGCCAGCACAACACGACAGTCAATTGGAAAAAAAAATATCACTGGTCTGCATATTTCGGTCAGTAAACACGTGGCCCTCCTGCACATGGAAAGGAAAGAATACTAATATTGCCGGATTGTGGCAACGTGTATCGCGATGATTTTCAGCTTCGGGAGAGCTCATTTAAACGCCTTTTACACTTTTGGAGGTGTGCCCCATAGTGACGCCTAGCATGCGCGGAACATGCTCGACGCCTTTATGGTAGCGCAAAAGTTACGTGGTAGTGTGAAAAAATCCGATGGACCATGGTGACGGCGGAGTGCGTGGACGGTTCGACGCTGTTCAGTCAAGTTCAAGCACTGCGGCATGGTTTCTCTAGCACAGCCCAGTATGTGAGCTGGCGGTGGTGACTTGGCGCGTCGCTTTTATCAGTGCAAACTAGATCAAGAAGTAGCCTGCAATATCCGTCCGTTCGATTGTAAGTATTCGTCACCTCTTCGGCGGATTGCTGCTTGTATCCAGCGCATATTGTAATCGATGGAAGACCGAAGTCACGTTTGTTACATGTGAGTTGGTGAGAAACCTCGATTAGCAACACACTGTATTTCGAGCACATCTGAAATCGGAAGGGTACGAAAATAATCAACTACCAAAGATGAAAAAAGAACGGTTGTGGGGCTAGTTCTAGGATTTCGAGCAGTATAGTTGTTGCAAATCGGACTGAAAAGCATTGTTACTGATAATATCCAGGAAAGTCTTACGCAGAGAGGTGCATGGTGCTCATAAGCACGCTGGCATGGCGCATTTAGAAAACCGAAAGGGCTTATATTTCAAATTTGCCGTTGTTGAAGAGAGAATATTTAATTTCCTTTCGTTGCTCCTCCCTATTTTTATTTTTACTCTGCATTTGTCGGACGCATTTCTATAAACTGCTAAGAAAGTCTTTCAAGACATTTTGCCCCGCCACGGGGATCTAGTGGCTATGGTACTGTGCTGCCAATCCAAAGGTCGTGGATCGGATCCCGGCCGCGGCGGCTGCATTTCGATGGAGGCGAAATGTTGAGGCCCGTGTGCTGTGCGATGTCAGTACACGTTAAAGAACTCCAGGTGGTCGAAATTTCTGGAGACCTCCACTGCGTCGTCTCTCATAATCAGAGCTGGTTTTGCGGCCTTAAATAAGCACAAATCATTAAAATCAACCAATCAAGACAACATTTTGTACTTGCTACGACAGCTCGTTATACATTCGTTGGGTTAAACCACTCGTATTAGGGTGTGTAATATGGTTAGGTAGCCTTCATGCAGGCATTCATGTAGTACTCGGGAAGACACCGTGGAAGTTCAATGCAGTTATGCGGTGTCTGATATCTCGCCACGCAGGACGAAGTGAGGTAATGGAGTAAGGGGTAAGAGAAAGGAAAAGAAAATAAGAAATGCCTTGTTTTGGAGCACACAATTCGAACGTTTAGATATGTGTGGTAACCCACTGTGGCAGGCCGCAGCATTAACTACGCGCTAGCTGGCGGTGGAACAAGAACTTTTATTAAAGAACAGCTGCCATATATACATATATATATATATATATATATATATATATATATATATATTGTCATGTGTTAACAGTAAAAAGCTCGCCGTGCCTAGGGCGCTCGCGCTAGGAGCGCAGGACAACAGAGGAAGACGACGGTCAGAATAGAACAGCCGGCCTGTGGAAAAGGCGCTGTCTCTATGTCTCTCTTTCTTCATTACAATGGCGCAGTCGACAAAAGACAGCCGCTGAGGGCGTCCTCGAGGGTCATCGGCGCAGGAGGTGCTCCAGTCACGGAACGCCGGCCACGCTTCTGCGACCATGGACCCCGCCACCCTTCTGCCGCCGGAAGCACCTATGAGACCAAACAGGGACGGCGTCGAGGCCTCCTCGGCGTCCCAAAGTGAGGCTTACACCGGCGTCGCGCCGTCGCATCGACCGACGCCCACGCAGGGGCTCCTGCTACCACGGAATGCCGCTCACGCTTCCTGTGGTAACACCCCCTCGCCCAGAACTACGTCGGCACATGA
Source organism: Hyalomma asiaticum (assembly GCA_013339685.2). Lineage (NCBI taxonomy): Eukaryota > Metazoa > Arthropoda > Arachnida > Ixodida > Ixodidae > Hyalomma > Hyalomma asiaticum. The sequence continues at coordinate 79,319,808 of CM023488.1, read as the reverse complement.
GCCGCACAGGGACGCTGTCCAAGCGTCCTCGGACATGGGCACCGCCGCCTCATTCTCAGGGGCCGCCGACCATGGCTCCACGAGCGCCTCGGTAAGCCACGTCAGCGACGTGATGCGGGCCCTATCGTTGCTGTCAGAGCAACTAAACATCTTCACCACGGTAACTTACGGGTTATCGCCTGCGGCATCACCATCGCCGAGGGCATCTCCAATCCCGGAGTTCCGTGCTTTCCAGGACGACGCGATCCTCTGGATCAATAACATCAACGATCTCGGAACTCGCTATGCCTGGTCGGACCAACAAAAATGGCAGGTGGCCCTAAGCCACCTTGGAGAACGTGCCGTGGCCTGGCATCGCTACCAAGGCGTGTGGCAGAAGTCCTGGCAGGAATGGAGTGCTAAGTTTTTAACTGCTTTTGGCCCGCTTCCCAATGCCAGCGACCACTCTAGCCATTTCTCCACGACAGACGTGGATCACGGGATACACCGCGATGATGCTGGAAGTGACCTCACCAGCCCCTCGACAGAAAGCACCGCGGACAAGGACCCCGCTGTGGACGCCAAGTGCAGGCTCTCTACTGCGCTGCAGGTCTCGGACGCTTCGTCGGTAGGCGACGCAGGAACGTCACTACTAGAGGCCGAAAGTACATCGCAGCAACAGCAGGCGGAGAAAGGGTCCTTGCACTTTTCATCACATGAACATATGGAGTTGCCCTTTCCTGTCTTACAGGACTCTTCATTGCTCCACGAAGCGTCGCTGTCCATCGATGCCGGTAAGAAGAGCAACGCAGTCAAACACCACGAGCAAGGCCGCCCGTCCGCGGATGCCAGCATGAGGATGGCCCTTGGACAGCCGGAGTCAGAACCGCCGACTTCGCGGCATTCAGTCCTCCCTGCGGACGTTCGCCCCTTGCAGAGAAAAGCCTCGCTCAAAGAAGCCGATGATGTCGAGCTTATTCTTGCCGAAGAAACGTTCACTCAGCCCAAGTTCCCCGCTTTTGTCAGAGCTTTTGATCACCAAGGGACTGCTCCACGTGGAACATCCTCGAATTTCACGGCTTCGAGTTACGCCACAAACTCGCCAGCAACAACGGTCTCGAAGTGTGAGCTTTGCCCTGCGCAAGCACGGAGGCTCCTCTCCCTTTCATCGACTCTAATGAAACGACCAGAACGCACTGCAACTGTTGTGCCGGTTTCTAATCGGCCATGGAAGCGACATACGCGGGAATACCCGAGACGGAGGCGACATATGCAGTGCCATCTGCCATCAACGATTCTGTCAGCTCTCATTGACAAGTTGCGGCGTGGCCGAGAGCGCCTAGCACCACGACAACGCCAACACCACCCACCGGCAGTGTCTTTGGCGATTCTAAAAGCCAAGGCACAGCATCATCGAGTTTTGCGACGTCCACCGCGACATAGCCAATGCAGACCCCCGGAGGGTTTCTTCGCAGTGTGCAAGGCCAGGTCGCGCCAAGGCCAAGACCGCCCAGCCCGGCACAGCCAGTGCCGCCCGCCGGAGAATCTTTTTCCCGGTCCCTAGGCTCGCAGCGTGGCCGAGTGTCATGTGTTAACAGTAAAAAGCTCGCCGTGCCTAGGGCGCTCGCGCTAGGAGCGCAGGACAACAGAGGAAGACGACGGTCAGAATAGAACAGCCGGCCTGTGGAAAAGGCGCTGTCTCTATGTCTCTCTTTCTTCATTACAATATATATATATATATATATATATATATATCGAAGTAAATCCTTCTTCGAACAGCAACAGCGCGGAAGATTTACTTCAATCACCGTTTCGACCAGGAGTCCGATCTTCGTCAGGCATACAATACATCGGTTGATGGTGATTACGGAGATTGTTTATGAAGAAGCGAGGGAGAGGTGGACGAAGAGAACGGAGGAAAGACGACAGAGATGAGATGAGACGATTGTAGAATCCGCGTGGTAGTGTGGAGGAGTCAGGCCATTCTAAGGTAGCAAAAAGAGCTGTTGTTACACTCTGCGTGGGGTCTGCACTCACAAATTCTTGTGAGCCGAAATTGCAGGTCAGTTTTGAAACTCAGCTAGTCAGGCTTTCAAAAGCCGGCTGCCCTCGTTGTGTCCTAATGTCAGTGGCCGAATCACTTCTACAGCTCATTAAAGCGAGCACGTAATCTAGCTAGACCTCGTGAGCCGAGTGGCCCGAGTCCGGAAGTTGTGCCATTTTTGCGCAAGATCAGGCACCATCTGAAAAAAAAAATGTGCCCAGTATACCTGCGTTGCACCTTTCCTGTTCTCGGCTCCCTATAAGCTCGACCCACTGTGTCATCGCATCATGAGCAGCCATTTCAGCTGATGCAATGTAACCCACGACAAGACGCATGTACGTACGTCGAGCAACCGGGGTGGTTTATGAAATCCCCCTTTTGTGCGGTGAGTACCCTGTAGGGCCGACTGGCCGCTCCATCAATGCCAGAGTGATGGAGTATGCGAATAGTTTGAAGGACATCAACGCGCCGCTTTCTGCTCATTGCAAAGACGGCACCTCTTATCCGAGGTTCCGTGATGTGAACATCCTGGGTAGGAGTAAGAAACAAAGTAACGTTTGAGCACTTGGAAGCATTTCATATTAACGAGAAGGGCAATGAGTGCACAAGCCATTCGTCAGTGGTTTTAGACATAAATGGACTTGTGTTTTCCCGGTGTTTTCCATGATAATGCTTGCTTGGTTATACATCTCTTTCCTTCCAAGATTCCAATAAAGTTCCTAGCAGCGCCCTTGTTGTGAGCCTCCTGTCTGTGCTTGATGCTTAGTAGAACTATATCATGATCTTAAGGGTTTCTATAGCTCAAATATGTTCATATGTTCCCCATTTACCGAGCTTATCCTCTCAAAAGCGTGAACATGTTAGGGCCGCGCCGTGTTCATGAACATGTGAATATATGAACACGGCGCGACCGTGTTCATATGCATTAACACTGCACGTTCATGCATATGAAACCCGGCTCTGAATTCATGCATATGAAACCCGGCACGATTAACCTAATGCCTCGGTATGTTTGCATCCTGGTCTCGCAATGCCGAAGTTGATGTCTCGAACTCCGGACTAGAAGATAGACTTTTAAAAAAAATTTACAATGCTGTAGCGTTTCCTACACCGTCGACAAAGTATTCTTAAATCAGGTAAAGCAAGCTTCGCTCGAAAAGTGTATAAATTCAGTTACGTGTACGGCATTTCAGATAGCTGGTCCGTGCCCCGTCATGGTAGTCTAGTGGATATGGTATTTGGCTGCTGATCTGAGGGTCGCGGGATTGAATCCCGGCCGCGGCGGCTGCATTTAGATGGGGGCGAAATGTTGAAGCCCGTGTGCTGTGCAATGTGAGTGCCTGTTAGGGAACCCCAGGTGGTCGAAATGTCCGGAACCCCCCACTACGACGCCTCTCATCGTGAGAGCTGGTTGAGGGACGTAAAACCCCACAGAACAACGGATACCTGGTGCATGTAGTTCACAGTAAATAACATCGCAGATACAGACACAAAGAGCTGCCTAAAATGTTCAAGAGTAGCAATAAAGTCTAAAAAAATTTTGTGACGATTACAATTCTCTGCAATGAGAAAACGTAGCTCAGCTGCTTATGTGCGTAGTTTTGCAGTACTTGAAGCTAGTTATTTGAGAGGGAGACAGATATGCTGTTTTGTCTCGGAATCGGCGAGAATTTTCCGCATGAGGGGCGCGAATGACAGGGTTGCGAGTAAGCGTAGCTATTCGCCTAGACAGGCTGATGACGATAGGTGCATAAGTTGACATAATTAAGCATTCTAAATGGCTGTAATGGAGCAAATTAGGAATCGAAAAAATAAAAGCCTTACAGATCCAGGTTTACTTCAGAGATAGTTGAAATCATTTATCTCATACAATCCTAGAATTTATGTTTTAGAAATATTTTGTACATCGTCATAAGATACTGTGCGTTTTGACTTCATTAGGTGTGGTTTGCATATGCTCGTTAAACACCCTGAGTTTGAATTCCATGAGCCCAAAGAGGATCTGCTTTTTCGAAGCTGAGCCTCCACCCATCGCAAGTTTTCTTATCATTCTCTACATGAATTTACGCTCGTATGATATTTCCCTTTTGTTTTGAAATAAATATGTAAGTTTGGTTCTACTATCAAGTCATTTTGCGCTTACATGCTGTAGCGCACTGAGTACTACAGAATATAACCTGGCAGCCAACAGTTATGTTGAGTGTGGTTGTGTGGCAGAAAATTTGGTGTTTTTCTCCTTCTGGTGCCTTTGTGGTGTATTGAGAATAATGCCTTAACGATAACGATAACGATAACGATAGCTTTCCTCCGACGCCTAAGACGCCTAAGATATGGCATCAGTTCTTTGAGGGAAAATGTGTCTAAATACCTTAATTGTTCGATATTTGCTATCTACACTACCGTCACCTGTTTTTTACCTTTCTTTCAGCTATTGCTTATTGGCGTCAAGGTCCCTTTCGTCTGAACTAATATTTCATTCTTTATATTGCGTGGAAGAAGCACACAACGTTGCCCGTTCTCTGTAAACAAGAACAAAAAAGACATGTCAGTGTTTATTGCCAGTGTACCATTGCCCAAATCAGGATCGTCAATTCGCCCACTGGTGGGAATGTGGCATGCGGGAGCGTAAGCGTCATTGCCAAGTACTGGTCCTTCTAATTAGTTTCTTCCTGATTCGGTTCCTATATTTTTCGCCGAGATAAGGGCCATAACATTAGCCTTACACAAATTAAATCCTACAACTAAAGTGGTTGTTATTATTACTGATCTTTTATCCGTGTTGTCTTTTGTGTTTGCACCTGGAGAGTCGCCCGCACTAAAGCTTTTGCAGCGAAGAAGAGTGGCGCACCCTATGGACGCACTATCATCACCATCTCACCGACGAAGAGGTGCTCGCGCTCTCGGTGTCTGACGCTCGCCTGAGACGATCGCCTTTCCTGCTTCGGCAATAAACCGGCTTACATATTTGGTGAAAGCGCTGGGTCTTTCCCCCCAAACCTGGAACTACGCACTCGGAGGCTGCCAGCCATCATGCCTGAGGACGGCAGCCAAACACCACCCCCGGCATCGCCAACATTGATTTGCCCTGGTTCCATGCGTCAGCGAGATCCTCCCATCTTTAGTGGCTCCGACGAATACGACGTCGAAGATTGGCTGTCATTGTACGAGCGGGTGAGTGCGCACAATAAGTGGGACGATCCTCAGAAGCTCAGCTACGTCAACTTCTACCTTACGGGTGTTGCTAGCGTGTGGTATAACAACCACGAATCTGAGCTTCGAAACTGGCCAAATTTCAAGGCGCGCATTGCGCAAGTCTTCGGTCGCCCCGCGGTAAGGAAGCTGCGTGCCGAAGAGCGCTTGCGCAGCCGTTCGCAGCTACCAGGAGAAAGCTTCACCAACTACATTGAAGACATCGTGGACCCTTGCAAGCGCGTTGATCCATCCATGACAGAGTCCGACAAGATCCGCCATGTCATGAAGGGCATTGAAGACGACGCTTTTCAAATGCTCCTCTCTAAAAGCCCACGGACCGCCATCGAAGTTTCTGAGCTTTGTCAGAGCTATGACGAACTCAAAAGGCAGCGTCTTCTTACTCGACGTCCTCCCGCGCATGAGGCACCTGTCTCAAGTTTGGCAGCAAAAACTAGCCACGAACGCCTTCTCGGCGAAATCAAGGACTTCATACGCGCTGAAGTCGCCCGGCAGCTGTCTCTCCTGAGTGCCGTCCCAGGGCCCACACCATCGCTGGCTCCTACTTTCCGCCAGGTGCTTCAAGAGCAAGTGGCGGAAGCAATCCAGTCGCCTCGTGCAGCGCCACCAGCACCGGCGCCGCTGAGCTATGCCGAGGTTGCCGCACAGCCACCTCCACAGACCTTTTCAGCTCCGCCGTTTGTTGTACCGTCACGTCCAGTACATCCTGTGTACGCCGCCGCACCAGTACCTAACAAGGGATCCTGGCGTACACCCGACAATCGCCCGGTCTGCTACTTCTGCGGTATCCCTGGTCACGTGGCACGGCTTTGCCACCGTCGCTTAGGTCTTCAAGGTAATCACCGACCTGTCCGGGCCTACAGTGCTCCATCTTCGCCCTTCTCGCCGCCGAATGACTCGCGTTTGCCGCCTACATACAACGTCACTCCTGCTGCCCGTGATTCTCGCTCGCCATCTCCACGACGTCGTTCGCTGTCCCCCATGCGTCGTCGACCAGCCTCTTCGGAGCAGGAAAACTAACAACGTGTACAGCGTGCCGATGGCGCAAGCTTCCTGCTCCTCGTCCTTCTGGTCCATTGCAGCCACTTCCTTGTCCGTCTCGTCCGTTCGACCGCGTCGGCATAGATCTCTACGGTCCTCTTCCCTACACACCAGCTGGCAATCGCTGGATTATCGTCGCTGTCGACCACCTCACGCGCTATGCAGAAACGGCAGCATTGAAAACAGCGACAGCCCGCGACATTGCGTTCTTTCTTCTGAATATAACTTCATCCTTCGTCATGGCGCACCACGAGTACTTCTGAGTGACAGAGGGCGCGCATTTCTGTCAGAAGTTCTCAACGCTCTTCTGACAGCCTGCCGCACCGTCCATCACACTACTACAGCTTACCATCCGCAGACGAACGGCATAACTGAGCGGTTCAATCGCACATTCGGCGACATGCTGTCCATGTACGTTGCATCGGACCACACCAACTGGGACCTTCTTTTGCCGTATGTAACGTACGCTTATAACACCGCCGCACAAGCCACAACGGGATTTTCACCATTTTCCCTCGTGTATGGCCGTGAACCTACCTCTACGCTCGATACCATTCTTCCCTACCGGCCTGACCCCTCAGAGGGCACCCCTCTGTCCGAAGCCTCCAAGTACGCCGAGGAATGCCGTCAGCTTGCCCGTTCGTTCACGGCGGAAGACCAAAGCTTCCAAAAATTCCGTCGCGACGACGACCGCACTCCTTGCGCCTACCAGCCGGACTCATTAGTTTGGTTGTGGATACCTTCCAGCACCCCGGGTCTCTCCTCGAAACTGCTCGCCAAATATCATGGACCCTACCGTGTCATTGAACAGACTTCGCCTGTCAACTACATTGTCGAGCCGGTCACGCCCTCTACTGACTTAAGGCGTCGTGGACAGGAGACAGTGCACGTCCACAGGCTGAAACCTTATTATGACCCTCTCGTCCTAACTACGCCTTGAGTCGCCAGGATGGCTCCTTCTTCTCCAGGGGGCAGTTGTAGCGAAGAAGAGTGGCGCACCCTATGGACGCACTATCATCACCATCTCACCGACGAAGAGGTCTCACCATCACCATCACCATCACCATCTCACCGACGAAGACGCTCGCCTGAGACGATCGCCTTTCCTGCTTCGGCAATAAACCGCCTTACACTTTTTATTGTCCTAGCTGCTGCTCACCGAAAATGTTTTCACTTAGCCTGGGTACCTGACGACGAAGGTTTGTTTTAAATCAAATTTGCGATTCGTTAGGAAATGTGTCGCTTCATTCGCATATAATTAGAGTCCTACCACGAACTGCACACTGAACAGTGGCAAGAATTTGCGCGTTAACACTGGTAAAGCGGTTGCCAGGGCCAGAGATTCTCCAGACTACAAGCATCTTTTACAAGCAGCTTCTCCTGACTTTAAGCATCTCCCTTGTGGTGCAGCGGAATAGGCCTCACAAGAGGGATGGAGCTTGCAATCACAAGACTACTTTGCCGAATTCTCTCCCTGAATTTTTATTTGCACAGGTCCGGTCTGGTACCTTCGTAATGAGGAAGAGGCGATTCGCCAGATTTTATATCTTGTCGCCGTTTGAAAAGTCCAGCGAAAGATAATAGTCGAATTAGTTATTTGCCAACTTTGGCGTGCGGTCACAGGGATGACTTTCTAGCAATAACGAAATTTCTTACTGAAACAAAAAGAATTTTGGCCTTCATTTTCAGCATTCGTGCGCCACAGATATAAAAGTAAACTTTTAAATACACTCTTGACCAATCCCCTGATTTGGTATGTGACAACTTACAGAGGAGAAGAAAAAGTAGAAGAACAAGAAGTACTGCACTGCCTTGGCCTTTTAATTTTCGTGCTCTCTACGTCATCACTCGTAGTGTGGCCAATCCCCCTCGTGGGTATGTGCCAACTATAGAGGCCACAACAACAACAGTACTGCGCTGCCCCGCGTTCGAAAGTGTTCTTGGTCTGGGCCCGTCAGACGGCCCTACGTTCCTCGACTTAACGAAGGCGCTACCAAACTTCGGCCGTTATGAGTGAATATTATCTCATTGTCTTCTGTACTCAATTGCGAAATACCGCCTCCCAGCTAGAGCGCAATAGGCTACACTTCATGGCGCTTGTGTCTGCCATGGTGGTCTCGTCATCATGCTGTCCATTGGAGAGGGGCGGGAACCTCGCCGCCATGGTTGCGTTTCCGATTGTGTCGAAAATGACAGAGGCCCTTGTACTCTGCGTTGTCAATGCACTTAAAGAAGATGTGGTGGTCAGAATTCAAAAAGTCTTCAACTAAGGCGTTCCTTTCCACTCCTTCATTCTCCTTTGTGTGCCACCACACTCGCTTGACTGTGTTCGCGGCCACAGATCCAGTAATTAGCGTCGCCTCCTTGGCCCACTCACAATTATTATACGTGGGCCTGCCCCTCACAGACTTCCGCAGCTTGAAAGTAAACGGTGCCCGGAACAAAGTTTCCTTGCCTTCCGACTATCTTTACCGTAGTCTTAAAGGGAATAACCGTTTTTTGAGAAGGCGTCGTTAGGAAAAATCACATAACTCATCCTAGTGCAGTTAGTTAAATATTTTTACTTGCTTCTAATAAAAAAGAATGTGCAACATGCACTAAATTCACAAGGCTAGAGAAGCAGCAAAGCTGATGGGTGCCTGGCTGGTCCGGGATTTGCTCCGTATGACCCACATTTCGTCGTGAATGGGCTCTTCCAGAAACTCCTAACAAAGAACTGCGTGGTCCAGCGAACACTTCGAAAAGTTTCGCAGCGAGCTCAGCTTAAAGATGTACGTGTCCAAGCAGAGATGGTGACAAAGGCGGCAGACGTGGTGCGGCCTTCACGCTGGCCCTCCAATTGCAAATGCTATGCACAAACACATAGCCTTGCGAGACGCTGTGCACCAGACAAATCGGTGTGCACCAGGTTGTCTTTGTCATCTTCCGCTTAAATGCGGGTACCCGCCAGCCGAGTTTCCCCTGTGCAGTATTTGGCTGAGGCCATGTGTGCTAGAAAAGAATGAAGCGCGCCTGCGAGTCCCGCGCCGCATCGCATAGAAGAGGTGCACGTCAGCTCCTGAGCTAGAGATGGACATAGCTTTACGATACTCCAGAAAGGGAAAGATCTGTTGTCGAGCTATCAATAACCCTCTGAAAATATTTAGGGTCGTTATCTAGACAGTCTGATCAGTTTATACATCGGGACCACGATGTCTCTCTGATGCAACTTCTGATGTAGTCCTGGTGCCAGCCTATTGCGAAGTGGGCATCGGTGTCTTGCACAGCTCCTAATGCACAGATATCAGGTTCTCTTCTGATGTACAAGTTTCTGATGTACTCGAGGTGCCCTTTGATGTTGGCCTACTATATAATGGATCCTAATGCAAGACTTCTTTATTACGGCTGGGGATGACCTTCTTACGTATCACTTATGCAAGGGTCCCCGATTACCTCATACTAAGCTATTTCGAGGCATTCCTGATGATAGTGTTGACATTTGGTCATTGAAATTCTGTAGAGCTCCAATTGCTCGAGATTCTGGTATGCTCCAGATGCCCTCATGAGGCGTGCGTTTTTGCAGAGAAAGCTGTATATGTCTAGGCGAAACGAAAAACCACTCGGCATGTGTGTCACGAGCGGTCCTTATTGTCTGTGCTATCAGTTACATCGTTATAAGCGGCGTACCCAAGCTCGCGCGTCATTGGCTGGGCCGTGAGTGACGTCGTCCTTCCAGTCGCAGCCGTGGCGCCGAGTAAGCGCGCATCAGTTTCGACTGGGAGCTTCCACATGGGTAAGCCACGGATCCTACGAACTCCAGAACAGGGGACAACTTCCGAAGAGCGCCGACAGTGGAAACGCGAGAGAGCTCGCATTCGCCGGGCCGATGCTTTAGTTCGGACACAAGAACAGGCCTGCGAGGCCGAGTGCCGACAGTAACTGCGTTCCGACGGTCCGGCAGCCTTTCAAGCCGCGCTAAATCACGAACGTGAAAGGAAGAACCGGTGGCGGGCAGATCCTGCAAACCACGCCGCCGAGTTAGCTCGCGCTGTCAAACGCTTCCAACAGCACGCTGAAGAAGCGGCGTTGTGGGCAGAACAGCGTCGACGTGGTGATTGCGGGAGCGCGTTCGCCGGTGCGAACGCCTGCTTTCGGCGAGAGTTTCTCCAGCGGCACACAATTTAGCTTCGCTGGTAAACCATTTGTACGCAGTGCTTGGGCGGTGTTTTAGGGGCGAAGCTCCTTAAAGCGGCACCCGTTCGTCCCTCGTCGTAGTCGTAGTAGTGCGTAACCAGTCTCACGCTTTGACCTCCAAGGTGGTGCCGGTGGGAGATTTCTCCTGTGCGTTGTTGAACAATAAAAAATTCGCAGCGTGCGCGTTAACTAAAAGCCGAATTCTTCTGTCTCTCATTCCCCATTAGCAGCCATTTCGTGCGTCCCCGATGTATGTAGTATGAGACCTCGGTTTGGACGACGTTTATTCTCTTCAGTAGAACGGCAGATCACCCGATGATGCCAAAGCGCTGGGCACAAACCCGACGATGATGATCACGCACCAGCGATGAAGAAGATGCGCAGAACGCATGGTGATGATTGTAAAATACAAATGATGATGACATGCTTAATAAACGCCCACACTGTTTCCCCCCCCACGTGGAAGCGGCCATCCTGGGCGCGATTCAATACATTGATGAACGGCGTGTGAAGAGTTTCATGCGAGACACGTGCACAACCTCCGTGTTGCGGCAACGGCCGTCTGTTGGGGCGTCAAGGGGAGTGACACGATAATTTACAGGTGAAGTCTGCTCGATTACTGTATACGGTCCGATGAACCGCGGCTGAAATTTGGCGCACAGACCAGGAGTACGAGGAGGAGTCAGGAGAAGTACTTCATCCCCAGGGCGGAAAGAAACGACGCGGTGGCATTCATCGTAAACAGCTTTTCGGTCGTGCTGCCTGGCTTCTGTATTGAGGCGCGCAAGCTTGCGACACTGGGCGAGTCGTGAAATGTACTCTTCACACGAGGAAGGAGCTGAACTAGCTTTAGAGCCGAAGAATGAGACGTCCAGAGCGAAGGTGGGGGATCGTCCATATACGAGGTAAAACGGGGAGTAGCGAGTTGTTCGCTGCACGGCCGTGTTATAGGCAAAGGTGACGAATGGCAAAAGGACATCCCAATTTCGATGGTCTGGTTGAATGTAGACGGCGATCATGTCTGCTAAAGTGCGATGGAAGCGCTCGGTCAAGCCGTTAGTTTGAGGGTGGTAGCTTGAGGATGTCTTGTGGGTAGTGCCGGAGGCTCGGAGAACTTCGTTGAGGACTTGCGAAACGAATGCCTTTCCACGGTCGCTCAGCAGTACGCGGGGAGCACCATGACGGAGAATTATGGACTGTAGGACGAAGTTAGCAACCTCTGAAGCAGAGCCACTAACCACTGAAGCTGTCTCAGCGTAGCGCGTCAGGTGGTCGACGGCAGTCACGATCCACCGATTGCCAGAAGCAGTCATCGGAAGGGGTCCGTAGAGGTCAATACCGACAACCTCGAATGGTGCTGTGGGGCACGGAAGTGGTTGCAATTGGCCAGCTGGAGCAGACGTGTGGAGTTTCCGACGCTGGCAGGGCAAGCAGGAACCGACGTACCTCGCCACGCTTGATGAAAGGCCAGGCCAATAATATCGCCTCCGAATTCGGTCATAGGTTTTATGAAACCCAAGATGACCAGCTGTCAAGTCATCGTGAAAGGCGTTGAGAACAGCAAGACGAAGGGATCGTGGGAGAACTGGTACCCAGCGTTGTCCGTCAGCATGGTAAACGCGGCGACACAACACTCCGTCGTCCAGCCTAAACTGCGCGAGTTGGCGGCGGAGGCGCGCGTTAGGTGGAGAAGCCCCAGATAGAAGTTCTATGAAACGTCGACAGTACGGGTCAACCATCTGACGAGATGCGAACGTCTGGTCGTCGTCCGAAGGCACTTGGTGTATGGAGGATAGCGACGAAGCAGTACCAGGGTCGTTCAAAGAGGTAACGCGCGAAGCGGTTGCCGAAGAGTCGAGCGGAGCCGTGGGAAGTGGGCAGCGAGACAGAGCGTCGGCATCTTGGTGTTTCTTGCCGGACTTGTAAATGATGTCGAAATTATACTCTTGCAGCCGCAAAATCCAGCGACCCAGGCGTCCAGTCAAATTCTTCAGTGTGGACAGCCAGCACAAGGCGTGGTGGTCTGTGACTATTGTGAAATGACGGCCGTGCAGATAAGGGCGAAACTTCTGTATAGACCAGACAACGGCGAGACATTCTTGTTCCGTGATGGTTTAATTCCTTTCCGAAGCGGTGAGTACACGGCTGGCGTACGCTACGACTCGTTCGCGCGAAGATTTGTCGCGTTGCAATAGGACAGCACCGATACCATGGCCGCTAGCATCCGTGTGCAAGAGAGTCGGTGCGCCCTCATCAAAATGGCAAAGCACCGGTTCAGACGTAAGGGCGTCTTTCAGTCGTGTAAATGCCGATTCGCATTCTTGAGACCATACAAAGTGCACACCACCAGAGAGTAGCCTGTGTAATGGGGCTGCGATGGAGGCGAAATTCCGTATAAAACGGCGGAAATAAGAAGCAAGGCCGAGGAAGCTGCGCAAGTCTTTGGGTCTTTCAGGGCGCGGAAACTGAAGCACCGCAGCAATCTTGTCAGGATCCGGTCGAATTCCGTCCTTGCTTACGACATGGCCCAGGATCTTAATGGCTTTGCTGGCGAAACGGCATTTTTTTGTGTTTAGCTGAAGACCTGCGCGGGCGAGGCATGTCAAAACTTCATCTAAGCGTCGGAGATGCTCAGAGAACGTTGATGAAAAAATGACAATGTCGTCCAAGTAGCAAAGGCAGGTCTTCCATTTTAGTCCACGCAGCACGGTGTCTATCATGCGTTCAAAAGTTGCAGGGGCGTTGCATAGCCCGAAAGGCATTACGTTAAACTCATATAGCCCATCAGGTGTTGCGAATGCCTTTGTCATGTTCGTGCATAGGGATCTGCCAGTAGCCAGAGCGGAGGTCGAGGCTCGAAAAGTATTCCGCGCCTTGGAGAGAATCGAGGGCGTCATCAATGCGCGGCATGGGGTATACGTCTTTTCGAGTGATCTTATTAAGCGCCCGATAATCGACGCAAAAGCGCACGGAACCGTCTTTCTTGCGGACCAAAACAACAGGAGACGACCACGAACTGGAAGAGGGACGAATTATCTTGCGTTCCAACATGTCATTTACATTGTCTTCGATGATTTTCCGCTCGGCTAGAGAGACACGGTATGGGCGGCGCCTCACAATACATGTGTCATCTGTTATAATGCGGTGCTCGGCGACGGTAGTTTGGCCGAGTGTTGTGGAGTAGACGTCGAAAGAATTAGCGTGCTTTTTTAACAAATCAACCAACTGTTGCGTCTGCGCAGCTGTCAGGTCAGTGCTGATGATCGCTTTAAGGGCGGTGGCAGAAGAAAATTCCTCATGAGGAGGGTCCCCAGGAGAGACTGGTTGAAGCGGCAAGGCGTATACAGGCTCCATATCGGCAACGAGTGCTACTGTTGTGTCTTGCGGAAGTAAAATTTTCTCTGGGGATTCATTGGTAACAGTGACTAGGGCAGATCCACGGTGGAACCGCACAACACCTGGCGAAAACGTTATACCTTTACTAATGCAGTAGGAGGACGGGAATACCAAGACATCGCCATGGTCGATGTCAATGGATTTGAGGGCAACAATATGGTGTCGTCCGGGGGTTAGCTCTGTATCCTGGGCAGCGATCAGGTGAAAAGGCTTGTGGAGTTCTTCACCAAGCATGTAGTCGGTTTCACTAAGGTGCACCACACGCTGTCCACAACAAATGTCGGCAGACGCAGAGGAGAGAAAATCCCATCCCAAAATTAGTTGGTGGGAGCACTGGGATAGCACAGCTAATTCTATATGATGAACGATGTCGTTGATGAGTACGCGCGCTGTACACATAGCCGAAGGCCGAATGGGGCTCCCTTGGGCGGCAACCAACGTGGGACCATTGTAAGGCGTCATAACTTTCCTGAGACGGGAGCACAAATTAGCCTGAATGACAGAAAATGTCGCACCAGTGTCCACCAAAGCATCGACGTGCACTCCTTCGAAAAGTACAGAAATCATGTTGGCCGGGCGCATCGGAGGAATTTCAGTCCAATCCGCGCATGCAGTTCCTCCTCCGAAAACTGCATCGTCTAGTTTTCCGAACTGACGTTGGAAGTGAGTCTGGCCGGCCGAAGAGGCGACGAGGACCGGCGGAAGGGCGACGGTGATCGGCGTCTGGCCGAACGGTAACTACTGCCGGGTGTTTCAGTAGAAGCAGGTGGCGATGGAGAGCGGCGCGGAGGTGAATGGTAACGCCGGCCTTGGTAATAAGGTCCGTTGGCGCCAGCAGAAAAATCACACTCACCAGTATCGTAGCCACGACGCTCGTCCTGTTGGCGCTTGCGGCAAAAGCGTGAGATGTGTCCACGGTAGCCGCAATAAAAGCATGTAGGGCGAGGTGGACGCCACGGCGGTGTGTAAACAGGGTGCGGCGTACTGGGAGATAGCGCCGTCACATGGGCCGATGAACTTTCAGGCGGCACGGACTGAAGGGTGACCGGGGTCGCAGTAGCGACCGGCGAGTAAGTTGTGATTGGCAACGCAGAAGTGGCGTTGCCGAGAGGCTTGGCAGCGATTTGAGCATACGTTGCTTGTGTGTGGTGGACGGGGTTGTACACTTGCGCAGAGCTCGTCAAAGACGCCAGTTCTTCCCGGATTACGTCACGCAATGATGCACTGCAAGGCTGAGTGGGTAAAGCAGAATGCGACTGCAAGCCCATCGCGTGCAGCTCTTCGCGTATAAGCGTGCGTATGAGTGCCCGCAGATCGTGGTCCACTGCAGGACGAACTTCGTCAATGTCAGGCGGTAGGCGAACAGATTCCAGCTCGTCGAGACGCTGGCAAGTGGTAACGACGTCAGCGACGGTAGTCGGATTCTTGGCGGCGAGGGAATTGAAGGCGATGGGTCCGATGCCCTTCAGGATGTGGCGTACCCTGTCCGACTCCGACATTGAGGAATTGACACGTCGGCAGAGCGCAAGGACATCCTCGATGTACGAGGTGTATGACTCACCCAGGTGTTGTTTGCGACCTTCGAGACTTTTCTTGGCCAGAGTTGACCGGACAGCAGGAGTGCCGAAAACCTGGCGAAGCTGCTGTTTGAAGCGGTCCCAGTCAGTTAAATCAACTTCGTGGTTGTAAAACCACGTCTTCGCCACACCGGTAAGGTAGAAGGAGGCATGGCCGAGCTTGAGAGAATTATCCCACCGATTTGCGGAACTTACTCTCTCGTAATCGTCGAGCCAGTCTTCTACATCCTCGCCTCGCATACCAGCGAAAAGATGGGGGTCGCGGTGGCGGCTGTTGATAACCAAGGAGGGAAGGGCTTGCGATCTCGGGGCGGCGGCCGGAAAGGCGCCGGGCTGCTGGTCCTGCGACATGGTGGCTGACAGCGGGCGCAAGCGGCGACCGGAACGAAGCTCCAGCGAGAAGACTTGGCGGGTAGAGGACAGGGGATCGTAGATTCACCTCCACCACGTATGAGACCTCGGTTTGGACGACGTTTATTCTCTTCAGTAGAACGGCAGATCACCCGATGATGCCAAAGCGCTGGGCACAAACCCGACGATGATGATCACGCACCAGCGATGAAGATGCGCAGAACGCATGGTGATGATTGTAAAATACAAATGATGATGACATGCTTAATAAACGCCCACAGTAGTAGTAGTAGTAGTTAGTAGTAGGTAGCCACCGGAGCGTGCCTGCTGGACCGCACGCACGCGCCGAGGGCGAGCGCGTGGCACCTGGCGCTCGCCCTCGCCGCGAGCGCCGGGAGCCACGCGCTCCTCGGCAAACTCGACACTGCCCCGGCAAACGCGAGAGACAACATTGGCGCAGGCAGCGTCTCCTAGCGAGTTTCTTGATTGAGAAATACCGACTGCTCGCGTTGGAGAAGCGTTCACCGGCAAAACTCATATATATATATATATATATATATATATATATATATATTGTTACGTGGCGATTAATGACGCTGACCTGCAGTGGGGTGTATGGTTACAGGGATGTGAGAGACACCCAAGAAAGAATTCTCTGGTCCTATCGGGACGTTTTTGACTTCGGTGACCGGCCTTTAGGACAAACGTCAGTTGTCGCCATCGCATACACACCGGCGATGCTAGTCCCATTCACCGTCGCCCTTAACGAGTGTCCGCGTCTGAGCGAAGTGTCATACAAGACGAAGTATCCAAAATGCTTGCAAAGGGCATTATTGAGCCATCCTCCAGTCCATGGGCATCCCCTGTGGTGCTAGTAAAAAAGAAGGATGGATCGTGGCGCTTCTGCGTAGATTATCGCCATCTCAATACCATCACGAAGAAAGACTCTTACCCACTGCCGCGAATCGATGATGCCCTGGATTGCTTGCATGGTGCCACTTACTTCTCTTCTATCGATCTTCGCTCTGGATATTGGCAAATCGCTGTGGATCCCATGGACCGGGAGAAAACGGCATTCATAACCCCCGACGGGCTTTACCAGTTTAAGGTCATGCCTTTCGGCTTATGTAACGCCCCAGCCACTTTCGAGCGTATGATGGACTCTCTTCTTCAGGGGTTCAAGTGGTCTACGTGTCTATGTTATTTAGACGACGTCATCGTCTTCTCAGCCACGTTTGAAACTCATCTTGCACGCCTATCAGCGGTACTTGAGGTGTTTCGCCTGGCCGGACTTCAACTGAACTCGACCAAGTGCCGTTTCGGCCGCCGCCGCATTACGATCCTTGGGCATATTGTGGACGCTGCCGGCGTACAGCCCGACCCTGAGAAGATTCGCGCCGTGAAAGACTTCCCTGTGCCGAAATCTGCCAAAGATGTTCGCAGCTTTGTGGGGCTCTGTTCCTATTTTCGTAGATTTGTGCGAAACTTCGCCGAGGTTGCTCGACCACTGACAGATCTTCTAAAACAAGACGTGCCTTTTGACTGGGGTCCCCGGCAAGCTGCCGCTTTCTCTCAACTGACTACACTACTCACCACGCCCCCAATTTTGGCCCACTACGACCCTTCAGCACCAACCGAAATCCGCACTGACGCCAGTGGTTACGGTATAGGCGCTGTGCTCGCCCAAAGACAACGTGGACAGACTCGAGTGATTGCTTATGCCAGCAGGCTGCTGTCCACCTCGGAGCGAAATTATTCTATTACGGAGCGAGAATGTCTCGCTCTCGTGTGGGCAGTTGCAAAATTTCGCCCTTATCTCTTTGGCCGGCCATTTACGGTAGTATCCGACCACCATGCCCTATGTTGGCTGGCCTCTCTGAAAGATCCTACTGGTCGTCTCGCTCGCTGGGCGCTCCGTCTACAGGAGTATACCTACACCGTGGTGTACAAGTCGGGAAAACTGCACCAAGATGCGGATTGCTTGTCTCGGTACCCAGTGGCCGACGCTGACTCTACAGCTACAGTATCCATCAATAGCATATTTTCGATTTCTGAGCTCCACAACATTAGCGATGAACAATGCCGGGACCCATACCTAAGTAACTTGATCCATCGGCTTCAGTCCTCACCAAGTGACACCTCAGTACGCATGTTCACTCTGCAGAATGGAACTTTATATCGACGAAATATGGCACCTACCGGGCCTGAGCTCCTCCTTGTCATTCCGGCACACTTGCGCTCCGCAATTCTCCGGGAACTTCACGACGCCCCAACGGCTGGCCACTTAGGCGTTGCCCGCACCTACGACCGGGTACGCAACCGCTTCTATTGGCCTGGTCTAACGCGCTCTGTGCGGCGTTATGTCAATGCCTGCGAAGTCTGCCAGCGCCGCAAGAAACCATCAAGGCTCCCTGCAGGGTACCTTCAGCCCATCGACGTCCCTGCGGAGCCCTTTTTCCGTGTGGGCCTCGATCTCCTAGGCCCATTTCCAACATCTGCTGCAGGAAACAAATGGATTGCCGTCGCTACCGACTATGCGACGCGGTACGCCATTACACGAGCACTCCGAACCAGCTGTGCCATAGACGTGGCTGACTTTCTACTACATGATGTTATTTTAGTCCACGGTGCTCCACGTCAATTGCTGACCGACCGCGGCCGTACCTTCCTTTCTCAAGTAATTGACGATATCCTGCAGTCCTGCTCTACACAGCACAAACTGGCAACTTCATACCACCCGCAGACCAACGGCCTCACGGAGCGCCTGAACAGGACCCTGACCGACATGCTTTCTAAGTACGTGTCGGATGACCATCTCGATTGGGACGTTGCACTACCATACGTTACCTCTGCATATAATTCGTCTCGCCACGACACTGCTGGATACTCCCCGTTGTACCTCCTGTTCGGCCGTGAACCAACTTTGCCGTTGGACACGTCCCTTCCATCAGTTCCACCTTCGAACACTTCTTACGCTCGTGACGCGATTGCCCGCGCTGATCATGCCCGTCAGCTTGCCCGACGCAGACTAACGACGTCCCAACAGACCCAGAAGCGACATTACGACCAGCGCCATCGCGACGAACGTTTTCCTACGAACTCGCTCGTTCTTCTTTGGTCCCCAACACGACGTCCCGGACTTTCTGAGAAGCTGCTATCTCGATACTCAGGCCCCTACCGTGTCCTTCGACAAGTGACAGAGGTCACTTATGAAATTGCACCCGCCGATCCCGCTACCTCTTCGGGTCTGCTACCACGTGACGTCGTCCATGTCTCGAGGCTCAAATGTTACCACCCGCCTTCCGCAGGGTCTCCATAGACGCCCCGGGTCGGCGCTTCCGCCGCGGGAGGGTTATGTTACGTGGCGATTAATGACGCTGACCTGCAGTGGGGTGTATGGTTACAGGGATGTGAGAGACACCCAAGAAAGAAGACGATGATGTATCTTGGGTGAGCGTGGTGTGACTGCCAGCTTGGTTGGTCTGAAATACAAACGCTGTAACTAATTACACCGTTTATTCTGTTCCGTTCCAATATATATATACACTGGATCTTGACTTGCAATGAAGTGCCGGTGGGAGATTTCACTTGTGCATTGTGCATAGGTGAACCGTGAGGTTTCGTAGCATGCGCGTTAACTAAATTAATCCGGAACTCGGCACGATCTACGATGCACATCCCGAGCTTCGCCCACTCATCATCATTCACTCCGTGGATTTGCTGTAATTTTTCTTTTTCTGGCATCTGATGACAGGAAAGCGAGCGTCTTTGTTACGGGTTGACCGTAAAAACTGTAACACGAAATATTACATACGTCATGCCATGAAAGTCATTATGTCTACACAGTCTATGGATGCCTTTTTTTAAAGACGATAGTCTTTCTTAGGGTACCTGAACTCAGTAAACTTACCATCTCTATGTCTTTCTCTCTTTCGCATGATTGAACCGACCGGCCGATTCAAACGGGCCTTGAGCACAAACCACGCAACTAGCTTAGGTGGACGAGGTAATGCATGCCAACATGGCACACAAAAAATGAAACCTCGGGCCTATTTGAAAGTCAACGTTTATGTATATAAACGTGATTCGGATCACTCATTTATTAAGAATACTCATTTGGAATTATTTTTAAGTTAGTCCATAAAAATTCGGTGATGGTCACGTTAGAGACGGCGTCGAAGAAAAGCGCTAGCTGGAAATGGGGAAATAGCCACATTTCCACTCATCTCCCCAGTCCTTTCGCGGCTGCTAGCCTCTGTGTGTGCTCTCCTCAGTGGAGAGACATTTATCGTGCACTCATCACCCTGTTTCGCAATCTTCTCTGTGTTGACAAAAAAAGGGCCGTTCGGCAGCACGGCTGGGGGGAAATTACAAAGAAAACGGTTTACTCCAGCATAGATTTGTGCGCCGCCGCTGCCAAACATATCTTTGTGATGCTGGGATACCTAAGTGCCCATGCTAATATCACAGCTGTGATGTAAATATTTTATCTGTAATTACTGTGGACAGAAACTTGCTACCGGCACTATGTGACACGTCATTTTTCTAGATATATATACCGGATTGTAGATGCACGATTGTGTGAGGCTAGTAGTCGGTCTCTATGATGCATTACAGATGACGCGAGATCAGGGTGAACTTTCAATTAATTTAAGCAAAACTTCTGTCGCATCCTTTAAGGGCGGACTGAGACTGGGCGAGAGGGCGGAGAACAGTGTGTATTGCATATCAGGACTAGCAGAAGGCATAATATGCAGGGAAGCAAGCAGACATTCTGCCTTATTTTTCTTGTTTTGCAGCATTCCTTAGGCATCATCATCATCATCATCATCATCAGCCTGTTTACGTCCACTGCAGGACGAAGGCCTCTCCCAACGATTTCCAATCCACCCTATCCTGAGCGAGTTGGTTCCACTTTATGCCCGCAAACTTTTTAATTTCATCGCTCCATCTAACCTTTTGCCTACCTCTGCTGCGTTTTTCCTCTCTTGGTATCCATTCCGTCGCTCTTACTGCCCCCTATTATCCTTCCTCCTCATGACATATCCTACCTAGGTCCACTTCTTTCTTTTAATTGATATGTTAATATCGGCTACTCCTGTCTGTTCCCTGATCCATTCCGCTCGTTTTTTCTCTTAGCGTTACCCCTATCATTTTTCTTTCCATTGGCCGTTGCGTGCTCCTTAGTTTCATCTCTAGTTTTTTCGTTATTCTCCATGTTTCTGCGCCGTACGTTGGTACTGGGAGAATGCAGTGATTGAATACTTTTCGCTTTAATGAGAGCGGTAAGTTTCCGGTCATGATTTCGTAATGCCTTCCGAATGCGCTCCAGCCCATCCTTATCCTACGGAGAATTTTTTTTCCTGGGTAGGAGTTCCTGATATTAACTGTCCCAGATATACATATCCGTTTACACATTGTAAGGGTTCCTTGTTGATTTTAAATTCCTCTTCCTCAGCTAAGCTATTGAGCATAACTTTGGTCTTTTGCCTATTCATTTTTAATCCAATTTTAATGCTTTCCATGTTTAGGTCATCAATCGTGTTTTGTAATTCGTCACCATCATTGCTAAAGAGCACAATGTCGTCTGCAAATCTTAAATTGTTTAGATATTCTCCGTCTATTCTAATGCCCTTTTCTTCCCAGTCTAGACGTTTAAAGACTTCCTCTAAACATGCAGTGAATAGCATCGGGGATATTGTATCTCCCTGTCTCACACCTCTCCTGATCGGGATGTCTCTGCTTCTCTCATGTAGGAGTAGTGTGGCTGTGCAATCTTTGTATATGTTGTTTATCGATTTCACATATACGCCAGGTACCCTTGTCGACGTAGACCTTCTAGAACTGCTTGTATTTCTATGGAGTCAAATGCTTTCTCGCAGTCGATAAACGCCATATAAAGAGGTTTGTTATATTCCGCGTACTTCTCAATTATTAGGTTGATAGCGTGGCTGTGATCCATTGTCGAGTAACCTTTCC
Organism: Hyalomma asiaticum; assembly: GCA_013339685.2. NCBI lineage: Eukaryota > Metazoa > Arthropoda > Arachnida > Ixodida > Ixodidae > Hyalomma > Hyalomma asiaticum. The sequence continues at coordinate 79,298,058 of CM023488.1, read as the reverse complement.
TAAAGCTCTCGGTTGGTTAAAGTCGAGTGTTTCTCTTATCCTCGTAGAAATTACCTTTGTAAATAGCTTGTATATTACTGGGAGTAGGCCGATTGGTCGGTAATTCTTTACAGCTGCGCGGTACATTACATGTCTTGATACATTTCGAGAAGAGCGATGCAAGTTTTTCAAGTACAATATCTCCTCCGTCTTTGATGAAGTCGGCTGTTAACCATTGTCACTAGCTGCTTTACCGCTGGACGTGCCTTTGGCAGCTTTTTTGACTTTGTCAGCGGTTATACATGGAATTTCGGTGTCCTCCTCTGGTTCTATTTCTATTAAGGTTGCTTGGTCTGTCTGAGAGCTGTACAGTTCCGAGTAGAAATCTTCTGCTACCTTTACTACTTCGTTGAAACTGTTGATAACGTTACCTTGTTTATCTTTTAGCGCATGCATTTGTTTTGTCCTAAGTGCAGTTTCTTTTTGACCGATTTAATGCTGGTGCCTTTTCTACTGCTTTCTCTATTTCTCTCATGTTAAAGTTTCTTACATCTTAGTCATATGAAACCCTAGAGGCATTTGGAAACAAGCAGTGTATTGTCAAGCAGTCAAAGGAGCTAGCTCATTTTTGGATTCACTATTGGTGCATTCGCGTACATTCATAAATCAAAAATAAGAGCAGATAAGGTTTTACACAAGGAAGCAATTTCTGTGCAATCAGTGCATATGTACATAACGATTAACACACAGCATTAATGAATTTGCACAAAAAACAGATACGAGTGTACTTGCTGTGCACACCAAAGGGGAAGTGTTTTGGCAAAAAAAGGCTATGAAAGAATTGGCCCGTGATTTTTATGAACAAATATTCGTGGGCTTAAATGGGCCTTTATTCAAGCTGATCGTTATTGATCAATCTTGAAAAAGATGCAGGAGCGAGGGACAAGCATATTCTGTGCATATGCTTCATTAGCACTGTTCCTTAAAGTATTAGTGCAGTAACACCTTCTTGCAGCCTGTTGTAGAAATTCCACCTAATGCCTAACAATTACACATACATCACAAAAGCAAGGTGACGACTATTCCTCACCCAATGGATTTTTTAGGTGACGATGCACATGGCACCTGTGCGATATATTTTTAAAAAATTCAGAGAATGAGGAATACGCGTGGTGCCCCGCCACTGTGGCCTGGGGCTATGGCACTCGGCTGCTGATCCGAAGATAGCGAGATCGAATGCCGGAATTGGCAGCTGCATTTCAATGCTGCCGAAACCTTGACGCCCGTGTACAGTGCGCGTAAAAGAACCCCAAGGTGGTGGAAATTTCCGGAGCACTTCACTGCAGCGTCTTTCATAATCACAGCGTTGTTTTGGAATGTAAACCTCCGAAATCAAACAATTGCGTGTGGTCTACTCGTACCAGACCTATAAAATGAGCAACACAAAGCCCTTACTCTATGATAAGTAGGACCGATCATTGTCTGCCTTCTTTTTGTTGCTTATACGTCCCCAACAGTCGTCGAGTGAGTACGATGCTTCACTATTGACTTTAAGAATGCTGGTTCACCCCTGGCGGAGGCGGCTATACTTTTCACGAAAGCAAAAATGCTAGACAGCTGCGTACTGTCCATTTAATTACACATTTATGTGCACTAAAGTGCAAAGCGATCGTTCACTCATTAGAAGAATAGCTTTTCAGAATAGTGGTGTAAGAAAGGAAGTGTGCAAAAGTAATTACATTTTTCGAGAGTTGTGATTCTTAACCACTTCGCCTTTTCCCAGCTAAGGTTCCTGTAAAGGACCTCAGCTGGTCAACATGTCCGTTGTACTCCACTACTACATGTCCCGTGATCATACTGTAAGAAAAAACCGGTAATTATATAAATAATTTGGGCATGTACAAGGTGTTCAGCTAGGTCAAGTGAAGCTTTAAATGTCTTTCGGAGCAGGCTACCCTAATACCGCCAACTGAATATTTACTATGCTCCTGAGCCGCTGAGACTAATCTTTGGATGAGCTGTCTGAAATAATATGCGTTTACTAAGTAATCAGCGTTATAAAAATCTTGCTTTAGGGGCAATTTTCGTGTATGAGCCAGTAGCAGTTCAGGTGAGTTAGCCTCCCAAATGTAACCTCTGGAAACTCAATTCTTTTGTACCTTTTCGGCCTTCAAGGAAGTGCGCGAACATAGACGATCACCTAGACGCATGCGCATGGAGACCGTAATCAAATGGGCTACGAATAGCTATACGAATAGCAAAATAGCTATGTTTAAAAAAGCAATGGTATGAGCAGGCCAAGAATGTGAAAGCTGTAGCTAGCCCTTATTTATATTCTTGTGGTCTATCATGTGCGGTCTGCTTACATTGTCGACTCTATGTCGTGGCATGTGTGCGAATGCTGCCTTCCCCCTGCACAAGCGTGCAGCAAGTCGGCACTTTTTCGACTATAGGGCACTTCATTTGATGTGCGCTCAAATTATAACCAGAGCAGCGGTTATGGTGGAAATCAAAATTGTGGATCTTAGTTAACATGGTCTACACCTTCTCAATGAACACTTCGCGTTTAAAGTAATAGCGTAAATGATTTCTAAAGATATAAAATGAATTATTTAGGCAATATCGGATAGCCTGAGACAGTCAAGGTGGAAAATTTAGGTACCATGTGGCCGCGCACGCTGGCTGAAAGAACTTGCCGCATGAAAGACACACAGAAGTTTATAGTGGGCGAAGTTGCCTAACTGCGGGCTTGAATACATACGTTGATTGATTAATTTGTGGGGTTTACCACAGAGTTAATATAGTGACTCTAGGCGCAAAGCTCCCCATAGGGGCCGCGTATCGCAAGGGGGGGGTCCCCGTGGTCGACGCCTTTTTCCAACACTCACGGTATCCTTGGGGATAGTAACCGGTATTAATTTCGCAACAAAGTATGGAAAAACATAGCCTCGAAACGGCGCAGTGGCGCGCCAATCTCGAAAGCTATGCGGGAAAAAGTAAGCGCCGATAGATGGCAGCAGCTATCCTGTTTACAAACGGAGCTGGTAAATCAAGGTCTTCAAAGAACGCGTTTGGTTATCCCCGGCGACGGAACCTCAGAATGTGGAACGGTGTGAGCCCGTGAAGCACAGTGTCAGCAAGAAACAGAGAACCTGCACGCGGCGTTGTCAGTTCAACTTTGTCGACTATCGCAGTGTCCGAGAGGGTACGTACGTGATATTAAATATACTTACGTGCAGATAACACCTATAAGCCGTACGTACGTGTTAAGCATGGTTGATTCTTTCGGGTGCGCAAAACTCTCTCGACGCACAACCTACCAGTGAGAGTTTCTTTGCCTTTACATTGCGGCTGAGCCGGGCAGAGGCATGATGGAACAGCCCGGCTGCCAAGCTGGTACCCACGAACACCGCACCAACCAGTCCGTCGCTACCTCGCTACGGTCAGAGAGGGGCCGGTCGTAAAAGTAAAGACGTAACCGCACGAATGCACCATTGCGTCAACACATGTCACCGCGCGATCACATATGTCATATCAGACACCCACAATGAAGGAGCATCCACAAGCAGATATAAAGATCCGAAACCACGCTTTATTGAGGGAATGCGTGCATCATGGAATATATTATTTACATTTTTAGGAAGCGTTTTCAAGATGCTTAATATTCACACTTAATCTTCGCAAGATTATTCGCTTTTGAAGGACTCAGGATCAGACGACCAACATTTATCTTTAGCTCTTTCAGTAATACTTGTGCTGACCACATTGACACAGTTTTAACAGGGCGGCGCGCGAGCGGGACCACCCCCACCCCCTCCGCGGCCCAGCTTTGCCTGTAACTAAAGTCAGCCCAGCAACGGCGTTCTAGTGGCTATGGCACTCGGCTGCTGATCCGAGGGTCGCGGGATCGAATCCCGGCTGTGGCGGCTGCATTTCGATGGAGGGAAAATGTTGAGGCCCGTGTGCTGTGCTATGTCAGTGCATGCTGAAGAAGCCCAGGTGGTCGACATTTCCCGAGCCCTCCACTACGGCGTCTCATAATCAGAGCTGGTTTTGGGACGTTAAACCACACAAAACAAAAAGCTCTAAAGTCAGTATATTAAGTCTGTGGATTTTACGTGCCAGAACCAGCTGTGATTATGAGAGACGCCGTAGTGGAGGGCTGTGGAAATGATGACCCCCAGGGGTTCTTTACCATGCACTTACATCGCACAGTATACGGGCCACAACATTTCACCTCCATCGAAATGCAGCCGCCACAGCCGGGATTTGATCCGGCGACCCTCGGGTCAGCAGCCGACTACCATAGCCACTAGACCGCCGCGGCGGGGTACGAATGCATATGTTGAGAAACCCAAGAGTAAGCACAGCACGAAACTCAATCGGAAAAATGTCACTGTTCCGGATATGTCAGTGGCTAAACACCTAGCCCACCTGCATGTGAGAAGCAAACAGTACTAAGGTCGTGAGATTCTGGCAACACGCACCGCGATTATTTTCTCTTTCGCGGGAGTACATTGAAATCCATTTTACACTTTTGGGGGCTTGCCGCCATATGGGCGTTTGGCATGCGAGGAGCATGCTCGACGTCTTTATGGTGCATGTGCGTTGCTGCGTGACGTGCATATTCGGGTACGATGCTGAGTGGGCAGCACAGACTCAGCTGCCCTGCAAGGTTGCTCACTGAGGCAGGGGAGGCGTCGGTGGGTAGAAGAGCCAAGAAAGACTACCCAGCGACCGCCTACGCTGATTTGATTCATGCGTGGCGCATGGTACGATACGAAAAAGCTGCTTCACGACGCCGCGCTTCGTAATAATGATGACGGAAAAGTTGAAGAAGATCGTTTCGTAGTGATAATGTTGATGATGCCTCAGTAATGGGTGCAGAGCTACAAAGCATGCAACCCTGCGTTTTCTTGAGATGATTGCTCGCACTCGTTATGCTGTCCACTTTCCGCGACGTGCAGTGACGTGTTACTATCCTCCTCGTAAAATCACATTTGTTAAGGCGATTCCTCTGCAGGATTTGTACGTCTTTAGGTCCTTTAGCGATCATTTCACAAGCGTAGGCCTAGCTCAATGGTAGAATACTCGTGTGACACGCAGATGACGTGGGTTCGAATCCTCCTAGGTTCTGGATGGTTTTGACGGACACCAGCGGCGGAGGTGGACAACTACGGCGCGTAATACGGCCGTTGTTGTGATCTCATAGCCGCTTACGCTGTCAAACCTCTGCCGAGAGAAAACCCTTCGCCTGCGTCACCCTCATCCCGCTATGAACAAACTTGTCAAGAAGTTTGGAAGAAATATGAACTAGCGCAGCCAGCGCACTTCCTGGAGCCACCTAGGAACGCGTCCAAGGATTCGTCACGTGTGGACGGCTTGGCCATTGGCCGGTTCGTACGACTGGGGCTTACAACAAAGGCTTCTTTTTCATTCCCACATTTTGTACATCGCGCATTTGGTCACGTATAACTTATACCGCATTTACTCACGGGTACCTCGTAACTCGTTCATTTTTACATTAATGTAGGCGTTGAAGAGGGGGGTGCGCAACTGGTGATGGAATTTCGCAAACACTTCCAACAAAAAACGAAGGTAGCCTCTACTGACCAGAATATGTCAAGTGAATAAACCTTACCTGCAGCCAATCGGTCGCTTGCCTGAAGCGCGGCAGTAGGAACAATAAATGAAAGCTTTCTCAGCGATCACGCCACACTTATATTACTAACGCTATCTTTAGTCTGTAGAAAAAGAGATACAACCTTTCTGCGAAGAACTGGGATCGCATGTGCCCAGAGAGCTGCACTGCGGACGTCACAACAAATATTTCAATATGATTCAGCAGGTAGTTACGCGGCTGAAACGATCTCGGTGCGCAGCGCAGGGGGTGGCAAAAGAGCCACTGTAGAGCACAGTGGAACTCTTCAGCGCGAATATTCTTGGTCACTAAGTTCAGGTTTCTTTGTACAAATTGCTCTCCATCAAATATCCGTACCGCACAAATCAAAACTAAATTTACAGATCATTATAGAGTAGTTAAAATCGATGTCACTTGTTCATTTTGGCTTCAAATAATTATTTGAAGTATCTTGTATATTTAAAAAATATGGTATTTTAATGAGTTTTTCATCTTTCCAGATTTTTAAACTATCACGCCGTAAGAACGGACATATTGCTATTGTGCGGCATTGCACACCAGGTAATGTGGTTTTGATAACCCAGTGAAAATGGAAGCTTGATTCGAGCTAAAGTTCCCTTAATGCTGCTCAAAACTGAAAGTGATTGCTTCCAATACGTAGTCTGTAGATCCCAATATGAACAACATAAGCCCGACATATTTACGTCTGGACCGTATTATCTCGCAAGTATCATTGGCTCTGCAGGATCTGTGAAACCAGATAGATGTAATGGAGGGTATACACAGCCTACCCCCATTGTTCGACAAATATTGGTATGGGAACACATAAACTGGTCTGCCAAGCCATGCGGCTATTCTGTGAAGCCACCAACACATGGTTATGAGCATCATAGACCACGTAGTGACACTGTAGGTGAGGTTTTCATAAGTGCCAATGTTCAGAATCTGCGCAAATAAATTATTGTGCAAACTATTCAAATAATTTTCCTACTGCACTCAATACCACCGCAGTGATTTTAGGGGCGAAGCTCCTTAGGGCGTGGGTCTGTACATCCCATGGTGTTCGTTGGTGATGTACGTAGCCACATCTACTTTTATAAAAAAAAAATTCCGAAAGTTGTGTCCTCTGCCTGGATTCAAACCCAGGCTCTCCGCGTGGCAGTCGAGCGTTCTACCACTGAGCTACGCCTGCGGTTCAAAAATTATCGCTAAAAGACCTAAACAGGTATAATGTCTCCCGCGGAATCGCATTAACAAACGTAATGTTACGTTGAAAAATAGTAATACACCGCTACACGACGCGAAAATGGATTGTATAACGAGGTCGAGGCATCATTTGAAAGAACAGAGAGCTGCGTGATTTGCAGCTTTGAACCCATTACGGAGGCACTGGTAATTATGGCGTAGTGGGTACTTCCCTACTTGGCAAAATGATAAGTTATGGCGCTGGAGATACCTACCACTTCTACTTGCACTAGTTTCCTCAAGCGTTTAAAGTGGCCTCTAAGAAAGTAGCTCCTCCTGCTTACGCTGTCACTATCCTGCAGTTCCGCGCAGGCCTGGCTCTAGCACAGCATATCCCCCTTAAACGCGAGATCCCAGCGTACGAATACAGTGTTTCTCACGCCTTTACATGATGATCGACTGGGCGAATCACGCGAAAGATTCACGGTTTACCAATGATTCCCTCCAGAGCTTCGCCCACTCATCATCATTCACCCCGTGGATATGCTGTGATTTTTTTTGTGAACACATTCAGGCGGGGTAATTGATTCGAGTTAGACTTCTCTTAATATTGTTAAACCTGGAAACAACACAGCTCCTGATATATCATGTGTACTTGCCGATGTTAACAGCATTCATGCGACAACTAGTTCGTGTGGACAATATTGTCCACCACGCCACGTCGGAAGTCCAACATTGTTGAAGCAATGATATTTATCGCACGATACAGAAGCGCGCGCTTGTTTTGCTTCTTTGCGGGGAGCGCCGTTATCACTTTTTCCTACGCGCAGCCTAGGCCGATCTTACCTTGCACGTCGTGTTGGGAATCCTGTCGACCGTTCTTGCAAATTTCGATGTCTGACGCGCACATTTGAGTCTCTTCGAGAATTGCAGAGCTAATACGAGAACGCGTTATGGCGTGTGCAGAAACGCTGACGCATTTCTCCGCTCCCGCCACGGTGGTCTAGTGGCTACGGTACTCGGCTGCTGATCCGAGGGTCGCGGGATCGAATACCGGCCGCGGCAGCTGCATTTCGATGGAAGCGATGGAGGCGATGGAGACTTCCACTACGGCGTCTCTCATAATCACAGCTTGTTTTGGGACATTAAACCCCACAAATCAGTCAATCAATCGTCAAGCATTTCGCCGCTGGGCAGTTTTTCCGCCGATCGACGACTGTCCGCGCCCTATTGCCTCGCAGTGTGATTGGCTTTGCTTTCTGGGCACAGGTTCGCAAATAAGCAGTTCGCATGACATCCTCTTGAGTTATGATGGTTCCAAATCGTCATGACCACCTGACCATATATACAGCTTGTCATCTTTACATTACCAACATTGTTAGGACAGCAGGAAAACTCACTCAATATTACCTTCCTTGGTGCCCGGCTTTACCATTAATTAGAGATGAGTGGCAATGATATCCCACTACTGCCTTCTTGGCGGGATGGAAGTGCCAGTATTGTGTGTTCATTTATTACGAAGGGCCTCTGTTGGAGGGAGCTTCCAATGTTGGCACGGTGGTGGCCTCTCAAGGCCTTCACTGGGCCGTCGTAATCTACAAGAAATATAGTAGTCGCCCAAAGATCTGTCCTGTCTGTGCTCGTTATCTCAATGGGGTCCCGAAAGCGGCTGAGCTCTTCTGCGTCTACCTGCAGTTAATGCCACTCACATCCATCGGAAAGGTTCTCGCCTGGTAGACCTGTTCGACCCCTAAGGAGATCATTCGAGCAAGTGGGCAAGATTTTCCGGGCTCGGTCTCCATGGTTCTCTAACGAAAATTGCTGGATCCTAACGTGCACTAATACACCACGCGCGCCCGCGAGATGGCTGCAATTCCGTCTACTGCCGCCGATGCGTGAGTGTTCTAGCTCAGTTTGCTTATTCTGCGACGCGGCTAATGTTAGGTGGCATGGGCAACAGTGTACAGCGTATTTGGGCCGAACAGCTGCTGCTTCTGCATTCCTAAAGTATTGTACCCTCTACGCAGATCTACCTACAGACGAACAGTCCCAGAGAACTCATCGACCGAACTTCTAGGAACTAGTTATCCACCTACGTCTCTTGATCAACTAGCAGTGTTCTAGCTCAGTTTGCTTATTCTGCGACGCGGCTTATAATAGGTGGCATGGGCAACAGTGTACAGCGTATTTCGTCCGAACAGCTGCTGCTTCTGCATTCCTAAAGTATGGTACCCTCTACGCAGAACTACCTACAGACGAACAGTCCCAGGGAACTCATCGGCCGAACTTCTAGGAACTAGTTAGCCACCTACGTCTCTTGATCAACTTAACAGTCGTGGACGAGATTAGGCTGCGGAAGTGTAGATGACTGTGTAGGAACCTTTACATTTTTCACTTTCCTGCTACATCAATACATAGACACAGCGCTTCGTTCCAAGAAAATATCGAAGACTTCCATCGGACTTAGGCTGTCCTTTACACAATGGATCTTTAATTGAAACGAACAAGGTGGGATCGAATGAAGAAGCTCACCGGATATGTGGCAAACAAGGAACACATGAGATTTTCACTACAGACCTGGTCTGGTGAGCAGCAGATGCTACTACTTCCATACTGTCGAATTTCCATTACTGGAAGGAAATGAGGCGCAACCATGCAAAGTTCTGTTTGGATGGTGTTCATGTACCTCATGCCCAGCATCCGTCCCACCACTCGTCATCACTCAAGATATTTTATTTATTCAACAATACTGCCGATCTCACAGGAGACATAGCACGGAGGGCATACACTTGAACGCAAAGCACCATGATTTTCACACAATGCGGAATCATAAATATTACATGAGTATGCACACAATATACACAACATAACCACAACTCATTAACACTGTTAGCTACAATAATTACAATCGTAGTATGGCTAATGGTGAAATTATAACAGCGAAACACAATATATGAATACAGTTTACAAGAAAAAGAACAACACACAAAAAAAGAAACAACAGTTTTCACAAACGCTTATCAGCATATACATACATTAAGTTCTACTCTATCTAAGAACATATTTAAAGATGAAGCGTTAGTAATAGATGGACTAAGTTGGTTCCATTCTTGTATGGCTCGAGGAAAGTATGAATACTTAAAGCAATTTGAGTGAAAAGTGTATTCCTGAAGTGTTTGGGAGTGCCTATAGCGTGTTGATCTACAGCGATTGAAAGAAATGAGCCTTGACGTGTCGATGTTTATGTCACCATGAATTAATTGAAACAAGAGCTTTAGGCTAGCTATCTTTGCTCGGCTTTGCAGTGTTAATAGCCCAGGTTTCTTTAGTAATTCAGTAGGAGAATCTGTTGTCTTGTATATATTATAGATGAACCTTATCGCCTTCCTCTGCACCCCTTCCATTCTTGCGATAAGTTCCTTCTTGTACGGAAACAAAACAGTATTTGCGTACTCTAACACTGGTCTAACAAGCATTTTTTAAGCCAGTAGCTTTGTATCTGGCGGTGCAAGACGAAGGCGCCTTCTCAAAAAGAATCATCGCTTTAGTGCATTTGAAGTTATATTGTTAATATGCGCTTCCCAACGAAGATCATGCTTTAAACTAACGCCTAAATATTTATGCTCATATACCCGAGTGAAAATTAATACGCAGAAAACTAAAGTAATGTTCAATAGCATTGGGCGAGTACAGCGATTTCAGATAGCTGGCGAGGCACTGGAAGTAGTAAGTGAACATGTCTACTTAGGCCAGGTAGTGACCCCTGATCCGAATCATGAGGCTGAGGTGATTTGGAGGATTAGAATGGGGTGGAGTGCATTCGGCAAGCATTCTCAGATAATGAATGGTAGCTTACCATTGTCTCTGAAGAGGAAAGTGTATAACAGCTGCATCTTACCGGTACTCACCTACGGCGCAGAAACTTGCAGGTTAACTAAAGGGGTTCAGCTTAAATTGAGGACGATGCAGCGAGCTATGGAACGGAAAATGGTAGGTGTAACCTCAAGGGACAAGAAGAGAGCGGTGTGGGTTAGGGAACAAACGCGTGTTGGGGCATACTGATAGAAATTAAGAAGAAGAAATGGGCCTGGGCGGGCCATGTAATGCGAAGACAAGACAACCGCTGGTCATTAAGGGTAACGAAGCGGATTCCTAGAGAAGGCAAGCGTAGCAGGGGGCGGCAGAAGGTTAGGTGGGCAGATGAGATCAGGAAGTTTGCGGGGATAAATTGGGCCCAGTTAGCACAGGACAGGGATGATTGGAGATCCATGGGAGAGGCCTTTGCCCTGCAATGGGTGTAGACAGGCTGACGATGATGATGATGACCCGAGTGAGAGGTGTGTCGTTGATAAGGTAAGTAAAATGAGATATTTGTTGCTTTCTATTCACTGTATGCGTTACAGATTTTTTGGCATTTAGAGTCATCTGCCACTCTTCACACCAAGCAGACAGATTTTAAGGCATCATTCTGTGCATGGTGGTCATCATCGGAAATAATTTCGCGGTACAAAATACAATCGTAAATACAAAGATATAGTAACAGTGCTGTTTCCACCGCGTGGAAATAGCTTCAATAGTACATCTTGAATGAGAATAGTTTCAAACCAAAAAAAAAAACCCTGCGGCCCGAAGATGAGACACACTCTCCGAGGAGGTAGTGGCTACACATGAATGCGCTGTTCACGGAAAACGGGAAATAAATGAGACAAAAAATATAAGTTCCCGCCGGTTAAAATCAGTCAAAGCCCGCAAAAGCGACTTCACCAAAACTAACACATCATGCGTCACGCGCAAGATGTGTTATTTGTTGAAAATCTATGCTACCGATCTAGGTTATGCTGTGGAAGGCATCCGTATTTATGCAGCTGTGGACTTTGCCATAAACGCAAGAGAGCAACGAAGTGCGCGCAAATACTGTGCGTCTCTCGCAAAGGAGGGCGCACATATTTCATGACAATACTTTACCACGCCTGCCGGGCCATAGCGTCCATAGTTGTTCCGCATATGAAAGGGCCCGTTGACACTTTCGCAATCATGGAGGTCAATGAAGCCATTACTCCGGCGTAATCGACGCAACCTTTCACGCGCGTCATTTCAATCAATTTCTAGTGATTTCTACGTTTCAACTTGGAATACAGTCGTGCGTTCCTTGTATGACTCGCAATTGGGCATCCTTGTGGTCTTTAGCGGTTCAAATCCAAGGACGTGGATTTATTCTACTCCGTGATGTTTCTGGGCCTACACAGTTCACTGACATTAGCGAATGTGGTAAAATGACGCGTTCAGAAATATATTTTCGCCTATTAACCTTACCACAAGAGCATGGGTTCCTCCTGACGAATGGATGGTGCGTACGAATTATTTGTGTGCAGAAAGTTATTGTAATGGTAGGTTGCCTACAAACGGGTGGAATTTTCTCCGTAATGCCAACTTGTACATACTTTTGGTATAAGTTGCAACAATCAGCAATGAGAGAAAGAAGAAAGTGAGGCACATTGCGCTGAACACTGGCCTAGTACTAGAGGCAACAAAACTCGCATCGAGCTCCATATAAAAATGTTTCTTGGAGACGCTGCACACGGAGAGAACATGGGAGTAGTGGACAATGGTAACGCTGATTGGTGAACCTTGACTGCTTGCCTTGCACGCCTTTTCGTTGCCTTATTATACATTGCTAACTGGCTCAGCTTTGCCCCTTTAATCTTGCACTTGTATTTGCGAATCAGCTTGCGATGTTCCACAGGAAGCATTACCGCCCGCCCAGCTGGAATCAGCATTGCTGGCTAGAGAAGGCACATTTTTCTTCAAAGGCACAAGATCTATGGAAATTCAACTGCGCTTAAAACCGAAACCACATTTAGTCGGATATTAAATATCAAGACCGTATCGTACTAAGAACGACTCATGCTTTGTGTAATCGGAAAACGAAGTGCTTGGTACGTCTAATGGTCACATAAAGCAAGGCGAACGGTAGGTGTGCCTTAGTAGACTGCATGGGCACATCCAGCCAACGTACGCATTTACTTAAGTCTTTTTCACAAGAGGCACGCTAATAGCTGTAAGCGCCAGGCAGCCAGCGGACACGCGACAATGAACACGAATACTCCAGAAACACAAATGTTGCTTCTTAAGCGGAAATTTGAGTTCAAAGCTGAGCAAACCAGATGACTTCCGCTCAAAGCCAGGAATACTGGTCTTCCCTTTTATTTATGGAAAGATTTGCAATCCTAATGCAGATGTTTGACACGCGAAAGTTAATTGAGGGTCAAACTTCTTGAACTTGCTCTGGATGAAGTTCATCACAGCGCGCGTAGCCTTGAGCCTGTTGTAGCTGCCGCCAAAATTGAATCCGAGTTTTGAGCAGGGTGCAGCTTGGTCATAGTCGACGTCGTAGGCGGCAATGCCGAACTCAAGTTGCAAGTGAAATATTTTGGATTCACAAACCTGCAAAAAATAGGCATATAAAGAAACACGCAACTTGCAGGAGGTCGCGTAAGACCAGATCACGGGGAAGCTGCTTGAAAGTCTACTGTTGGCGGCTGTAACGTCGCTGGGATAGCATTTGACTATTCTTTGTGTTATCTCGATTCGCCCGCGCCTTCACTTAGGTAGTGTAACGAGCCGGGTGGAGAAAGGGACAAGCAAAAGCTCTCTGTTAAAACGAGACGCTCTTGTTCTTGTGCTTGAGCGATGAGCTGGCAGTCATCGCGTAACCACGAAGCCGTTTATGCTTTTAAACAGTGTATTTAGAAGTGAAATGATCGGATAATTAAATGAAGTGGAAGAACGAAACATGCAATAAGAATGCAATATATCAAAAGCACAGTAAATTTCACATGGGCAGAAAAAAGAATCTAGCTTTGTTGTGGCAGCCAATAAAACAAGATGCAGAGAGCTCCAGTATCCATTAACACAATTGGTTGGCGTGGCTACATCGCCGAAGGCTTCTGAAATCCGTGTAATGTGTCTTTGTGTTCACCGGTCGAGCAGTGTGCACACTAACAAGCCGGTCCGCTACAGTGCCTCGACAAGTTATGGCAATTGGATACACGATAACAGATATGGAAAAACATTGCTTCAGTCCATATACAGCACAAGAATTACGGCGCATATTCAACAAATGCACACCAGTACCTATTACTTAAGGAAAGGCCATTCCGCAATAAAAATTTCACAGCATATCCACGGAGTGAATGATGATTAGTGGGTGAAGCTCCGGAGATTCATCGTAGATCGTGCCGAGTTGCGGATTAATTTAGTTAACGCGCACGCTACGAATCCTTATGGTTCAACTACGCACAAGTGAAATCTCCCACCGGCACTTCATTGCAAGTCAAGATCCAGTGCCTATATATATATATGGGTGGCCGGTGAACGGTTCTCCAGCGCGAGCAGTCGGTATTTTTCAATGAAGAAACTCTCTAAAGGACGCTGGCTGCGTCAAGCTTGTCTCTCGCGGGTGAGGACGCGTTCTCCTTCTTTGCGAGCTGGTAGCGCGTGCATCGAAGTAGCAGCGAGTTCCTAGTAGCGCGCTCATAGTAGCGCGTTACTAGTATGTAACGCGCTACTACAACGGACGGACAGACCCAAACCATCGCCCCTAAAACGGAGAAGTTCGCCAGCGGGCAATTCTATAATCAGACACTGCGGCAGGGTATTGCAGGGAGGGGACGGCCGAAGCTGTGGCGACACGGTAGACGTGATGCCCGACGCTGCTCTCAGGAACGCTGCTCACAGTTGAGGCTGTTGACTTGGAGCGAGTTCGGCGTTGGCGCTGCTAACTCGGCGGGTGGCTTGCGCTCGCTGAAGTGACAGCCGGAATTGCCTGGCGGGAACCTCCTCGCGACGTTCCACCCACGCCAGGTCGAAGGGAGAGGTGGTACAGCCCCAGGCGGGAGCCACTTCAGATCTCGAGTCCGCAACCCGACGGGTCTACTCCCGTGCCCTGGTTCCTCGATGACCCAAGCACGCCTGCCTGGCTCTTCTGGCGAACCCGTGGCCGTCTTCATTTCGTCGTGTCGCCTCCTCATTCGCCGAACGGTTTCATGCCACCACGCGCAATGACTCATTGCTTCGCCGTCGCCTTCATTGATGGCATCGGTGGCGCGCACTTTACACACATCGTTTTCCTACGGACAGTTCTTCACTGGTATGCCTTTTGAAGAACTTAGTATGACTTACCAGTACGTGGCTATCCTTGGTATTACCTCGGTTCGACCGCAGGATACGCCTAGGTAGACTCTATCGTAGACAGAACTCGGTAGACATTGGCTACACTTGGCATTTTTAGTCCCTCTTCGACTAGTGCTAAACCTGAGGAATTGACGCACACTGTCTTTGTCTTATTTTTCTTCGACTTGAAAATGTGCGCCCGGCAGCTGCAGTTTTGCCAGTTGTTGTAGTAGGCTGAGCTCATGTGCACAATTGAGGAATGGTCAGCACGTGCGAGTGCCGGATGTAGGGCATCGCGTAGAAGTTGCACGCACCCTCTTGGGGACATTAAATAATGATGTGGGTAATTCCGCGATACAGGCGGGCTGATTACGAAAGCCTAAAGCCCATCGCCTTGAAGAAAGTTACGGCAGCGCCGCACTAGTTCTCCGAAGAGATGCAGCAGTGAACGTGGTGCCGTCACCCTCATTATTTCGGTCTTCCTGTCCCCTAACTTTCCTATTTTCCCCTTGCTATTTTAGCCAATAGAAGACTTTGCCATGAGTTTCCTTCTTCCCCCTCCTTTTCCTCCCGCTCAACCTGAGAACCTTTTCCTAGCCTTTGGTATAATATAATGTACGTGATAAGGCTGTGCTTCAAGCACCCCAATTCTCCTTTTCTATCTCCTGAACCTCAGTTGCACGACCCACCCCATTGCTATTCTGTGCTATACAAGGCTGTGCTACGCTTTACTGTGCCCCTCGGCCTAACCCTCTCATCCTTTTCTCGTCACCCGATTCTGTTGCATAAGGTATGGCATGAAAAGCCGCGGCTGCGTACATGCAACCCGCAACTTGGAGCGGCGCCAGAAATTTTCTGCGCCTCACACAACGCACTGCCTCCGGGATCGACCCGCACTTCGACAACCACGGTTTCGCTCAAACTTCAGTTGACGACTCCGCGGAAACACGCGGCACCTGCGACACTCTTTGCGTTATACAGTGGCAGGATGTTTGTTGAATATGCCATGAAAGGACTCCGCGTGTGTGCAGTAGTGCACCGGGGGCACGAGGCGATGTGAAGAAGTGCGCTGGCCAGGTGGTGCACCCACCAGGCGCAGTTTCGCCACTATGGTGGTGAACTGAGGGCATTAGCGCAAAAGAAGAAATCCTGAGTGCGAACGCCCACGTTGAGCATTGCCAAGAAATCGGCCTGCGCACTTCATGACTAGAAGTAATGATTGACCATAGTTTCTGATACCAGCTGTTCTTTACGCCAAAGAAGAACAGCAACGCTGTTAAAATACGCCACGCATGTCGACAGCGCTTTCTCAAAGGAAGCCTGTGTTTTCTGGCAGGATACGGCGCTGCTGCGGTTGTCACCTCACCAAAACCAGGTGCTTCCAGAAAAGGGGGACCCCTGGCGCCCTCCGAAAGCTGGTAGAAGAAACTAATCCTAGCACTTCATGTGGGGCGTTCTGCATATCAAAACATTTATTACCGGTGCTGGTGTTTCAACTCCGATTCCCAAAGCAAGTGTCCTCACTATTACAATACACATTTACGCTAGCGTAACTTGAAGGCACTTGAGCTGTAAGTATGAAGTGGATGTTCTTCCACTTTGCTAAGTGCTTTCAAAGAGGAAGAAAGAACAGTACAGAAAAAGAAAGAACTGGAAGAGAGAGAGAAAAAATAGAAAGTATATATCTATATCCGGCAAGCACACTCCATTCTTCGATTTCCTCGTTTTTCTCAGCAGGGCAATTGCTGCTCATATTTCCTTTGTTTTGCATGAGGACATCTACGATGTTATGTGCAAAGAATAGCTTCGCTAGATCTGCGATAAACGGTGGGGTTTCCTTGTGGAGAGAGTGCAATAGTTGTACGAATTTTCACTTTTGAAAAGCTCACCCACTCGTGTTATAGAGGGTAACAAAGAATGTATGTGGTGCATGCCGCACAACACTTCTGACAGATGTCCATTAGGCATGCTTTCTAATGCCTTATATCTGCCACAGAAAGACAGTGCCGATACCTTATACTGGTTGCTCTTTCTGTTGTCGGTGTCATTCCCAAACAACACTGTTCCGTTTCGTACGTCTACATTTTAAGAATGTGTGAGCTGTCATTCGTTTTAGGAAAAAGACGGCGAACAACCCAGTTGCCATGATATACCTTTAAACATTGGGACTTTATTTTCCCAAGCAAGGAGTTGGTGCAACCCCTGCCAAAAAACTGTTGGCATACAGAGTAGTAGCAGGACTTGGTAAATAAATACACTTGAATACGACACAATGTTGTACAAGTAAAAAGAAACAGAGGGAATGAATTTATGGCAGTTGTGAGCGCCTTTTCGTGCACGTACAAAATAAAACAATGCCAGTGCTACGTATTGGAATAAATGAGCTTCAGCCGTGATGGTTCGGCACTAGCAGATAATGTCTTATCAGTCAGTTAAACTCTTGGAGTGGCACGTTAAATGGCCTTGTGAGGTCCCGGTTTATTAGAATGGATATTTGATAAGTGAGGACTGATCGTCCATATTTGCTACGTGTTTACGCGGTTGGTATGTGCCTGTGACGCGGGGGACAACATCCTCACGTTCAGTGTGCAAACAGGTGATATTCATGTAGGGGCACAAGAAGTCTATGGTGGCAAAACTTGATCCCTATCAGCAAAGTGTGCTCAGGAAACGCACGTCCCGGTGTTCACAAACTTGAAAATAGTCTCACCACCTTCTCTTTTGTTCTAAAAGATTTACTCCGACTCAACTCAACAAAATAGGACAACCTTACAGAGACGTTTCGCCACCTATGCGGGTGGCATCCTCAGTATACACTAACACACAAATGAACGGAGGCCGCCCAGTCTACTGCTAGTCACGTATGCCCTTGTAAATGTCCGGTAGAGGGCCACGGTTCTTGCACGCTGATTGGTCTCGACGGATGAACCACGACTTCAGGAATTTTCTTTTCCCCGACCTCTGCCCGAGCCAGCGTCGTCGCATTGTTGAAATCAAAGGCATGTCCTGTTCTCCAGCTATGCTCAACGAGCTCCGTCTTGGAATGTGTGGTATGGGTCGCTTTAGCGACGGCTCTTTTGTGTTCTTTGAGCCTTGTTGACCTTTTCTTGCCTGTTTCTCCGATGTACGCCGTGTCGCATCCGCCGCTTAGTGCTTTGTATACGACCCCGCTTTGATCGTTCGCAAGCGTGCGGTCTTTGCAATACCCAGCGTTGCAATACCCAACGGTTGCAATACCCAGCGGAAGCAAGGCTCTCCGAACAGAGTCAGATATGCCTTGAACGTACGGAATGGACACAGTCGACGTCGGCTTCTCGCGCGGTGCATTCCTCGTTCCTTTCCCCATACGCTTCTGGGTGTCAGTAATGAATTTCCTGGGATAATTCCGTCGTTCCATTCCACCAACCACGTTTTCCACTTCATGTAGCCGCAGCTGACGATTCTATGGTGTGCTCGAATCAGCAGCTGCGGCTATGTGAAGTGGAAAACGTGGTTGGTGAACTGTAACGACGGAATTATCCCAGGAAGTTCATTATTGACACCCAGAAGCGTATGGGGAAAGGAACGAGGAATGCGCCGCGCGAGAAGCCGACGTCCACTGTGTCCATTCCGTACGTTCAAGGCACATCTGACTCTGTTCGGAGAGCCTTGCTTCCGCTGGGTATTGCCACCGTTTTAGATGCGAAGCATCTTTTAGCGGTTACATGTGCCGCAGCGTCGGCGTCCGCACTTAACTGCGCATGCGCAACTCTCTTCCTTCCCTCTCTCCAACAGCTGCGCGTTACTCTCTCCACTTCTCTCCTACCACCTGCTCGCGCGTCTCCTGCATTCTCGCTTCTGTCCCGCGGCATTGGCATCCACACCCGCACTGCGCATGCGCATCTTCCTCCCACTCCTCTCCTTGTCTAATTTCCTCTCCACTCGGCATTCCTCCTTTCCGAACGGCGCACGTTGACTATCGTCCGCCGCGGTGGTGTAGTGGTTACAGTACTCGGCTACCACCCAAAAAACGCGGGTTCGATCCCGGCTGCAGCGGTCGCATTTTCGATGGAGGCGAAAATGCCAGAGGCCCGTGTACTGTGCGTTGTCAGTGCACGTTAAAGAACCCCAGGTGGTCTAAATTTCCGGAGCCCTCCACTACGGCCTTTCTCTCCTTCCTATCTCTTTCAGTCCCTTTCCCCCACCCCCACGGACGCTTAGCCGTGCTCCCTATATGGGCTGCAGAAATTAGCGTCCTTTCCTAACCGAACCACAATCAATCAATCAATCAATCAATCAAACGCTCTTTCTTCGATTGAACGCTTTACCAGCTCGCAAGGAATGAGAACGCGCCCTCGCCCGCAAGACAACGCTGACGGAGGCAGCGTCTGCTAGCATCAAATCGATGCAAACGCGGTGTGCTCCCCCATTTCTGCGTCGCATCGTCTCTTGGCCCCCTTTAGCGGGATATGGTGTAATTATTTTAGGCCCCATTACACCTTGGGACACGGGCAAGAAAAGGTCAACAAGGCTTAAAGAACACAAAAGAGCCGTCCCTAAAGCGACCCAGGCCACACATTCCAAGACGGAGCTCGTTGAGCACAGGTGGAAAAGACGACATGCATTTGATTACAACAATGCGACGACGCTGGCTCGGGAAGAAAGGTGGGGGAAAAGAAAATTCCTGGAGTCGTGGCTCATCCGTTAAGACCAATAGGCGTGCGACAACAACCGCGATCCTCTACCGTACATTTACAAGGACATACGTGACTACCAGTAGACTGGACAGCCTCCGTCATGTGTGTCAGTGTATACTGAGGATGCCACCCACATAGGTGGCGAAACGTCTACGTAAAGTTGTTATATTTTCTTGAGATAAGTCGGAGAAAAGCTTTTAGAACATGGAACTCAGCCAGCTTTTGGAACATTTTTGCATTTTTACCTCCTTTTTTGTTGTCTGCATTTGTGGTCATTCTTAGTCGCGGAAATTCGCCAAACTTGCATGAAGAGTAACAAATGAATGTAGAAGTGAGCGTAATGTATTGCTTTATTCAGTTTCAAATGATTCAGATCTGACAAATTAACTATTAGACAAACTAATCTGCCCTTAGTTAGGTATGTTGGTTCTTATGGCGCGAAAGGAACAATGGATAGGTTGTGCCAGACGATCGGGTAGTTTGATAGAGAGGTAAAATTCATAAAATCTAGAAATAGATCTTTCGTTTACAGTTTGTTCACAAGTTTTCTGGCGTCGATAAATCTAAAGAGGCCTAATATTCTTGTACGTCTAATATATGTAATATGCTTTTGGAACACGTTATTTTCATGCAATCTAAGGATGCGCCAAAGCATGCACTTGTGCGTTTTAATACCTGTCCTCAAACGATAAGTTGAAAGTCACAGGGGTTTTATGTGCATTTAAATTTGACACAACTTGCTTTCTGTATTTTTTTGGTTGATTTATTCGCATTCACTCAATTATGAAGCTGAACAAGGTAGCTGTTTAACCATGTTCCGAAGCTGAAAAGTGCGTGAGAGATATTCCTGGCAGCTTCAAAATTTTAGATTTTGCTTTCATTCTTTTCGTCAGAAAGCACTCGTGCCGCACTAAGTTGGATTTGCTCTGAGTTCGTTGACTTTTTGAAGAAAGGCGAGAAAGTAATCACTTCTTGCTCAATGCGCAGCATTACATTTCACTTAGGAAGGTTCACTTTCGCCGAATGTGTGCTTATTAAACAAGCCTTGCGAGAGCAAAAACAAATGTCAGCAACACTCGCACGTCAGCCGACAGACACGTGCCGCGATTTCGTCGCATGAAGTGTCACCGTAGAAATGCGTGGAAATTAAGTACTCGAATAAAATTGAGCTTATGTACTTACCAATGCTGCCATGCCTACCTCCGTAAGGTAGGTAACGGTTCTTTTGTCACCCGTGTTGTAGGCCAGCTCAAATAACGAAGCCTTTGATTTCACTCCGATCCAATTACCCTTGCAAAGCTGTGAAAACAAATGAAGAATTACTTTAACGGGAAATGACCCTCACATTTTATGAAAGAGATCTGCTGCACGAGACCGTAATATACGTTTGAACATCTGAGCTGTTGTTATTTCAGTTGTTTCGTAGAGAGCTCCCTGCGTAGTTATCAACGGAGCTACCACGCTGAAGGCAAAAACGGAGCAGCTCTTATCCTTGACCCACTACCAAAACTGCCGCATCAACCAATATGATTGAGCGTATGCGAGGAAAGAGAGAAACGTGAACATTTCACGGAAATGTATTTCGTCGGGTGAAATAACGTTACACTTGAAACACCTTCGCAAGCAGAAATATCTTAGGGTACACCTCGGCCCCTTCAAGGGTTACAGGAGACAATGG
Organism: Hyalomma asiaticum; assembly: GCA_013339685.2. Lineage (NCBI taxonomy): Eukaryota > Metazoa > Arthropoda > Arachnida > Ixodida > Ixodidae > Hyalomma > Hyalomma asiaticum. Next base: position 79,276,727 of record CM023488.1, on the reverse strand, counting down.
GCAGCCACGCTGATTTGAGCGTCTCCTTTCGTTGCTCAACGACGATGCACCCCGTATTCTCAGACGTGTGGCGAGACTCGTCAGCGCACCAGGAGACCCGTTGATATTGCCAGATGTCTCCTGTATCTTACCGCGACTCCACAAAGACCAGCGTGCGCGGTGTTGTCTGTACATGAATTACCCTGAAGCAGTCAAATAAGATGTGAGCATGCAACGCCCTTCGCTCCGCAAGCACGCACTTCTGCTTTTGAGAACGGCGCAGATCATTCTGGCGCTGCCGCCCGGTGGTCTGTATGCGAGAAGCGCGTGCAGAGGATGCCCAGGCGGCACCGACATGGTCTCGCAGGTAGAAGAGGAAAGAGGATATAAGTAGTTGAAGAGATCGTGGGGATATGAAGGAAAGGCAATAGGAATATAGATCAGAGTATACGTCAGGATATATATCAGAAAAATTAAGAGAGGTTGATCCCATCACCATCTGTGACGACAGCCAAGGGAGAGACCAACGGCAGAAGGTTGATGTGAAACACACACACACACACACACACACACACACACACACATACATACATACATACATACATACATACATACATACATACATACATACATACATACATACATATAGCGTACATGGTGATGAATACGCCGAAGGTGTGCAGACAGAGATGAGTAGTAGACCCTCGAAATAGTTAACAAAATGGGGAAAGCCTTTATTGACGCTTAAGCCGTAGACTGGCCTTCATCAGAACTGCGTATGGTTGTATTCCCGCTTCTCCTTATACCTGTCTGAAAGAGCTAGAAAAAAAAGAGAGGTCGAGAAAATGACAGAAGAAAAAAAGGCATGAAAAATAGAGAATATGAAAGAGACTGACAGAAGAGTGAAAGAAAAAAGCAGACGACACTATATATACATAAATAGCGGTTCGAATTTGTATTTATCACAAACAATTTTTCTTCGCCTAGAGGCTTGTCTGCACCTTGCTATTTTGTCCTTTTTTTCACCGTCTCTATTTCGCTTATGCTCTTCTGAAGTGGAGGTTGCTTTGAAAGAGTGTTGTACTCTTGAGCTCCAAAAGAAGAGTCGTCCTCAAGTTTTCTAGCAAGGAAAACCTTCCTCTAAAGATTACAAGAGCTGTGTGGAGAAGATAGACTAAATTGCTTTCATTAAGTTTTCATCAATTTTCCAATATCCCATTTGATTTTTTTGTCATAATGTCTGGCTTCCTTTTAGATAACGTAATTCCGAATGTAACTTTCATTTTTGTTCTTTTCTTCAGTAGCAAGGGGCATGTTTCCTAAAATGATCGATTGATTCAACTCATGCTTCACCCTGGCATGGGTTGCGTTCGTGTACTTTATATGTTTTAAAAAAATGTAGGAATCGGCCATGGCCCGAAATTTCATTGTGATTTATATAAATTGCTTGAAAAGGGGTCTGATATTGGTATTATAGTTTTAAAGCTTTCACATGTATCGCTGGCTTGCCCCTCTGCTTTCCAGCCTTTATTTCATTCCATTCCGCAGATAAGTTTTCCTCAAGGTATTTTTCATTAATGTTTTTTTTACTCAAATTCTTGTCGCTTCAACATGTCTCCTTCACTCGTTCATGGTCTAAATGTTTGTATTATTTTCGCTGTGCCCTCTAATTTGTGTTGTTATAATTTTATCTTTATCTTTAGCATCACTTTTTATCTTTAGCATCAAAGAGCAACCCGGCGATTTTTGAAGGTCCACTGTTCTTAATGAAATTTTGACTGTATATTCTCCTTCGTGAATAATATATGCCAAACCAGACAGTTGTAAGTATGTCAGTGATAGAGAAAAAGAACTTTAAATTTTTGAACGAAATACAGTTCATGTCGCCCTGTTTTTGACGTCATTGAATTCAATGCTGCCTAGCCGAGCAGGTGGGTGGGTGGTCGAGCGCAAAATGGTAATATTTCAGCGCTAAAATCATCGATTTCAGCTTCAGAAACGCTGGCATAGGTCAATGTAATGTCGAATGACACCGCCTATATCATTTTCCGGGCACCAGCTTCGTATTTTTGATGGCGGTGTGGCTGTGACGTCATCGCATGCACTGCACAAGAATAATCTACCTGTCTGAGTTTCGGCTTCAACACATCGATCATTCGGATATTTAAACTTATTGGTGAGTTTCTGAGCAAATCCAACCACCCTGTCTCCTACAGGACTATCAGCGCCACTGGAAAACAGTCTGAGATGGAAGCAGTGCCACTGGAAAAAATTTTCTGTGGCTTAGCTCGGCTATGCTAGGATATACGTAGCGTTCGCTAAAGTTCAGCTGATTATCGCTAGCTTTTCTGGCTGTCGAGAATTAGCTTGATTATCATGCTTAATGCTGCTTCAATGACACACAAACGGTATATGCATTGTGTGACATGTATAATTATTTTTGCTCAACGTCAGGTTGCTTCTCTGTTGCCACAAAGACGGCTCTCTCCTTCCCCATGGTTATACCACACTGGCAATCGTCAGCCAGCCGGTCTGACAACTGGCTAACCTCCCTGTGCTTCTGTTTTTCTTTTCCTCCTCCTCCCCGCTCTATGTATGCCCCTACTGATACGTCTCAGCCTGCACGCAAATTGAGAGGCGCTATCTAGCGGCTCCGGCACAGCGTCAGACAGCGACCGCACAACGCAGGCGCACAGCCGCGCGTGCGCCTGTGACGTAACTACTCTGGAATGCGCAGACCGGCAAGGCGCGCGCTCCGGTGCGCCAGCTGTGTGACATCACTGCTGCTCACGCATGCGCAGCATGGTTCTCGGACGCGCACGCAAAACTGCTCCAGCTCAGCCAGTGTAGCTGACGCTAGAAAAAAAGCCAGATTACCTCTTTAAGTTGCTGTACTGTAAATGAAGGGGCAGTGCAGATATAGCTTAAAAGAGAAGAGAACGACGAGTTAGGAAACCTAATCCGGTGCCCAAAGAGCTGCGCTCCCGCTTTCTGCTCTGCTGCGCTCGAACACTCACGTCCGCTCGTGACATTACTATGAAATGCGAAGCATTTCTTCGAGAACTTCAGTCAATTTCACCCTATCTATCTATCTATCTATCTATCTATCTATCTATCTATCTATCTATCCACCTACGTATCGGTGCCCTCCTGGTCGTCTGGTTCACCCGGTATGCAACCTGCGATAAACGGTGTTCATTTCTTGTCCTAAGGGCGGAACTCTTCGAGCCGGCCGCCTTGTGTCAACCGCGAACAACTACGACCATACGGCGGACAGTCGCACTGATTACGCCAAACACAAGCGATAATCTTGAGAAGACGATGTGCGCAGCTAACTTCAAATGCGAAGAGAACTTGAACGTCACTATTTACATGCATCAGCTATGCTTGCCGAAATTATTTATATTATAATGCTCGCATTTATTATCTGGACTGGTGTACTGATCAAGATATTGTACGGTCGGAAACATGGGTATGACCGTAGGTCATAGTTCTTGCAAGAACATTGCAAGAAAAAGAGAAACAAAGAACACGCACAACGTTACTGCTTAGGTCGTTTGGTGTGCCTGCTGCGCCTGATCTCCGGTTATCCATTTTCCAGGCATACCCTTATGCGTGATATTGCTTAAGCTGTAGACAATTCACTGTGTACAAATCAACTTTAAAAGGTCTTTCACGCATGTCGTGTTACTTCAACCAGTTTGAAACGGGATCCGCCATTCGCACACGCTACCTGCGAGAGCAAGTGTCATTCATGTAATTTTCTTTCGCAGAAACTCGGACGGCAGTTCATTCCGCTGAAGACGTTACCGTGTTCGACGACTCGCTCAACGTGCTGCGTTCCAGGAGACATGTAAAGAAACTGCACGCATCTCCACGAAGTGAACCATGACGAGTGGTGAAGCTAGGGATAGTTCTGTGTTACTGTAAACAACCCGCGACATTGCCCACTCATGCATGTAAATAAGTGACAACGCGTGTGTATATTTACACACGCGGTGTATATTTACACACACGTTATGCTCCATGTCTTTGTGAGATCCCTGGGCTCCCACGTCGTAGATCGTGCCGATTTCCGGATTAAGTTCATTGACGCACAAACTGCTAATTTATGGTTCCACTACGCACAAGAGAAATCTCCCACCGACACTGCATTGCAGGTCAAGGTGCAGTGTCTATATATATATCGGGTGGCCGGTGAACGGTTGTGCCGCGTGAGCAGTTTGCTTTTTCAAACCAGAAACTCGCTAGCAGACGCCTCTTGCGTCAGCGTTGTCTCTCGCGGGCGAACGCGCGTTTTCATTCCTTGTGAGTTGGTAGAGCGTTCATCGAAGAGCGTTTCCACAGTGAACGCGCGCCATTCGCTCTCACGACAGCAGATGACAGTCTTTGTTCACTGCCCCCGGGATCGGCCCACACATGCATACACACCGTCTGACTGCACTCATGACTGCCGCTGTTAGAGATCGCACGCCGCGAGACACGCGCCAAGAGGCTCGACCCTATGGAGCTTCGCCCCTAAAATGATGTTTGCTTGTCCGGAATGAATACGAGAGATATTAACGTCAAAGCGTTCTTTGGATAGGTTGGCAAGAGCACGCGCGCAGCTGCTTTCTGCAAAAAGCATCAGCAAAAGCCGTGCCTGGAAAGCACGTGACCTTTCCCACCGGAAGTAACGCAGGAGGCAACTCTCGCCTCAGAGGCAGTCGGCTCGCGCTCCGCTCTGCTGCAGCTACCAGCAGCGGCGTGCGACGGCGTTCGCGCGTTTCTTAGCCGGGTTGGCGAAAGCGCGCTCCCAGATGCGTGGCGTCGACGTAGCCGCACTAGGCGCATGTACGCGCCGCCTAGCCCATCGTTCCTCGCCGCCATGCATGCAGAGTTCAATCTCGAGTTGAAGACACCCACTGAGGCCATCACGACGTTGACATGTACGTCCATCGATCTCGCCTTCACCACCCACCATACATTGTGTGAGATGTTATGTATCTACCTGCTACTCGGATCACAAGGCCATGGTAGTGTCTTGTACACCGGCCAAAGTACGCAGTCACCGGTAAGAGGGTGACGACACCGGTGACTGTCTCATGGCACCACCCATGAAGCCGCGGCGGTGGTAATACTTCGACATGCCCGAGACCTGACTTGGGCATATCTACGTATGCTGCCTGGACGACAAAATACAAGAGGGCAGGTGCCGACAACACTTAGATAGCATCAAATCATCTAAATAACACAATCCGCCCTCCCACGTTGTCTTATTCTTTATAGCACAACTTGGAAACGCTAGAGTCACTGTATAGGCTCCCTTTAGGGAGCCAGAGTTGCGCCACTGTTTTCCGTACGCCGCGCGCCCCGCCTCCAGTGATTTCAGCGCCACTATTCGCCTAGCGCCATCACGTGGTCAAAAGTGGTTCCGCCGCGCTGCGGAGAAGCCCACACTTGGCAGCCGATGCCAACGCTCCGCACGTTCCGGCCGGCCAAGCGGCAATCGACCTCGGCTCTGTTATTGTTCTGGCTGCTGCTGCTTTGATGCTGCTGGTCAAGGCAGGTGTGGTGTTTTTGTAGTGTTATAAAAAAAGGTGCAGTGCAATAAATTTTTATGTTTGCGTTGTTCATGGTTTTAGGATGTGACGAGTGCAATAAAAGCCTCATGATATGTTTTTGTAGTGTTATAGAGGTGCAGCGTAATAAATGTTTGTATGTTTTCTTGTGTTCATTGTTTAGATTGCGAAAGGAATTTTGGACGCGACAGGGCTGTTGAACAACGATTCATCATCAGCTGTCGCGAGCCGCGATTGTAATACGGGCGTCGCACGGCCACTTTCGATCGCTATCCAGCCCGATTCAGTTGACAACTATAAAACTCCAGCGGGCTCCTTAGGCAGTTAACGAAGGAGCCAAACGCGACAAACAATTCCATCCGTAACTGGCTCGATCGCGATCATAAGTTTCATATCTGTAAATGAAAAAAGAAAAACAGCGGAAAAGAAGACGAAGCAAATGTGTGCCCAACTATAATATATCTCACTGGCTCAACGAGCCACAAGCCTGCGATTTAATGTCATCGGTGTATGTGTCAGTCATTCGACGTATTTTGTTTATTACATACCAAAAACGTCAGCATGAAATTAAGGATTGTAAGCGCGACCCGAGCAACCGAGTTTTGCTCGTAGCTCCATAAAATATAGAAAGAAAACAAACAAACAAAAATTAATAAAGCAACAATGTTCCTCTGACGCGCGAGCGCGGCTCCTACGCGGGTGGTGAGTGGCTCTCCCGCAAGACATCGGAGCCCAAGATGGCGTACCTTGGCGCAACTCTGCTACCTAAAGGTAGCATATGCAGTAACTCTAGGAAACGCCAGTTTCGAGCACCCCTCCGCGACAACACTCTAGCCAAAAGAAACGCTTTCGCGTTCTCATCTCATAAGAATATGCTTAAAGGGACCCTGAAACGGTTTTGACGATTTTGCGCAAACATGGTGATCCGGTAGAGCGGGTCACTAGGACCATTACAGGACAGATTTTAGCGCTGTGCGTAAAGTGTGTAATTTACAATAAGGTTTTGAACACGCGTATCGCAAAAGGTCGCAGCGGCTCGCCAAAAAGCGTTTTCAAACGCCCCCGCCATCGAGCGATCGAATGAGAGGTCGCTGATTGGCCCCGACCCAACCGACGTGCGCGTAATTTTCAAAACCTAGCTGCGAACAACGTGCTTCTACAACGTACTCCTTCGTTTCAGCCAACGGTATCATCGCGGCATCTGGCGGCGTCACACGAGTCGCCGGCGCTCTATTACAGAGGCTAGCACTGCCGAGGCGGGCGATCTCAGTGAGGATATCGGGGCGCTATGTCACTACGGGAGGCTCGGCAGAGCGGCTGACGCGGGAGGCGCTGTCGTCGCTAGCGCGCACTCCGCAGCAGATCGAGTTGAGGAGGAACAGCAGTGGTAAGGAGGAAGGCGACAGAAATAAGCCCATAGCTGCCTTAGCGCATTGTGCTTCGCTTTATTTATGGTGTGAATGATTTCGCAGTTGTGTTGCCTAATCAGTGACGCAATGTCAAAAAAACGTTTCAGGGACCCTTTAAGGATTCTCGAACTTTTTTCCTGTGTATTTCGCGGCTTTAGCATGAGTAGTTCTATATAAAAATATGGCACGAGTGACCTAAATATAGGTAAATATTCAACTGCACTCTGATTAGGAATAGTTAAGAAAACATTGCGTCCTTGTCTGTTGGAGCAGAACATCAAGTGCGTTGGGATTGAGTTACGTAAGTTTCACACGTGTATAACTTATCATAACATACGCCTGACTGCGGGTGGCTACAGAAAAGCTTGGATTGTTCTCGCTTTCGGCTGAAGCCGTAAGCACGCTTCCCACTTGACGTCTTCGTCCCTCAGTAAGTTTTCACGCGTGCATTCCGGATTCCTCACGTGATCTCGTCTAGGAACAATCGGCTTCGCTCTCCTCCGTCTCCACAGAAAGCAATAGCGGTGTCATCTTAAGAAAAAGCTCGCAAGGAAGTCGAAATACGCTCACCGAGTTGGGGTCACCGAAAGGCGGAGTCTGAAAATCTTGGCAAGGTTTGAAAAGTTGGAACTCGTCGACCTTTGGCGACGAAGGATTGGCCAGCTTGGGGGAGTAGTACACTCCTTTAAGGCTCACGGTTATCGCAAAGGGAAATGAGAAACCCAGCTTTTTTATCCTCTGAAGCACAGCCAAGCTTTCATTCTGGAAGTACATAAAGAGCAAGAGTAAGTGGGGTTGAGATTGTTTCAAGGATGCCAACGTTACAATGCACGAAAAGGTGGAACGCTCGCGAGCGAGTGTTGTCCTCATACTTAGTAATAGATAGCCGAAAAATTGCTCAACGCATTCTCGTAAATATAGCCGTTCTCACAAAAACGGCGTGTGTCTATGATGCGCTACCGAGTGCTGACTCACTTGAAATGAAAGCATAAAGATACGAATCGTTAATCTTCATATAAGCATCATAAAATGACGCGAGGTTTACATAGGGGCAGTCGCCAAGCACTGGATGATTTCGAATTCATTCGTACAGGCCTGCGTCCTAGCGGACGGGACTTTAAAAATGCGCTGCTGCCGATGATGATGATTATAATTATGATGCCTTTGGATATGGTCGTAGTGCCACAGCGTATGCACCTTCTTAATATGCTTGTAACACTTTGAAAGATGGAACTCATATCCACTGTTCCTAAGTGCACGTTTCCTCAGTTTTCGTTTTTCCCCAATAGCTCCCATTCTGAGGTAGGTGTCAATTTTCCATCAGACTCCCTTTTGCGTCACTCACAACACTGGCTGCCACTCGTCTGCACTCTACGTCGGATTGGTGCCTTCTCTATAGACTTCCAGTTGCCATTTCGCTGGCTGCTTCCATAGGTGAAAGAATCGTGTAATTTAGAGGCTGCGCTAATCTAATTAGCGCTGCAATCCTACATGGAGCAGTTCATGAAATAACGGAGGCTTGCTAGTTCACAACCTTGTCGCTCAACATATTCGCAGACTTCATGTATTTCCTAGTCTCGCTCGTGAGCTGCCGGATTATTTAAGTGACCACGCCCTCCATGCCCGTATTTCAATAAATTTTTGATGACCAATAACTTAATTTATGCTAGCCCGATTATTGTTCTCAGGAACAATCACATTATATAACAGCAATTGCTGCCCGGCTAGTAAGTGCATACTTTCAAAGCAAACTGAACAGGCCCAAATAATAACGACACGCACATGAGAAACACAATCTCCATAACAATCGCCGAGAAAAACGCGCATAAGAGGGCTTGCTGCGGAAGAGGTATGCCGTAAGGGCACTTGCTGCTGGGCTAGTTGGTGCATGTTTTCACATGATCATTGCCCAGTACTTGTTGCGCAATCGAAATTTGTCGCTTAAAAGGTTTCGTCATTGAAAGATATTACAAGTCAATATTTGATGGGGCTAATTAAGAATGTCTTGCGTTTTTAAGAAGCTCACGAAAGAAGTCCTACCATGAATCCTGTGCGGATGACATTTTATGCGACTGACACTGAAGTTCATAGCAACAGCGCTCTAAATCATGCGCGGGTAGCCGCGCATCATATAGAGCGCTGTTGAAGAAGTCCTACCATGAACCCTGTGCGGATGACATTTCATGTGACTGACACTGAAGTTCATAGCAACAGCGCTCTAAATGATGCGCGGGTAGCCGCGCATCATATAGAGCGCTGTGGTAGTGAAGTTCAATGAAAAAAAAACAGTTCTCCCAGAAGCTACGGAGTGCGAGATGATCTCCGTTGCTATATTTAACAGCGGTACATGTTGGATTTCTTGAAAGTTTAGAGACGTCAAGCTAAAGTAGACCGACCAATTGTAAGAGTAACCCCTAGACTAGCAAATCTTCCTTTTTTATATTTGTTTTTTCGCCACTAAAACTGCTGAATACTTTTGTATGTGAGAATCCGTCATCCTGCTTAGAGCAAAAGTGGCTACGTCTCTTGCACGTGAATAAGTGTCTGACAGTTAAGGCAAGTTTTTGTATAATAATGCGCCGGCCACGGGAAGAAAAACGCAAGGTGCGGCCTTATGCGTGCGGTGGACATCGTGCAGTGCACCTAGTTCTCCGGGCCGCCGCGGCGGCGCCACTAGTCGGGGAGAGCTAAAGCGACTACACCGTACTCTGGGTGCGTACCGCTGCATCACAACGCTGTTCCCATGTGCATGACAGTTTTTAAATAGCCGCAATAAGCTGCTGGTGCGTTAACCATATTAGTAAGCGTCGCAGCGAAAGCATAACAGTGATTCTTCTACACAAATGTAGCAAGTGTCCATTTCCAACTGAAATAGCTGTTTAAGGGACAGAAGAGTCAAGTCATTGACGCCCCGACCCGGTGGTCTAGTGGCCATTCAACTCGGGTGCAGATCCGAGAGCCACGGGATCAAATCCCGGCCGCGGTGGCTCCATTTTGATGGAGGCGACATGTTGAGGCCAGTGTGATGTCTGTGCACGGGCTTGAACTGAGCACTGTGCGATGTTGGTCCGCGTTGAGAAACACCACGTGGCCCAAATTTCCGGACCCTCCACTACGTCGTGCCTCATAGGTATATCGCGATTTTTGGCACGTCAAACTCCAGACATGAGTCATCATTGACAAGTGACTTTGTATGTACGGAGTAATTTTTTTTTCACTCTGGCGGGAGAGGGGTCCAGTGCGAGAAAATCATAATCGGTTTATTGCGCGTAGAATCAAGATCGCTATGTTGTTTGCATCACAGGCGCAGTACTTTCCTATAGCAAGAGGCTTTCCCACCGGGCGCACGAGATCCTCAACTTACATGTAACCCTACCTACCTAGTTTTCCAAAAGCGCGCGTAAGAGCTTTTTGAGTAATACTGAGCAAATTTTCATGGTATGGTCTACTGGTCCACAAGACAGCTTCGGCATAACAACAGGGGCGCTTAAGTGCTGACGATACCAGGTCGCAAATTTTGCCACCTTTCCTATCCACCCTCTCTTTCGCACTTTTATTTTTTAAATTCTTGATTATTGTTTCGCTAACTTTTTGCTTTTTTTATTTTATCTCCAACTCCCGTTATACTTAGTGGCCTGAGAATGGCTGCATCTTCTAGGATTGTTAAGGTTACCTCTGTGTTTCTAATCGTCCCGCTTTAATTTAACTTCTCACTTCTAGAATCATCATTACTTTTCCGATAAAAATACATATGAGTTAGGCAATGCCAATGACGTCCATCGTCGGGTATCTGACGTTGCTGTTAATATCCTCTATTAGGCCATACAGTGCATCCTGAGCCTTCTGAAGCTGCGGCTCAGGTTTGGAAGCTCTCTGCGTCAAAGCCACTTGAGTCCGAAGGGAATGAAGAGTAGCTGTTCCATATTATGCATATCTGAATCATACTGGTTATTTTGTGGACCCGAAATACGAGGCGTAGCCAACAAAAATGTTATATATTGATTGGTTGGAGAGCTGATCGCCGCAACCTTGTTCATTTGCCCCTCGTGCTGCGAGTGCCCTAATTAACCGATGGGACAAAATTCCAACTAGCCGAAATGAGTATTTCCTATACAGACGCGACAGCACATATTTCCAAAGCGTATCTTAGTTTCTTTTTTTATTTTTTGATAACCACGTGTAGCTCGAATAATGTGCGGGAAAACGGCTTGTTATCGATATCTCTACAAATATTGCTACTGGAAAGGAAGGACGATAACTTTCTCTTCACATCCACGAAAAATACGTACCCAAATAAGCGAATGGAGCTAGATCTATGTGGGCTCGAGTCTCAGACCACCTACTCAATCTCTGCAGTTCGCTGGCCACCCTCTTGTAGCAAGCGCAACACCAAATGGCCTGGGAACAGGGACTTGATTCTTTACATCCGCCTTAATAATTGTGTTGGCTTCTGAACTCACGTGGGCATTTCCAATCCTTGCAGAATGCAGTATTGTAACCTCAGTGAACAATAATATTACTAAATAAATAATAGTTCCATTCAAATACCACATTCTGAGCTTTACATCGCAAAACCACTCTGTGCTTATGAGAGACGACGCAGAGGAGGAATCTCGAAATTTCGACCACGAGGGCATCTTTAACGTGCGCTAATCGCACAGTGTACGGGTCTCAGCATTTAGCGTCATTCAAAAGGCAGTACCGCCGCGCGGGATTTGATCCTGCAACATTCGAATGAGCAGCATAGTGCCACGAGCACTAGACCACCATGGTGGGGTAAGCTCGATTCCAGAATTGGCAGTACCTTCAGAAGCGTTTCTTCTGTGAACACCTCTGCACGAAAATTCGTTCGCACCATTGTACTGTCTAAAGCACCTGAACAGTGCTTCAGAGGCCTCCCTGTTTAGGACTCTATTCAGCCGCTTCATCATAGGTGGCCTGCTCCTCGTGCTCATTTAACTGTGACTATCTGGACGCGCTACCAGCAGCGCAGTTGGCAAAAGTATGTCCACTTGGCGCACTGTGGACCACATGGCGTCCATTTCTTACATCAGGGCGTCCTTTGTGTACATCCGCCTTAAAGGAGGCGTTGGCCTCTGAACTACGTACAGTGCAAAGCATACGCCAAAGACCCATTCGGCTGCCACATTGTTCTATTCGAACCGGGTGCCTCACGAGAAATGTTTCGCATCATGCTGCCCTGCCTTCTGCATCGCTAGAGAACTCGTGGTAAAGGGACTCCTTCTAAGCATTTTTCGAACACAGCAGCACAAATAAGCTGCGCGACATTGTGCCTAAACATATTAGATCACATATTCCTAACATTTCTTGTGTGACGCTCATTAGTAAAGATACCCGTCAGAAAAAACATAACCACCGACTCGGCTTTCCCTCTTTAATTAATGCTTGCGCCTTCCCGCCCGCGCGTCGCGTGCAACCTTCCCTTGCAACTAGCGCCCCACTCGCGAGACGCGGCGAAAACTGTCAATTTCGCTTCCACGCTCGATACCACTGCCTGCGCCGCGACGCGGTAGGCCGCATCATGTGTTTTCCATCGGGCGGCCGTGTTAATGGACAGAATACGAGTCCAACACACAGACACAATTGTACAGGAGTGGACAAGGCTTCGCCTTGCCTGCTCCTCTTCCACAGTGCTCCGCGCCTTCCATGCCTCTTCATCCGGAATACGAACCTTTCCCCAACTCGCTCAGTTTTCTGCCCTCTTAATCTTTGTATCATAAATTCTGCGTGCGCTCTTTCGTATGAGCGCGTAACCGGCAATCTTAGTCTCAGTAAAGGTATATTTCTCCTTAGTTATTCTCTGACGTATACGAGGTTATGACTTCTCTTCGTACAAACCGAGTTCTTTCACACTTCTTAGTCAGCGTCAACGCTTACCACGGTGTGTCCGTAGGAGTAGTCCCGCCCTCGTCTTAAGCCTGGAGGTAGGACATCCATGGCAACTGGGAATATGCGGCAGTCAGAGAACTTCCTCACGGAGTATGAAAGGTGCGCAATGGATATGAACATCGATGGAGTGAACACTGTCCTGAAAAGACCAGAGTTTTCAATAAACCTCTTATTCACACGAGTATCGGACCACCCCTTAAATACCTCCCATGCATGTTGTACCTAGACGCATACAAACGATGGGCATTTCCCTTGGATCTCCGTTATTCATAGTGGAACAAGAATACGGCACAACACACGGTAGGTTTTTGTGGGCGCCATTATCAATTGGGCATCTCCTTCACAGTGGAAAATTACACGTAAAGTTTCTGACGATTTTCTTTATTTCCATGGATCGCACCACAATCCTGGTGTTCGCTCTTCGCGGTGTGACACAGCGAAGATGTACCGGGCTTGAACAGACACATACGACAAAAGGGACGCAGCTCAAGCGCCAACTTTTAACAATTGGGTTTATTTGGAAGTGAAGCGCACATATAAATGCCCGAGCCCAAGGCTTCCTCAAGCGTGTGACAACCTGTCTCAAGGAACACTCCCTGTGCGTGCTTCCAGCTGACAAGGAAAGAAGCTTCGCTGTGCTCTCTGGCCAGAACGTTAAATGCAAGGCCGGTGAAGCGATTTCGGCTGCGTTTCAGTGATGCGAACGTGTGCCCATGGCCAAAGTTAAGCGCTGTGCTCAAGACCTTTGTGTTAATTTCGAGCTCTCCAGCCTAGTTGAAAAAATTTTAAGTCAAAGAAAGACTTTCTTGGGGTGTTTTTCAACGCTAAAACTCATACGCGTGATTTTCCGCCACGCGTCATTGTCCCCAAAACTGGCGCGTGGCAGAAAGTGGCTGCAATGTTTTTACGAGAAAAGTTCAAGCTAATAAGTATTGACGACCCTTTCTATTGAACTCCTCCGACAATGTACCGAATCACATAGCCCCTTTCTTGCACACCGCTCCTCATGTGTTATCCATAGATATCAGGCACGTTCACCATTCGTTACCAGACGACAACTTATTAGCATGTGTTTCCGATTGCACAGAGCAGTTCGGCTGAATTAATTTTAAAGACGCTTCCGAGGTATCTGCAAGAGGCTCTTTAGAACTTTTATCGATCTAGATGAAGTCGACATACATCCTTTGGAACCGTAAATATTTTATTCAATGACAAGGAGTGCGCATTGTTTCTTGCAATGAGCCCATACTGAGTGACACTTTCTTTTTCAAAAGTTCACCGACAACTGTCTAGGCTAGTAGCTGACGCAGGTGTGCTGAGAACCTTGCGTATGTTGGCGATTATTTGATAATCTCGAGATGTGAGGATGGTTGCACGAAATCTCGCGTGAATAACGAACTAAACATTTTAGGCAATGCCTCCAGCCTTTGATACAAACCTCTGAGTTATCTAACAATGGTAGACAATTACGTTTTCTCCACATAAGTATTTCTTCCAGGAGAATAACACCTGTTCCCGCTATGAAGCGCGAGGCCATAAGCAGCTGCTGCCCCATAGCTCAGCACGTTCTAAACTAATCAAAAGGAGCATCATCAGCCTATGTTTTCAGAGCACTCTCCTAAACTCCTGTCATCATTTAATGACGGACACTCTTGTGGGATTCATTCTTTGCTAAAATCGTACGGGCAACTGAGATGAGGGGTGTCGATTTTCACGAAGGACGAATCCCAATCAAAATATGGCTGGGGCTTAGCCCAGCTAGGGCCAGTTGTGCAAGCGAAAGCTTGTTGTGCTGAGCTGCTAAGCCTGGTTGGGCTGATATAGACAGCCACATGTTCTGCATTGTTTGCATGATTTCGTCACGGTTTGGTTTTACGTCAGCAAATACTGTTCTACGGTCGGTGAAGTAGTTTGCCGTGGTTTCACTCTTGGCCACAGATTATGTGGAGCCCATCGACTGTCTCTGAAATACCAGGTCTATTACACTAGGACTGCTACCTCCGCAGGGTGGTCCGACGCAGCTTGCCGTTTTCGCCCGTGTGAATGCGCACACAACATTAGCACATATGTACCAGCGTCCTCGCTTGCTACTTCCACCGAGCGACTATGTCACAACGGTTGAACATTGGCAACTGAAGCGACTGAAGTGCTAAACCACTAACGGACGTGGCAGAGAGAGCTTGGAAAAAGCGGTTGGCCACGTGGATACCGCTAGCGAGGTACCGGCAGTCACCAGCGGCAGCCTGGGGTGCAGCAGCAGCGACGGAGCGCTGCTAGTCAAGCGCTCTCTCTCTCTCTCACACACACACACACACAAACACATACAGAGAGAGAGAGAGAGACGCATGCACGCCCGCATATGGATGCTGCGGGAGGGGGTCTAGTCACGAAAAATCTGTCCGTTGTGTCAAGGGCAAGCGGATATACACCATAGTGAAACATACTACGTAATGAGTCGCCTCAAGGGTCGTTTCGCGGCCGAGCAATTGAGGGTCTGACCACCCGCCACAGGGCGTAGCAATGGCCGCCTTCATTTCGCCTCAAAGATAGACAGCTTATCGTGCGTCCAGTGGGCTGCATCAACGTGCCGCCTATTTCGCTGTGACGTCCCTTCTGTGGCGTTCCGTCTCCATAGAAACGTTGATGCTGCGCCGCCTGCTCCGGTCATGTGCCGCAGTTCTTACGCCCACCTCGCCGGCTTTTAAACACGCCGGTTCGCTGCTGCGGTAAGTTGCTTCCTTTGTTTGCACAAATAATTTACAGTTCCTTGCATTCAACATTGTAAAAGAGGTGTTTGGGGATGCTTGTTCAGTGTATTTTGCGTGCGCAGCATACGTAATGTGCTTCGGCGCCCACCGGGGTTTGTTCGTAAGCAGAGTGAAGAGCTGGGCTGATTCGTTCATGAATAATTCGACGAAAAGCCAGCAATGCAGGACACGGAGATAGAAAAGAACACACCCAGACACACGTTCGCCGGAAGATGGGTCTGCGTGTGTTCTATTATATATCCGTGTCCCGCACTGTGGCTTTTCGTCGAATTTGTTCGTAAGCGTGGGTGGTACTTCAAGCGTTGCTGTCATTGCTAAACCTATTCTCGTTGTGGCTTTCAAGGATATTTTAGACGAAATAGATGCTGCGCCTCATCGGTTTTTTTTTCTGTTGTTTTTGACTTGGTGTTCGGCACTTTACCATTCATATTCTTTGCTCCCCTTTGTAACATGATGCCTATCATTGTGTGATGAAGCATATTTTTTGTGCAAGTGCCCATTAAACAAAGACACACAGAATATTTTATACCATACCACCACTTATTCCTATTGTGTGTAATTCAGAAAAGCGGTTTAGGCTAAATAGTGAAAAAAATTACAACAGCTCTGATCGCATAATTTCAAGCGTTTTCACATGAGCAAATTTTGTTTTGCTTTAGTACATCAAGAATGATGGCGTTCTTTTTTTCTAGTAAAAAGATTGCGATCCGCTAGTTTATACGCTTGTATACATATACTAAGACCGCAACATTGAAGCTTCACTAAGGGAGACATAGTTGAGCATTAGGAAAGCCAGATAAACCAGATTAAAAACCGCTGCTGTCAGAACAGAAACAGAGCTAAGCAATTCGTCCGAAATCTCGGAAGAGAGTATTGCCGGTCCGACCAACCGCCAGTAGAGCTGGTAGTGGGTAGGCCGCGGGGCCTTATGGTAGTGTCCGCTCTTCACGTATGTTTTGCTATGGATAAACGGCGGAACTCACTCGACTAGGCCATTAAAGCTTTTGTTTTAAAACGTAACGACTGGTTTCTTCAGTTAGCGATTCAGTTAGGCGAGCACATCCAGAGTGCGCTCATTTGGGTAGCGAAAGGAAATAAGAACCGTTTCCAGTCTGCGCAGCCTGTTTTTGCAACCACCGTCGGTGACGCCCACCCAAGATGAGGCTGCGTTAGCACTACGTTTCATCGGACAAGCAATGCTGCTTGCAGCCGGGTTCCGTATTGTGGGATGATCCGAGCGACGTGACACGGCCGCGCAGATTGTGTCGCCACAGCCTTAACAGCCAATCTTTCCACATCTCCAAAGCAGGCTACTTAACGCACGTACAAGATGTAGTATCGCCGAAAGCTTGGTTAAGAAATTTCGCGTGGGAAACAAAGAGCGCAAAAACGCGGAATGTAAGAATGGTGTCGCCGTTATCTCTATCTGCATAAGATTTCGCCCCGCCTAAAATAGAAATCTGAAAGAGTTGGTGTGATAGTTGTCTCCTGTGGCCAGAACACAACTAAGGGCAATCTGTAAAGCAACCACTCCTACACGTGAAATGGCAGATGCATCCCAAAAGCAGCACAGTCCGGGTCTTGTGGACTGCAGGGAATCAGTTATGTATCAGATCCCTCTTTTGTGGTAAGCATTACGTCTCATGACGTTAGCAAGATTAGCAAGGGTTGTGAGGGATGGTTTGCGCCTGCACAGCGGCACGTTTACATTCGAACCCTTCCTTAGAACTATAGCGATGGTATCACATTGTGACGAAATTAGGAGGCTATCGCCGAAGCAGACAGAAAAGTAGCCTTGGGTACTAGATGCATAAGCACCCCATCGGTCCCCTTAACGGAAAAACAGCTGTCATGTGTCCATGCCGCATTAAAAAAAAGTTTGTTGTATGCATTTGTACGGGGTGAAGTATTTCCATAATCTTTCAGACTTTCTGGAAATCATGAGAAATTAAAAAAATGTTACAAAATATAAAGAATCTTGGAAAAATAGAAAGTACCTTGTCTGCACGCATGTCGGCCATTGTGGCTATTGAGTGTTGTGCTAGTAGTTGTATACGTGATTGGTATTGACATAAATTCAATTGTTTAATGTGAACGCTGTTGTGTCTGTTCTGTCGTCCGCGCCTCGTGAAGAGATGCAGATCTTCGCTATACCGCATCACAGTTGCTCAGAAATTACGAAATAAACTTCTCTTCCTTCCAATTAACCATCGTACAGTTTTCGGGCTCCTGCACAACTGTTTCGCTGCAGTTGCCTCTTATTATTAATAATGATATTATACTAACTGCTGATATGTTAAACGCCAAGCATTTCTTGGCGAACTTAAGTCACTTTGGCCATATCTATATAGCCGTCTAAGTGTCGGTTTTCTCCTGGTTTACTGAAAAATTAAGGAGATAGGGTAAAAATGCATCAGGCACATGAGCTTCTGAGCTTTACACCCCTAACATGAGATGCTTGTCATCTACATCACAATTAACGATCTTGCAATCACGTGTAAATTTCGCTACCTCACACGGTACGCGGCCTCTAGCATCGGCCCACTTGGACCGGACGGCCTGCTTGGAGCTCAGCTCGCGAAGCGAAGAAAGGAACATTGCTGGTCCTCACGCGCGATTGAGACGTAGGCATATCAGGCACACAGACACACATACAGCTTAGCGAGTTGTACAGTTGGGTATCGTACTCGGGCCCTCTAGGTGCCTAGGTGCAAGGAAGCCAGTGGTAACTGGGCTAGGGCAGCTTCTCCCAAACGATATATATAGCAAATTAACCAGAAGTTCTTTCGATGGTTGGTTGCCTTATGTGAATCCGCCTTTGGATGGATGGATGGATGCTATGAGCTTCCCCTTTGTAACGGGGCGGTGACATGTGCGCCACCAGGCTCGTAAGAAGATTTAAGAACTTTTTTTTTCTCTGTTAATTTTCCTCATGCCTTTTAAATTTACTTCAATCAAATCGATCATGCCATATCAAAAACGGAATTTCATATCCCAGTTCCCTGCCCCTTATGGCAGAAATTCCATATTTTTCCCTATAATTATTTTTGTCCGTTCTCTCTAGTTTTCTGCCACCAGTATTCTAACCGTCTCTTACTTATTTCAATCGCGGCTATGTTCAGCTTCCCGTTGTTCGCCCTAAAACCCAAGGCTTCATGTAGGGCGGTGCCCAAACGTACACCTGGGTGGATATTTCCGCATTCAATCAGAACATGCTCTGTCGTTTCCCTATCTTCCTCACAGCATGTGCATTTTTCTTCTTCTTTACTGAATTTCGCTTTATAAACACGCGTTCTAAGGCAGCCCGATCTCGCTTCAAACAATAAAGCGCTTCCTCTTGAATTATCATAAAATGCCTCCCTCTTTATTTCGTTTTTGCCCTCTCGGTAGTTATTCAGAGTCGGTTTTTTTTTCCATCGCTGTCCTCCAGTAAATCTTCTCCGCCTCTCTGACTTTTCCCTTTACGCTCTTTGTTGTCAGTTCTCTTAGAGCCGTATATTTACTGGTGAGCCTCCTAGTTCTCTTTCTCCACTGCGTGTCAACGCTCTTTCTATATAAATAGCGGAACACCTTCACTGCCCACCTAACCTCTTTCATATTCCTTAGCCTTTCTTCAAACCTTATTTTGCTCTGCGCTTCCCTTGCCTCAAAACTCGCCCATCCCATATCGCCCTTTACAGCCTCGTTTGTAGTTTTCCCGTGAGCACCCAACGCGAGGCGTCCCACAGTTCTTTGATTCACATCCATTCCCGATTGTATCTCTGGCCTCATGCACACCACTGAGTTCCCAAATGTAAGCCCCGGTACCATTACCCCTTTCCACAGACCCCTAAGCACCTCGTACCTATTGTGTCCCCATAACGCTCTGTGCTTCATTATTCCTGCGTTCCTCTTTCCCTTTGCTGCCAAGGCTTTTTCCTGTACCTTCATGTATCTATCGCCCTCATTTACCCATACGCCAAGGTACTTGTATTCGCTTACTCTCGGTATTTCTTGGCCCTGTATGGATACCGCCTGGTCGTTGGGATCATTGAATACCATCAATCCGCATTTTGTTACACTAAATCCTAGTCCTAGATCCTCGCCTTCCTTCCCGCATATATTCACCAGCCGTTGTATATCATCTCGACTGTTTGCGAATAAGACAATATCATCAGCATAAAATAAACCCGGAAGCATCTGCTCAATCATCACGCCGCCCTGTTTGTGTGACAGATTAAAACCAATGTGGCTATCTCCTAGCGCTTTTTCCATTCTAACCATGTACAGCATGAATAACAGCGGCGACAAAGGACATCCCTGTCTCAGCCCCTTGCTAATATCAACGTTCTCTCTGCTACTTATTCCTTCCCATTCTATGCAAACTGTATTTTCTCGATATATTTCCCTCAAAAGCTCTACACAATCGTCGCCTATGCCCATTCCTTCCAAAATTCCCCACAATATTTCCTGATTAACATTGTCATACGCCCCAGTGATGTCTAGAAAAGCCACATACAACGGCCTCCTTTCTATTTTAGATATTTCTATACACTGAGTAAGAACAAATAGGTTATCGTCTAAACGCCTGTCTACTCGAAATCCATTCTTCCATTTGCATGTCTGTGTGGCGCCCTCTCGCGGACACGGCACGAAACAATCTGTACGGCGTCGCGCCGAACCTGTCGTGCACTACTCCAGCGTTTCTCTATGGCACCACATGGTCGGGCAGCGACACACACAGTGAGTGTTGCGGTTATTTTCGATTTGAAACGCTTTACGAATTTCAGGGAGGCCTTTCCGGCATGGCGAACACTTACAACGAAAACATCCAACCATGGGAAAGCCTTGGGTGTCTAAAAACGTTGCAAAATGCCGCCCGAACGGGGAAGGCACGCAAGCGAGCAGACGCCGCTCTCTCGAGTCCGGTTTGTTTGAGACAGCTTGCGTAAAAGAAATAGGGGGGGGGGGGGGGGATTCTCGTGAAAGCGCGCGGCACCTGCCCCTGCATCCAACATAGCCCATGGGCCTACCTCCCACAAAGGCCAATGCCACAGTGTCGGTGGCAGTGGCCGTCACTGCTCCCGCTACGAATGCCGTGGGTCACGGCTACCCGACGAAGACGACGCAAAAGCGCCATTACACGCAAATACCACTCGCTTCTCATCAACGTTCAGTTGAAGAGCGGCATTTTACGGCACTATGCGAAGGGCAAGATTTCTGGAAAAAAATTGGCAGATCCCACGTGCAGTGGGAATCAAGGAAATGCGAAGCACGCATTAGGAACGCAAAATGGATTTGCATTGTCTCGTTATACCGCATTTGGTACATATGAAGTTAACGAAACGGCCGCAAGAGCACCACGACTGCGGCATGTAAACCATGCCGCTCATACACGCATGTCATGATTGTAATGTATGACCTGAAATTTACGTTCGTCGTGCAGTCATGTTCTGCCATAGCAATTTTGGTACACATCCCATTAACGAAACGAGTGGCATGTAGATAATGCCGCTCATGACATGCATGTCACAATTTTCATGTTGTGATCTGTCATATATGATCTTCATACAGTCATGTTGTCCCACAACAATTTTCGTATACATCCCATTAACGAAACGGCAGTATAGCGCCAGGACCATGACATGTAAACCATGCCGGTCACAATATATAACATGAAAACCATGACAAGCATATTATGGTTTTCATGTAATCACCGGTCATTTGTGATAGTTATGCAGTCGTGTCGTGCCATACCAATTTTCGTATATATTCCATTAACGAAATGGCCGCAAGGCCGCCAAGGCTGCGGCATGTAAACCATGCTGCTCACGACACGCGTGTCGTGATTCTAATGTTATGACCTGTCATTTACGTTCGTCATGCAGTCGTGTTGTGCATAGCAATTTTGGTATATATGCCATTAGCGAAACGCTTGGCATGTAAATCATGTCGCTCATGACAAGCATATTATGATTTTCATGTCGTGACCTGTCAGTGATGTTCACCATGCAGTCATGTTGTGGCATACCAATTTTCGTATACATCCCACTAACGAAACGGCCAGGACAGCACCAAGACCGTCGCATGTAAATCATGTCACTCATGACATGCATGTCGTGATTTTCGTGTTATGACCTGTCATTTATGATTGTCATGCAGTCATGCTGTGGCATGCCCATCTCCCTATACATCCTATTAACGAAACGCGTGGCATGTAAATCATATCGCTCATGACATGGGTGTCATGATTTTCAGGTTATGACCTGTCATTTCTGTTCGCCATGCAGTCATATTATGGTATACCAATTTTCGCATGCATCCCATTAACGAAACGGCCAGGAGAGCACCAACACCGTGGCATGTAAATCATGTCGCTCATGACATGGCTGGCGCGATTTTCATGTTATGACCTGCCGTTTATGTTTGTCATGTAGTCATGTTGTGGCATACCAATTTTCGTAAACATACCATCAGCGAAACGACCAGGAGAGCACAAAATCGTAGGCGGCTAGATAGATAGATAGATATGCTCAAACTCGCCGAAGTTCGCTAAGAAATGCTTCGCATTTAAAAAAAGAAAAGAAGTGGCATGCTCTTAGTTCAACGAAATAGCCCACACCGAGTGTGGGAACGCAGCACGAAAGCACCCGGGATCGACACCTGTAGGGCGTGCATGCAGTAGGACAGACAGGTCAAGCCCTTAAATAGCAAGTTTGCACTGCTGTGCCCAAGCTCACGCTGCCTGCACAAGAAACGCGAGGATCGCTTTTGCTGACTTTTTGTGTTTTGTTATTTGTTGTTTTTCTATACGTCCCCTTTCCGTTTCTCCCTTCGAAAATAAAGCAGTCGTCCTGGTGCGCTGAAAGTGAACGGACGTGTCGTGCTTTTTCCAACTCTCCGAAGTTGCTGTCCCGTTAAGCCTACAGAGAGCTATAGCTCAGTCTGCGTTAGTTTTGCTGCCAGTAGCGTTTGTTCAATCCACGAAGCACCAGCATATCTGGCCGGAGTAACGAACGGATGTACAACGAGGCCAGAATCAATCAAAATGCCAATCGAAGCGCAACTGAAGGATTCATGGCATCAACGAACGAAGAATATTCGGGGATGAGGTGTGTGTGCGCGATCTAATCTTTAATGAGTTCAACCCCACGTCAACTCACGGACTTATGTGAAGTATTCGTCCTCCATCATCGGATACAAGAGGCAGCGTGCTGGAATAACACCTCTATCTTACAGGGTATTGTGATGATCCGAGTGACCATGCGCATTACCGGATGTCTGCTTTTCCTATCCGTGTCGTTATTACGAAGGAAAAAAACTGTTTGACTGCGGAAGTACGTAGCAATGGTTTCACTGAAATACAAGCTCTGATGTGTTCGGCGCGCGGTCTTCGCGGCTAAGGCCGTGTCAGATATGCCGCATTTGTCGGCCTGCACAGTACGATGATGTGAGAGAACTTTATGTTACCAAAAATGTGTGTCTGGATGGCGTACCGGCCCAGCGGGCGCCGAGTATCATTACTTTCGGTAACGAGTACACCGTTCCGCATTGCGCGCCGCTTGCGTCGTCTGCTACGATGCCGTACGGGTCGTTTGTGCCGGATTTGGCGCATGCGCACTCGGACCATGCGAAAGGCGGACTGCGCTTCCAATATGTGATAAGCACTATCATAGAAATACTCCTGTTCAGCTTAACTTCCGTAAGTTTTGCGCAGCTTCTCTCCATACCGTAGGAATACTTCATGAAACGATTGGTTATGGTAACACCTCAACACACCTATAATGCATTTGCTTCGACAAAAAAGGCGTCTACGCTTTGGACTGACGTCAGTTCCATGTTACGTCGTACCATGAGTGCGATGGTGCTGCCCACGTTCCTGTTTAGGCAAAATTAAGTACACCCAAGTGTGTGTTCTCATGCGCTTTGCACAATGACCTTGATCCACCTCGTCACACTTCACTGAATGTCGAACATGCCGTGGTAAATTTCCCCGCTGACTGCTTTGCGTAACACCGGTTCTCATAATGCGTGGCATCTGCAGGATTTCTTGAGCGTCAGAATCGTGTTGGCATAATGCACGCCGAACTGGAGGGCTCCAGAAAATTCGGCCACGTGGAGTACTTTAGTTAGTGCCCCGCCACGGTGGTCTAGTGGCTATAGTAATCGGCTGCTGATCCGATGGTCGCGGGATCGAATCCCGGCTGCAGCGTCCGCATTTCTATGGAGGCAAAATGTTGAGCCCCGTGTGCTGGGCGATGTCAGTGCACGTTAAAGAACCCCAGGTGGTCGAAATTTCCGGAGTCCTCCACTACGGCGTCTCTCATAATCAGAGCTGGTTTCGGGACGTTCAACCCCACAAAACAACAACATTCGCATTCATTCAATAAGGCAGCAGATGCTGGTGCGGGTTCGACCAAGTTGATCACGCCTCCATCTTTCGGGTCAGGAGTTGAACTCCATGACAACATGACCAAGACTCCTTGTTTAAGACTAGCTCAACCTGGGCGACCCTAAGACTAACTTAACCCGTGCAGTAAAAAAAGCATCGCTGAAATTTGCGATCTTCTTTTGTGCCACTCACTTCATCAGGTTGAGAATGTCGTCGCTCGGGGTACCGTCCAGGGACATGCCTACGACATAATAGGAAGGTCTTGCGGCAGACATCTTCGGCTTCAGAAAATTGTACACCACCTAGAAACAAATACAAATAATTTAATCATGATCGAGATCATACTCACCCTGTACACACCCATTTAAAGGCAAGCACAGCTCTCCTAGCTCTGCAGTTAACCCTGTGATCAATTTAACCTGACCCCCTTTTATGAGCTCCCACCATTCAACTCCATAGGTAATAAATGATGAAATGCGCCCACCAGAGAAAAATGTGGAGGAACTCAGCAAAGCACGTCATAGTGCCCATGGGGTGGTGAGATTTTTAAGTGTAGTGGAGGTGTGAGTGGAATAAAATTACACGGAATAAAGCTGTGAATGTATTATCAATAAAAGAGGAAGTTGAGGAATTCATGACAGCGCTGCAAATGAATTCTCAGCTCCAAAAAGAGGGAGCCGACATTACTGTTCAGGAGACGCATAGCCGACTCTGCCCTTGTCACTACGGAATGATCAGTGTAAGTTGCGGACAGTTATGTTCTCCAGGACAGTAGCAAGCTTTACCGCAATATTGAATACTTCGTTACACAATGGTAAAGCATGAAAATGCCTAACCCAACTAATCGCATAAAAATAGTAGTAATTCCAATATAAATAGTTGATGTAAAGCAGCTCACATGATAATACACTGGCAATTATACAGGCTTCTTAAGTACGGTGAACAGAAGACTGCGCATAGAGAGAAAAGATTGATTTAGGTGCTAAACCATTTGCGACTGAGACAGAAACTGTGATGCCAAGGGAAGCTTGAGAAGTGCATGTTTTTTTTTTTTTTGGGGAGGGGGTTATTCTCCCTGGTTTCTCTGTGCGATTTCTGTTTTAGTTTGTTTTTTGACGTACATCCACTTCAACACCGAATGACGGTGACACAAGTAATGCAATACAAGCTCCGCTTGAAAACATGGTGGTTAATACTTCGGCAGCTGTAACAGTGGTGCATGGCTGGAATAAACAGTGAGCTTGTGGCCGACCTACCTTCTTCCGGTTCATGAAAGCTTTACAACCTCACGTAACTTGTCATGTGATGAGCTGTTACATCGTTTTGCGGTAACGCGTCCCGTGGATGTCGGTCACATAGCTTTGGCGGGGACATGTCGCGTGACTAGATGCTGTGTTGTTTTGGTTTGAACATAGGAGGTAGCTGGCTGTGAAGTCATTTTACACGATTCTTTCCAAGTCTCGAGGGTTGAAGCGGCTTGGCAGGAAATTTACGGTTGTGACGTCTTACGTGCTTTAGGTGGGACAATGCGACGTGACTGTGACTGCATGTTACGTGATTTTCGTCGTGTGATTTCATGTGACGCCATCTTACGTGGTCACGCTACCTCTAACTAGGCTAGGTAGCAAGCGTGGTCATACTTGCTAGTTGCTACGTGACGTGACTAAGTGTAACTTCGTACTACGTGACCCAAATTACGGATCTTGCCGTAACAGCAGCTGTAACTAAGCTAGCTAAGCGAGCTCGGCGGTCCCAGCCGGTTTCTAATTGAAGCGAGCAGGAGTAAAGCTTGACTGGCAAATTCCTTGCCTTACTGTCTACCTTCCTCCTCACCATTGCGTTTCTCTGCACCCTCTTCATACAGTCTTCGCGTGTGCGCACTGTTTAATTATGTAGACATACAAACTCGCCAAAATGACGCAGTGCCTTTTTGGGGGTGATGCATATTTAGCGCAGCGCAGCGTGGGTTGTGGAAGCGCCGAGAGACACTTCTGCGAAAAGATCTATAATATAGGCCAAAATGTTTAACTCTCCGAGGCAGGCTCGAAGTGCGAATGAAATCTGCCACCACACCCACAATATAATATTTACGTTCGTCAAGAACAAATGTGCCAACACAGTATCATGTCGTTGTGAAGTCTCCGAGCGATGTGGCATGCATATTGACAATATTCTTGCACCGCTGATGCTAGTTGCCAGAACATTAAATTTAACAAAACATCTCGCCTTTCTGGGTGCAGAGATCGAAGAATACGCCCTCTGTAAATGAAAATGTGAGATGCTCACCCATGTATGTGGTTTTACCTTAAGTGTCGAATAACGTGTTTCTTGTTCCTGAATATTATCATCATTAACGTCAGCCTATCACCTGCACGGCAATGTGAAGGCCGGTCCCAACGAAGTACACACTGCCCTGCCCCGCCCTGCTCAAGCTGGTTTCATTTATGCCACCATATTTCATTTTGTGTCCTCCCCTTACGCTTACTCGTCGAGCCGCAGCACTTTCCCTTTATTTAGTGTCCGTCCATTCCCTAGCTAAACCTGACCATCGCTTCTCTGTCCTGACCACGTGACCCTCCCAAGTCCATTTCTTTCTCTTGATCTTGACTAGGTTATTGCCTTATGCGAGCGTTCATAAAGGACGCATTTCCGTGCGCATTACTGCGTATCACTTATCTCGAGTTCGATAACAGTGACAGCGAAGTCTTACCATCCGTTTCGCAACCGTTACCTGCGAGACTTCTGCGAAAAGATGTGTAATATATGCAAAAATGTTTAACCCTCTGAAGCAGGTTCGAAGTGCGAATGAAATCTGTCACCACATCCACAATATAATGTTTACGTTTGTCAACAACAAATGTGCAAACCCAGCGTCATGTCGTTGTGGCAATTCTAATTATCTTCACCCACCCACACGGCATTGCTGCGCTTCGATCAACTACACCAACATCGGTATTTTGGCTTTCTGGCCACCATAGACAAACTTTCTCTTCTTTATCTTATAGACAAAATCTCAAAAGCTGCTGAAGGCACTGGCTTTACCAGGTAGAATCGTGGAAGCGTTAAGAGAAAAGCTCATCGGAAATGTCACTACTAATGACGACAGACACAAGCTACGCAAAACGGCACCTACAGAAACCAAATATTCCGCCAATCAGCCATGGTAGCGATGAAATCAAGTTGACTGCATTCACCTTTAGTACATTTAGTGCTCCTGCGACCACAGCACGTTCTGTGTACTGCCTGTACAAGTCCAAGAAGCCGAAGTGGGAGACCTTATAGCCCCATAATGCGTCAATAAGAATGTTGAAGTTGGGGTCGCTGTAGTCCGCCGTTAGGAGGGTAGATCTGTGTAAAGATTACATGTCAAAATCAATTCAAAACGTCACGATGTCAAAGCATAACTGATTCCTACAAGCCCAGAAAATTCGTAGAACAACTCCTTCGGACACCGCTTCAATGCCTCTGGGCAAGGTTTACGTGTCACGCGCACTCTCCATTATAGCCCAGTTTCATCCTGCAGCTCTTAAGCAGTCTTAATTAATAAATGCAATAATGTGGTTACGATTACAAAGTTGCGATGAAGCCCAATTTCTTGAAGTTCTTCGTTTGCTTTGAGTCCTTGGTAGAATATCTTCAAAGCAGGGAAGACGAGAGATAAAGGCATTCGCGCTCGCGCTGCGTGATTTTCGTCAGTCGTCTCCTGCGCCACGTGCCTCGCCTATAACTAGCTATTTGCGCCTGAATTCACAAAACTTCCTTTTCGCAATTAATTGTGGTCATTAGCTAGTAGGCGTCCCTAACGATTTGTGCTGAGCTATCATGAGACGAAGTTTTCTCTTACGAACACGTCATCTCATACACAGGGAACTAAAATAGAAGCAGCACGAACAGCACGAAGGTACCCAGATACATGCGAGCGAAATAATGCGTTAGACATAGACAATCACATGTTGTTTCAGGAGAAGCGAAATTGTTCATCGCAGTACCGAGTCTCTTTGAAATCTTTGAAACTACGTCAACAAGAGGGAATACGCAGTTCGGAGCACGTGCATGGCCATTGGCTGATTTCGTCATGGATCACGAGCGTATGCGGTGCATACTGTGTCACACACCACGGAAGAAACAAGACCGTATATATATATATATATATATATATATATATATATATATATATATATATATATATATATATGGACAGAGAGAGAGAGAGAGAGTAGTAGCAACGCAATGCTCACCTCTTAGCTGATGTACCTGGCCTGCGCTATTACCGCGTGCTGATGCGCAGTGGTAGCGTTGTTAATAGTCTCCATACAGCCGCGCACCAGCCGCCAATTAAAAAAGAATACCCACATTAAAGTTTTTTTGGTTTATGCCTATATCTTTTCATTTCGATAGAAATGAATCAACACATTGTTTCATCGCTACCCTAGAGAAGCACGCGATGCGCTTCGATGGGAGGCGTGATGTACAGGGTCGTTCACTCTTAGGGTGAACACGACGCAACGTGGCTCCCTTTTTGGAACGCCAGTGCTTGCGACGTGGGCACGCATCGAAGCTAATAATGTGCAGGCGCACAGAGTGATCCAAGCCCCTCTACGCCTGCACTAGATTAGCGTCGACGCGCAGTCCCATCGCGAGCGCTGGCGTTCTAAAGAAGGCAGCCACGCTGTGCCGTGTTCACCCTAAGAGTGGACGACCCTGTACGTTATTGGGCATGGCCAATAAAATAGCGGGCACTGCCCTTGTTCTCCGTGAACACAGTAATCGCGAAGACTTTTTCCTACTCGGCCAGTGTACCAATAACTTCCGTGCGCGTGTGTGCTCTTTTTCACTCAAAACTGTTTGCCCTGTATTTGGTATGGATTTATAATGGCCATATCGTCCTTACACGTAAACCCCTTTAGCGGCCTCACGGCAGCCGCAGAGGTTCAATTTTCGTTTCCGGTCTCGAAGCGAGCGGGAACAGGACGACACGTTCCGTGAAACGGGACTAGTGCATCGAACACGCAAAAGCGAACCCGCGTCGACAGGCGTGTGCAAAGCACTAGCTGCCCCCCCCCCTCCTCCACTAATGCTTCCTCCTTACTTTTTACGTGTTTTGTAGGCTGTGGGATCTGGTTGTCTCAAGCGACCCTGCCCCTTCCATCCAACAAACGCACACTCGCTCATACCCATGTCCACGTTCACTAAATAGGACGCATAGGGTTGGTCAGGCGGACCGGGTGCAGAAAGTCTCTCTAAAAGTGGCCGCTGGGAAGCTAGCTCCGTGTCGGTGGACTGCACTAAGGAGCCCACATGAGGCTACGGACAAGGAGCGCGCTCTTCGAGCGATGGACTAAGTTTTCTTGCTGGACGGCTACGAGTGCACCATCCGCCGAGGAACGAACCTTAAAGAAATGAAAAGCGGTCGCAGGTCGCCCAACGGCTCCGGGCACGGGAGGTTGAGCACGAGAGCACAGGAAGGGAAGACAAAGACCCTCTGCTTCGGAGGACAGCGGAAGCTACAAGCCATCCCATACGACCCAAAAGCTTGGTCACGGCAGGTTCAATACGTTTACCCTGGATTAATCAAGAATAAGGTACTTCGGTTGTCCTTGTTGGCGACTGTGTAATATAGACGACACAGACTATAGATAATGCACAATGTGGCAAACGGGATCGATTCGTGACGCTTCTGGCTACACTCAGGAACCGACAGTGTGGTGCAGGTCGAAGCGCCATCGTTACAAATATCACGAAACAAAAACTATTAGGGCAGCAATTGGGGTGTTGGCTCTGTAACATCAGTCGTGGATATGGTGTTTAACAGCTTCGCTGTACACCCACCTTCACGACGTGGAGTGAAGAAGGTTCTGCAAATTATTACGAGGACAGCGCACGCGAGGACAGCGTATTTGCCAAGAAAGTGTTTAGACAAATAGCGACGTCACATTATAGAGAGCGATGCAAATGTGTCCACCTAGAGGCGCCTCTTCTATTATGAGCCACGCGATACGCCGTGTGCAAGCAGGCCTGCATGCATTCGGATGCGTATCATTCGTGCGGTGTCACACCACAGCGCAACTGTCGTGGACAAGCTTCTGTGGCAGTGAAGGCAGTTCTACGGAGCCGAAGCTCTTGCATGCATACGCTATTGTATACAGCACCGATCTTAGTCTGACGTTTTGCTTAATAGTAAAGGTCTTCGGGCATTTAAGAAGCATGGGAAGGTCTACTACATGCTCAATTAGAAGGCAGGTATACCTCATAACTATTCAACTCGCACATAACATTCCGAAAGTAGTAAACGTCGTTCCGAGAATGACCGCGCCACGGTGGTCTAGTCGCTATGGTACTCGGCTGCTGATCCGAAAGTAGTGGGATCGAATCCCGGCCGCGGCGGCTGCATTTCAGTGCAGGCGAAATGTTGAGGCCCGTGTGCTGTGTGATGTCAGTGCACGTTAAAGAACACCAGAGTGTCGAAATTTCCAGAGCCCTCCACTACGGCATCTCTCATAATCAGAACTGGTTTAATCAGAAATCAATTATCGTTCCCAGAATGGGAATGTAAGAAGCCGCGAAATACAGACATGGCCTGCGAGACATGTGCTTACAATGGCTCCTTGTGTCTTCTGGTAGCCACTGAGTGGTGATGTGTGTGCTAATGCTGCGCGTATCATACAGGATGTTCGCTCCTTTGTGTTAGTGCAATGTTAAGTGCTTATTTGCACTTTGTAGTATTCACGCCCATCGCCAGGCTGGTCTCAGGACAACACGTGCTGCGCGCTGGCGATGCGCGCAGACCTTTTCATCCAGCGCCCACCCTACTTGCTCGCTCTCAAGGCCATAGCGGAAGCGCGGCGGCACAGTCGGCTGCGGACAGGCGCGAGTGGTGTGCGCAGGTTATGTGCGCCAAATCGGCGTAAGGCTGCGGTGTGCGCCGGCCGAGTGCGCCTCGCCGGGGTGAATGGCACACGTTGACGGACTCTCGTTGGGACTGGGCCTAACGCGGAGAAACTTTAGAGGTTTCACCAATTACACTGTGAGGATAGTTAAGTTTTTTTTCGTTTTAGGGGCGAAGCTCCTTATGGCATCACCTGGGCGGTTCTCGTTTGTCGATGCATCCTGCGTAGCGTCCTGCGTAGCGTTCTCCCTTAGCATACAATAGATGGCGCTGTCCCATAGAGATGTCCAAGAGAAAAGCGCAAGGTAGTTCGGGTAAGACTGTTACATCACAGCAGAACGATAATAGATAAAGTAAATAGACGAGGGAAAAAAATTAGTTGTGAAAATATGTGTGATTCGGGAATTGAAATGGTTGTAAACGAAAAAGAAATAAAGCTAGAGCTTGGTGGCCCGGCCACCGCCCCGTTATAAAGGGGACGCTCCTAATATCCATCCATCCATCCAGCATGGAAACTGCAGTTGGGTAACGATACACTAGATGGCGCTGTACGCATTCTGTGTCGTCATCTCCATTTCTCGTCTAGTTTTCATAGATGGCGCTGTCCCATAGAGAACACATCTGAAAAAATTCCGATAGTTGTGTCCGAAGCGCGGTATCGAACCAGGGACCCCTCGCTTCCGAACGCGCGGCGCTAGCCACTACGTCACGAAGCTTTTTTTTTTATTGCCTTCTTTAAAAGTGCGTTCACACAGTAAAGAAAAAGAACAAAACAGAACGAAAGGAAACAGAAGCAATCACAACAGCAATGCACAGCGAATAACCGTCAGCTGCAGTCGGCTGACTACATATTAAAACTTCGGCATGTGTAACAATGGTTCCATTCTGGACACCCACTCCGGTACATCTTTCTCTTCTTTCTGCACTTCAAGAAAACGCGACATAGATTCGCAAAAGTAATCGCGTACAGGTTTGATCACGACGTCTGCATTGTGGGCAGCAGTTCGGGTTTGCCATACGCTGTGCAAGCCCAGAAGCATAACAAGGTCGTAAGGCAGGCCGTCGTCATTATGAACCGGAAGATAACGGATCTCATGTGGATCCAGCGGTAAGTCTTTTTTGAGAGTTCTTAGTAATATGTCCCAGAAGAAGATCCCACCCCAACAATCGATAAACACGTGTTCAATTGTTTCCCCTTTTGCGCATAGTAGACATTGCGTGCCCCAGGGTACAAATAGTCCCTTATCCTCTAACCACGTTTTCACTGGCAAAGTGCCAGTGTGCAGTTTAAAGAAAAAGGTTTTAACTCCCGGCGCTACGTGCATTCTTTTGACGCGTTTCAAAACGTCCTGCCCTGGACCTGTGCGGTACAGCTGTCGATATAGTGGCACGGGTAATAAAACATCAATGTGGTCCTTATACAATTTCTTACGCGACAGATCTGCCAAATATTCCAAAGAAAATCGAACAGCCAGAAAGCGAAAAGACAGAAATACTTCCCTTAGATAACCGCGTAATGGCCCTTCAACACTTTCTGACGAGACTACAAATTGAGGCAGCACATTACAAAGCCTTAGCTGTATCATTGTTCTCAGAAAGAAATCATCACAATCACGCAGAAAAAGGAACCTACTGACCAGTTGTCTTATATACAAATGAACTAATCCGAGTCCACCATCTCGTACTTTCCTGAAAAGGTTCGAACGTCTTGATTTTTCCCGCACCGAGTTCCAAATAAAGACCGCAAAAACCCTGTGGATTTTTTGCACGTTTATCCTACTGCAGTGTAATACCTGCATCACGTACCACAGTTTGCTTACCAGGAACAAGTTACACGTTGTGGCCCGAGCGAATATTGAAACACCCCAACCCAACTACGCCACGAAGCGCACGTAGATACATGCACCACGATGACACTAAATACCCAACATTAACGAAAGAGCGCGCGTTTCTAACGCGTTTGTGCTAGCACGTTACGGCCCGTGTAAGAAGCTGGTGTAAGACGCTGTGGCCTCTCCGCCTTATACTCTCTCAGCAGTCATGTGATAGCGTCGGCAAACGCGGTGCGCGTTCCGGCCTGTGTAAGGGGCTGCGTAAGACGTCTTTACACGATGATCGACTGGGCGAATTACACGGAAGATTCACGGTTTTGCGATGATTCCTTCCGGAGCTTCGCCCACTCATCATCATTCACCCCGTGGATGTGCTGTGATTTTTTTCTGTGTGCATCTTTCCCGCAGTAACACTTCTGTTTGGGCTAGTTGGTACACTGTTGACACAAACTCGGTAGCGCCACAAACACGGACGAAGAAAAGAAGGAACACAGGACAGCGCAAACTTCACTCTATATTTGGGAATGCCAAAGCGGGTCTACATTAATGCGCACCCTTTGCACATACCACCAGGAACGACACATAAACGAAGGTTTTCCGTGATGTCACTATCAAAACCAAGTGCATGAGAGCCTACCGATTAAATCTGAAGCATGTGCGAAAAAAATAGGATGACAAATGAACAACAAAGAAACAGAGTACAAATGGAAAAAAAAGAAAAAAAAAGAGTAGGCATTTACCGGCAACCGGCATGTGGGCAATGCAGACCCGCAAAATGCGTTAACACAATGCACCACTTGGTGTGATTACAAAAACGCACCTAGAATCTCCTGCTCCTTAGCTAGTAATGTCAAGGATGAGCATGCCTACGCATTTGTCAGCACACTTAGCAATAAAATAAGCTTCCACTACTTCCCTGTCCAGTTTGTTCTTCGACCTGTACTGGAAGATGGTTTCTTTCAAATTCGGAATACACTTACGTTGCCGACAATGAAAATCTAGGTGGCCACCTGTGCTGGAACGGACGGCCAGACTATGCTCCCGTGCCCTTGTGTTAAAACAGAGCCCCATCTGGCTTATATAAAACCTTCCACAGGACAGGGGCATTTCGTAGACCGCACTCTGTTTTCTTCTTTGATTCGTTTGTCATGTTCTCTTGTATAAACTAAGGTTTTTTTCCCACCTTCAACACCGCCAGCGTCGCTCTCTCCCAGTGCATCGGAGCAAGCGCTCCCGAGATCTCCCCTCTCACTTGTGACAATACGAAACCCTTAAGGGAGTGGCTGGAGGAAACTACTTACTCGGGCGAAAAGGACATGCCAAAGGCCGTGGATGATTTGTCCGCCTTGCTTATAAAATACTGAACACCAATTTCCAGTTTGCCGATCCCTTCCAGGAGGTTGTTCCTACCGTTCTTGTAGAGGGAGTCGTAGAACAGGTAATCGCACATCTTGTCAGGAGGCAGGTAGGCAGCTTGAGCTCGCACAGGTTCAGCCACCGTGCACACGTATGCGTACGGCGGCATGGTTTGGGCCGCTGTTGTGGAGAACCACTCAATTGGTCAAACGCATAAAATTTGCCAAGGCGACCCTAATGTTCAACTGATGTCTTAAGCACTATGCTGCCAGTCTACACATGGTTTGCCCGTATGTGCTAGGACAGTTTGAAAGCTTGACAATGCTTTGAATGGTGCTACTCCCCTACCATTTGGTGCACGGTTCTGGTTGGCTTAAGTTGACATTTGCGGGACTGGGGTGTACTTTAGTTTTTCAGTTGATGCGCACTGCCTTATAACTACATATTCCATACTGTTATGTAAAGCAGGCCGGTTTTTTCTTTGTTTCGCACGTGCGGCTCACACATACATATCAATATCTCATAACCGTATATCCAAGCCATTGTGTACATAGCCAATTTATTTGCTTTTTTTACACACACTAATAATAGCCTAGTGACTCTTTTTTTACCACTATACTTACGCGTCATAACGAAGTTACTTCATATATGTGTTAACATGAGGTCTTATGTGATTTTATTTTTCCAGACAGAGAAAAGGCCCCTGCAGAGATAAACTAAAGAAGTCTAGTAAGGGGCGTAATGTGGCTAGTAGCTAGCGCCACCAAAGCATTTGAGATGACGATAGCACCGCAACATACGCCCAGCATAGAGAAATAAAACAGGCGCTCACGTTAAACAGGGTCTCTGTGTAGAGATATCAATCGACGCGCACATAATAAACTATCAACGTCTATAAAAGCAAATTCACATGTATCAAGGGAATCCTACAGGATGTTGGCGCACCTTTCAGCGCTCTTCCCTCTCAGAGTTGCCACCAACACTGTCCGCTAAGGTACATCCGGATAACAGCCCAATCTCTCCCTCATTTTTCTGAACGTATCGTTCTTAAAATTCCGTGCACCTAAAATAGCGGAAGCACTTCGTAATATTGTTTCCGCCCTATATATTATGGGACGGGTGCTTATTTCTGTAACCCGCGCGCTTCTTCTCAAAGAGTTCAGCTTAAAATTCTCAGATAACACGTGCGATCTAATTTCGAATGGCCACTTGAGGTCACATGATTCAAGTGTGTCCATATGACACTATCGGATATGTGTGAGCATATTCGATAGTCCCGTACAAGCACATCTACCGCAAAGCAGTCTCACATATACACCAGACGGCACCGAGACGTAAGCAGATAGATAGATAGATAGATAGATAGATAGATAGATAGATAGATAGATAGATAGATAGATAGATAGATAGATAGATAGATAGATATTGGCGAACAAATCACTTCGATTCACCTAGAAGTTCTTCGCATTTATAATATTACCTGCCAGAAGATTGACGGGAGAATGAGGCAGGAAGTTTTGCACAGTATTTCAAGAGGCATGTCTCCGTTATCTGACTGGAACTTATCAGCGATAATGGCCGCAGTGCAAGTTTACCTGCAGGTGGCGGGGGAGGTACTGTAGTTGTCTGTGTTGTGGCCGTCGGAGCTGCGAACAAAGAGCCACACCGGGTTAAAAAATACTCCATATAATGGAGCACTGGCATCACTCAGCAAGAGCACATGAACAACTCAGAGTTAATGGGAGCTCGGGGAAGTCTGTTGCATTTGTGTTCCAAGTTTCCTCATCTCCCGCCCGCGTTTACCGAACCTTTTCTCCTTTACGCGTGTTTCCCGTATTTTCCACGTGGACTTAAACACGGGTGAAAACATTCGACTTCCGAAGAATCACGTAGCGCGTAGTAGCATGTTTACGCATACATAGCAACAAGGGCATGGATCAAGGGCTCGTTTTATGTTAGACACACCCTAATCAATACCACAACGATGCCAATGATTAGCGGATTTCTGTACTACCCGTGGAAAGGCTTCGAAGGCACACTTAAGAACATTTCACTTTTACTGTTGCTCTATGTTCAATGCTTCCCCTGTGGCACTGCCTTTTATGCACTATGATACATCATGTCCGCCCCTTCGTTTGATCTGTGTTCTTTCACAGCACTTCCACCCTGCCGGCACTTGAATAGGGACAATCAGGATTTATTCTCTGGTATCGTCGAAAACATGCATCATTCTATGCTACCGTACGCTCGTTATTTCAGGCGGATTTGACAGCAAATTGGATGCTACAAGTCTCCAAAACGCAAAAGGATATTCAGCTCCACTTTGCGTAAAACCTGGGCACGCGCGAAGCACGCAGTGATGTGCCGGTGTTTCCCACTGAAACACGTGAATAGCTGCTAATGGGAAATGAGAGATAGAAGACAATTTTTGTTTCAACACTATACAGAGGCTAGGGTCAGCTTGCCTGCGCTTCCAAGCGGCCGCTCCTTCATGGGCACGGGCAGCTTTGTCGGCCCTGCGTCGGCATTGTCTCTCGCGGGCTAGAGCCCGTTCGCGCTCCGTGCGAGTTGCCGGTTCAACGTTCAGGGTGCAAAGAACTTTTGATGATGACAATTGTGGTTCGGTTAAGGATAGGACGCTAATTTCTGCAGCCCATGTAGGGAGCACGGCTAAGCGTCCATGGGGGTTGGGGAAAGGGAGTAAGAGAGATAGAAAGGAGAGAAAGGGCGTAGTGGAGGCTCCGGAAATTTAGACCACCTGGGGTTCTCTAACGTGTACTGTGCATTGTCGTTGTACGTTCAAAGACTACAAATGTACTCGAATGACGGCCCAGGCTATTTAAGGAATCGACCACGGGCTGTCAGTAGCAGCTTCATTCGTCATATGACACAGTGAAAAAAGAACCTGACCTGACGTTGCTCCCTGGACCACCGGACGAGATCTGCCTGCAAGCACCATTTTGACAAGACGCATCGAATGACTCTGGTGGATAGGACTCTTTTTGTACTTTATCCTATATTGTAGTGCATGAGCTGCAACATTTCGTGTTAGGTTGTTCTGCGCACTATTGTAGCCCATCTATGCCTGTTTTGAAGAGCCGGGTTCCTGCACGTTTTTGTGAACTGTGTGTTGAATGAGAATATATTTGTTTGGTTTTATTACTGTTGGCTCTGACTCGGTCTTTAACCACTGCTGACATTTTGCTAGCGCACCAAACTGACCTCAAAGTTATTTGTCCAAATTTTCATGTGGTTGTTTTCGGAGAACTGATACGCCGGCTCTTGGAATCATTCCTGGCCAATGCGTACGGAGGCTCATATCTGGGGATTGGTGGCATATGCTTGAAAGACAGGGCAACAGCTCAGCGGAAATTATTGTGCCGTACCGGGCTTGCGACGATGACATATGACGCGCTCTTGACACACGTACTCAGTGATCCTTAAAATCAGGTAAGACGGCATCGGCAGGCCAAATACACTTGTATATTTAGATAATACTAAATGAAAGCATTTATCACTGCTACAGCACAAGAAACGAATATCCTGAAGGCTATACGTTACGTGCACGCGCATGTAAAAGAGCAATATCTGGCAGACGACGTGAGGAGCCATCCACACTTTGAAGCTTCGTCCGTCCGCCGCTTGAAGACGACTCTGTTCGATGTCGAGGCCAAAAGCCTGAATACGACTCCAGTAACGCAAGTAATGAGGTTACGTGCTCAATTACGTCGTCTGTGCTAGGCAATGCCCGTAGGCGTCCTTCCGAGTGCCCTTGCTTAGCCGCCGCCAATCGAGACAAAATCTTGCCGAGCGGCGCGTCTTTGTAACTTGGATGACAGGAGTTGTTCGTGACATGGATGACAGGAGAAGCCCATAGACTTTTCCAAGGCCAGAACGATTATTTCGCGCAGAACAACGGACGTCCACTTGTCGACTTGTTTTTCATCACGCGGCTGTCTATGGAAAGAAAGCGATAATGGTGCTGCCGCTATACCATCTGAGATCCAGTCTCTATGGTAGTGCATCAGAAAGAGCCAGGTAACGTGGCCACGTCGAAAGACTGGACAAAATTTTTGCACCGGCGACAGAACTTGGCAACGCTAGGTCGCTGTATGGGTCCGAGTGATCGATGAACCAAATACATGCGTGGGCAACGCAGAAATCTCCGAGCATACGGTAACTTGCATAATTAGTGTCACCAGGCGCGTCGATAGCTTTGACGTTGTCGAAGCCTTCCACGATACCAACACATTCTGCCCAAAGCAGCATGACAGGGTAGCGAAACGGTTGGCGAAGGACAATCGCCCTAACTCCTTTTTTATGACCACAGGCGCAAAAGTTAGCAACAGACGCGTTTGCGTGAGGAATCGGCGAGACCGCGAGAGTGATGCAGTGGCGTCCCAAGTACCACCGCAGTGCATGGACGCAACCGTTGAGGCGCTGGAAAGAGTCTGGGATGACGGTTTCGATGGCCAGTTTCCTGGAGAGCGACGGAGTGTCGAATGGCGTGAAATGTAGCGTCAAGGGGAGTTGTTTTTCAACCCGGACGCAACAGATATCGGTAATATGGCGAGAGACAAAATGCCATCGGTGGACGAGATCGTGAAAGCAGCAGCAAACGGACGCCAAAGAGGAGTGTGTCACTGGTGGTTGCCACAACATTTGTACCCTTTACAGGAAGATGTATCATACAGCGTTTGTAAGCATACTCTATGTGGTGCGTGCTCTCGTAGTGGTTGTTGTATTACCAACAGTCATTGAAACTGTTCGCTTTGTTAACGTAGCTTCACCTTTCGGCGCCGTCCTCGTGTTACGAATTTAGTCGTGCAGTTCTTTGACTCGTGCGGCGTTGGTCCCGTTTGCAACTTGCATTCAGTAGTAGAGAATATTAAGCTGGTCCGTGTGTTTGTAGGAGAAAACAGCACGAAAATATACGTGGCTCAAGGCAGCCCATACAGGGGCTATCCCGATGGCAGTCCTCTCATTGTATTTTTCTTTTTATTACTTTTTTACTCGAGATCTGATTCAATTACACATGTCTCTAGTACAAGCTTATCAAATACCTTGGTCTTCCTCACTGATGAATCCAGTTAAGCGGGGAACAGCAACAGCGCCACCACAATTCACACAACTGTGTAACCACATCTATAAGGAACGCGACCACGGCTACGAAACGTAAAACTGCGCTAACAGACTTAACTACAATGGACACAACCGCCAATACGAAAACAACGATACCCACTACGATACCTTGGGTCAAAAAGAATAGAAATACAATTGGTATTGATGAGCTACTTCAGAAATAATACAGGAAATAGCCCGTTACGCAATCAGGGTTCATTGTGTTTCTAGCTGTCCGTGTCACCGCACCCCAAATT
The DNA here is from genome assembly GCA_013339685.2 of Hyalomma asiaticum. NCBI lineage: Eukaryota > Metazoa > Arthropoda > Arachnida > Ixodida > Ixodidae > Hyalomma > Hyalomma asiaticum. The sequence continues at coordinate 79,237,277 of CM023488.1, read as the reverse complement.
CTCTATCATTTTGTAGCGAACAACACTGTTGGAGTGCCTCTACTTGTCACAATATGAGGATCTGTTTACACGTGTTATTCACCTTCACGTGTTTTCCACGTGTATACGTACAAGCAGTGGCCTTTCCGCAACTTATAACTTGTTGTTCTTGAACTTCACAAACTTAGACATCGCGCATGTAACACTTCTACCCATCATGATCATACTGTTTCTATTTGTTTGCCGAGAGCGTGGCGCCCATTCTTCCGTTCCAGAGCACCGTTCAATCATGCAAATTTTTAAGCGAATGCTATGTCGACGCCAAGGTAGTCCGCCTGCTCTTCCAAGCTCATCCAGTGAAGAAGTTATTATGGGTTGGCAATAACACACTGTAGGGAACCAGCCCTACCCAGAGCAATCATAAGTACGCAGACCCTGAAAGCCCACACAGAATTTGTTGTGCCACACACACACACAGGTTACGACACTGCACGCAGCGCTGTGCGTGTGCGCCGTAACCTGTGCGTGTGGTGTAGTAACCTCTGCGCCGTGCTGTGTGGGGTGCCGCGCTCACTCTCTAAAAACTGAACTTGAAAAGAGAGCCGAAACCCGCTTGCACCTTACCAAAACCGTTTACAATGGATCCAGATTAGGAATGGCCACAATTAACGAAATTTGTATAATTATTTGAGACATGCATCCACGCGCGGAGAGCAACCCAGAAAATGCGCGAGCAGAATATACAAGTCACCACACCGCGCGGAGTTCTCCGCACTTATGCGCATGGTGTCGCTACGTCCCTGAGGAGTCTGCCGACACCTATGTATAGTCGTTTGTGAGCAAAAGAGAGAGATGTTGCGCTCTGAGGAAGCCACACACTTAGAACCACAGTGCGTCGCCGACGATTTGACTGAGTCAACGCGTAGAAAATAGGTGAAAAAAAAGGGGGAAGGGAGGAGTGGTGTTCGTGATCTCATATCCTCTAAATTTCAGCATAGAACTGAAAGATGAAAATTTGACCTAGAAGAGATTGTCAAGCATAAATTGACGCAGTGAGCGCTAGGACAGTTTCCAGCGATTATCAGTCTAAACCACATTGGTGTTTCACATTAATGTTACATTCAGGCAGTAACGGCCCGTTACTAAGTATTCGCCCCGGTCTACTCCGTTGATTGAGCTGACTCGCTTTTAGCCCTGCCTCGCCGCGGTAGTGCACTGCTGCATTTCGATGGAGACGATGGAGACGAGATGCTAGACGCTATGCTGCCGTGTCACGACGCTGACCGGTTCACACATGCCGCCGCGGAATTCACAGAGCGTGCTGAGGAAGCTCGGCAGCTAGCGCGGCTGCACATCGGCCAGCAGCAAAAGGCAGACTCACGACGCTATAACATTCGTCATAGAGAAGTGTTCTGCAGCCCCGGAGACAAAGTTTGGGTGTGGACCCCAGTTCGCTCCGTGGGCTCTCCGAAAAGTTACTGACCCGCTACTTCGGCCCGTATAAAGTGCTTCGTCGCGTCAGTGACGTGAACTATGAGGTTATTCCGGACCCATCACAGACGCAGGCCAGGACACGACGGCTACCAAGCTCGGACATTGTTCACGTTATGCGCATGAAGCCGTATATTGCGCGCTTGTAACTTTCTTAACTTTCTAGCATTTATTGTTCTATGTGCTTGCTTCTTATCTCCGTTAGCTTGCTTTGCTCTCTAGGTGTCGCAGTGTCACAGTTACTTTTCTTCTCCACGTTTACCTGCACTGTTTTTTTTTCCTCCCCTCGTGTTTGTGCTGTAGCATCGAGGCGATGTTGTTTTTTTCGGAAGCGGGATAATGCCACCTGCACGTAGTGGACCGTGGGCAAGAGAAGCTGCAGCCCCAAAACGAGGAAGAAGGTCGTGCGCTTCTTCTTCGCTCGATAGCCAACCTCGACGGACGCGCTTTGTCAGGGTCAGCCCCCTCATCTCTAAATAAGCCCGAACTACCTCTGAAGGCTCGTGAGAATATCTTGAGGCCTTTATGGACTTCGGTGTCAATGCGCGTTATAACGAACAGCAGGTGCTAAAAGCTCCCGGAGCCTTGCACTATGCCGACCACTAAACCAAGAGTGGGTGGAGAGGGGTACCTCCGGATTTAATAAATTTATATCCTTCTCCTCCTCTTCGCACTATATCCGCTCTCGTAATCAATGCGTCGTTTTCGGACGTGAAACTCCGTAAATGAATCAATCGATTACCCTCACTTTTATAACGTGGTTTCTTTATTAGCAGTCCGTTCTCCTCCCTGTACAGCATCATAGGCCTCCCAGCTCTGACCATGACAGCGTCGAGACGAGGTGCACATGGCGGAGCTATATGAAGCTACTGCTGAGACGACGCAGCATTGGAGAGACCGGCGACATACTACCTGGGGGACCTAGGAACCCGGCTTCACAACATAGCAGATACTCCCAACAACAGGGCTCAACGTCATAAACTTGTTTCAAGCGTAACACTGTAATTGCCTCGAAACTTCCATAGGCGTTGTGATAAGCTACTATATAACTGTTATATTCACCATTTCCAATGCGCTAACTGCTTTCAGCCATTCCCAATGTTTATTGCTATTGGGAGCTCCCTCGAAGGCAACGAGCTAGGGGCCCTGTGCCTTTGTACCACTCTTGTGAAGGCCCATCTCTGCGAGTGCTTTCCGCACCCGGTGTAATAATGTAACTTAAACGTTCATCGCTCTTCCAAGAAGCTCAAGAGGAGTTCTCCATTGTCTGCCTGGAAGCCCCCACCCCACTCCAAGTCACATCACCTTGGCAATGCACGTAGCCGTTCCCACCGCGCATTGCCTACACTTAAGCTCGCCAAGCATCATTAAGGCTAATTAGGTGGTACCTAATTAGCACATGACTAAATATTTATACGCCTGATGATTCTGATATTAACCAGTCAAAGCCTCATTAGGATAAGAATATTTACACCAAACCTAACTGGGTAGAGCATAATAAATATGGGCATAATGCCTAATTATGCAAATTGTGCGAATGTTGGCAAGCTTAATTGAGCTAATATTAAAGAAGGCAAGCCAAATAAGTCAAGGCTAATTGAATCGAGGTAAATTAACCTTAAATTACGCAGTTTTTTAAGTGAGACTTGGCAAAACATACAAGACCAAGTAAAAGGTGGCATGACCTTGCAAGTCCAAGTTAGACCTAGCAAAACTATGTAAAACTTCAAAACGTCCGACTTAACTAGTGCAAGCCTTGCGCCAAGTTCAAGCTGAATATTCACCAATTTTTTAACTTACTTGTTGTGGTGACAGTTGTTGTTGGAGACGGTGTCCTCCGTGTCGTAGGTGCTGGTGTTGTGGGCGTCGTTGTAGAAGGCGTAGTTCTGGTCGTTGGAGTCGGTGTCCTGCGCGGAGTAGGTGCTGGTGTTCTGCGCGTCGTTGTAGAAGGCGTAGTTGTGGTGGTTGGAGTCGGTGTCCTGCGCGGAGTAGGTGCTGGTGTTCTGCGCGTCGTTGTAGAAGGCGTAGTTGTGGTGGTTGGAGTCGGTGTCCTGCGCGGAGTAGGTGCTGGTGTTCTGCGCGTCGTTGTAGAAGGCGTAGTTGTAGTGGTTGGAGTCGGTGTCCTACGCGGAGTAGGTGCTGGTGTTCTGCGCGTCGTCGTAGAAGGCGTTGTAGATGGCTTTGGAGGTGTACTTGTACTTGGCGATGGCGTTCGGGGTGGCGTTGGAACAGGTGTCCTTGGCGGCGTGCGAACCGGTGTTCTCGGAGGTGGACGCGTCGGCCGTGAAGGCAGCGTTCTGGGTGTTCTCGGAGGCCGTGTCCTGGGCGTCCTTGAAGAAGGGGTCCTCTGTGTCCTTCGAGTCGTTGTTGTTGATGGTGTTGGAGCCGGCGTACTTGGTAGTGTCGGAGACGGCGTCGTCCGGGAAGTTGTGGACGGTCTAGCAGGTGGTGTTCGGGGCGGCGTTAGCTGTGGCGTCGGCACCGGTGTAGCCGGCGTCATCGGTTGCTGAGGAGCCGGCATACTTGCTGTCATCACTGGCTGGTCGTGACTGACAGCTGTACTCACTTGATGAGGATCAGGATTTGCTTGTGTAACAGGCTGGGTTGTTTCGATTACAGACGGGCTTGTAATATCTTCGGGTCTCACCACAGGGGGATAAGGCACAGGAATCCTTGGACCACCGCCTCCTCCTCCTCCGCCCCCGCCGCCCCCACCATTGCCAGACTCTTCATTGTCTCCGACATCGATATTTTTGACATCTGAGGAGAAAGGTGAAAGCAAATAGCACTTTCAAACAAGGAGCAGGAGGCAAGGCAAACATAAAGCGCATTCTTTTTTCTCTCATTGCAAGATCACCTATCAATTTTTGTGTATTTTCCTATTATTGTCCTACGCTAAGGCACTCAGCGCTGCCCATTTGCGCATTAATACTGTTTAAGAAGAACATTAAACTGCCAAATGATCCCTATTGCACCAGTGTTCTCCATACTCCTTCGCTCGGACAATTGAACTTGGCGCTATATTTTTGGGGAAAACAGAAATGCGGCACGAAGTTGTCCGACACGGAATAGAAATTGGTAAAAACGTGAAAGAAGGGGCTGCTACGTACGCGACTATACGAGTAATAAGGCGAGCTTATCATCGCTGATTGGTCAGGTATGCCTAGACAGGCAAAACTTACTCATCCCTAAGCAATCCCCAATCAGTCATTGGACAGTGCTACCTTCACATGCAGAATTTACCAGTTCATTTTAATAAGGAAATTACCAACTAGGAAGACCCGACGCGGAAAAGTATTGCCTGTTCCGTGGTAGGGGCACGCGCCGCATGGAACAGGGAAATTAGTTGAAATGAGTTTTAAAGAACAGTCCATATGGAAAGATTTAAGTCCCTTTCAATGTCGTCCCAGGGACATGCAAGCCTTCCCTGTATTGCTAAAGAGCAAAATAGTGTTGAGGGAAGTGTGAGCTCTAACTTATTTGTGAGGCACATCGGCATACAGAACAGTTTACTTTCCAATACAGCTGCATCGGTCCCTTTCCCGTTTCGCCATTTCACTGCTAGCGCTTTCGTCCTTCAACCATTACCATAATGCAAATGCGCACAAATGCGGCAGTAAGCCTAAGTCATTCATTACGAACAGCACAGAAATTTATATAACTGCTACCAGACAACTAGTCCACCAATACTTCCTTGGAAAGTATTCGTATAAATCTAGATTCCTCTTACTGTAACCCTGGTCCTGTCATACAACTGAAGCTGTGACATTCCACTGGTGTTCTAGCTCATCCAAGAGGGTTCTTTTTCCATTTTATTATGGCCTGAGACCCAATGGTGCTGCAGTGTACACAGCTAGAAGATGAGCAGAAGGCGCTGTTGTTTGCGAGCTCCGGCTACTGTATGTAAGCAAAGAAACAGCAAGCGAATCTTTCTCGCTGCTTACACAATGACTGAATCGCCAACACACGTCAGCTTTTTCACAGGTTGCACAGGTCCCTTCACCTTGGCCTCACAGGTCACAATGCCGTCGGTTTGCCTAGCAGAAAAAACGGTGTCTGCCGAGGCAGTGGTATTTAAGGCACGTGCCTGACTATGGAACACTGGTGATTCGGTTTTGGTAACCCTGTTTCGGTTTTGATCATTAAAAAATACTGGCGGTCGTGTACATTCGTCTCGAAAGGTAACACATTGAGGTGAGCGCTTCACCTGTTCGTATGGCTTTCGTCCTCATGCTATCTTTAGTGCTGTTAGCTATAGATTAAGATGAGCTTAAAAAAATTCCCCATCGTAAATGTTTAGTGTCATCTTAATGTACGGCGTCTCTCATAATCAGAACTGGTTTTGGGACGTTAAACCCTACAAATCAATCAATCATCTTAATGTACGTTTTGTACGGTTACTGACGAAATTGAGATAGCCCTGGACACGAAGGCTATCACAACCATGGTAAATAACGAAACAGCAGGGCACTAGAGACTGATGCACGGAACAGAAAACGGCAGGTACCAGAGCTTGCTGTAACATCAGTATGCTGTACCTACTAGCCGTAGTATTTACAAGCACGAAGGCATTCTTACCACTTGAGATGAAGGAGAGTACAATAGCAAAGCCGCAGAACAGGAACACGCAGCAGAAAACAGCGATAGACACGCAGTACATCGAACTCGAGGAAGATGAGGCACTGAAATGAGAAAAATGGCAGCGCTGAACTGGGTTTTTGGTGGACGTTCGGTACAGGCGTCGCGATACAGGCAGTCGCACGCAGGAATCAAACCTGCGCTTTTGACGTCGCAGCAAAATTTGAAGGCGGCATTCTGCTTGTACCCACGTTCTCAGTCAGACTCAAAAATCAGTATACGCTGGAAGGCGGCAGTGCTTATTATAAAATGCACCCTGCTAATCATTATTAAAAGTAAGCCCATCGATACACTCCCTCTAGTGGTGTCAAAGGGGCTGTAGAACGCTTTTCGATGTAATCCCTGAATACAACCCACAAAAGGGTTAAAGAAGGCGCATGAAGGTGCGTCAGCGCTCGGGATGACAGTGCTAGCATGGCCGCTGGTGTCCTGCTGTCCGGGTATCGACAGTGCACGGACACCAAGTTGTTGATATATCTACATCAGAGTACTTAACGGTCGCAAAAGCAGCCAAGTTTGGTGTGCTCATCAACTTCGCGTCGCCACTTGGCTTTGTCTAGATCGCGATGTATTCTAGAGAACGCGATATTTCTGACATCACGTTCGAGATTTATGTTTTTTTTTGTGGAACTCAGTTTGGCGAGGATAAAATATTCGGAAAGGTCGCAAGGCCGACTGCAACGTGGCATTCAGTGTAAATATTTGTTGACGAAATGAGAGTTCGTCCTTCTAATTAAAGAGGTCGCAAGCACCATAGACGGAGATGCAACTCCGCTGGAATTCGCACCTTGCTCATTGCGTATTCCCTTCACCGCATTCGTGGCTTCTCCAGGTCAAATTATTTCTCTTAACAGGCATGGGGATGTGAGCTAGCCATATTTGTTCCTTTATCCATTGTCCCTGATTTCTTTCCTATGATGTTACACGTATGACAGCATTTGTCATTCCACTGCACAGTGTGTGGCGTATATTTTGTATGGAGTATATTTTTAAATTGTAAGTGCAGCTTTGGCGTAGAGGTCGAGCACCCGCTTCGCAGTGCAAAAGGACCGTGGTTCGAATCCCGGTTCCGGGCAACTCTCTGCCAGATTAAAAGAAGTCCGCGTGTTGATCGAATTGCATAAGAAGGCTTGGAATGCGGCCGGATCCCGGCGACTATAGCCGGTAAGGCACTCCCTGACCAGGGGCAGGATTGGCCACCCTTGTGGAGTAACGGCCACAACCTCTCATGATTACGCCAATTAACCTTTGGCCCTCAGTCCCCAGCGAGGAGCTGCGAAGCAACTCACCGGTGGTCAGACCTGTGACGCAGCAGAGGTGCTAAGAATCTGTGGATCCGGACAGCCTGCCATTGGAATCTGACTCTGGCAATGTTTAACGCAAGAACTTTATCTAACGAGGAAAGTCTAGATATACTGTTTGAGGAATTAGCGGACATTAAATGGGACGCTATAGGGCTCAGTGAGGTTAGGAGGACGGGGGAAGCCTTTACAGTGCTGAAAAATGAGCACGTCCTATGTTATCGTGGCCTAGAAAACGACAGAGAATTTGAAGTGGGATTTCTGGTCAACAAGACTATTCCTGGCAAATAGAGGAATACGATAGCATTAATGAGAGGGTAGAAGGTCTTGTAATTAAGCTTAATAAGAGGTACAAGCTTAAGGTGTTACAGGGCTATGCACCTACATCCAGCCATGAAGACCAGCTAGTTGAACGCTTCCATGAAGATGTGGAATCGGCAATGGCTAAAGACACAGTACGCTATTGTGATGAGAGACTTCAATGCTACGGTAGGCAAGAGGCAGGCTGAAGACAAGGCAGTCGCGAACGATGGCGTGGGCTGTAAGAATGGCAGAGGGGACTTATTAGTGGAGTTCGCAGAGCGCTATCATCTGCGCATCATGAATACGTTCTTCCGTAAACGGGGGAATAGGAAGTGGACGTGGAGAAGCCCGAATGACGCGCATAAAGATGAAATATACTTCATAATATGCGAGGACCCTGGCGTAGTGCAGGATGCGGAAATGCTGGGCAGAGTTAGGCACAGTGACAACACGATGGCGAGATCTCGAACTGGGGTAGACTTGAGGAGGCACCGCAATAAGCTAGTACGAAAGACGCCGATCAATAAGGCAACTGTAAGACGGAAAGTCGAAGAAATCAAGATAGCACTGTAGAACAGATATTCAGCTCTAACAGACCAAGGAGACAATTGCGTTCAGGAAGTGAGCGATAGTCTCGAAAGGATTGCCGCGGAGTGTACGATAGAAGTAGGGGGTAAGGTCGGTAGAGATTACTAGAAAACTTTCCCAGGAGACGAAGGACTTGATTAGAAAAAGGCAAGACATGATAGTATCAAATGCGACTGACAGAATAGAACGAAGGGGTGCCACCTTCATAGATTACGAGAAAGCATTTGACTCGGTCGATACCTCAGCAGTCATGCAGGCATTGCGGATCCAGGGCGTAGACGAGTACTACGTAAAACTACCGGAAGACATCTACAACGGCTCCACAGCCACCATAGTCCTCCATAAGGAGAGCAGCAAAATACCTATAAGGAGGGCGTAAGACAAGAGGACACAATCTCTCCAATTATTCACAGCATGTTTCCAAGAAGCATTTAGAACGCTGGATTGGGAACAGGTAGGTGTGTAAGGGTTAATGGGGATACCTCAGTAACCTCCGATTTGCTGAGTAACTCAGGAGATGAATTACAAAGCAGGATCACTGACCTAAACAGGCAAAGTATAACAGTGGGCCTGAAAATTACTATGCAGAAAACTAAAGTAATGTTCAGCAGCCTTTTGTGAGCCCAGCGATATCAGATAGGTGGCGAGGCATTAGAAGTAGTGAATAGGTCTACTTAGGCCAGGTAGTGACTCCTAATCCGAATCATGAGGCTGAGTTAATTAGGAGGATTAGAATGCGGTGGAATGCTTTCGGCAAGCATTTTCAGGTAATGAATGGTAGCTTACCATTGTCTCTGAGGAGCAAAGTGTATAACAGCTGCATCTTACCGGTACTCACCTAAGGGGCAGAAACTTGGAGGATAACTAAGAAGGTTCAGCTTAAATTGAGGACGACGCAGCGATCTATGGAACGGAAAATGGTAGGTGTAGCCATAAGGGACAAGAAGAGAGCGGAGTGAGTTAGGGAACAAACGCGTGTTATGGACATATTAATAGAAATTAAAAAGAAGAAATGGGTGTGGGCGAGCCATGTAATGCAAAGAAAAGACAACAGTTGGTCATTAACGGTAACAAAGTGCATTCCTGGAGAAGGCAAGCGTGGCAGGGGGCGACAGAAAGTAGGTGGGCAGATGACATCAGTAAGTTTGCGGGTATAAAAGGGGCCCAATCAGTACAGGAGAGGGGTAACTGGAAATCCATCGGAGAGGTATTCGCCCTGCAGGGGGCATAGACAGGCAGATGATGATGATGAATGTGAATTCAAATAAGTTGGCCGCGTGAGATAGTCGAACCCGCTTCTTAGTGCTTAGCGAAGCCACAACCTACGTGTTGAGCATTTTTGTCGGGTAGGTTTAACGGGCTGAGCAGCACCGTAATGCGCTAAGCAGCGCCGTAATATTTCCATTATTTTCGTTAGAACTTGCACGTCATAACTCTTTGATAAGAATATAGTACTTAAAACCAAATAAAAGGTTGGTCTAAACATCGATACGATTATGAGGCATACCGTTGTGTAGGGCTCTGGAACCTTCAACCTCCTGGCCCCGCCACCTCAGCGTGCTTGGTAATGGCCAGCAAGTACTATTAACCCACACGGTCTATCACTTCACAGCAATACGCCGCTCAGCAGATTAACCCGATATACATTTCGCGAGATGTAGCAATATTGGTTGGAGTATCACTACTAATTACGCTTATGACATTGTGACGCTACAATTACCATGACGTTTGCTGCGCCTCGCAGATACGTTTAACCTCCAAGAGCCATGGAGCAGACCGCACGCGATGTGACCACCAACAAGCGATTATCAAGAACGCAATGTGGTGGGGATATGCGCAGGTAACCAGGAGAGCCTAATAAACACCAGCGAACAAAGTTCATTTTAGTGCTGTTTTAAGTGAGCTCCATCCTCTCCACCCACCCCTGTTTAGGGCAATGTTGACAGCAAAGTAGCGTCGTGTAGACTACTCCTCGGTGAGCCACGAGTTTAGTGGGGAGTGTTCATCGATGAATGCGAGGGATATATGCACTTAGTGGTTCGCAGTTTAGCCTGACGTGGCCTCCCTCATCTTCGAAGTGCCCACTGCAGGGTAACAATTACATGTTTGCAAACAATCCTCACCGTGCAGTTACTTCAATTTCCTTAAAAGCGTTTCATATGAGCTAGATCATCGATGTCGATCTCCAGAGTGGTGGAAAGCAGATTGCAGACACGGCGTCGAGATTTGCGCTAAATAAGCTTTTTCCTACATCAAGTGCTACCGGTGCTTGTCTATGCTTCTCATGGCCTTTCACACATAAATACCATTGCGTGTGGACAAAAAAGTCGGAAAACTGAGACATATGATGGTAAGACGAAAAACTCCTTGTAAGCCCATACTTACTCTGGGGTCGCTAGAACAAAAGAAAAGTCAAATATTTTATTCTCTTCACCATGGCTAGGTATAAAAATTCCACGAGTGATACCTATAGACAGCAACTCGAAGTACATCGGTTACACTTACAGGAAATTGTGCTCTGCGGCCCCTGCGTTGCTGAAAGAAGTAAAAGCCAAGTCTGTATCGGCACATGGTAAACACATGACAGGCGTAACTCATGCCCAGTTTCTAGTAGGGTGATCAGTGGTACAAACTACTTGGTTACTTCCGAGATGGTTTTAGGTCTCATATATGTGTTCTAGCGGTAGATTCAGCGCAGTGTTTCCACACTGCGCTGAGTCTATCAGAGCGCTCAATGTTGGCCCTTCATTATTAGTTGCTTCTTTCCACCGCTCCTACATACGTGGGGGCCAGTGTTGTACACGTTCCTTCAAAACAGGAACGAAAAGTCGTTCCTCGTTCCTTTACAGTTTTGTAACGAGTTCCCGTTACAAGTTCCATGAATAGAAAAGGAACGCGTTCCAGTTACATTTATAAACTTGGAACGTGTCGTTACCTTAACGTTACATTTGATTTCCGAAATTGAAAATTATTCCCAAGGAAAAATAAAATGAAGACATTAAATCTCGCATCGACCTATGTACGTTTCACGAATTTCAACGTCACCGGCGGCATGCATATTATCTCGAAATAAAGAAATAGAGAAACGCTCCCAGACAAATGTTTTCAAGGAGCACCGAAGATACTACGGACAACACCACTGCAACTTTCGTGCTAGTGTGTTACAAGTGCGAGACATATGGCTTTTTCCCCTTCAGTTCCAATTCGCTTCCATTGCGCTTTGGAAGTGAGATGCACCGTTGTTACTTGCATGCGCCAATGCATGTAACAACGGTGCATCTGACACTAAAAGCTAGTAATAGACCTTTTGATTTAGCATAGTATATAGAGGCATTGCGCGCAAATACTGGAACAAGATTCCCCGATGTCGTCAGCATTCCCGATCCTAAACAATTCTGCTGAAAATTTTGGAAGGTCTTGTGCTATTAGGTAACGTTATTGGCAGTTCTGGATATATTGATTTTACGTAGTTGTCCTCACTTGAATGTACCTGTGATATATTGTACTTTTTTTTAATTATTGCTGCTTTGAATGTACGTCGATGTGAGGAATTATTATATTGCTATCTTTTAACTTTACCGCCGAAATAAACAACGCGGGACTGTTCTCTTCGTTGCATTGGGAATAAACATTATTTGCCTGTTCAATTCGTAGGCCAACCGACATTAACGGAAGGGTGAAATGCTGTTGTGGTACAGGAAATAAATAAGAAATTAAATAGCCTCATATGCATAATTTGACAGGATGCCAACCGAAAATGACCCACACCACACAAGCATAATTGACAGGACATTGGTATACAGCAAATGAGGCTGAACAGTAAAGTGGACGGAGTGTGGGTGCGTTAAAGTCTTTGGTTTCGGTCGCGTATATAGTAATGAAAGCAATAAAACTATAGTTTTATTAGTAAGAAACTGGGCGTCACCGACCATAATTAACCAGGTCTTGGTTAGAGTGATGTTAATTTCGCTCAGCATTACAAACCCGCACGCACGCACGTAAGCATGTTCAGCACGCGTTTGCGTTAGCGCGCGCGTATATCCTTTCAAGATGCCTTTCGTTTCTGCTTTTACCGAAGGCATAGGGCTGTTGACACTAAATTAAGGCGCGGCCCGTTCAGTTCGACTAAAATACCGTGAAGAGATTGACGCACAGAGTGTGTTACAAGTATGGACAACCATGGCCGTAACCGCGTTCTCGTAACCAATGCGGGGAGAGGCGATATAGTAAAGCACGTGTTGACAATTTTAGTTCGGAGGGAGCCCTGTAGGCGGGATCATATGGGACGAAAGGAACTTCACTGTTGCATGCAGTTCCTCCCGCGTTGCCGTGCATCCACACAGGGCTGGTTGACTGCCGGAAGCTACTTGTCCCGCGGCCATAGTAAGCGGCCACCGCAAACGAGTAGCTAGATACCCTGACGTCATGCGGCCGCTGTGAAGGGTAAGCGTCACGCTCGCCGAATCATCGAAACTGCAACAGAATGACGTTTTCCTTTGTAATTTTCTATGAGAGAGCGATAGTGGCGGCAGGAAAACGTGGACTTCGTGGAGGGCTTGTGCCCAGCCTATCCGCCTTGCATGATATACGCTGCGCACGTGCGATCGTCGTGGAGTGGAACGTGCATGGAAGGAACGCCGTTCCCCTTGCCGTTCCTCCGTAAATGTAACGCGTTCCCGTTACAGTTCCACCAATCCTAAATGGAACGATGGCGTTCCTTCGTTCCTCGAAAAAGGAACTCGTTCCAGGAACGTCGTTCCGTACAACACTGGTGGGGGCACCACCCAGAGTGAAGTGAAAGGCAGGGCGTTGTAATATATAGTCAAATTGCTGCCTATAAGTGGATTTGCTATAAGTCGTCATGAGACAGACGAAAATTATAAAGAGCTGCTCTGTAGATATAACGCCCTGTTTGCTCAGCACCCCTCACACATATCACTGCTATACTGCTTGGCACCTCGCGTCGTATTCCGGTGCGATGTGGGTTTGAGTCGCAGTGCTGCAGGGTACTTTTACCGGCGTAGTTTAAGGTTTTCTGTCCGCCGTATTTTCCAGGCACAAAACTCTCATCATAACAAAAGTGCACGTGCATTTCTATTAAATGCCCGGCAGTTCCGCACGCTCTTCTTTCTTCACTGCGCTCACGCTCTCACTCCATTACACATAAAAAGGGAGACGCTTCGTAGTACAGCTAGACCTGTATTACGAAACGTTGTGTAGTATAGCGAGGACGAAGAAAAGGAGGGTGTGGAAGAGGTTTAGCCTAGGCACGTACAGTATAGAGTAGGCAGGGGTGGAAAAGTTAGGTCAGGGAGAGACAAATGAGATGAGGGTATAAGGGAAAGGCATATAGGAGAGGAAAAAAACAGAATAGTCTAGCACAGCATGGCGTAGCAAGAAGTGTGAAAGGACGTACGAATGAGGAGAAGAGTAGCGCAACCACCTATGTCGTATCATCAGTATTTGCACGACTAGTGCCTATCTGCCCGACTTTTCTTTCTTTTGTCATTTGGCCACGTGCCAATTCGCAAATCATTTCTGTCGCAGATATGTCCCTGGTGAAGTTTTAGTGGACGTCGGCAAACAATGCGCTCGTATAAAGTGGGGCCACAGACACCGGGTAATACAACATAAAAGTTTTTCTTTGCTGAAAGTGTATGCGTGAGTATGCCGCGACTGTTCAGACTTCCAGCAAAATCAGAGAGGCTGCACCTCATCGCAAACACCAAAGATGCAGCGAAGGCTTGGCATACTGTTTGTGGAAGGGGGAGACCTCCCGCTAACAGTAGGAACGCGGCTAGGCCCACGATACCGTTTCAAAATTTGCACTATTTCATTCATAGATGCATGTATTCATTCTGCCGGGTAAGCTTGTCAGGAATCAAATTAACGCTGTCCTCGTCATCTTGATTGCACGCGAACTTCTTGAGCATGCTTCCGTCTCCGCAGCACTAAAGTATGCTTATCACATACAAAGGAATTGTGCCAGTGACCCGAGAGGTGGTTTGGTCGTGGCTTCTATCGTAAAGAAAGTGGATGGTCCTTCAAAGCAAGTGGAATATGGGATACAAACTATGTAAGGATTTTATGTTGCATCAAGAACACGCATGCTCCACGATACTTTCAAAATACGGCATACCGGGCAAACGGTCTAGGTGGAGTACCCGAGCAGCATATTTGATTTTTTGATGGACATTGGTAGAATTAGTGCGATATGTTCACATAGCTGCAATGAAAAAATTTAAGGAACTTTATGTATGCTATGAGGTTTCACGCGAACCATGTTTTACAGCTTTCACTGGGAGTCTTGGAGCAACTGTTGCCGTCCTGACGATGGCAAATTTACTTCTAGAAGCGTTGGCTCTTACTACATTCAATCTTCTTCATCGTCGTCAAGGATGTCTGTGCCAATTCAAGCCACCATCTTCCGCGAGCTTATGTTCTAGCTATGCACAATGAAATCCAATGGGGTGCCGTTCTTGGATGTCTGCAGAGTTAAAATTCAAGAACCATTGACATATAACACAAGTTCGTAATGTTGAATAAAAGTCGCGGAGACCTCTCGTGGGTGCTTTCGCACTCAGCATCTCTTAACACTTGCACACGTCCAGATGGCGGCCCTTCATGGGCAGGCTGCGAATGAGCTCTATGCTTTGCAAGATACACGCATTGATGCACACACTCCATACATCAATACACAACCGACCACGTCAACAAACACGAACACAGTCCAGTATGCCCACTGCTTGCACAACCGCCTCAGCAAGAAGCGCACCAACAAGCTTCTAAAGGCGCCCATTCCGACCCTTCCATTTAGCAGTAAACGCTTCGTTTTTCAAGTAAGTACATTTATACATACGACTATGCATTTCAGATTTATGGCTATAGCAGACGGCCACGGCAATCTAAAGGCGCGTTTTAGCGCGTGCTATATTTAAAAAGAATGTTCGATTAAAGATTTTTTGACGCTCAGTGTACCGGATTCTTTGGTGAGAAACACGGCTGCTGGTAAAATTGAAGTGTGTCACATTAGTTCCTGCAGTTGAACTGCCCACGCTGTGTGTCTTTACTTCCTTCCGTCTCCGTTAAGTTCCGCTGTTTTTTAGAGTGCAATACGCACAGAATTTGGGGATACGCTCACATATGTGGGTGCTGGCCACCTCGAAAATCAATTTACCGGATTCGAGCCCATGGCCACGAGGGTACGATGGCGAATAAACAAAAATTATCGCTAGGTTTCAATTGAAATCTTCTAGATTCGGATCAAGAATAACTTATGTAACATGTACTTGTACAGATTCAACGGATGTTGAAAATCCCAAAGACACAACTTCAGTGACATAGAACACTGCAATTATCCCGATGTAAATTCGACACCAAGTTTGATAAGGAATGAGAGTCCAAAGCAGAACCGCCGGCGATAAGATTTCAACCCGTACCGAGCCACCGCGGCCCTAACTAAGCAATACGTACGGAAATTACATGGTGCGTGTAGAGCAGCCTCATGTTGATGGTTGCTCATTTGTATCTGCTCCTTCATTGAGCTTTAGTTGACTGATATCTAGGATTTTACATTCTACAGTGAGAACGAAATTATAAGAAACTCCGTGGTAGAAGAGTGCTGAAATTGCAACCCCGTGGGACTTTTTAAGTTCCACTAGCATCGCTCAATACACGAGCGTCGACGTTTCCGCTCATATGAAATGCAGTCCCGCCACGGTGGCCCAGTATCTATGGTGCTCCACTGCTGACGCGAAAGCTGTGCGGTGGAATGCCGCTGCAGTTTTGATGGAGGCAATATGTTGAGGCCCGTCTTCTGTGCAATTCCAGTGCACATTGAAATACCCCAGGCGGTCGAAATTCTCGCAGTGCTCCAATACGGCGTCTCTAATGATCAAATCGTTCTTTTGGGACGTGAAACCGCCCACAGTAGTTAATTCAGCTGCCACAGCCCGCATTCGGTGCCCCGAAGTTCGGTTCATCAACCGAGCGCCATAGAACTAGACCACCGTGGCGAGGCGCATCCTCCAACATGCCATGTTTGTCGGCCGCTACGAGAGGCAAGAGAGCTAACACATCTGCAAGTGCATCAGCGTGCATGAGTCAGTAGGAATTAACCGGATACTTGCACTGTAGAAAGGTTTACAAACAGGTTCACATATCCGCTCAAATAAATACGTTGAGTTCAAAGAAAGCATAGCAGTAAATTAACATATTCTCAGTAGGATATTCGATAGGCAAATTTCAATGAAAAACTTTCGTACTCGCTGACGGAGAGCAATGAGCTTTGAAATACAGTTCAAAGTTGTAGGATGAAAGATCCAACCAATCTCCGACCATTTCTCATCAGTAACTCAGTGGGACCCTTGTTATTCATTTTTTTTTCGGACCGCATATTTCCAGTGATGAGAAATACAGCTATTTTTATTTCAACACATGTTTTAATGCAGAAGCGATCATCGCAGCTGAGGCAAAGTATGATATGGGAGTTCACGGTTGTGAGGAGTTCTTTTTTGTGCTGGACGTCCATAATAAACTGTGACAAATGTTGGTCCCGAGTGCGTCTTAATATAACCATCCTGCTTGTAGATTGGCCAGGATGCACATGACCACTAAACTGCTCAAACAAAGCACACCCAAGGTTGCACGCGTTCTCTCGGTGCCCCAATATGTGGGACAGATTCGTCCACGACAAACAAATATTTAAAAATGCGTTACTTCGCATCTTAGAATATGCTTGGAGAAAGAGAACAGCCTCAGCCTTGTTGACGAGCAAAGTGGTTAAATCGATGTTGAAAAGACAAAAAAAAAAACGTGCGCAAGCTGTATCTTTAGATACATCTAGCAAAAATTAAGTCAGGTATATTTTTATGCACTCATACATGACTGCACATTCACGGCGCATGTGCTACAGTACGTTTCCAACACTATGGAATGTGTAGCAAAGGGAAGCCGAGTTGTAGCCCGTAGGATAAGAACCCTCGTGTCCCAAGTACAGTGCCGAATCGCACGCGATTGTCGTTTATAAGCATCGCACCATAGGAAATGTAGGACAGAATGACAACGCGAGATGAGGAAGCTCCTTCTCGAGGAAACACTATACATGAGTGCGCCCGCATTTCATGCAAACGTGTCCTCATCTACGAAACGAGTCACGCCACCTTGGTTACAGCAAGAACATGGATGCGCCTAGTTACAGTAAGCAGCAAAGAATCTATTGTCACGTGGTCGCCGCAATGAAGGACGCAGGAGAGTTCAAAGTGTCGACAGTCAAGCCGTTAATTGGTGCGAAATTATGCTCAGCAAATTCCCGCCACGGTGTTCTAGGGGCTATGGCAGTCGTCTGCTGATCCGAGGGTCGCGGGATCGAATCCCGGCTGCGGCGGCTACATTTCGATGGAAGCGAAATGTTGAGGCCCGTGTAGTGTGGGATGTCAGTGCACGTTAAAGAACCCCAAGTGGTCGAAATTTCCGGGGCTCTCCACTACGGCGTCTCTCATAATCAGAGCTAGTTTTGGGACGTTAAACCCCACATATAAAAAATGCCCAGCAAGGAAAAGCAGATCCCACAGCGAAATGAATGCGGAGTGAACAGCTGTTGATCCACTATAAGAACTTAATAGCGGGGAAATAGGTTGACCTTTATAGATTAGTCACTGTACGTTGTGGTATTATCAGTGATCTTCTTGAAAGAACTCGAAAGTGCGGGTGTGGCATGAGAGGTTTGTAGAACAATCGACACCATTCCCGAAGCAGTATGCAAGATAACCAAGGCGCGCTCTTCGCGTCACGTGAAGGCGATGAAAGTGCTTCCCGTGAACCAACCAGAACACTTGCCCATGTCACAAAAAAAAAAAAACCTGAAGGGAACCATAATATCTATTTTACTTACAAACGCCGGATTCAAACCCAGTTGAGTAACCTTGGTAGCCGCTCTGATCAACGCCATCGTTGTATGCGGGTTGGCCAGCCGCTGCATATGGGTCGTATCCCGACTGGTAGACTGTAAGAGCACAACATAAACTTAGTCTTGCCGTTAACTCTCTAGTTAGGCTGCTTGGATGCTACAAATGTGCGCTAACGGTTTAGGTGACAATTTCAGCTATTTTCAGTTATTTTTGATGCAGTTAAACACGATTTGTGATGCGTTTATGCGAAACGCACAATATGTAAACGTGCTGCGAAAAGGAAGTCTTATCATCAGTTTGGTGTGATGCACACTTCTAGCGGTCCCAAACGATTTCCCTTTGCTTTAAACTGCGCTGAATTAAACAATGAAATTGAAGCTAGTATCACATTGATCGCATTGCGACATGTGAAGAGTAGAAAGAAAGCAGGTTTTTATTATTTTTAGAGATCAAAGCATGAAAAATAACGCGACATGTAGGGAGGCTTTCGATGCACCGCTCGACGCTTCAAATGCATGCTGCTGTGGATCATTCTAATCTTCACTAAGTCAGAATACCTTTAGTTTTTTAGAAATGAAGACCTAAGGCGTACGTATAAAGTTGACAGTTTGTGCCACCCAGCAAAAATAAAAACGGTATGATTTAACTGACTGTCACTAACTGCTCCTTTATGGGCGTTAGCAACCATCCCCCGTCCTTTGTTCTTAAAAGGCTTGATCTTCAGTGAAATTTCGGCATCAGGGGCAGCAACAAATGGTTCGTTATTCTGATAGATTGTTATAGTGGAAACGGCGAGATTCACCAGAAGTACTTAATTTAAATTGAAATCCAAACTAAAAGACAAGCTCAGGGGAACACGGAGGCTTAAATCTATGAACAGATCGCTAAAAGAATGTAGAACAGGCAATGTCGCAGGAGCCGACGCCTCGCCAAGTGGACTTGTCTTCGTCAGGACGGCGACCACACGCCCTTCTAAGGAAGACAAATCCGCTTGTTGGAACATTGGCTCCTGCGACATTCCATGTTATACACCGTTTTTAGCGATCTGTTCAATCATTGACAATGACTTCCTTTGCAACGGTAGCTCAATGAACTCGTCCACCCGACAAAAAAAAAACACAATATGCGCAAGTGAACATCAGACAGTACACATTTATTTACATGCAGCACAAGTTTTTCAGCTCAAACGAGTGTAACTCATCCATATTATTGTGAAGCAATACGGTGGCGATCGGCGCTTCTTCTCAATATTCTGCGAACTTTCCCCATGATATGCATCATATCTAAGGTTGTTCCATTCTCGTCGCAGTGTTCTGGTACAGCCGCAGCACTCTCATTAATTATCTGTGACGCAACCACTCATTCCACCGTTGTCTCTGCCTTCCTTACCGCGAATGCTTTGCACGAAGTCCCTGTATGAAACTTCAGCAGTTATGCAGGGACTTTAGTTGCTACGGTCCCTTGGTTCCCTAAATGGCACAGTTGTGCCATCGCGTGCGAGACGGTTAAACTGCACTCCCTCTCCGTTCGTTTTCTTTCTATGCTACCATCTCTGCGCGCGTCGTCGCTTTATCAGCAACAAGGAACTAGTCATTCTTCAGCTTTTTATTACCTTTCGCACCATGTTGCGCTTTCGCCTTTTCATGTGCTAAACTATTGCTCCGTTTACCGCGATGAATTCAAGACAATATACGAGTTGTGGCTCTTCCGTGTATGAGTGAATTCTACTGAGGCGTTGTTAACATGACGCTCAAGTCAATACTACGATCGTTATTCTGGAAAGTTTGGTGTCATGAAGCACTCAGTAATGAAATAATTTTACACTGGAACTATCAACAGTCAGCGCGGAAATTCTAGGGAATTCTTTAATGTGAAAAGTTCGTTAATAGTTATTTTTTGTTCTACCGAGATTTCACTGAATACTGAATCACCGTCAGAAACACACCGCTAAAATATCCTCTCAGGAAGATTTCGTGGAATCGGGAACGTTCCGGCAAAAAAGTCTCTCCTGAATGATCACCATATTTTAATCTCAACTCGACGGAGCAATGCTCGTGTGGGCGACGCCGTAAGGACGTCATGTACAGAGTGTTAAGGCTTCAAATGCCACATATTTATCCTGGTACGAATGTTTGCGGGGCTGCCTGCCGCAATGTCTCATAGGAGGTGCTACTGCACTACCTCGTTATTGGAATGAAAAGTACGGTGAAAATACGCTACATAAATATTTCATTACCCCAGGGAAGGACGTAAGCAGACCAATTTGCCAGCTGCGTATATGAGCTGATGAATAATTAAATTAGACATTGTTTGAATACATATTATATTTGCTGCATCTACACCTTACAGGAGATGTGTTTGATGAACCCACCCAGAATTCGTTCAACTAAAACGCAATAGAGTCCATTGAAAACGGAGGCGTCTTCATTGCCTTTTTATTTTCCTTACGACGGTATGAGTCTGTTGGATTTTAAAGTCTAGGTCTTCGTCGTCAAATGCACGCCTATAACAACACCACCACCTTATAGGAAGCTCATCTCATAGAAGCTTCCTCGTCGTAAATAATTATCTCGTGCTGCCGCCCTGTTTGCCGAAGGAACATACCACGCAAGCCCTGCGCCATAGCACAGCTGTGTAATTAGGAAAATTCATTTTCCAAATTTTTGAACTATGGCTTAACTATCACCTACACGCATGATAGCTCGGGCTGCAATTTCAATGTTCGAGAAACCAACTGTGTTAGAGAGAGGTGATGGCCAGATGACGATATCGCGTTCACTTTTAGAGGCGACGCTTAAGTGTACTGTACTCGTACTTTAAATGACCCTGTCATTTTATCGGTCTGGAATTTGCTGACAAAGGCGTTTAGTACTACTGCTAGTAGTCTGTGTATTGACAGGCACTGTAAGGTGATTACGGCCCCGCCACGGTGGTCTAGTGGTTATGGCACTCGTCTGCAGATCCGAAGGTCGCGGGATCGAATCCCGGCCGCGGCGGCTGCATTTCGATGGAGGCGAAATGTTGAGGCCCGTGTGCTGTGCGATGTCAGTGCAAGTTAAAGAACCCCAGGTGGTCGAAATTTCCGGAGACCTCCACTACGGCGTCTCTCATAATCAGAGCTGGTTTTGGGACGTTAAACCCCACAAATCAATCAATCAAGGTGATTACGATATGGTGATGGTTGAAGGATCGCTGTTGATTGCAACGTGGTACGTTCTCTCGCGACTGCTTCATTTTCTGGTGACTGGCGAGATTGGTCGCCATTGTTCACTTCAAGCTACTTGGTCTCGTAAAGAGAAGAAAAGCTCAGCGGTAGATGGAGGCCTCGTTGCCCTTGAGAAGGGAAGTGAACTTCTCGAAACTCTAGAGATGGAGAGAGATCTCTAGAGATCTTCAATTCAAAAGAAGAAAAAGCACGGGACAGTATTGTCATACTGTATCCCAATAGGACGACGTGTGCTGGAACTCGTGATGAATGCGGCAAATTCCTTGAATTCTAATATAACTTCCCATCTTGCACTTATATGTTTAAATAACTTGACGAACAGATGTCGCCTAATTATCTCAGAAACTTACAGCGCACAGAAAAATTTCCTAAGTAGGCTGCATAACGGTGACTGCGGAAGCCAAACCGCAAGGCTAATGCCGAATGCGCGGATACGCTCCTTTAACACAAGTTGTTTTACACATCAGAATATATTTGGTACCTCTCATATTGACATTTTATTCAGACGCCGAGTTATTTACCCATTATCTAAGCTTAGCGTAGGTGCAACTCTGCATTCACTGTTCTCGAATACAGAACTACCTTTTGCACTTCGTCGCACAGGGAGAGTCTTCCGCGAAGTGATACGCAAGCCTGTGCTTATGTCGTCTCATGATGCTTTCACTACTACTCCTGGACACGGTTTCGCGTACTGTAGCTAGGCATGCTGATGCTGCCTTCGTTGCCAATATACCTTACCATGGTGTGTGGCTGGTTGGCCACGCAGTTGTAATCAGCTTAATGCGGGGCCATTTTCAAATACATTATACAAATATGTCTGCTACTAGGCTTGCTTTTTTGATAGTGCCAACTGCTTCGATATCGAATTCTCCTGGTGCCTCTGCGGACACATTGACTTTGGCCTGAACTGGTTGAGAGAGCAATCTTCGCTTATCGATTGCTGCCGATATACGAGTAAAGGCCCGGGGATTTTTGCTTGACCTCACATCTAACGTCCCCGAGCCTGGTCCCTGTTCCCGAAAAGAAAATTAATAATAATAATAATAATAATAATAATAATAATATAATAATAATGACTGCGGTGAAGGTAAGGATAGGACACTTTATCAGACCAAGCTGGAAGCTTGGCTAGGTGTCCATCGGGTTATCGGAAATGGAGGGCAATTTGGAAGGGGAAAGAACGCCGTAGTTAAGGGACCTGTCTACGCCATAATTCCTTAGGCTTCGAGCCTTTCCACCCCCTACTTCTTTGGTGAAAATGTCGCTTAATACGATCCTTAGCACTTCGTATCAATAATTTCAGGTAACGAATCTAGACGGCGAGCACTACGGCTCTTCGAGCGCTAATAAGACGAATAAAGAGCGCACGGCTGCCGACATGAAAATTCTAAGGTAGCGCCCTTAGAGGAAGCCCCCTTAGAGAAAAGCTGCTTCAGTACTTTATTTATTTTATTTATTTCAGGGGTTCCTGCAACGCCGTAGTGGCATTACTGCAGGGGGGTATACATAAAAATTCCAATATGGTTACTAACATTTCTGCAATAATACACCTTAACATTCTGGAAAATTATAACAATATATAATAATTACAGCACTCAATCAAACATATTTGCGTACAATATCGCACGTGGCAAACAGGTACAAAAAGTGAATAGGCATGTCACTATGTCACAACGATGAAAAAATTGGCAGATCCCACGTGC
Organism: Hyalomma asiaticum; assembly: GCA_013339685.2. Taxonomy (NCBI): domain Eukaryota; kingdom Metazoa; phylum Arthropoda; class Arachnida; order Ixodida; family Ixodidae; genus Hyalomma; species Hyalomma asiaticum. Next base: position 79,214,140 of record CM023488.1, on the reverse strand, counting down.
AGTGGGAATCAAGGAAATGCGAAGCACACATCAGGAACGCATTGTTGTCTCGCTATACCGAGTTTGGTGCATATGAAGTTAACGAAACGGCCGCAAGAAAACCAAGACTGTGCCATAGCAGTTTTGGTATACATCCCTTTAAGGAAACGAGTGGCATGTAAACCATGCCGCTCATACACGCATGTCACGATTTTCATGTTATGACCTGTCATTTATGATCGTCATGCAGTCATGTTGTGCCAAACCAATTTTCGTATAGGCTCCGTGCAGTCGAGTTTTCCATGTGCGACATCAGCGCCAGAATGCACTGCCTGGCGGAGAGAAGAAGCAAAATTGGGCAGACTGTGACAGGGAAATACGCGAACGCGATGCGCGTCTCCAACTATATAGCAGCAGCGACCGCCCGTCCCACCTTCTTTCGTTTTATTTCCCTTGAGACGCGCGCTCCTGCGGCAAACTGTTCCAAAGGGCGACGCCGCGAGCGTTCGTGTGGTTCGCAGCACACCCGCAAAGCAGCGAAGAAACGTACGCGTCGCTGTCGCCTCCGTTTCCACTGTGCGCGAGTGAGCCGTCCGACGAGAGCTACGTAGCGCCCTCTGGTCAGTAGACGGAGCCCATACATCCCATTAACGAAACGGCAGTATAGCGCCAGGACCATGGCATGTAAATCATGCCGGTCATGACACGCGTGTCATGATTCTAATGATACGACCTGTCATTTACGTTCGTCATCCTGTCGTGTTGTGCTATAGCAATATTGGTATACATCCCATTAACGAAACGCCTGGCATGTAAATCATGCCGCCCATGACATGCATGTTATGCTTTTCATGTTATGACCTGTCATTTATGTTCGTCATGCAGTCATATTGTTGCATACCAATTTTCCTACACATCCCACTAACGAAACGGCCAAGAGAGCGCCAAGACCGTGGCATGTAAATCATGTCGCTCATGACATTGATATCATGATTTTCATGTTATGACCTGTCATTTACGTTAATGATGCAGTCATCTTGTGGCATGCCAATTTTCGTGTACATCCCGGTAACGAAACGCGTGGCATGTAAATCATGTCGCCCATGACATGCATATGATGATTTTCATGTTGTGACCTGTCAGTCATGTTCGCCATGCAGTCATGTCGTGGCATACCAATTTTCGTATACATCCCATTAACGAAACGGCCAGGAGAGCACCAAGACCGTCGCATGTAAATCATGTCATTCATGACATGGATGTCATGATTTTCATGTTATGACCTGTCATTTATGTTCGCCATGCAGTCATATTGTCGCATACCAATTTTTGTATAAGTCCCATTAACGAGACGACCAGGAGAGCACCAAGACTGTGACATGTAAATCATGCCACTTATGACATGCATGCCATGATTTTCATGTTATGACCTGCCATTTATGTTCGCCAGGCAGTCATGGTGTGCCATACCAATTTTCGCATACATCCCATTAGCGAAACGGCCAGGAGAGCCCTAAGACCGTGGCATGTAAATCATACCGCTCATGACATGCATATCATGATTTTCATGCTATGACCTGTCATTTATGTTCGTCATGTAGCCATGATATGGCATACCAATTTTCGTAAACATCCGATTAGCGAAACGGTCAGGAGAGCACAAAATCGTAGGCGGCTAGATAGATAGATAGATAGATAGATAGATACGCTCAAACTCGCCGAAGTTCGCTAAGAAATGCTTCGCACTTAAAAAAAGCGCTGTTGTCACTCAGGTTTACGATATCTTCGGGAAGTTCATTCCAGTCTCCAATTGTTTTTAAAAAGAAGGAGCTGGCGAAAGTTGTGGTTTTGAATGGGTACTCTCGTATTTTATGTGTGCTGGCATCTTGTGGAACGATATGTTGGTGCTACTAGGTATTCCGACTTATCAATTCCTGTTAGGTTATAGTATATACTTTGCAGAAGTTTTAATCGAAGTTTCCGTCTTCTAGATTGCAGAGTTTCCCAGCCTAATGTAGCCTTTATTTCTGATATACTAGCAAATTGGTCGTAATTCTTGCTGACGAAACGGGCTCCCTGGTTTTGAACTTTTTCTATTGTTTCTGCAAGATACTTTTGAGCCGGGTCCCAGATAACACAAGCATATTCATGTATAGACCTTACATGCAGAAAGTAGAGAGTTTCCTTTACCTCTTTTGTTGCACAAAGAAAGTTTCTGCGAATAAATACAACATTCTACTAGCCTTTAAGATCATTTGGTCTATGTGTCTGCTCCAATGGAATGATTCTGTTAAATAAATTCCTGAACATTTACACTCAGGTACTTTTTTAATTGCCTCGTCATCAATACTGTATGTGTGCTGGATTTCTGAAATGTTTTTTGCAAACCTGACGTGGTTGCACTTCGAGATATTTAAGCACATATTCCACGTGGAGCACCAACGTGTTACTGTGTTTAAGTCATCCCGTAATAATTCAGTGTCTGCGATTGAAGTAATGTGACGGTAGATGACGCAATCATCTGCGAATAATTTTATGCAAGATTTTATGTTATCTGCTATATCATTTATATAAACCAAGAATAACAGCGGACCTAGAACGCTACCTTGTGGCAAGCCTGAAGTCACGTTTACATATGAAGACATTTTAGAATTTAAAACAACACACTGTTTACGATCACTTAAGTAATTCCGGAGCCAGGTTTGCAGCTTGGCATTAATATTCAATGAAGCAAGTTTAACATCTAGCAGATTATGTGGGACCGTATCAAATGCTTTGCGAAAATCGAGAAACAATGCATCAACAACGTTGTTACGGTCAAGCGCAATCAATATTTCGTGCTGAAATTCAGTTAATGTGGTATTCATGTGCTTTAGATTAATAATAACTGATGGAACCGCAAAGCTACGTGCCTTATTACGCAACCGCAGCTGTGATCGAATGCGGAACGTTATTGTCAAATGCGCAGCGCTACAAGCCCTCACCTGTACCATCTTCAAGTCATCCCCACATAGTGACATAGTGTCTAAATCATAAAAGCACCGGTTCAGCAGCGCAAGTAGCCTAGCAAAAGTAGAATTATTCGCCGAACGTCAGCATTGTACTTACGCGATGGGTCGACGTAGGATTGAGCTGTAATGATAAAATTGAGCATGTTGTGGGGTCACAGTGAATAGCAAGCGATATAAACAAGCTACCTATTCCGAAGCTAAGTGAACATGTGCTGTCAAATACTGACGAGCATCGTTGGTTAACCAAGTCATTGTGATGAAGAGGAAAGCCTTAAAAAGGAAACTGAAAAAAACTCCATGCCATCGAGGAAGATGCCGCATATGTCGACCCTCAAATTTCTTTTTTCTTTGACTAAAAAAATCCATAGGAATGAGCTGGCACGTATTTGTAGCATGAGACTGCTGGTGCAGCTTAAGAGAAAGGTAAAACTGACTGTTCCGCACACCGCCCGTCCAACTGCGAGAGCTTACATTTCAGAGCACCAATGCCTTTAATAGGTAACATCACACCTAGCTGGATGCACACCAACTAAGATGGGAACTGTACCGGACGCTGCATAAATCAAGGAAGTCGCACTCACCCATAACTGTAGGAGTAGCGGTACGTCCTCCGTTTAATGAAGAAGGGAAGGGAGACCCTGGTGCGAGTCCGGCGATCGAGCAATGCGCTGGACTGTGGGGCACGGGCCGAAATTATTCTGCTTCTTTTCGATGTGGATAAGCATGGGTAACACCCACTAAGGAAGGTGCGCCGAGGTTTTCTGTGGGACGGGAATGTGCCATAAAACATATAGATGATGATAATCAACTTTCCCCATACCTAGACGAAGCAATTTGGCTGTTTAGGCTGAGATCCCTTCTAAGGCTTAGGCCATGCGCCCTTGAGTATACTTAGATACTTTTCAGGTAATTGTTTTCCTTCCTCCTGATATATTCCTTCTCGCTTTCGTTCTTGGCTGCTCTTTTGGCTTCTTAACCCTTGCCCCTTTCTTCCTCTTTATTCTCTTGCTTTCTTTCTCTCCGTGATTCCTTTTGTCCTGCTTTCATTTTTTTCTTTCTTTTCTGTTAACTTTCTTTCTTTGGTAGAAAATCCGCCATGTGTAGGTTCAGGTCTTCCTCGTTTGCCCAGCGCGCACGTGCTACGAGAGCGCCCTGGTGCCGCGTCTACACTGCCGCGCATTGAAAAACCGCGCTTTGAAGCCCTCGCATGATGCACTGATAGTGGCTGCATCCGTGAGGGCGCCTCTCACGCCTCCCGGTTGTCAGTGGTTCGAATGCATAGCCCAGCGAGCAAATTGAGTTCGTCCTCCTCGACCACCAAGAAGTCGGCTACCATAAAGAAACTTCGCTTTAACAAGAGAGAGTAGGAAAACGTGGCATAAAGTGGCAGAGCTTGTCACCTCTGCCACTTTATGTAAAGCACCTGCTCAACACCTGCAATGTCGGCTGTCACTGGTTTTCCTGACGACAAGTAACATCCACGACGCGCTTTGCTTGCTCACGTAGATTTTCAGACTTGAGCCAACCATTAAAGGCTCCCTGAAACGTTCCTTTTTTGTCATTGCGTCACTGATTATGCAACACAATTGAGAAATCATTCACGCCATTAATAAAGCGAAGCACCATGTCCTAAGGCAGCTATGAGCTTATTGCTGTGGCCTTCCTCCTTACCACTGCTATTCCTCCTCAGCTCGATCAGTTGCAGAGTGTGCGCAAGCGAGGACTGCGCCTCCCTCGTCAGCCTCCCTGCGGAGCCCTCCGCAGCGACATAGCGCCTCGATATCTCGACATAGCGCCTCGAAAACGCATTTCGACGAGCCGCTGAGGTCTTTTGCGATGCCTGTGTTCAAAGCCCTATTGCAAATTACGCACTTTACGCAGAGCGCTGAAATCTGCCCTCTAATGATCCCATTGACTCGCTTTGCCGGATCATCATGTTTTCAGAAAATCGTCAAAACCGTTTCAGGGTTCCTTTGACATCAGCGACGGCGCTCCTCCGTTCATTCGCTTATTCCTTACGATGCATAAGTGACAAGAACTTCCATGTCTAAAGTGCCTATCAAGAGCTACATATTGCTATATCGGAAAGTGGTTACTTAGCAAAGCCACGGGATCCAAATTTTTCTGTCCTGTCACCGAAACTGACCTCTCACGTACACTGTTAACAGTAAAGCAGCGGAAGAAGCAGCCGAAGAACGTGATGTCCAGCCCCGCTTACTTTAACTGCTCATTTATACATGCTATGGCAGATGTATAGGACATGGCCGATTTAAGCACAACCTATCTTTTTCTGAGTCGAATGTAATGTAGCTGGAACGAATCCTGAGGAACGTATAATCGTTGCACGCATAAAGGAAATACCGGGCAGTCTTGAAATACCGGTGTCCAGTCTGAAGAAACAGCGCAGCCAGGCGACTTCAGCAAAGGCGCGTGTGTAATCTTGAGGGCAGTGTCAAGTACATTAGCTCTGTAAAATAGCCATTTTGATTCGTAGTGCCTGGAAAAACATACCTGTTTGCGCATGCCAGGTTCTTTCAACGTACAGTGTTGATAAGTAAGCTGGGTTCTCTCGTACATTCCAACCTATGCATTAGCTGTGCCTGTCTTTGCAGCGTTCCTATGCTGTTCCTTGTCAGGTGGTAAGTTCTAGAGATCTTGCGCAAGGTGAACCGAATAGAAAGATAGTGAAAGTGTATGACAAAATATACTTGGCCTCAAGGGAAGCTGATCATAGTACAGAGCATTGCTCTCACCAGTCCAAGGGGGCCTGCACGGGAAGTTGATCCGAAAGGCAAAGCTACAACCTAGCAGCAACATGGGACACTTGCCTTTCTGTTGCAGGTCATGCAACGCTCGTTGCGTACGTCGTCTTTCAGAAATCAACCGCTACCACGGAAGACAACTCCGATTTCTGTCGGCTCTCCGAAGAGAGCACCGTATGTAGGCCATTTATGTACAATTGCTCCACAGAATATGTGGGAAAAAGAGCGGCAGTTGCCGTTAATGAGCTGATTTCTGCCACCAACAAAATTAAGAACGAGTGCGCCGAAGGTAAAACTGCGTTTAGACTTTTTACATGTGAACTAGCGAAATTAACGACCTGAAACTTACAATCTAGGCATTTTTCGTACAATTTAGGGATTTATTCAGGCTCAATCTAGGGTAAAAGCGGTGGCCTTGGTTGGCATTGCACACTCTTCGTTACCGCTCGGCCGCATGGACAAGGCACAAGCCAAGGCAGCAGCGCGGCGGGCTCGCAAAGCAGCTGCAGCTCGGGCTCGCCGAAGCGAAGAGGGTTCGCCGCCAAGCAAACCCGGAGCGGTGGACCAGTAAGCAGAAGCGCGGCCCGCAGCTCCGGGTTGCATCATAAAGCAATCATATTTCAAGGGAAACCAGTGCCCGAGCTCATCGAGGGACGCCCTTGTACTTTGCAAAAGAACATATCTTGTGTATATATAATGTATATAGTCCATAAAAATGTATATATTGCATCCAAATGTAAATTGACAAACATTGTGTATGTAATGTATATATAACAACGTTGTCACGTCTATATATGGTGGTAGGAGACGTGTACAGACGATTCGCAGGTTACCCGATCATCTCCCTGAGCTGACAACTGCGTGCGATTCCCAATGGGCCGGATTTCAAGAGGGGTGTGATATAAGTAAGCCTATCGTTTGCATATTGAGCCAACAAGGAGTTTAATCAACTTACGCGGTTAACCCAGTGGCAAACAGCGGCGCCATGACTTCTGGATTTACGTTCTCCATGGGGCGCAAGGGCGCTAAAATTACCTCATATTGTTCCGCTAGGTATTTTGCTGATGGAAAAAGACGTATATGCAGTTTCAAATAAACCTTATTTCCCCAACAGGTCGTAGCCACAGGAGTGGACGTTCTTAGAAGTAAAAATTCCCTGGTTTGAACATTCGCAGTCATGGAGGTGAAGAGAACCCCTAACAAGGCGGAATTCCATAGATTTCGTGCACGTTTTCCTACAATTGCGACTCGCTCCTTACCTGTCGGTCACATTCCCGTGCAGCTTTTCGTGGTCAAAATATTAGTGGGGCTACGCAATACATGGACATCAGTGGCTTTGGGGCTGTGCCGGTTGGAGGATGCTTTTGCACAGTAATGTTCCTAGAAGTGCGTGAATGGGAAATGTTCCATTGCGAATGGATGCCTCGTGTGGAACGGGTTCTTCGTATGCAGTATTTTTTACAGCGAGAGCAGTAGGTGGCTAGGCGAAATGAAAATCCGTTCGTTTCCTGTGCACACAATCTTCTCCATCGGCTGCGCCATCCAGTGATGTCGATCTGTGCGTCGTACCAAGCCCGCGCATCACTTGCTGCGCCGTCAGTACAGCATCGCTCAGCATAGCAGAAGGCAGAGAGGAGCAGTGAAGCAGGCCATCATGGGGGGTAGCGTAAAAGGGCTGCCGACGCCGACCACGATTCCCCGGTCTTGCGCCGAACGCCCCCGTACGCCGTCAGCGACGTCGTTTTTCGCGTCGGAGCCGTGCCGCCGAGCCCGTGAGCACCAGTTTGAACTTACTACTTCCACATGGGTAAGCCACGGATCGTACGGACTCCCGAACAGCAGACAGCTTTCAAAGGGCAGCCCGAACGCCATAACCGTGATACAATCCGTGTTCCCCGGGAAATGTGTAGGTCCGGGTCCAAGAGCAGGCCCGAGTGGCCAAGCGCAAGCAGCAATTGTGCACCGAGGGTCTGCAGCGTTCTAAGCCGCACTAAATCGCGAAGCAACGGCTGGCAGGTGCTGCTAACAATGACGCCGAGCTGTGCTGGCTAACCGAGCTAATTCGAGAGATCGATCAGCAAGCCATAACGGCGAGCCGAGGGGGCGTAGTGGAGGGCACAAAAGCATCAACGTGGAAATGACGCGAACGCGTTAGCCGGGGCCAATGGTCGATTTAGGCGGAAACTGTACAAGCAACCGCTCATTACACTCTTCCGTTACGGTGAGCATTCGAGGCACAGTGTGCGGCATCTGCACTGTGGTAAACCCAAGCCAACCGTGCGTGTCGCCTCATTAACAATCGCGAACATATGTAACGAATAATTGAGCAAGTCTTTCACCGTCGGGGTTAACCTGCTGCTAAATATCGGGACCGCACGTTTCACCTTCGTTAGTTAACATTTGTACGGAGTGTTTTAATGTCGTTGTAAGTGTAGCGTAACAACCAGTCGATGGCATTTCTTTCGTAACCCGCACTCGTGTTCTGCCTTTGATATCAGTTGCAACAGTGGGTAATGAGAGAAGAAAAGTTACGCAATCCCCTGCTAAAGGGGACCATGAGGCGATGCGAAGCAGCAGGGGGGGAGGGGGGTTGCACACCGCGCTTGCATTGATTTGACGCTAGCAGATGCTGCCTGAGCAACGCCACCTACTCTTTTTAGGGGCGAAGCTCCTTAAGGCGTGGGTCGTGCGTCCCCGATGTATGTAGTAGTAGTAGTAGTAGTCGTAGTAGCAGGTAGCCACCGCTGCGTGCCTGCCGGAAGGCACGCACGCGCCGAGGGCGAGCGGGCGCTCGCCCTCGCCGCGAGCGCCGGGAGCCACGCTCTCCCCGGCAAACCCGACACTGCCCCGGCAAACGCGAGAGACAACGTTGGCGCAGGCAGCGTCTCCTAGCGAGTTTCTTGATTGAGAAATACCGACTGCTCGCGTTGGAGAAGCGTTGGAGGCACTGGATCTTGACTTGCAATGAAGTGCCGGTGGGAGATTTCACTTGTGCATTGTGCATAGTTGAATCGTTAGGATTCGTAGCTGTCACGAGTTTGTGTGTGAGGATCTCGGGAGCGCTTGCTCCGATGGATTAAGAGAGAGTGACGGAGGCGAGAGGCGTGAAGCGTTAACAAAAAGCAAAAGGCGTTACTTTATACAACTGCACACCGAGACATACAAAGGACGAAAAAACATCAATGCGCACACAAAAGAAAACTAACAAACCAACCTAAACGGCCTAACTACAAATCCTCCGCGTAGGGCGCAGTTCCCACGGGAGTCCCTCAACCTTGGGCCTCGCGTTCAAGTCCGCGTCAGCTGCCTGCCGGTCAAGGTGCAGTTAGACGCTCTTACTTTGCCTTCGACGCGGTGCGTTTCAGAGTCGATGCTCTCTAGATGGGTCGTGTCCCGTCGCTGTCGTTGACAGACGCTGCTGGTGGTGACCGCCGCTCACGCAAGGTCCGTTCTCGTCCTTCGCCTTGCTTCGCCTGCGACGTGGCGGGTCACCGCTTAGGCCTAGCCCAGCCTAGGCCTCCTCATATGTAGTGCTCGGTCTCCAACCATGACCGGCCCTCTGCAGCGATTCTTCTGCCGGTCGTCCCGTTCTGCCGGCGAAGGTGGAGCGCTGCGGGTACGCCGGGAACTGTTGAAGTTCAGCCGCTGCCACTCCGAAGTCCGTACTCGATCGTCAGCCAGATCGACGGCACCCCGGAGCCCGACGCCCTCGTCTCCTCGTCACCAGACCGTAGCTGGCCAGACACCCTTCGTCGACCGGTGCCGCGCAGAGAATGCCAGCTCAGCCTTCTCGATCACCGATCTCTCCTCGGGTCGCGTGCCGCGAGCCCGCTGACATCCAATTATGAACACCAACGTGTCCATGGCGCGTGCATTCCCGCGCCACTTCGCCGATCTCTCCGTTTCGTCTGCTAGCCTGTGTTTGTGGGCCCCTCTTACTCATGACATTGGCCCCCCTTTTAAGAGTTTTTTCTTAAAAAACTGCTTCCTCCTCCTCTTCTGAGTTCTTCGGTACCTTGCCAAATCTTCTCTTTCTTGTAAATAAACTTATGATGCCTTTAATTTTGGGCCCACCGTAGCACTGGTCACCACCACACACTTCACGCATACACTGACACGTCTTCACGCACCTTTTGGTCACACCACACACAACACTAATACATAATCACTTCACACATAGCAAGAGTCAGTGTTCGTTCAGTTCACATTTTGTCCACTGAACAGTACACTACAACACCCTATACCTCTAAATCTCTAAAGGCTTGGTCTGTGCCTTATCTGATACACACCACTATACATAACTATACATACACAACTATGCATACACAACTATACATACCAGACTACAATATTCCCTGCTATGCAGACTTACTCACTGCTCTATCCGCTTTTGATATTGTCTCACACTACCCCTATGCCCTCGCTTGGAAATCAGCACGTTCTCTCTCCTTGTCCTTCAGCTGGTTAACTGCTCACTCTCTTCTCACCTCCCTATCGTTCTTGTTTATACGGATCTCCTCACGAGCATCTTGCCCTTTCTCTCAAATCGTTGGCTACCAACACAATATACACTGCCTTGCTGCAACAGTCCATGGTATGCCTCTTGCCTCATTGCTCGCTCCACTCTATTTTTCCTTTCCCTTCTACCTCCCACACTTGACAATCCCCATTCTCTTTCCTTTCACAAACTAATATTCCTTAATACCTCTGTTTGTTTTTTTTTTTTCCATGACAAGGTCTGCTCTTGGTCCTTTTAAATCACCACTTCTCTGCACACTTTTAGCAAAGACAATAGTTTCCCTATCTCTTTAAATTATTGAATTTTCTATTCAGCACTGCCTACTTTAGCTGGTTAAGTATACTATCTGCTCTCATTTCTCTATCTATGTCCATCCAAATGTCTCCACGTTCTTTTCCTTTTGAAAACCTATATTTCATAAGACCTCGTGCTTCCCCTTTCTTTTCCCTTACTCCTATGTCACTTTTTGCTGTTGATCCTTTCCCTTTAAACTATGACCTGCTCTATTGTGCACTTTGTCCAGCTCCACTATCGTACTTGTATCTCTTCTGACTTTCCAGTCCATCTTCTTTCCTGTCTAACTACTTGATTTTATTGCCGAATTTCTTTTCCGTGAAAGGCCATCCTGTTTATAAACCAATAATCTCTTTTCTTCAATGGCCACAAAAAGAATCTTTCTGCCTTAGGTCTGATCCTCCTCTCATTCGGCATCTTGCGCAACTCTCTCGTGCGCCTCCTTGCTGCTGCGCGTTCCTTCCAATGCTCGCTACGACCGCCGCGTTCCTTGAGACTGCCAAATTTTTTCCAACGTTTTTTCCTTGCTCTACACTTCGCACGTCTCTTCTGAACTTCTCTCGTGCGTCCCGACCTTGACGCACATCTTTCTAAACGTTCGGTGCAGCCCCTGCGTTTGCCCTCTTTCACTGTCAAACGCTCCTTCAAAACGCACTCTCTCGCGCCCCCCCCTCCTGCACGCGCTCGCGAACCCCTTGTGTGGGTGCTGCGTTCGTGCTCTTTCAGCCTGACGCGCCCCTTCCATACTCTCTCCCACTGTCGCGATCGCAGTCCCCTGCGCTTTCGCATCATAATGCTCACTGAATGCTTGCTGCGAACGACTTTTTTACGGCGTCTACATGCTCGACTCTCATTAGCCTTGCCGCGTCCGCTCACTTTCTTCCCCTTCCTTTGAACTCGCGTTCTTGGACGCGCCTTAGTGTCAAGTCCTTCGTTGGCAGCGTCCGCGTCTGCCTTTTCCTCACGTTTGACTTCCTCACTCCCCCTTGTACCGCTGCGATCGCGGACTTCACCTTCACTGTGCTCGCTCTCGAGCACGGCACCATTTTCGCACGGATCGTGACTCGATGTCACGTCCTTCACTGTGGGGCACACATCGGAACAAACCCCGTCAAAACTCCATTTGCAGCAACCTGCAATACGCCCTCCGTCAAGTATGTGCTTGCAGCGACCTGCAATGCACTCTACGTTGTCCTCCTGCACCAGCAGTGGGTGCGCTTTCTCCTCCGCTGCGCTCAACAGCTCTTGGGCGCCTACGCCCGCATCATCAATAAACTCTTGGGCGCCTACGCCCGCATCCTCAATAAACTCTTGGGCGCCTACGCCCGCATCCTCAACCTCCGACTCGAGCTCCTCTAGATTTGCGGTAACCGCGCCGCACTCCTCCGACTCCACCGAGACGATCTCCTGACTCGCCTGAATTTCCGGAATTTCGATAACTTCCGCCTCATGTTCACCGATTTCGACTGATTGCACTATTGGCAAATTTACACATGATGTCTCCTCCCTTTTCCGGTGCAACTTCCCTTCGGCCTCAGCTATCTGCTGCTTTAGTAGAGCTACCATTGCTTCATGCTCTCGCTCCCGTTCTTTTTGGGCATCTTCAAATAACCTCAGCACCTCCTTTCCTGACAGGTTTCTACTCTTCGCTATCGCCGCCAAACGCTCCAAATCCATCTTCGCAACCCCCGACGATCATTCGTGACTGGGCCTGGAGATGTTAATCCTGGCAAAAGGCTCGCCAATTATTTGTCACGAGTTTGTGAGTGAGGATCTCGGGAGCGCTTGCTCCGATGGATTGAGAGAGAGTGACGGAGGCGAGAGGCGTGAAGCGTTAACAAAAAGCAAAAGGCGTTACTTTATACAACTGCACACCGAGACATACAAAGGACGAAAAAACATCAATGCGCACACAAAAGAAAACTAACAAACCAACCTAAACGGCCTAACTACAAATCCTCCGCGTAGGGCGCAGTTCCCACGGGAGTCCCTCAACCTTGGGCCTCGCGTTCAAGTCCGCGTCAGCTGCCTGCCGGTCAAGGTGCAGTTAGACGCTCTTACTTTGCCTTCGACGCGGTGCGTTTCAGAGTCGATGCTCTCTAGATGGGTCGTGTCCCGTCGCTGTCGTTGACAGACGCTGCTGGTGGTGACCGCCGCTCACGCAAGGTCCGTTCTCGTCCTTCGCCTTGCTTCGCCTGCGACGTGGCGGGTCACCGCTTAGGCCTAGCCCAGCCTAGGCCTCCTCATATGTAGTGCTCGGTCTCCAACCATGACCGGCCCTCTGCAGCGATTCTTCTGCCGGTCGTCCCGTTCTGCCGGCGAAGGTGGAGCGCTGCGGGTACGCCGGGAACTGTTGAAGTTCAGCCGCTGCCACTCCGAAGTCCGTACTCGATCGTCAGCCAGATCGACGGCACCCCGGAGCCCGACGCCCTCGTCTCCTCGTCACCAGACCGTAGCTGGCCAGACACCCTTCGTCGACCGGTGCCGCGCAGAGAATGCCAGCTCAGCCTTCTCGATCACCGATCTCTCCTCGGGTCGCGTGCCGCGAGCCCGCTGACATCCAATTATGAACACCAACGTGTCCATGGCGCGTGCATTCCCGCGCCACTTCGCCGATCTCTCCGTTTCGTCTGCTAGCCTGTGTTTGTGGGCCCCTCTTACTCATGACAGTAGCATGCGCGTTAACTAAGTTAATCCGGAACTCGGCACGATCTATGATGAACATCCCGAGCTTCGCCCACTCATCATAATTCACTCCGTGGATATGCTGTAATTTTTTTTTCAAGGTGGTATTGGCCTGAGTCAGCGTTTTCTTTCGCTGGCGAGGGGCGTCCTCGTGCCTTGCGAGCTGCGTTCATCGAAGAAACAGCGTTTCCATAGTCAACGCACGCCTTTCGGAGAGGAGAGGAGGAATGCCGAGAGGAGAGGAGATGAGACAAGGAGAGGAGGAGGATGCTTATGCCCCGTGTAGGTGTGGACGCCACTTTCACTCCCTTTCCCCCACCCCCACGGACGCTTAGCCATGCTCCCTACATGGGCTGCAGAAATTAGCGTCCTTTCCTAACCGAACCACAATCATCATCAATCACAATCATCATGGCGGATGGATGGAGGGAGGGAGTGAGGGAGTGACATAGCCCCGACCGTAAGCTACTTCGCATCTAAAAAACAATTACTCGCTGGTTATAACACTCGTCTCCGGTACCCTTGCATCAAATCTCTAAACGCGCCACAAAAGTTATAAAGACTTCTCGCATTTGTGCTCGCGACACCGCTTCTTTGAGGCCGCGAGTTCATGTGTGGGGTTCCAGGCGAAGGTTGACCATCCTCAAAGCTAGAATCGGCATCCCTAGCTAGAGAATACGAATTCCTATTCAAAAGCACAACTTACGAAAGTTTCCGCAGAACTCTTTTACCATTTTCGCCTTAAAGCACAACATGCTTGGCAAATTGCTTGGGCACTTGTCAATCGCGTACATTTGTTTTCAAGTCGGAAGCATCGAGGCTAACATTACGGAAGAGGATAAGGATTTGCGTGATCGCTAAAGGAAGCACCATTTACGCCTAAAATAGCATCATAAAGCCCACACAATACGCTGTAAGGACACATGCAGCGCATGTACTGTAGTTAAGCCTTTTTCACAAAGGGTTCGCCTTGCGCTGGCACTGGCCACACATCTACCTGACACTCGTTAGGACTGCCCGTTCTCCGAGAAATAAACCCACATCTCAAGGAGGCATCTCAATCAAGCCATATTTTTTACGTGAATTAGAATGTCATTTCAAAGCTCTCCAACCACGGTGCCTTCCGCACAAAACAGGAAATGGTGGGCTTCACTTTTAATCATCCGAACCCTCCCAATCCTATTGCAATCAAACCGCAATCGAAGGATTGGTCAGGCTTCTTGAAACCAGTCTGCACGAAGTTCATCAGACCACGCGTAATCTTGACACGGTTGAAGCTGCTGCCGATCGGCCCGAATCCGTGTTTCGCGCACGGTCGAGCGTGGTCATAGTCGGCGTCGTAGGCGGCAACGGCGAAATTTAGTTGCAAGTGCTCCGCCTTTGCTGTGCATACCTGCAAGAAAACAGAACAGAAATACAGCATGCATGCCGACAGAATTTTTTCAAAGGAAGCCCGTACTCCCTGGCTTAGGCCAGTGCGCTTGTAAATTTTGTTCTGAGGGGTTTAACGGCCCAAAACCAACTTTCATTATGAGAGACGCCGCACTGGAGGGCTCCGGAAATTTCGATCACCCGGGGTGCTTTAACTTGCACTGACATCGCACAGCACACGGGCCTCAACATTTCGCCTACATCGAAATGCAGCCGCCGAAGCCGGGATTCGGTCCCGCGACCCTCGGATCAGCAGCCGAGTGCCATAGGCACTAGACCACCGCGGCGGGGCCACTTCTAAATGTGGTCTTCATCAGAAGCGTAGTCTAGGCTCACTGCAGGACGAAAACCTCTCCCAATTATTTGTAATCCAACTATCCTGAGCGAGCTGGTTCTACTTTATGCCTGCGAACTTCTTTCATAGCTCCATCTAATGTTTTGCCTGCCTCTTGCGGTTTCACTCTGTTGGTATGATTTTGTCGCTCTTACAGCTCATCTCTTACCTTTCGTCCTCATAACATATCCTGACCAGGTCCCCATCTGTCTTTTAATTGATATAATAATATCAGTTACTCATGTCCGTTCCCTGATTCATTCTGCTCATTTTAATCTGTTAGCGTTAGACCTACCACATTTTTCTTAGCATTGCTCGCAGCGTGTTCCTTATTTTTACATCTCGTTTTTTTCGTTATGATCCACGTTTATGCACCGCGGTCACCTAAATGTGGTCACCTAGCCAAATACGGTTGCTCCTGGCGCCCTCCGTAAGACGCTCCCTGGCACCCTCTAACAGATGGCGGAGGGAAGTAGTGCATGAAAGCATTAGTTTCTCACGGCGCTTCATTAAGGCTTACATCAGTGTAAGCCACTTGTTACCAGTGGTGGAGTTTGAACTCTGGAGTTTGAAGCAAGTGTCCTCATTACTACACTACACACATGAGCCAGCGGATCGTCAAGACACTTGAACAGTAAGAATGTGCTGGATTTTCTTTTACTCAGCTAAGCATTTTCAAAGAGTAAAAACGCAATACTGTAGAAGAAAAAAGAGGGAGAGAGCGATAGAAAGAACGGTAGCTATATCAGTCACGTATACTGCAAGCTTCGATTTCTTTACTTTATTCGGCTGGCAAGGTTCGTTAAAAGCTTCTTTATTTCGCATAAGATAGCTTAGTTAGGCTTGCAACACGCGGTGGCTCTTATCAGTGACGAGAGTGTAACCATGGTATTCTAGAAATACTTTCTTTGAAAAACTAACCCACCCGTCATAGAGGGGGATAGAAAAATGTACTGTGGCGCATGCTCGAAAACAATTCTGGTATGTGTCTATTGCACAAGCTTTGTACGCCTGCATCTCTGGGCCCTCCGATAGCACTAAATGTCAACAACGCCCACGCCTCACCACCCAGACACATGCCGGCGTTTCGGCCATTTCGTAGTATGAAACGCCACCTGTAGAAAACGGGGGAATAAAGCGCTCGGATAAAATTGAGCCTGTGTACTCACCAAATCTCCTATGCCCGTCTCGGTCAGGAAGGCAATCGCCCTCTTCTCAGCCTTGTTGAAGGCCAGCTCCCTTATCGTAGACTTTGACACCGTTGACTTCCATTCTGCGTTACTACAAATCTGTTAAGACATATCAAGAATTAATTTACCGGGAAATGAGACTCAAGTTTTATGAAAGAATATCGGCTACGCAAGACCGTATGGTTACACAGTATAACGTTTGAGTTGTTATTCTTGCGGATGATTCGTAGGGAATGGTGTTCACAGTTAACAGCGGAGCTGTCACGCTGAAGAAAAAAAGGTGCTCCGCTTTTGTCCCTGACCCACTGTCTACAGAGCAACAGGGTAGCGATCATCGGAGGGATAATATAGGAAGAAATAAACGTTTCATGTTTCGCAGAAGTCTCGCTCGTTGCTTATAAATATGCTACACTTGAAAGGCTTTCACACAAACGAAGGCGCTTTTTAATTGACACGTAAAATAGGCTATGTTTCGGGACAGCTCAGCCATCCTTCAATGATCACAGGGGCAGTGGAGAGCAAATATGATTTAAGCGCGCTTAGTGGGAGTGGCCGCGCATATCCTCTGTTGAAGCAGCTACTCAACAGCGCGCCTGCAATGGGGCTGATGTTCGCAGATGTCGAATGTGCGTATCATGACTGAAAAAAATTTCACAGCATATCCACGGAGTAAATGATGATGAGTGGGCGAAGCTCCGCAGGATCATCGTGGATCGTGCCGAGTTCTGGATTAATTTAGTTAACGCGCACGCTACGAATCCTTATGGTTCAACTACGCACAAGTGAAATCTCCCACCCAAGGAGGTTTAAAAAGAAATTCTGGAGTGGCGATTTTGTGCTAAAGGTGAAGCCGGCGGCCGCCATCTTACTCAGGGCATCGACTAACAGCATTCAAATAGCACAAAAGAAAAAGCGTTTTCCTCACGCTTCTAACACCTTTAAGGCGATCAACTTTGCTAGGCAAACAAACCTTGATGTGCCTGTTGGTGCCACGGATTTTTGGATGAAACGTAAACGTCGAGAAAATTTGTGTGCAATATCGCGGCATTGATAGTTGTTCAATGGTAGTGTATTAAATCAAAACAAAGCGCTTTTATATTACAATTAGTCTAGGGTTTACATTAGCAGGTCAAGAACGCTTGAACTGATACTGGTTTCTGGACATTAAGGCAAGCTTTTAGGGCTGAACTAAGGGCAAACGCCGGCTTCACTTTTCGCGGTAAGGTTCAGCGGGCGCTGCCACTCCAGAATTTTTTTTTAACCTCCTTGCTCCACCGGCACTTCATTGCAAGTCAAGATCCAGTGCCTATATATATACATGGTACAACAATATGTTACAACAATATATATGTTACAACAATACATGTTACATGTTACAACAATATATATGGGTTGCCGATGAACGGTTCTCCAGCGCGAGCAGTCGGTATTTTTCAATCAAGAAACTCGTTAGAAGACGCTGCCTGCGTCTAGCTTGTCTCTCGCGGGTGAGGGCGCGTTCTCCTTGTTTGCGAGCTGGTAGCGGATTTGATTGTGGTTTGGTTAGGAAAGGACGCTAATTTCTGCAGCCCATGTAGGGAGCACGGCTAAGCGTCCGTGGAGGTGGGGGAAAGGGAGTGAAAGAGATAGAGAGGAGAGAAAGGCCGTAGTGGAGGGCTCCGGAAATTTAGACCACCTGGAGTTCTTTAACGTGCACTGACCACGCACAGTACACGGGCCTCTGGCATTTTCGCCTCCATCGAAAATGCGACCGCCGCGGCCGGGATCGAACCCGCGTTTTTTGGGTGGCAGCCGAGTACCGTAACCACTACACCACCGCGGCGGACCTGGTAGCGGGTTCATCGAAGAAAGAGCGCTTCCATAGTCAACGCGCGCCTTTCGCACTCTCTGTCTCTCACTCTCACACAAGACAGCAGATGGAAGAGTGAGAGAGCTCGCGCGCCGGGAGGCACGCGCGGAGGGCGCGCCTTCCACACGCGCCCTCCTAGTAGGTCCGCCGCGGCGGTGTAGTGGTTACGGTACTCGGCTGCCACCCAAAATACGCGGGTTCGATCTCGGCCGCGGCGGTCGCGTTTTCGATGGAGGCGAAAATGCCAGAGGCCCGTGTACTGTGTGTACTGTGCGTTGTCAGTGCACCTTAAAGAACCCCAGGTGGTCTAAATTTCCGGAGCCCTCCACTACGGCCTTTCTCTCCTCTCTATATCTTTCACTCCCTTTCCCCCACCCCTACGGACGCTTAGCCGTGCTCCCTACATGGGCTGCAGAAATTAACGTCATTTCCTAACCGAACCACAATCATCATCATCATCTCCTAGTAGCGCGTTCCTAGTAGGTAACGCGCTACTACAACGGACGGACAGACCCAAACCTTAAGGAGATTCGCCCCTAAAAAGGGGCGCTTGCAGTGGTTCCTTGCAGTGGTTCCTTGAGTAGGAGTGATACGGGGTTCTTGTGCGCCTCTATGTCCTCCACAAGGGCACTCATTGGTGCTTCAGAATTGCGCGCGTTGTTCTTTAACTGCCGGACGCCCCGCCACGGTGGTCTAGTGGTTATGGCACTCGGCTGCAGATCCGAGGGTCGCGGGATCGCATCCCGGCCGCAGCGCCTGCATTTCGATGGAGGCGAAATGTTGAGGCCCGTGTGCTGTGCGATATCAGTGAACGTTAAACAACCCCGGGTGGTCGAAATTTCCGGATACCTCCACTACGGTGTCTCTCATAATCAGAGTTGCTTTTGGCACGTTAAAACACACAAATCAATCATCATTAACTTCCGGACCCTGGTACCATAGAGCTTTCGGATGAACTGCCACGTCAGCACGAGCGGCCTTCACAATGTGCTGGCTATAGGGGAGCGTCGTCTAGTGAGGATCGCAACTGGTTAACCATTACGGAGCAAGTGTCGAGAAAGGTATAGTTGGACGTCTTCTTCCTGCTGAAAACAGGTGGAGCACTGTCTGCGTGGTCTCTTTCCTGCGGTGTATTCGTCGTATACTCTGTCGCATCAGGCGAGGAGGAGCAACAGCGCAGCTGCCAGACTAACGAGTTCTATTGTCTAACGCAGAAAAAAAATATATGCACCTTATTCTTGCGAACCTTACAGTGAACTTTACAATGCTAGCGAAGCTAACGCACACTTGGCTGGTACAGCTTTGTCTTGTGCAGACCCGTGTTTCGTCGTCGTCCTAGGCTTCGGGAAACGCCCGCAAAGCAGTGCGAGGCGTCGAACTGCAGAGGATGACACACGCGGTATCCGTGGCCTCGGCTTGAGGCCGTCCTACCCCTTTGCTACACTACTCTAGGCGTTTGTGTATAGCTCCACGCCATGAGAGGACGCATGCTCTCGAGGCGCGAAACTATGCACAAGCTCATAGCTTGTCAAGAATCTATGCACCAGATATATCGACGTATATTGTCCTTGCTTTCTTTAGGAGGGAAGCTCTTTAGGGCCTACCCTTGTCGTTGTCCGCGTCCGTCATATTACACAGAACAGAACCGAAACTGCACAGAACAACATGACTGTGTGTGAGTGTGGTCGACGGCACGGCACGCGTTGGCTATAGCAACGTTCTTTCTGCGATCAAAGCTGTACCAACTCGCAAAGAAAGAGAACGCACCCTCCACCGCGAGAGACAACGGTGACGCCGGCAGGGTCTGCTAACGAGCATCTTGAATTAAAAGATTGCTCGCCCTGCACAACCGTTCACCGGCCAGCGGCACTGGATCTTCACGTGCGATGTAGTGCTGGTGGAGATTTCTCTTGTGCGTAGTTGAAAAAGAAATATTCGCAGCGTGTGCGTTAACTAAAAGTTGTCCGGGACTCGGCACTTTGAACGACGTGGGAGTGCAGGAACTTCATAAAGACCAGGAACATAAATGACAACGTGTGTGTAAACATACACTCTCGTTGTCGCTCACTTACGTGCATGAATGGGCAATGCCACGGGTGATTCACGGTAACACCGAAGGATCGCGTGTGCTTCGCCCACTCGTCATGGTTCACTTCGTGGAGAGGCGCGCATTTTTTTTTCTTCTGCTTGAGGGACATGCACCCGCCAGCCGCAGTTTTGCAGTGTAATAGTGGGCTAAGGTAATGTGCGCAGTAGATGAAAGAAGCGCGCGCGCGATGGCCGCATATTTGAGCATTGCTTGGAAGAAATTCACGTGCACTCTTGAGGACCAGAACCAATCATGGTTATAGCAATGACACTGAACTGTTTGTGAAAGCCAGAAATGATCTGCATTTAAGGCATCCGCCAACCACCGACAAGGCGCGCTTCTTATCCAAACTTCTCTTCGAGGAAGTTGTGAGCTCCTGAGAGTGGCTACTCACCGAACTTCAGTTGTTTCACGAAGCCGACCTCCCTTAGGGAATCTCTCGAGAGCCACTGAATACCGTGATCATCAACTAAACGCAAGCGCAAGGAACTCTGTGACGCTGAAGGCGAGTGGAATTTCTGTCACACGACGTTGTCTAGAAACAGCCTTCCAACCCGAGTGCTGTAGAAAAGCGAGCTTTGTGGAAGCTGCGCGAAGAGCAGAACGCTGTCTTTTTGCCTCCTGACAGCCGGAATGAAAATACGGTCCCGGACCGACCAGACTATAGCGGTAAGATTTAAGTCCTCCGAGAAAGTGGCACCTGAGGAACGATCGAAAAGGATCCCGCAACATAGGTGTAGCGAGAGCTCAGCAAGCGTCTTGGCGACATTCTTGGCTGCTATCGGGAATCTAGAACGCTTATGTTCGTTTGACGCGGAGAAAAAAAAACAGCGCACAAGCTTTCCACAGGCTTCGGAAGGCGTACACGCACACTGTGGACATCAAACACTGGAATTTACATCTTCCACTTCGTGCTATGGAGGTTGTCTTGCACAGAACTCTGGCTCTTCTACTTCAAAGACGCCGAGGCACGTAAAAACGACCATTTTGTTAAGCGCGTTTCCCCAATGCTTATCAGCGACTGATACATGCATCAAATCAGTCGGCGTGCTCTCTTTTTACCAACGTACCCGTCAATCTAGCGGTGGCTACATCGGGTGCGGCGTCGAAAAAGTGATACGACCTCAAAGGAGGGAGACAAGCCTGCGCGTGGATAAGTGATGCCGCTCTGTGGACTTTGGCTTCAGCAGCACGTGCTTCTCCGAGTAAGGAGAACGCCACAAAGAGTTCATCGGCACAGCTATGGGAGAATTCTGTGTCGGCAGCCACGGCGAATCTTGTGAAGGCAGCGGTGCAGTGAAGACTCTACTGCCGAGTCGGCTAGCCTCACGCCGAAAATATTTCCGCTGTATGATGACGACTACTTCTAGATATTGAAAAAAAAAGCTTATGTAAACGCTTCGCCACTCATCTCAGCGCGCTCGTGCCGGCCATTAGTTAGCGTGAGCAAAGTGCTGCCTCCCGTTCCTCGACATACTCATAAAAGGTGAAGGTGGCACCGTACATTTCGAGGTACATTGGAAATATACACACACAGGGTACTGCCTCGAGCAAAAAGTTCAGCCACCCTGTCCTCAACAAAGCAAGAAACGCGGCACAAGGACCATGTGAAGGTGAGCCGCACCCAAGCCGCCCAGCGCAAGCAAGAACTTTGAGAATACTGCACGTGCACTTAAAGTTAGAATGCCAAGAGAAGACGAACTGCATTAATTGATTGATTTATGGTGTTTTACGTTCCAAAACCACGATTTGATTATGAGAGGCGCCGTAGTGGAGGGCTCCAGAAATTTCGACCACCTGGGGTTATTTAACGTGCTCTGACATCGCAGAGCACACGGGCCTCAACATTTCGGTTCCATCGAAATGCAGCCGCCGCGGCCGGCATTCGATCCCGCGACCCTCGGATCAGCAGCCGAGTACCATAGCCACTAGACCACCGTGGCGGCAAAAAAACTGCATTATTATTATTACACGCAACATTTAATCCTGCTTTCTTTAACTTTATGACATGAAAGCACACAGAGCGTCTAGACTGATACACCGATCATGACACTGCAAGTTTGGTGACATGGGATGTTACCGGGGGAGTTTTTGTCATTTCTGCTCCTGTCCTGAGGTTGTCCTTGTTTTAGGCATATTCTTTTCCACTACGTTGTACTCAGCACAATTCAAATTAGCTCTCAAAGGTGTCGGACGCATGTCATGCTACTTCAATCAGCTTAATATAGGATACGGCCATTATCACGTGCTGAGAAGGCAACTGGCATTCTTGTAATTTCTTTTTGCACCTTCTGTCCGCCATTTCTCTCTGTCTCTCTGTCCCTTTTCGCTGCATATAGCGCGAGCAGACCATATTGCTAAGGATACTACACTGATTGACGACGCACTCCACATGGATCGTTCCGGGTGCTACACAGGAAGTAAATTTTTGCTTCTCCTTAGTGGACACAACGCACTAATATGTTTTTATTCGTATGTCACGGCTTCCGTACGATTATTTCTGCAAAGCAATTCACATGACTAGGTTTGGAATAGATAGGCATTCAATTACATTCTTATTTTATATAGTTCGTAAAACTTACCTCATTTTCTATCTTTGAGGAGAATGCCCAGTACATTGGAATTAAGTTGCGAGTCTGACACGCGTGCAGATAACGATAACATGCGCATAAAGGCTACAGGAAAGCGGGTGGGTACATTAGAGAAACTTCGGTTCTCGCTTACGCATGGAGTCGGTTGCGCGCCTCGCCGACACGTCGTTGTCGGTTAGTAAGACTTGACGCGTGCGTTACGGATTTGGTGTAGATTCTTGCTTGGCAAAGATCACCTTCACTGTTCTTCCATTCTCACAGTATGCAGCTGCTGTGTCATCTTGAAAACAAGCGCACAATGAAGTCGTAATGCACTCACCGTGTTGGGGTCAACGAAGGCTTCCGATTGAAAATCTTGGCATGGTCTGAATAGCTTGAACTCATCGTCTGTGGGCGACGAAGGATTGGCGAGCATGGGAGCGTAGTATATTCCCTTGAGAGTAACCGAGATCGCTAAAGGAATGGAGAAACCAAGGTTTCCCATTTTTGAACCACAGCCAGGCTTTCTTTCTGGAAGTCCATAAGAGAGAGAGGTGTTGAGATTGTTTCCGAATTGTCCACTTACCACAAGGCACGTAAAGGTACAACGCTTGCGTGTGTCGGGCCTCTTGTCATAATGAGTGCAAAGATTGCTCAACGTATTCCCGGAATTTTAAACTTTCACCCGAAAGTCTCGCGCGCCTTTCGCGCTCTAGCGACAGCTGGCTCAGCTGAAAGGGATGTTTTGAACACATGAATCATTACCCTTTTGATAAGCATTGTGAAGTGGCGAGCCTATCACATAAGACATAACGCTAATAAGACCACAAACATAGGAAAAATTGAGCTTGGCCTTTGTTGGACTCTTCACTTTAAAGACAGGCTGCTCCTACTGCTGCTGCTGGTGAGGATGAAGATGACGATAATGTCTGTGCCTTGTAATATGATCTAAGTGCCACAACGTATGCAGTGGCACTACGACCACACTCTTTACATGCAACCATATTATCACAAGACTCTGAAAGGTGGCAATTTTTCACTACCAGCTGCATATTTCTGCAGTTTTTTTTTCCACCAATAACTCCCCCTCTGTGGTAAGTGATGCCCCTTTCCATTCTGCCACCCTTCTATATCCCTCTACACGCTGCCTGCCATTCATCTGCAGTCTTCTGTATGGCTTGGCAGTTGCTGCTATGCTGGCTATATCTAAAACTGTAACTACCGCCAGATGTGGACCTACCATACATTTCGTAATCGAAATTTATTCCTTCGGAGGTCCCTTTGTTCAAAGATGTTTAATAGAAGTAAATATTTCCTGGAGCTAACTTGGAACGTTTACCGTTTGCACAAAGGTCAAGGAAGAGGTACCATGAAAACTGAGTGGATTACGTATTACACAACAAACCCCACCCCCGGCATCACAATGCACCGGTCCAGACCTTCAAATGCAAGAACGTGTCGTGCAGGAGCTTGTCTTAAAAAGAAGCTTCAGTAGTATGGTAAGCACTGTGCCTTCGCTGTTCGATTACATAGGGAGAACGTCGCACACGGCAAAATAAGAGTTTGAGCCTGTTTCGTAGTCATCCGCCATGTCCATAATGCTTGCTGTGGTGCACTACGTCCTATACTTTAGTTACGAACACGTGATAACTGTCGCAACCAGCCAGTTAACCAGAGCAGATGTCCTAGTCGCCCGTCCCCCCGCTGCACCTCTCGAGAAACTGTCGACGCCCCTTGCCTCGTCCGGACTTGACATGGCCAAGCCCTTCTGTCAGCCTTGAACAGAATCCCAGGAACTGTGCTGTTGGCCAATTGACGACCGTGACAACCTTCACGGACCCTCCAACGGTACATATCGCTTCCTTTCCCCGTTCTTCGTCACCAGTACCAGCGTCAGGTTCGGATCCTTCTTTTTCGCTCACACCTAACACAAACGCCGCCGGAAGAGATAGTGGCGCCTTCTGATAAGTATAAATCAGGCTTTTACAGCTACGCCACCGTATTTGGGGAGACTTCTGTTGGCTGCACACCTCATCAAATCCGAAGATTCTGCTGTTATACGCCGTCGGTCACATTATGTGTGACAGTCGGAATGCCAAGTCATAGCAGAACAACTTGATCATAGGTTATCCCACAAGACCGTACGGCTTTCGCCCAGTTCCTCGGCTTGGCTATCCACCAGGTGAGGACGGCTCCGACCGTTTTCGCATTGATGACACAGCACTCAGTAAATACACGCGTGAGCATGTTTCACCTATGCCTCGACTTGACGATGCCTTAGACATACTGCAAAGTGGCGGAATATATTTCCAGCATTGACCTGCGAAAAAGATACTAGCGAATTCGGAGTAACGAAGCTGACAAAGCAAAGCCCGCGCCACCAACGCAGACGGATTTTACGAATTTAACGTAATTGCATTGACCTATACAATGCTCAAGGCAGGTTTCAGCATATGATTGACACTGTCTCCCTTGGCCTGAAATGGAAGACCTGTCTCTGTTAGTTTGATATCGTAGTTTTTTATTCCAATTTCAGCCGAAACGTGCAGAGACTATAGGGGCTCCTCGAGTGCCTTTTGAATGCTGGCCTCCAGATTAATGCTAAAAAGTGCATGTTCGCCAGCAGAAGCATTGAAGTCCCAGGCAACGCCGGTCTAAAGGATGCAATTTAGCTACGAAAGCTTCTCCGCTATCCGCCATGGTGGTCTTCTAGCTATAGCACTCCGCTGCTGATCCGAAGGCCATGAGATCTATCCAGATTAAGGCAGCTGCATTTGCATGGGTGCGAAAGGTTGAGGCCCGTATGCTGTGTGACGTCAGCGCACGTAACAGAATCCCAGGTAGTCGAAATTTCTGGAGCCCTCAAATAGGGCGTCTCGAAGAACCATATCGCGGTTTTCGTATATGGAATTCCAAAGAATCTCTACATTAGCTGCTCCGCTACACAAGCTTCTGGTCACTGGAGGCTCTTTCACATGGTCCGATTTTGAGTCGGCCTTTGAAGTACTCAAGAGACTCATCACTTCATGGCCGGTGCGGCGTCATGTTGATGAAAACGTGGGCCGTGTACTGCATACTTACGCTAGTGGACAAGGTATAGGAGGTGGTGTGCAGCTTCAACGCGGTCCAACATCTACCACCCACTCCGTCTGCTGAGCGCAACGACGCCATTACATAGCAGGAATACCTAGCTATTGTATCGTTCATAAAGAGTTAATTCAGTCCATTCAGAAGTTCACAATTGTCACAGACCATTACGCCCTGTGTTAGCTATCATCTATGAAGAACATGTCAGGCCCTCTGGGGTGATGGATGCTGCGATTATAAGAATATAACTTCACAATCACATACAAACCTGGCAAACATCATCATGGTGCTGCGGCACTCTCTCGATGCCAAGTTTCCCTCCGGTATACACCCAAGGACTCATTACTGCATCGCTCGGAAGAAAATCCAGCCCCACAGAAGCTCTTTATAAAGCCACTGGATCATGTTCGGCTTCCCTTGTACTCGGAATTTTTCAACTGGGAAGCAGTTCTAGCTTGAGATAAAATGTCTACCGTCCGCAAAAAAATCTCCTCGACCCACGTCGTCTAGCAAACACCCATGCTACAGCCTTAAGAGCTGCTCGACCTCGCATAGCCGCACATGTTCAAGTTCAGTTATTTACTACATGGGTGGAATTTCACATAAGTGGTTGCGACGAGGGAAAAAGAAGCTGCATTAAAGACATCTTGACTAGCCCCATGTCCCCGCCTCACTATGGCAGCATGGCAGTAAATGTAAGTTCCGGCGTCGGTGTCAAATAAGAAAAACACATCATATCCACAGAAGAACATTTATAAAAAGTGAAATTTAATTATGAACGTATTTAACTCAGATATCTGGTTAAGATACCAGATAAGCTTAGCCTTGTCATGCCAGCATGTCATTGCTGACCAATAATCGATAAATCTTAGAAAATGCGGGAAATTTTGTAGTAGTGCTTGGGTTAGCCCTAGACTATTTATCAAGTGATAGCTAAGTGCAGTTGATTGACAGTAGAACAATAGTTGATCGGGGGCAAGTCAATAATTGATCAAAATATTAAATATCAAAAATGCCACAAAGGGCTCGGTAGCGCCGATTTCGTGTGATTGTCGATCGATAGCCCATCGATAAATCTTGGAGATTGCTGGGAATCACTTTGTGGCGCCCCTCGTAACTGTGCAGCATGTCGACATTATGTGATAACTGATCGATAGCTAACCTATAATATATCAATAATCGATAAAACATGCTAATGGCCATGAATGACTTGGCTCTTCGTCCGAATGGAATATTGGTTGACTATGCTTTTCCAGGATAGCTACAGATTGGGATCGACATGCTTGAATGTGTCTTAACATTGCGTGACTTAGTGCGAACTGCAACGTCTTTTTACTTCACCAGGCTGACATCTACGGTCAAACTCTAATTGTACGCCTTTCCGCCTTCATGAAACAACCCAACAGTCGATTACGGCGCCATATTTGACGCCTTTCAAGACGGTGTGCTGCACTTCCATATTCATCATCACATGAGTAATAAGCGGGTATCAGTCATCCATCCCTGCTCTTGTGTTCTCTTTCACGTGAAATTCATGACGTCGTTGTCGCCGGACACTCAGGCTTTCACGAGACCTACGACTATATGGGGAATTTTTAATTCTGGCCTGCCATTTATATACAATTGTAACTAAAGCCGTTGCGCTATGCACGTCTTAATCGCAGACACACTCAGCATCCCCGCCCGCAGGTGTCCTCCAATCTCTACCCTGTCTGACCGCGGCTTTCGAAATTGTCGAAATTTACCTGTGCGCACCCTTGTCATTACTGCTCTGGTCAACACTGGGTGGTAACCGCGGCTGACCATTTAACAAGATACGCTGATAACGCGCCTGTCATATTTGTTACGTATTTGTTACCGCTACTGAAATAACAGTTTTCCTTGCAATCTGTTATCTTCTACCAAGGAGCCCCTCGCAACTTATTTGCTTGACCTCGAAAAAGCCTTAGGTTCTCACGTCCTCAAAGAAGTTTTACGCCCAAAAAACACGCCACATGAAGCCACGTCCACATGTCACACACAAGAAACCAACCTCACTGAATGCTTCCTTCGTAGGCTCTCTGATATGATTTCTGCGTACTTTTGTACTGAATACACATAATCGGATTCTTTGGTTGCTTTCGCATACAACGTCCCGATACAATGCACAACTCCCTAAAGCACTCTTAACGTTTGAGTATAGGTGAACTTCCCCTCCGTCCTCTACACAGCATTGTTTTTCGTGCTTCACCTAATGCCTCCCTGCCAGAAGAATTTCCACTACGGGTAGCGCGTTGTCGTTAAGACACTCGCCAAGGCAAGGACGATACTCAAGAAAAACGCAAACGACTTTACCGCAGTAAACGACGCGAAATCAGTTTCCGTGCAGGAGCTCAAGAATCCTATGGATTCGGGCTCAACTCTCTGCACTTTGTGATAAACTGTAATATACGCCGGTACATTAAACCTTACACTCTTCCGCGAAAAAAAATTTCAGCAGTTTGTTATTTCATCACCCCGGTGCATTCTGTCACTGAGAATTGCTGACGAAACTCGGAACTTCTCCACATCTACCGCCTGAAGTAGCTTATTTTTCGTGCATATGATCTATACGCTGCATCCAGGTTGGCCGCATCGAAGAGTGGCGGAATTAGTGTAAACACTTTTCACGTATTTTATCGTTATCATTTGTATACCGCAATCATGATCCATTTGGTTCCTCATCTTTGAGCTTGAGGCTTTGATAAGCACATGCTTAGTAAACGGCTCTGCCGGCATTGCGTTGTCCGGTCGTCTTCCGTCTCAAAATATGTATCTTTAAATGCGAACCATTTCTTAGCAAACCTCGGCGGTTCCGAGCCCATCTATCTATCTATCTATCTATCTATCTATCTATCTATCTATCTATCTATCTATCTATCTATCTATTGAGCCCTCTACGATTTTGTGCTCTCCTGTCCGTTTCGCTAATGAGATGTTTACGAAAATTAGTATGCCACAACATGACTCCCTGGGTAACATAAATCACAGGTCATAACATGAAAATCGTCACATTCATTTCATGAGTGACATGATTTACATGTGACGGTCTCGGTACTCTCCTGGTCGTTTCATTAATGAGATGAATACGAAAATTGGCATGCCACAACATGACTGCATGACGAACGGAGATGACACTTCATAACAAGAAAAACACGACATGCCTGTCATGAGCGACATGACATTACCGTTTCGGTAATGCGATGTATACGAAAATTGGTATGCACAACATGACGGCGTAACGAACATAAATGGCAGACCACAACATGAAAAGCATCACATGCATGTAATGAGCGACATCATTTACGTGCCACGCTCTTGGTGCTCTCTTGGCCGTTTCGGTAATGGGATGTATACGAAAATTGGTATGCGCAACATCACTGCATGAAGAACGCAATTGAGAGATCATAACATGAAAATCATGACGTGCATGTCCTGAGCGACATGATTTACAAGCCACGGTCCTGGTGCTACACTGCCGTTTTGTTAATGGGATGCATACGAAAAATGGTATGGCACAACAAGACTGCATGACGATCATAAATGACAGGTCATGTCATAAAAATCGTGACATGCATATCATGGGCGGCATGATTTACATTCCACGCGTTTTGTTAATGGGATGTATAGCAAAATCGCTATGACAGAACACGACTACATGACGTAGCTAAATGACAGGTCATAAGATTAGAATCATGACACGCCTGTCTTGAGCAGCATGGTTTACAAGCCACAGTCTTGGTTCTCTTGCGGCCGTTTTGTTGATGGGATATATATACGAAAATTGGCATGCCACAATATGACTGCACGACAATAATAAATGACAGGTCATAACACGAAAATCATGATATGCATGTCATGAGTGACATGATTTACATGCGACGGTCTTGGTGCTCTCCTGGCCGTTTCGTTTGGGGGATGTATGCGAAAATTGGTGTGCCACAACATGACTGCATGACGAACATGACTGACAGGTTTATGGCGGCAAAGTTCGGCCCATCCACGGCCTAATGTTGCCGACAGCAAGCCAGTATCGGCCACGCCGCCGTAAATGACTGGCAACCTCGGGCTACTATAGCCGCTGCCCCGCCGATATCGGCAGGCCGTCTACTGTAATCGGCAAACATGGGGCCGCTTATGCCGCGTTACTGCCGACATCGGCTGAGGCGATGGCTTTCAACGGCAACTATGGCGCCGATTTTGCCTTTCTACAGACAATATGGGCTGGCCGACACCATTTATCGGCAACACTGTGCCAAGTATGCCACCTTAAAGCCCCCGTCGGCTAGCCGATAACTTTCTCCGGCAAATGTGGCGCCGATTTTGCCGCTCATCAGAATCACCTGAGGAATGGCGAATTTGGCGCGATATTTGCCCAGGAAGATTATTTCACAGGAGACATTGAGTCATTTCTGTTGTCCTGGAGGCAACGTCGACTACGCCGCAGCCTTTCATGGTTGATATCGGCCGGGCCTCTTTGGAAGCCTGCTGTATATAACAATAGAGATCCGATCGACACAAGGATGACCGAAATTCACTTGAGAGATTCGACGTAAGAATAGGATGTTGAGCTTCATATATTCATGTATACGCGTTTCATTGCCGGAACATAGCGCACGTGCGTTTTGAGCAGCATATATGACGTTATGTTCGCGCGCATTGTTTTTAATAAGCAGGGCACACAAAAAACATGCATATAAACTATTCATATATACATCTATAGGCTGTTTTGCGGGAACTTAGCGAAACAGGCTGGCGCAACACTTAACATTAGCCAGAAGGATCGACAAGCATGGTGGAAAATTATCTGACAGCGCGCATGTCAGAAAATTTAAATTCATAGAAATTGAACTAGTTCGTGCATACATCGATGGGCATAACCAGCACTCATATGTTCAAACAAAGATAAACAGTTGCAAGCGGCGCTATACTACTGACATTTAGCAACCTATGGAAGGAAAAGGCATATGGAGGTAACAGCGCGTGGACAAAGAAAGGTCTAGCGCCGACTTTATGGTGCGCTGAAGCGGAGATGAACTCGCCACCGGCGTTATACTACTGACATTTAGCAACTTATGCAAAAGAACGGTATACAGAGCTAACATTGCGACAGCGAGGAGACAATACTGATCTAGTGCTAGCTCTATAATGAGAGGACCATGAAATACATAGATCCATTTGTATTGCAAATTAAAATGAAGTGCTCTTGTCAAGACCACGACATATGCGAAAAAAGCAAAAACGAAAAATACCAAGCAGTGATATGGCAAGCATTTTTCATCTCAGAGGTGGCAAACAAATGCACACACCTATAATTGATATAGAGAGAGCTTTTCTGGTGAGTTCTACTAGAGTGTATCTGATCACAGAGTGTTCTTGTGCAGGCGATCTGCGTATCTTATGTTATATAAAAACAGCAAGCATGCACTGAAAAAAAATCAGTTGAAAATCAAAGCTCTCTTCTGTTCCCTGGTTTCTTCATACGTTTGAGCAGGGTTACAGCATAAACCAGCCGTCCTAAGTCAAGCTGTTGTTGACCACGTGGCCCTCCACTACATTTCATCAGTGCGTTCGCGAAACTAGTGCAATCCTTTCAAAAACAGCTCCTGTACAGCGCAACGCATGTATCGCAGCTCGCAAGAGCTCAGCAAAAGAAAATAATTGTCTACTGGTCGGGTAGACAATGCACCTCCATGCTCTCTACTACCACGCAGATACAATAGGCTAATTATTCCTTAATATGTCCACGCCATTGCGTATAATTCATGCTTTTTTTACTTTTTTGTGTAACGTCCGTTTTTGCGTTCTTTCCATACATATCGAATTCGTTTACACATCGGCCATCGGTTACGTTGTACTGGTTAGATGAGCAGAATATATCGAGCTTGAGTGCATGCTCTGTGCAGTGTGTCGGATTTATCACTGGCGTTCGTATGAGACTATGGCGTTGATATAAGCGCACATGTGCGTATTCTGATATTTAACAACTCATTTATTTATAACCAATAAGGGCAAAAGAAGGGCGCGTAGAGACAGAGTCATCGCAGTATTTCTTGTCGCGCGGAAAGGCAGACCGTGCATGTCTTTCGTGCGCTGAAGAAAATGGCAGGAATTCAAACAGAATGGCGGCGCCGTGCGTCCTCGCTACGTTTGTTGCGTGCAGTGCAGCATTTCGCTCTCGTTTTTAGCTATAGTGGGTGGTTCAGTCTCTGCGAAATCCTGTGTTACAAGTAGCTGGCAAGAGAACACATGCGTGCCAGCATACGCCACAGGCTGCACTGAGCTGCACTTAACAAATGCAGTCCCGGCGGGTGTCCCCGCCATTGTGCAAAAATGTTTGCCCCACAGACATGCTGTCTTCCACGTTTTGAGACAGCTACAAAAAAAAAGAAAGCAAGAAAAACGAGCGTGCTCTGCCGAGAAGCAACCTAGCACGTGCTAAGCCAGCAGCAACTAAACATAAAAAAAAAGTGTGTGGGGAGGGGGGCGCGCGTCCCCTCCCGAACTGGCCACCTTTGTCACGGCCCCCTCCGTGAACATCCATTGTGCTCATCTGCAGTTTGTAAAGAATGTGGTTCTGAACCTGCTTTTGCTGGCGTTCGCTGCCTTCCGAGGGGGAAACCACGAGGAACTCTCTCCGCGCTCTCTCGTCGCGGCTGCATCGCTACCAACGTGCAAGGTGTAAGAACGAGTTTCAGCGGCTGCACGCAGTCTGTCCACGCGTTTATCGTTTATCATGTACCGCATTTATCGATCATTCAAGTTTATTGCGCGATTCCTTGGCGAGTGTACCTCCTAAGACAATGCCCATCCCAACTGTGACATCGGTTGTATATGAACACAAGCCTGTGCCTTTTGGTGAGACTACAGTGTCGTCGCCGAATTTGTATTGCGGACTCACAGCTGAAGAGTGCAGAGCGGATGCCTAAATTCGGTAAGTTGCTGGCCAGTTTTCAAAATGGGATGTGGCACATATTGTTGTCATGTGGAAGCACCGGTTCCGCTTTATATATTATTTGTGTCGTGAGGTGCGTAGGCTCTTTATTTTCGAATAAAGAGGCTACGTACATTGTCCCAAAGCAGTTTTACTTCATGTAGTTAATCCTGTGCTTGTATCAAACACCCTTTGTGTGGTGACTTGCAGTTCTCGTCTCGTAACATTTTCTTTTCTTGCCCGTATTTTTAAAGGTAATGTGATACCGAACACGCGCTCCTTGGTGCAGGACATGTGCGGCAGTTCGGCACGCGATGGCATTTTTAAAGTAGCCTTGAAAAGATGTTCCTTCTCTAATATCTGCTTATAATGCACCTTACACCTATCATTTAAGAACATTTTTTGCCTAACGACCCCATCCCTGGGGTGTGTCGTGTTAGCTCACGTCTACATGTTTTCCTTTACGATGTATGCCAAAAATATTAAATTTATTATAATGCAAGATGCACCTATTTCAAGTAATGTGCCGCTTTTAAAGTTGCTTTGCAACAGATCCTTTACTCACGTTTTTTCCCCCTTGGGTATCTAAAGCGACACGACACCAAGATCTCGGGGTTGGATATTGAACATAGATTCATTATATTTAAAAAGACGACTTTGTTTTGTTATTTTCTAAAGTAGTGCCCGATTATGAATGTTTCTGACATTTCTTGTATTTCCGCGTTTGTTCGTGAGTCGCACATAAGTTGCATGGAATTATAGTAGTGCTGATGTGCTCCACAGCTGTGCTAATTTTCACGCCTTTTCCCGCAGGTTCCACCCTTGCCGAAGCTTTTCCACTACGACGGTGCAACACGAGAATAGCATATTATCAATGCAGAGTTCACAAAATAAATGAAATAGTGCTTTTCCCTATAAACCTCTCTTGTTGTGTTATTTGTTTTGGTGAGAACGCATTAATAGAAACTACAGAGGATCCACTTAGCCCCACTTATTACTGTGTTAATAAAGCTTTCGCGTATGCATGAGAGGCACATTTACACAAACTACTGTTGGTCCTTCGAAAACGTGAAAACAAAAAATAAAATTATCGCAATCCAAACGGCGCGACACACGTGGGGTAAACTACAAACACCATAGTGGCTGTGAACGGTCGCGCAAGGGGTTTCCCGATGTCGGCGGGGCCGACAACACGCCAAAAAAGCCTGAATGCCCGCAACATCGGCCAATGCTACCTAGCCAAATCCGACCCATTCTGGCTGGCCGAATTTGACCCATTCTGGCTGGCCAAATTTCGCCCACGCTGGCTGGCCAAATTTCGGCCACTCTGGCTGGCCAAATTTCGCCCACTCTGGCTGGCCAAGTTCGACCCATGGTGGCTTCGCCACAGTGGCGCCATTCTGGCTGGCCGTCATCGGGCACATGTGGGTGAAAGTAGCGCGAGCGCGATTTGCCGACTTAGGCCCGATATCGCTGCCGACTTTGGCCGACTTCACGCCTACATAAGTCCTGTGTTGGCGTGCTGCCTGGGATATGACTGTCATGAGCCACGTGATTTACATGCCACACGTTTCTTTACGGGATGTATACGAAAATTGGCATGCCACAACATGACTGCATAACGATCATATATGACAGGTCACAACATGAAAATCGTGACATGCATGTCATGAGCGGCATGATCTACATGCCACTCCTTTAGTTAATGGGATGTATACGAAAATTGTTATGGCACAACGCGACTGCATCACGAACCTAAATGAGAGGTCATAACGTTAGAATCACGACATACGTGAATGAGCGGCATGATTTACATGCCACACTCATGGTTCATTTGCGGCCGTTTCATATGTACGAAACTCGGTATAGCGAGAGAACAATGCAAATCAATTTTATATTTCTGATGCGTGCTTCGCATTTCCTTGATTCTCACCGCGTTGGGATCTGCCAATGTTTATGAAAGATTTCTTTAAATTTTAAGAAGCAACATCGGACTAAAGTCGACCGCGCAAGTTGTAAGAAAAATTTCGCTAAATCACAAGAGACCTTTCTTTATTGCAACTGTAGCACGTTCTCGTATGAGAGAATGAGTGATTTATTCTTAAAACAGAATTGGGCGCATCCGCTGCTTGAGCCCCGATAGGCGACAGGTACGTCAACTGCATGTATAGTATCGCGTGTTACGTAACCAATTTGCTGCGAGTGCGTAACCGGCAATCTCAGAGCATAAATGGCCATGTCCGCTTAAGAAACGAGGTACAGTGTTCTTGAGCTATCCCATGATGCATATGACCCCTGTTCCTGCAAACCACGCCTCCTTTACTCCTCCTACTCGGCATCAACACTCACCATGGTGTGTCCGTAGGAGTAGTCCCGTCCTCGGCTTAAGCGTGGCGGTGGAGCATCCATGGCGAGAGGAAATATTCGGCAGTCACTGAAGTTCTTCACCGGATATGAAAGGTGTGCTATGGAGATGAACATCGAAGGGGTGAACACTGACCTGAAAAGATCACATTTTTCTCACACCGCTATTTTATTCCCACGAGCCACGCAAGACCGCCTAAATTCATTCCATGCAAACGAGACCGCATCGCTTATAACAGCTCGATGTTTTAGACGGATCTTTATTCAATGTCCCGGCAGATCACTAATGCGATAAAACACGCGGTAGACTTTTGTTGGTGCCTTTATGCCTGAGATTTCGCCTTCATGGCACAATACCGGCGAAGTTTGCACTGCCTTGTTTTCTTTTTAAGGATTGATTCACAGTTGCTGAAAAGCCACTGAACAATGCAAACATTTTTTTAAATATGGTGAGTTAGTCAGTACAGTCTGGCGGTTTCGGCAGGACTGTTCTGTTGCAGTTGCCTATGTTGATCGTAAGAATTATAACAAGTGCGTGAGCGTGGCGTGTAAAGTCCAAGATTTCGTTATGAGGCCCCTCGTACTGGAGGGCTTAAGAAATTTTGACCCACCTATGGTGCGTTAACGTATAATATAGAGGCAGTATACGCGCCTACGGCACTTCCGACTCCTTAAAAGATACGGTTGTCGAGG
Source organism: Hyalomma asiaticum (assembly GCA_013339685.2). NCBI lineage: Eukaryota > Metazoa > Arthropoda > Arachnida > Ixodida > Ixodidae > Hyalomma > Hyalomma asiaticum. Next base: position 79,178,331 of record CM023488.1, on the reverse strand, counting down.
CCACGATGAAGCCTTTGTCTTTCGATTCAGCAGGGAAGCATCATAAACACTGCATCAACACATCTGACCCGAAAGACAAACTCGGCCTGTGAAGTAAAAGAACGTATTGCTGACAATTGTGATTCCTATTCTGCGCCACTCACTTCATCAGGTTGAGAAGTTGGTCGCTGGGTGCACTGTCCAGGGACATGCCGACGACATAATAGGAAGGTCTTCCAGCTGAAACCTTCGACTTCAGGAGGTTGAACAAATACTAGAAACAATTTAAATAATTTCATCAATAGCGAGATAATGCTCACGATGTCTGCATCCATTGAAAGGAAAGCGAAACCCTCATAGGTCTGCAATCGACCCCGTCATCAATTCAAGCTTACCCCTCCTAGTAAGCTTCAACGTTTAAGCCGCAGAGGCTGTAAGTGCCTGAATGCACCCACTAGTGAAGATGGGGAGAAGCTTGGAAAAGTACTTATGTAGTGACCGAGGGTTCGCGCGATTCGATAGTGGAGTTACGAAGGGAGTGGAGTAAATTTACCTGGAAGAAATTCACCAATAAATTGCAAAATGAGAGGCACTTGAGGAACCATTGACCAGCTTTGAATCACTGTTCAGCTCCAAGAAAGACAGCCGCCATTACTGTTGAGGAGCTGCATAATATTGACACCCATATCACTACGGATCGATCAATATAGCCGGAGGTAAGAGTACTATCAGGATATTGCCAAGCTCAACCTAATGACAAAAATTTGATTAGGAAATGAAAACTTGTGGTAAGATCTAACCCAAAAGGCGGAACGGAATTACAATAATTACGGGCGTAGGGCCATCAGCATAACGATACGCAGGTAATTAACATGTCTACCAGAACGGAGGCTGCATAAATGCGCTCAAGAAGTGACCGTTCGTACGGGAGAGTAAGATTTATGCACGAACACGCAAAGAAGGCATAGTCACCGCCAATAAGGATACCGTAACGCTGTTGTGGAGTTCTACAGATATCAATGAAGTAGTTGGGATAATCATAGAATCTATCGCAGGGGTGTCACTGAAGAGAGCTTGCTATGTACTGGGGAGGTGTAAAAAAATATGGGGGCAAGGGAAGCTTTATATGCGCGTAGGTTTTTTCTGTTTCTTTTTCTTTCTGTAACTTTTTTTTCTGTATGCCCTTTCTTTCCTAGTCTTTTTCCTTTCTTTATGGCTTCCCTTTTCACCTATTCCGCTTTTGCTTGTCCTTTTCTTTCTTTCTGTCGTTCCTTCTTTGCTTTCCCCGTACTTTCTTCTTTGTTTCCATTATTCCTTGTGAGAAAATCCAACCATTCATACAGCTCGCATATGTCCACATCTTCCTTTACAGACTGTACACTGAAAAGTGTCCATGTGTTATGGCCCAGAGCATTCATCTCAAATACTCGAAGCACCAGAAAAAGTGTGCGCACACCTTTAAGGACGATAATTGTTTTCACTTGCACCGTCGTGAACACCAACGTCGACAGGAGCGAAGCAATAGTACTTTCCTTTGAAACCATATTCATTAAAATTTGTGGCCAGCTTTTGGTAGTTGTGCAACGCTGGAGCTACGGAAAAGCAGGCGACTGACCTTCTTTCTTCCGGCTTCTGCAAGGGCAACGAAGCTGGGTGTCTGGTCTTGTCAAGGGACCAGCCCTTACATGGTTTTGTCGGAGTCATGCGCCGTGACTACCTGTTTTTTGGTGTGGGAGGAAATATGTCAGATGACGAGGTACTGCAGGGGTTTACCCGGAACATGTCATGTGACTGGCTGCAACGTCAACTTAAGTGGCTAGATCAGGTGTGTAGGCTCGAAGTCGTTTGGCGGGAAATGTCCTGTGGTGACGTCTTCCTGCGTGGCTTTTCCGGGACCAAGCCACGTCAGTGCCAGTAACGGGGTGTTACTTCACTTCAGTCACGTGACTACGAGGGGCGTCTTCTTACGTGGTTAACGCTGCCTGTAACTATGGTGACAGCTCGTTACTACTGTAACTGGCAAGTGCGAGAATACTAGGTAGTCGCTACGTCACTGCCTAGACTAGAGTCCTTTTTGGGATTTTTGGACCTAGACTAGAGTCCTTTTTGGGAGTCCTTTTTGGGACAATTCAGCCACGCGGCCAAAGCATAATCACTTGCCTAACGACCAGCCATCTTGAACTAGTAGCTGCCTTCATACTTGTGAAGATTGTCGATCAAAAAGCAAATATTATGCATATGTGAGGCGCAACATGAATACGCAAGTATTAGGTGGTGTGTTCCTTTACTACAAAATGTAGATACGTAATTATAAAGCCACTAGTGTTTAAAGACCCTCGTCTTTGTTAGGGTGCGCTAGAAATGCGAAGCTATGCACGAAAAAAAGCCTTTGCCGAAGATTTGATTCTGCCACTTGGCAGTTGCCCGGGGATTCTGCACAAGCTCATGTTTCCTGATGGCGCTGCCAGATGGCGTCCCTATCTCACGTAGCATAGTACGGCCGGCAGAAGACTATATTTATTTTATGACATTTGCAGCGAAGCACGCAGATATGCGGCCAATTTTTATTCTAAAAGAGCTAAGCATAGAAACCGAAACTGGGATAAGATTGATGGGAACTTAAAGTATAAACAAATTTCCTTAACTCGAATAATAACTATAATCAAAGCAGAATTCCGACTATAACATGGCCTCAAAGAACAGTCTAAAATAAAAATAATAAGCGAAGTACTGCCTCAGCTTGAAAGAAAGTGAGCCAGACCGACTGATCTAGTGCTTTATGTAATGCAGAACACGGACACAAAAGAACAGGATTGGACAGCTCGCATACGGCGTTCGTGTTGTCCACACCTCTTCCTTCGTGTGCCTGTGAAGGGCGCTTTTCCTTACGCAATGAATCCTGACCTCCTCGTTTCCGGCCTTTCATTAGTGCTTTGTGCACTCATGACCAATGTCACACATGTAGGTGCATCCAAGCTGTTTCACATGTGCTAGTTATGTTATTCTGCTTCTGGTCGCCGTTTGCCAAAAAAGGCACATTTCAAAAAGACGACCAAAATGAAGAAGCCGGTAATTGGTGTATTCCTGGAAGTCATCCCAAACGCCACGCCTCAGAGCCCCCAAAGAAGCAGAAGCTTCCGGAGTTTGTGCACAGGGAAAAAATTAGAAATGGCTCTCGTGATGGCAAGGTTAACAATAAGCTTGAAATAGGAATTCCAAGCGCTCCCAAAGGCCAAGCCCCAAGTCCCAAAGACGCGCTGGGATTAGGGCTGTGTAAGAGACGATGCAAGCAATGAATACCAATTCGTGACGTTAATTTTGTCGCAAGGTATTGTAATATATCTTATGCGCTGACCCACTGACCATTTTTTGGGTATACAAACATTACTCCTGGATTTTTGTAATAGTGGGCAACATACATTTTAATCGGAGAAGTTCGGGGTATACGGCTACATGAGCGCAATGGGCAGGTATTGTTGGAACATCATCGACCGTATTGCCAGCGGCAAACAAGTGTGCTTTTGTTAGTCCTGCTTAATGTGGGAGAAAGATGGCCCGAACCCAAAAGAACTTTGACGGAAATAGATGGGAACTAAATTAGACGAAAACTAGGCAGTCGCCTTTGTGTAAAGCCTGAATCTACAACACCCGCATAGAGAATAAAGCGGCGACTCACCGATAATGCTCGTGAGAATATTACACTAAACGTAATAAAATAATAATATTGAAGCTAACTCCTGGCAAACATCAGTGGCCATTATTTTGAATGCGTTGTTATGAAAAGCGTTACTCTGATGGCAGATTTTTCGTGCGCGTGGCGTAAGACACTCTCGAGGTCATAAGGCAATAAGGTCGGTCATAGAGAAATATGCAGTAGTGCCAACTGAACTGAGTTCTTGCTGCTTGAACACAAATTCCAATACTAGACATTCCCGCCGACAAAGCTGATTTGCACTCTGTAACATACTTCATTTTTTCAGCTCCTAAGGATAGTGCAAGTAATGCGAGTGGCCCTAGTGATGCCCACCGCTGGTCCCATCACAAGTGCAGCAACTTCATTTCACGCAGACTCGGAGCTACTTAGGCACACTTCACCTCCACTCCCTTTCGGGTTTCATGTACCGCAATACTCCTTGGCCTCCCTTTAAAGCGCAGCTACGTTCCGACCACCCAAACGCCCCTTTATCGAGATCCCTGAGGGTTCTTTTAACGTGAATAAACGCCAGTGAAAATCCTGCCATCAAGCTTTCCCGGAGTATAAATCTCAGTTTTGCGGAGCCAAACCCTCGGCAACAGACCTTTACTTCAAGTATGGAATGACAAGCTGGCTCTTTATGAATCTAGAATTGATAAATGACGCATTTACTCGCGCACCACTGTATCTGCTTTATTTCAAGTGGGACATCGACGACAGTGGATCCTTACCATTGCTCCCCAATTACGGGCTAATAACGGTGACCAATAACGCGTTGCCATCATGTCGGCGCATTGCTTCGTTACCCTCAACTCCATTAACTTCGGTCTTTTAGCCCTCTCATTACCATAGTCTACCTTTCCCCTCTCATGGACAAAATCTTTAAAAAGCATACGAAAACGCTGGCTTGAGCAAAGAGAAGTGCGGAAGCGTCGACATAAAACCGTCTCGCAAAGGTCACTGCGTGATCACGAACCGCGTTAAACTGAAGTTTTCGCAAATTGCGTCACTTTGTTTTTCCAAATTACACCTGATGAATCGGAATTATTCTCCAAACGGCAATAGCAATATAAAAATCAACTTCATAGAAATTACCTTTAGCATATTCAGTGCTCCTGTGACCACATCTTGATTTGTCTGCATCCTGTGCAGGTCCAAGAAGCCGAAGTTGGATATCTTATAGTCCCAAATGTCGTTAATCAAAGCGCTGAATTTAGGATCCCAGTAGTCTCCTGTTAGGAGGTTACCCCTGTGGAAAGATTAAATGTGCAAATCACATAGAGGAGACAGGAAACCCGAACAGAGGCAGCCTACCACCGTAGTGATGAAATTCCGCAGCACAACAATACTTTGAACTCTGACCATGTCTTGTTAAGGTTTAGTTCTCACGCGGAATTCTTTCTTATAGCGCAATCTAATTTTGTCCACCTTAAGCGGTCATCGCTTAAGTACAACAATAGGGTTGAGAATGTGGACGGTGGGATACAGGCAAGAGGCAGCTATGTTTGCATTGCGCCTCAAATAGAAAATATTGAGTGCGAGTGGGACCAAAAACAGTGGCGTTCTTGCTGCGTTATTCTCGTTAGTCGTCTGTGCTGCAATAGGCGCTTTATCCATAACTAGCCATGTTGTGCAAAGTGCAGTACAAGGAAAAGCATTTAGCTCAGATTCTCTGTGCCGTGGCTTTGTGTTTGGAACATTTGTTTGTTCGTACGGTAGTCACCGACGAATAGAAAGGTAATAAGTGCATTCTATCCCTCGTCACCATTTTCCGTTTCCCCACTTCCCAGCTGTTTCTTTTTTCTTCTCCTCCAATACTTTGGCTCATTTCCAGAGCTAAACGTTCCAAAATCCACGATGGTAGATGCAGCAGCGGAGAGCTCCGAAATTTCCAGCGACTGGTGTTCTTTCACGTGCACCAACGTCGCACAGCACACGGAGCTCTGCATTTAGGTTCCATTTAAATCCAGCCACCACGGCCTGGGATTCCACCCTGAGACTTTCGGATCAGCGGTCAAACGCCATTGAGACTAGGGCACCAAGGCTGAGCTTCTGTACTTTAGAGGTTCCCATATATTCAACAAGGAACCTGCAAACACCAGAGCAGCGAAAGCACCCCAGCTCTTTACAAAGGTCAAAACACTTGTCGAAAAGTCGGCCCTAGCTATATTCCTTATTCGCTTGCCTTCTTTTTCTTTTTTTGCAAGCGATATTGGTTACGCCTTACAAGTGTCGACGTTTTCACGGGTGCGCGACAGCAATCATCAACGTGAAAACAGTCTATGACTCAGGTGTCGCAATAATCATTTCCTGATCGCACGTTCGTGATTTTCGTACGCTCAAGCAAAAGCAGGATCATTTTCGTTCGGGGCAAGCACATGGTGAATCCGCCATGAGTACGCCATGGGCCTACGCACACACAGGAACACATTAGATAGATAGATAGATAGATAGATAGATAGATAGATAGATAGATAGATAGATAGATAGATAGATAATGTGTTAGCGCGCCACATATTTCGTCGTTTATTATACCTCCAAGCCACGGCTAACCGACCTTGCCCATAACCCCATGTGCTCTCAACAAGCCCCACAACGGCTAATAAAGAGGCACCTTAACCGACAGCGAAGTGACGATGATCATGTATCAATGGCAAAAAAGCAGCTGAAGGTCTAGCTGGTATATATATATATATATATATATATATATATATATATATATATATATATATATATATCATGGCGATGTTTCAGCAATGGAGTTATTTTTGCTAGAGGACTGCTAAGGCTTCACCATGAAGTTCCTCTCGCTCTCTGCCACTCTCTTTCTGTCTGCCTTATTTTCCTCTATCTCTCCCATTTATTTCTTTTTCTGGGACTTACCCCAATCGTCGGCGCAATGCAGTCATGTGGTTCCCGTAAATGCACGTTGTGCAAGCGGCCCATGTATGCACTAATTGCACGACAGTCCCCCTGGGACCGTAGGTGCCGGCGTTCCAATCTGGCCTCGCGAGGACATTATTTTCTTTTAACACGAAATTGTTTAGTGCCGGGATTGATCACCACGGCTTTACTACGTCAATATACATCACTGCCGTAACGGATATGATGCAGTAAAATTTACATAAACAATGACAAAGGAAAAGCAAGCAGAAAGATTTTCGCTAAAGCGGCCGGGATCGAACCCGCGATTGCTAGAACAGCGACGAAAGGCGCCTGCCGCGCTTCCTACTGAGCTACCCTTGGTCACGTTAGAAGGAGCACGAACGCGGCTTATAACCCTTCATTTATGTTTTCGATATCTTTCTCCTTCTCGTTGTCTTCTCCTTTGGCTGGGGCCGTGCCGCCACCTAGACTATGTACAGTGAAATATCACCATAGCACCAAAGAACACCTATAGTTCGGCCTGGGTAGGGTAGTGTCAGAACTCTCACTGAGGCAACCCTACCCCGAAAGCGCAGCTCGGTGCAGTTTGGACATCTCACTTTCTTGTTACACAGATTCCTGTCGACATGGGGAGTTGGGGGGGGGGGGGAATTAGCCACATCCTTTTTATTTATTTATTTCTCTCTCTGGCTGTCTCCTCTCCTCACTTCGAACCCGTCTCGTGTCTCGTTTCCTTATTTCGAACCCTGTCTCTCTTCTTTTTGCCTTCAACTGCTTCTTCTGGCCTCCGTTTATGCTTAGTTCAAGCCATATCCGTATAGCACAGAATACCTAGGGGTCGTTCAGTGTGCAGGTATAAACACGCATTGCCCCCGTCCGATGAAGGTCTTGCACACCTGGGGTACACCTTTTAGGTGACGTCAATGGCTAGGCTCCGCCCTCCCCTCATTAGCATAGTGAAGACATCGCAGATGACCCTTTTTCTCTCCCCTCCTTTCCTCCCCCTCTTGTGAATTAATTGTTCGTTAGACAATTATAGTTATTCGTATGCGCTACTCACGCACTGCTGAAAATTACAACATTCCGACCGACCTGTCAACTTGATATTTGAGAGATGTTTGACATATTTTAGAGAATGTTGTTGGTGGCGTTTTCCTTGATCTTTCAAAAGCAGTTGATTCTATTTAACACGCCATTTTATTTCAGAAACTGGAGTCGATTGGCGTATCTGGTGTCCCATTAGAGCTGATTCGTAGTTACCTGCGTGATCGCGAACAGTTGGTACGTGTGTCCGGTACCTACTCCAACCCAAGAACCATCAACATCGGTATTCCACAGGGATGATTTTTGGGCTCGCTTTTATTTTTAATTTATATAAATGATCTTCCTCAATGTCTAGCACATTCATCCTGTATACTCTACGCGGACGATACCACTATACTAACTGTACACAAAGAGGTCGACTCGACGTTATTGCAATTGAATACCGACTTGATAAACGTTACATGGTTCGACAAGAATAAATAAATATAAATTTTAAAAAATCACACTTCGTTGTGTTTTCGTCACATAACCATATTATACCAGCGAATCATCCGTCTATGCAGGAGATACTAAAATTCACGCTACTTCTGGCACAATGTTCCTCGGTGTCGAACTCGATGAACATCTGAAGCTTAATTCCCATGTGCTACTGTTACGTGGAAAGCGGCATATGCCATTCGAATTTCGCTATAGGTTCGCCCTTACTTTCGATTGAAAATTCTGTTATCCCCCTACTACGCTTTCTTTCACAGCAACACAATCTATTGCATTTCATCACAGAGAAATGCCTATTCCACTCACTTATCAGCCATCCAACATCTTCAGAACCAAGTACTGAAAATCATAACATTCAGTAGCTTCATGTCAAATGCGTCATCTTTACTCTGTTCACATGGAATTTTATCAGTTCAGAACCTGAACAAATATTTTCTTGGAGTTGTTATTTTTAAATACGTAAATGGAAAGCTTCTCATTCCTTTGCTAAACTGAAGTCATTTTCCTCAAATGTCATGGACTCGTTTTGCAAAGACTAACAACTTTCTCTTACGCGAACTCAGAACTAATTATTGCGAGTTTACCGCAAAATTTTCCTCTGTATCCTTGTGGAATTCCTTGCCTAGTGATATGAAGAATGCATGCCTCGATATGTTTTAAAAGCCCTGCGTCTTCACCTATTACGTCTCTAAAGCTTTATGTTGTTCCTAGTTAAGGTTGACTCATTTTAGTGTATATGGTTTTTTCGTGCTCATCTGTACATTTTGCATAACTTATGTTTGTTGTTTCATACATATATGGAAATCTTGTATAATTTATTTCTAGCTTCATCACTGTACGCCATAGTGTTGTTGCTCTGACGCATAATTTTACAGGAGGTCTCACTCACAGTATCGCGACTTTGAGACCTCCTTCTGTATCTGCTTATTTTTCCTATACAATGTACCATGTATTATCTGATAGCAAATCTGAAATCCGAATTTGTCTTTTCCGTGACAAACCTGTGTTGAGAATTTTAGAGTGTTCGCGAAGCCAAATGATATGTATAAATTCCACATCTGACCTAGATGCCGAAAAATAAGGTTTTATAAAATATCCTAATCCCTTCTTTCATCCTTCTTGCATCCATGGAGAGAGCTAGCCCTTCACGTCAATTATATTATACACATCTATCTCTAGATAGATAGATTGATAGGTAGATATATAGAGTATGAGAAGTTCGCGATGAAGCCCTTTTCACTTACAAAAATCATTCGTTATCTTCCATGAATGCTATTTCGCCCAGGTAACTAAATTCGAAAAAGAATAAATGGAGGAATTTACTTACTCGGGTGAAAAGGACAAGCCAAACTTCGTGCTTCTGTTGCTCGCACTCTGGATAAAGTACCGAACACTCTCGTCCAGTTGTCCGATCCCAGCGAGGAGGTTGTTCTTGCCGTTCTTGTAGAGCGAGTCGTAGAACACGAAGTCACACATTTTGTCAGGAGGCAGGTAGCCCAAGCCACCTCGGGCTGGCTCAGCCACCGTGCACACGAAGGCGTCCACGGGCATGCTTTGGGCCGCTGTTGTGCAGGAGCACTCATTCAGACAAACGTGCAAAATTTTCTAAGCCGACATTAACGTTCAATTATTATCTTTAAGTGTGCTAGTCCCCAAGCAGTTTGGTGCACTTTTGGTTTGCTGAGGCGCGGTTTGCCGGGGTGCCCTTTAGAGGTAAGTGGACCGCCTTATACTTACATTTACCATGGTAGCGTGAACCACTCCCGAGTTCTTTCGTTCTTTCTTTCGCGCGTGCCTACATACAAGCATATCCCTATATCATATCTGCTTACCTAGAAAGTTACAGGGAGGTTTAAAGAAATTTTGGAGCATAAATTAATGCCGAAAGTGGAAGCCACACTTCCGCCATCTTAGAAGGGGCACGACAAGGCCTTATTGCACAGCAAAGAAAAAGGGGGTGTTTTCTCCAACTTCTTATAGTTTTATGCCCCACGTTTCGGCCGACAGGTACTGCTCCACATGCCTCGTTGTTTCACTGGTTTTCCTCGCAAACCTAGAAGTCATGACATGTTACTGAAGATACGTGATCGTTACTCTCCTGGATTCATTATATTAGTGGGAAACAACGATATTGTGGGCACTTCGTCATCTGCACATAATCACCATCACAAAGGCTTCTCGAGGCCTAATAAGTCGAGGCCTTAGAGGTCGAGGCCTAATAAGTACGCCGTGACAACCGCATCCTCACAAGTGGTGGAGAGTGCTTTTCGGTACCCGGTACTCTACCATCCCGATCTCACTCGTAGAGCTTCGACCAGGTCGCCGATAGTGCCATTTGTCCGCTGTCATCTGCCACGACGCTGCCAGCCGATCCTTCTACTTCCACCCTGTCGGCCCCGACTGCTGCATCCCCTTCCTATTTGATTATCAACGGGCACCAGGGCGACCCCCACCTGTTCGCTGGATTTCGCGGAGAGGATGTTCAGGATTGGCTAGACGACTATGATCGGGTGAGTGCAGCCAACTGTTGGGACGAGCCGCTCAAGCTACGCCATGTGTCCTTTTACCTTACCGGAATAGCCAAGACTTGGTTTTTCAACCATAGAATCGATTTTCCAGACTGGCAGAGCTTCAAGCAAAAGCTTGCAAAAGTTTTCGGTACACCGGCCGTTCGATCTGCGCTCGCTCAGAAGACGCTAGACAGTGGGGGACAGCAACTTCGGGAGTCCTACACCTCGTACATCGAGGATATCCTCGCCCTTAGTCGACGTGTGAACGCGGCCATGACCGAATCAGACAAAGTTCGGCACCTACACCAGGGAATCGGTGCTGTCGCGTTCAATGCGTTGGCCATCCACAATCCCAACAGCGTCGCCGATATTATCGCTACGTGCAAGCGTCTTCACGAACTTGAGTCTGTTCGTTTGCAACCGGGCACAAGTGATAACATCACCGCCACTGACACCTCCTTACGCAGGATGATCCGGTAAAACATACGGGAAGAACTCCAGCTTCTTGGCTTCGCCGTAAGCCCTCTGTCTCGTCATGCCTCCACTGCCACTTTGCGAGACGTCGTGAAGGAGGAGTTGGCGCCTGTGGCTGGCACTGGCTAAACGGAACCTCTGCACCTTAGGCCCCAGTCAACGTGCGCTCAAGTTGCCGGAGTTTCGCCAGTCGTCGTACACCCGATGCCTTGCGTACTGACGCAGGCCCACGTGGGTTCTATTTCTACCGACGCACCGAGCCCACAATCTTAGCCGCAGTGGCGCCCGACACAACCTATACGTTATTACTGCGGATATCGGGGCCATATTTCATGCTTTTTCCGTAAGCGTCAGCAGGACGAGCGTCGCGGATACGACGTATCCGAACAGGACGACTTTTCTGTGCGAATCTCCTTCCAATGTCGTCGCTATTCTCCCCTTCCCGCCCGCTCTGGTTCGCCAAATGCAGTGTCTGACACGGGCACCAACTACCGTCCTGCCAGACGTCGTTCTCCGTCCCCACTCCGCCGTTCTACGTCGCCACTACGACCACTCTCCCACCTCGCCGATCGCAGTCAGGAAAGCTAAGTCATGCAGCTTTTGGAGGAAATGCTGCATCTAACGACAGGACAGAAATTCCTCCAGCGCGCCCGTGCAATGTGATTTTGGTTGTGGTCGAAGATGTTCGAGTGGAAGCTTTGATCGACACGGGGCTTCTGTATGGGTTTTCCACGGTGATTTCTGTGCAAGTCTGGGAAAAGTTACGACCCCCCTATGACGGTCCTGCACTCATGTCTGCTCAAGGGGACGCTATGTGCACTGCTCGAGTTCACATCGATGGAATCCTGCACTACATACAATTCGCAGTGCTGTGTTCGTGTGCGCCCCAAGTTCTATTAGGCTGGCACTTACTTTCTGCAGCATCTGCTTCCATCTGCTGCCGGCAGCGCGTTTTCTTCACATGAACGACTCCGACTATTCGATTTATGCAGATGATGCACCCCTTCGTCTACTCGCTGCCGAAGATACCGAGATACCTCCGCGCCATTTATGGTCGACAGTTACTAGGTGAACAACTTCACTTACTCCAAGGGTCTGGATCTTGTTGTTATGGAGGCGATACGTGAACATGACTTCATCCATGTCAAACAGCGAAACACCGACAGCAATGGGCATGTTCACCTCGATGTAACAACAAACACTGAAATGCTTATGCGAAGACCTTTCATTTTCTTGTTATACCATTTCCTTTGAAAGAGGAATCACGCACATTTTTTGTGTCGTGGCTACTAGATATAATATGAGTGAGGGGAGGGGGTAACGACACAAGCTCGCGATTAGCCGCTCCTTGTGGTTGAATCGATGTGAATGATGCGGACGAAGCATCAACTTCGTAACAGTCACGCAAACCGGACATCATCAGAGAGATAAAAAAATTGGGAGCACAAATATTGAAGCGATAACGAGACAGGAAGTTTCTGAGCCTATTTCTCGAGGTATTTCTCCTTCATCTTACTTAAAGTTCAGAGTGATCCCTACCGCAACGTTCCGTATGGCCGTTGCAGTAATTGCATACGTTTGAGTAAGACGCGTATGGAAAAATATGTAAAATAAACGGCAAATGCACGGAAAACACCTGGAAAAATGACATATTCCCTATATGGAACGCGATGTTTCCAGTAGGGAGAATGATCAGAGTGCGACTTTACCTGCATGTGGGTACGAAGGCATTGGTAGGCGGGCTTGCGTCGCAGGGGGGGCTGCGAATTGAAAGTTATGCTATAGCAAACAATCCATATGCAAGCAGTGGTCTCACGCAGGAAAAGCGCATAAAAATTACCCAGAGCTCACGGAAGCTCTAGAAATTGTACTACTATTGTATTCAAAGCTTCATCGCCTTCTGTCCGCATTCACCCAATGTTTTCTCAGTCAAGTACGCTTTACGTATTCGTCATTTGTCCGTCACAATGAACGCAGGTGTTCCGACTAAGTAGGCAATGGCGATTTCTTAGAATTCCCCCGGCCAAGCCACAATTGCCTCTCAGGCGATGTCCAAGTGCAAGAAGCCCCAAGAGGGCCTACACCATAACAATACCAGTATTACAGAACAAATAATAATACACGTATTTTTTAGCAAGCTCTATGGGCCGGCCTCTACATGGAACACATGGATGAGTGTCGTGCGCCGATGCCTCTTATGATGGCTTATTCCGGATTCATACAACGTAGACCTAACTGCTTCAAAACATGACGTAGTCAAACCGTTCCCACAAGTCTACGCTGCCCATCTTTCCGCTCGTGTCAACTACATGCATTTATTTTTAAAACACCGCAGCAAGCCACCGGTGACGCCGCTCCCCTGCCCTACTGATTCATCGTCTCCATGTTATGTCTAGTCGAATGAGGTTGTGCTCGTTTCTGGGTTCTCACAATTCTTGAGGCGCTGGAATGAGAAACATGCGTCATAGCGCATAGTGCGTTTTTTTTTTTTGCTTTCGATCCCGGAAAGCGGAAATTCTAGCTGAGATTGACAGCGTTCGCAAGTCTGTGCTTGTCGGCTTGCATTTTTTATCCATTTACATCGATAAGATGTTTCTGGAAATGATGTAAAATGGTCAGCAAATTTATCAATGCATTCATGGTGATAAGTGCGCAAACTCAGCACAAGGACAAAGCAGGACACAGCGTTTGTTTCTCCCTGCTGTGTCCTTGTGCTGAGTTTGCGCACTTATTACCATGAATGCTTACCAACTGGCCCGATTATCCGCTCTTCTGAATTTATCAATGAACAGATCTCTAAGAACGATCGAGAGCAGGGAATCCTCGCTGGAGCCGACGTTTTGACTTGTGAACTTGTGTTCGTCAGGACTGCTGAACAGGGAATGTCAACTGCTGAACAGGGAACAGCAACTGCTGACCACGCAATCTCATGGAGTCAACCCTTCGATAATTGGACTTGTCTTCGTCAGAACGGCAACTGTGGCAGACTTCTGCACTTGTGGAAACGCTGGCTCCAGCGATATTTCCTGTTCCCCATCGTTTTTAGCGATCTGTTGATCGCTTCAAGTATATATCTTCCCCTGAGCTTCTCTTCGAATAAGCAAATTTATGGCACACACGCAATGTAATCATCGACATATATATTCACTCAGCAATCATACTATCGTAAGGCCCATATAATTGATTCCCCCTTTTTTGTGAGTCCTCGTTCAACTATAAAGCACCGGCGCTGTAACTGAATTCCGCAGTAAACAGGTTTGGGTAGGTTCGACAGCTTGCCACCTCCTGATAGTGTCGGGGTAACAGTGCAGCAAGAAACCTCCACCTTCGAGAAGCTGGGCGTGACAAAGGTGATGGAAGCATGATATGATCACCAGTTGGCCAGGAGGAATTGGGAAAATACACAGTCAATGTACAGTCAGAGCCTAATTTCAATATAAAGGGCTGTCGCAACTGAGAAAAAAAGCATGAAGATGTAGCCTATACAGGCTGCTGCAAATTGATTCTATACCTCAATTAAGCGAGAGTGCTAGGCATCTACCTGAGGATGCTACGCTTATCAGATAGCTACAGCGATAAGCTGCAAATGGTGACGGAAGTAAGGACAGGTAGTGCTCCATGTCTCCAAGCAGAGCTCTTTGTCCTATCCATGTCTTATACAAGGTAGGGGACTCGTCTTGATAGTTGAAACACTGACGGCATTCTGCGTGTTAGTTGCAGATTAAAGTGGTCCACCAAATGCGGCAAGAAAGGCACTGCCGGTTCATAGTGGAGAGGAGCTTGAAGCAGGGCGGGGACACAAGGAAGAACTATACAAGTGCCAACTTCATATTAAATTTTATTGAACACCAACCAGGCTTTTTTTCCCATTTTATTCAGTTTGAAGATAGCGCTCGTCTTGTCTATTTATTCGCGGGGTACAGGTTCTGCTTAGCGCTTATTTCTAGTATTAACTCGTACAAACTGGCCGCAATTTCGGTTTTACGCACTAGTTCCCAAAAATGGAGTGGGGTAGGTGGTGTGTGTTGATATCTTCCATATTTATACGGGAAATGACGTCCCACTTGGTGAATAAATGGACAATTAATTGGCTCTTTTGAGGAGCCAATTGGCCGTCTCGTCTATGCTCGTCTATTGGCAGTCCGACGGACGGCCAACAGACGAGCATTTTCTGCCTGCCGAGAGCGATGCCGCTACAGACACCTTTATTTTATTGTCACGGTGACAAGAGAGCAAAAACAATTAAACAAAGAAAGCAATTGCTAACCTGAAGGAGGCAACATACTAGGCACTCGCCTAACCGTCTGACGTTCGGGCTGTACTAGCGATATTATTTATGAAGAAACGACCTTCGCATTCTAATTTACAAATCTGTTCGCTACATCGTGGTGGGGGTGCGGGGTAACGAGGGCTGACAATGAGGGAAATGCCGAGAAATGCACCCGAAGCCGCTTTAAGATAGTGGCCTTGTCATGTTGACGCCATTGGGGTGGGCCTTCCATCGTAGACACTTTCAAAATCCGCTGCATTTTCGTATTAGTCATCTTTTCGCATTTCAGATGCGCAGAGGTCGGCTACAGGCTCCCTGATTGGCTGAAAATACCGCCATTGCATAATTGACAGTGTTGCAGAATTTTGGGCAGTGTCCAGCACGGCATCACTCATCTCGGTTGCGGCGAAATGCTGGTGGAGGTCTATGAAGTGAAGCGGTAGCCAAGCTCTGGTTGTTTTTTTATCGCCGTAGTAGGGCTTCTGGTGGCTATTTGAACTTTTCTGACCATCGGTTTCCTGGTTTTCGTGTTTATGAAGAGTCTCCTGGCGCAGTTCTGTGTATAATGTGGATGCTGTTCCATTTCGCATTCGCGGTGATCATAGCACACTGACTTCATCTTCCGTCCATCGAGCTTTAGTTCTCAAACCTTCTCTACAGTTCTCTACCTCAAAATGCAGTAATAACGAGTGTGCAAAACGGTGGTTTCACTGAGCCTCCCGTAAAAGCACAGCCTCCTTTAGTAAAACGAAAAGCTTCCCAATGGACGCAGTTGGTCCGCCTTACTGCAGTCATTTGTGGCGAAGCGAGGTTACTTATGGATGGTACCACTGTTTCTATCACGATAGCGTCTAATAGAGCGCAGCTGCCACTCACGTAGAGATGTACACACTTTCCCTACCCCTATATAATTCGCCCATCAGCATTCTTCTTCCGTATCTCAAATTTCGTAGATCTCGTTCCACCAGTGAGGTAGTGCTTCTAAAGTGGAGCTACCTACGTCACACCTGTGGTTGTTGGCGTCCACAGGAGGGCGTAGACATATATTAGGGTATTCCTGTGCAACCTTTGGCTCTACTTATCAAATAAGAGAGGAACCTAGAGTAGAATAGAAATAATAATTCTGGCTCTGTTAAGGTAGTACCTAGAAAATATAGTATGAAAAGGATTATATCTTCTGCAGCCCTTGCGGGAGCAAGGCTGAGAGTTCGAGGGGTTGAGCGGTGAGGGCATGAAAGACTAGAAAGGACACAGACGCCCTAGTGGAGGGCTCCGGATATCTAGACAAGCTGTGTCCTTTAAAGTGAACTGACATCGCACAGGGCTCGCGCATCAAGCATATTTGCCTCCTTCGAGGCCGTCGCATTTTCGATCGAGGCCAAGATGCTGCGACCGGCATCGAAACCGTGTTCCTTGGATCCGCAGCTAAGGAGCATAACCACTAGAGCGCTGTGGCGGATCCCTGTGAGACAGGCGCGAACAGTTTTGCATGAACGCTGCCCGACGGGCGGCAGTTGGAAAGCCCAATAGCGCAGTATAATTCGGCAGATTTTTCTGACGTGTGCAGGTTAAACGATCCCGGCTGATCAAAATTTCCTACGTATCAAAATGGCATTTGTTTCTTCCCTTCTTGGATTTCCGTTCAACAAGGGCTGCTAAGAAAATTATTATTATTATTATTATTATTATTATTATTATTATTATTATTATTATTATTATTATTATTATTATTATATTTTCGTAGGTCTTGTTCTTGTTGTGACACTTATTTTGCCAAGGAAGGCTTCGCTTGCTGTATTCAGTCTGGACAAAAGCAAAATCTACTCGCACGCTACAGCTCCCTCACAGTGAGGTTTAAGTTCTACATTTGAAAAACGCGTTAGTTAAGCATTTTAACTTACCGGTGGTGCGAACCACTGGTGGTGGCGCGGGAGTCGGTCTGGTGCGTACCACTGGTGGTGGCGCTGGAGTCGGTCTGGTGCGTACCACTGGGGGTGGCACTGGAGTCGGTCTAGTGTGCACAACTGGTGGTTGCCCGGGACCTGGCTGTGGGGGCTCGTGGGTGGCAGATGGGCCCATTGGATCAGGACCAGGCCCTACTTGGTTTCCAGGCTGGCCTGCCCCGTTCATGGTTGGCCCTGTCATGGGTGCAAGCGTCGAAACAGGGCGTGGAAATGGCACCGAAGGTATTGAGACGCCGCCACTGCTTCCGCCACCACTTCCTCTGCCTCCTCCGCCAACGTCCTCATTGCCCGCGTCGGTATCTCTGGCACCTGATGAAAAACAGCATCAGGAATATGCCTTAAGCGTGAGACACACGAGCTCGAGCACACATGTGACGCATTGTCACAATTCGGATCCATCTGCATCAGCTGCGTAGCATAAGATCTATTAGAATTTCGTGCGCTGCGAGTTACGCTGCTCCCTTGTACATTATTTGGACCTACAAATAATGGAAGACATTAAAAAACGATGCAATTACGTTAAGCAAATGAAGTTGACGCCTTTTGTTTTACGCAGGAGAAACGCCACATGTCTTATTAATACAAGAACAAAAAGAGCTCCTTTGGAAACAAAGGCAGCAAATTTTAATACGAAAGCTCCCGCAGAGAACTGACAATTGAGAGCACAAATGGTAATCGTCAAACTGCGTAATATTATGGCAGTTTCTCTTATAGGTCCTTCACTCATTTGGAGGTAGAGAGTTTGTAACTCGCTTGAAAATAAACCCACTAGAAACATTGTCACCACTGAATGAACTTTTCCCGGCACTGTTGTAGAAACAACGCCAGCGACAACACTCGTGTAGAGGTGGGGCACGATGATTAAACCTACGGACAGAACTGAGGGAGAAAGCGATTCCAACGCAGCAGATCGTGAACACGACGCAGAAGATCCCGATCGTGCAGCAGTACAGTGACGACGAACCTCCAGCTCTGGAACAAAATAGAGGTATTTTTAATCGGATATCCTAAAGTGAATACACCGCGTGTTGGTGGAACAAGGGTAAGACGTCGTGCGAGAGGGAGCAGTATACGCAGCGAAACATGAATTGATTGACACATGCTGTGTTACCTCACAAAATGTCTGTGATTATAAGAGACGCCGTAGTGGAGGACTCAACAAATGTGGAACACCTTGGTTTTTTAAACCAAGTCCACAAAGGACATGTCCACAAACCATGTCCACAAAGGACATGGTTCTCAAAGTTTCGCCTACATGAAAATGCAGCCACCGCGGCAGGGACTCGATCCGGTGACATAGCGATCAGCCGCCGAGTACCAAAGGCACTGGACCACTGTCACGTGCCCGCGGTGAAACGCCCGCAGTTCCACAGATACGGCTGGATGGCATTCTGTGTCCTATAACCTGTGACGTGGTATTCTGGTAATCTGACGGGCAGCACAATCGCATTTATATGTAGAGGTCATGAGGGAGAGGGCTAATGTGTCCGAGCGACTAGCCACACCTGTAAATAATAATACGTAAGAAATCAACGCATTCGCCTGTGATAACGGTGCCACTATATTTAATTTCGGCTAGAATGCCCTCACCGTGGGATTCGATTCGGCTTCACACCATTTCTGCGAAGTTTTCGAGAAGTAATGCAGCATTTTTTTCAAGCAGTCTTCGAGCGACATCAGTGAACGAGGTTATTGTCTCGCCAGTCACCTCCCTCAACCACTGTGCCAATTTGTTTAGGTATTAGCAGACTTGTGTCAACTCTGACGACTGGGCCCGCTCTCAAGCCAGTGCCAATTTCTCCAGGTGGCTTTGCTCCAGCGCGTTCACTCGCCGACGAGCCCGTTCTAAGCTAAAACGAGGCAGGGGTTAAAACCTCGAAGAAGCAACGGCGCAGCGCGTAATGACCTTGAACATTTTATTACAGCGAATGCTGTATATGGCTAGGAGAAACGAAAAACCGTTCGGCATCTGTGTTACGAGCGGTCTCCATTGGCTGCGCCTTCCGGTGACGTCGTTCTCTGCGCCGTACCAAAGCGCGCGTGTCAATAGCTGGTCCGTGAGTGACGTCGTCCATCCCGTCGCAGCCGTGGCGCCGACCACGCGCGCATCTGCTTCCACTGAGAGCTTCCGCATGGGTAAGCTACGGATGTTAGCTCGCGATGTCAATCGCTTGCAAAAAAGGGCGCGCCGAAGGAGTGGTGCTGCGGCAAGAACAGTGTCGACGTGATGATTGCGGGAGCGCGTTCGCAGGGGCGAACGCCAGCTTTCAGCGCGAGTTTCTCTAGCGGCACTTTGGCTTCTGCTGCGACGTCTGTGTCGGGTTGAACCCACTGCTAAACACCAGGGCCGCATGTTTCAGCTTCGCTGGTTAACCATTGGAGTACCTGGGCGGTGAATTTTCTGTCTAATTTTCTTTGATGACGCGCGTTCAACCAAAGCCGCCGCGCGGACGTGGCGTTTGCCCACGGCGTCTGCTCTAACTGCGTCGGGGAATCAGCCATCGGTAGTTCTGACCCCTCCTGCGCAGTCCACGCCCGCCTCTTGACGTTTTGTGGAGACAGAACAGGAGGCACTTTACAGAAATGTATTTGTAATCTGAATTGCAGCTTCTGTGCTGCGTTCAGTGCAATAATAATTCGGTCACATGTTCACAGCCATCCCAACGACTGATCGGCGGCGTTTTTTTATATGTTCAAGAAGTAAAAAGCTTTGCATGACCCCTTTAGTATGTTTCAATGCAACATGAATAGTTCTGCAGTAAACTGAATTTTTACAGAGCCGACGCCATCATTGTGCGCGTTTTGGCGGTACATAGACAACCCGCACAAGCGTTCAGACGTACGGATTACATGAATCCGCTTTTTACGAAGCGAAAACGCCGAAAGACTTGCGGACTTAACCCAGCCAGATGCTACGTGCGCGGTCATCTGAAGCAATGTCCTTTCGTTCAGTGTCATATGTCTAGCCGAAAACTGAACTTCCTCGACACGCGTCTGCGTGGCGGGGTGAAGAAACTATCATCTGCCAGACAAGGGTTTCTTCTAACTTTAAAACGAGCCAAGATTTCTAGGCATATAAGCGGCCACTTCGCATGGACTGACTTTTTCCTAATGCACAAAGCATATTACTGTTATGTTGTCATGTACCATATTTTTCCGTCGTGGCTCTTCGGGCCTTCCCCTGCATTGTACCTAACATGCCGTACACGCAGGTGTTTCGAAGGCTGTGCATATGTCCACACGAAAGTGCTCCGGCGGCATATTCATGTTCCCGAGAATGGCTTGCCTACACCTTGACTCTAGTTAAAGGCTCTTCGTGTAGTTCCCTTCAGTCTGAATGATACGGGAGTTGCCGAAGTTTATGCAACGACCTTACTTCTTCAACATCTTTCGTGCGTTCTGCACTCTGCAATGCAGCTTCGAGCATATTTTCTCTTCTGTAAAACTCTTATTTGGAAGTCCCTAGCCTTTCCTACGTATGAGGCGTGGCGCTCTTCAGAACACCCTTGCTAAACTGAATGCGGCTACTCGCTTGGTATACGGCCCTTTACTCAGAATATGAGCCGCCCAAGCGTTGAAGTGGGCTTATAACGCCGCGAAGATTCCCACTATCCCTGGCATTCTTAGCTGATTGCTTATACCACGAATATAGGGATGGGGAATCGATTCCATTGACACCTTGGGTCATACACTTAGTGACAGCAACGACGAGGTAGTGAAAGGATAATTGTGTTGAAGAATAGCGTGACTGTAGCTCAGGAATTAGTAGGAACGCAGAAAATTGCATTGCATTGAAATATGCCTTGTGACGTTCTAAAGCCATGATGCCCTTGTCATCGTAATACATGAGTATTTAGCAATCATAAATGATTGGGTCACGGGAAACATATATGAACCGCAGTGGGCTCAGCCGATGAACGGCCCCTTTGATAGAAGGCAGTAGACATACTTTTTGGGGACACAGTTCGGACGTCAGTAATATAAGAAATCTATAAAAACTGTAATTATTGCTACAAAAAATGTGCCACCCAATGAGCACGGGAAACATGAATTGTCCGGGCCCGTATTCAGAAACACGGCTTGCGATAGAAATATTGATAATAGGAAATTTCAGAGAATTCTGAGGGAAAGCTCGTGATCAAAAAATCTAACCACTGCTGCTTGCAAAAGCGCTTAAGAAATCTTGGGAATTTCATCTTCTTTCACCGTGTTGTGTACCTGTTCAGCAATTATACTGCTTATGTTATTGTCGGCCAGTATTTTCTACCACTCAGTTGGAAATATTTCGTTGATAATGAAATCAACGGCGGTTTACAACGGCGGCCTTTGTAGGTTAGCTCCAGGTACACAGTTTATTGTTTTGTTTCTTAATACTGCAGTAAAATAGCAGCTTGATTGTCACCCCAATACGCCTCGTTTAAGTAGGCTCTCTTTATCTCCTCAATCACCCTTGAGGCGATGCCCGACTTTGACCTCTTTAAATCGAATGTCTAAAAACTTGAGCAACATTCATATTTTTTTCTGTTTAAGATGTTGAAATCTTGAACTGTACATAATCATTTTAAGCTAATATTTCCTGTTTGCATTTGCTAATGGGATATCGCTCTAGAAAACTGGTCGATTCAATTGGAACTGCTTTTCCACGTGTGTAGCTTTCTATCGGTGATTTCAAAGAACTCAGCACGGCGTCTTCGGGAGTAAGAAACCAGTCAATAAGCCGAGCAATTGAATGAGATTTTAGCGATTATGCCAACTTTAGAGTCTTCTCCCATTTCCTTAACGAACTCCGCCGTGGTGGTCTCGCGTTTAAGGAAGTTGACTGCCAACCCGAATGTCGCAGGATCAAACCTCAGCCGGGGCGGTCGCACCTCTTCGGAGGCTGAATGCTACTGGCCAGTGCACTGTGTGATATCGGCGCACAGTGAATAATCCCATCTGGTAAATGTTTCATGAGCCCTCCACTAAGTCATATCTCATAATCATACCGTGGTCTTGACACGTAAAACCGAAGCAGTCGTCTTTTTTGACAATGGTGCACCATGTACTCGTGCTACTAGGAGGCACGTGATGTCCCCGTCACTAGAGAGTGCGATGTACTCTCTATCGTGAGCAATTGAAAGGGAACACAGGAATGCAAGGCAAAGAACCTGAAACCGAAGTATCGGTGATACGTGGCGGCAGCTGGCGGAAACCTAGTGGGTAGGGGAGGCTGTTCTAACAACTGTTGGCTCTCCTGCCGTGCGTTCGTGTGCACAAAGTGCAGGACTTGGCATAGCACCATGCGTTTATGTGAAGAAAAGAGAGAATGAACGAAAAAATAAACGAATTGCTGCCTGTTACTTCGACAATTACAGCGTCTTATCGAGTATGGGATGATACCATGTTATCGGCGAAATGGTGTAAGTTTCTGCTTTGTAGAAACGCACAGAGTACGAACAGTTAGAAGAGCGCGCTCCTTTCCACTTGGTTTTTCACAGCGCCACTCGCGTATCTCTCCGAGCCAATTTCTAAGCTGTTTGCCAGGTGCTCCTGTGTTCCCTTTGATATTGCTCACGATGGTACATGTTCGTGCCATTTCGGGCTCAAGAGCGTTGTGAGGAGAAGAAGTGGTTTGTGCACAAACGACTTCTACTTCTACTTAGACATAGTGTGAATATGTAATAATTTAACCTGTAATATATTCACTAAAAGCGACGATAGCAATTCCAGTGCGTGTCACCGCCGTAGCCACAGATGAGGCACTTTGTGCTTCCCCGTCGCAGACTTCAGTTCCCTGAACGTCACTTCCAGCGCTACTTTTCCGGTGAAGAGTATTTGTTTACGAAAAATGGCGATAAATGAATGCCACCGTACTAATTAGAGAGCATGTAGCAGCTCAAGTGCTTGTCGCTGTCGTCCTTATTCAACTGGTATATGTCTGATAACGGCACCATTTTAAAGCTCCTCCTTAAATCAAGAAGGGCAGGTGTTCGCGTGATAATTCTAATGGATAACACAAAGTGTTCCAACACGCGGGACTGGATAGAGAATTGTCACAGCAGCATTTATCATCTTGAATGTAATGTCATTTCATATTTATCCGGCCACACTTAGCCGGATAAAGAATACTTACTTGGGCGCCGCTAGACAAGAAAGATACGTGTTTATATGTGTTCATTCTAAAGATAAAATATTCTGCAGATTCAAGTCAGTACGACTTATGCCACAGTAGATAAAAATACTTACCAGATGCCGCGCTTAACTGCGACTGGGACGCTGCATAAAATATTAATATGTGTAAACATATTTGATCGATCGATCATTGAATCAGAGAAGTTTATTATGTCTCATCAGATAAAGAAAAATTTTGAGGAATAAAATAGGCATTCTAGAGCTTGCCGAGGCCATGGCTTCCAGGTCCAGGGCTCCAAACAGGACAAACAATTTTTAATGCGGCAGCGATAAGGATATCGTGACGCAGAAAATCCGGTGTCCGTGTAGGCGCTTGGAAGCAGTAGTCGTCCCGACCTACTACAGCTTCCCAAACAACCTCAATACGCAAACGCTCAACCACGGTGCAAGTACAATATTCAACAAAATTTAATTTCTCGGGGTAAAATTCAGAAAAAATGTAAATGACCGCTTAGCTAAAAAGTACAAACGTGATGGACTGCAATTCGAGAGTACATGAAAACTAAGTACATGAAAACTCAAGCAAAGCCAGCATTCAATACAGAAAGTGCTAGATTTAATTAAAGTTCTATAAGATGGCCATTCCAACAGGGTGCGATTACGCTATTGTGCGCCACTCTGAAATGCGAGGCTTAGGCGACCCGCAACGTTTATATGTTATATGAAAAAGATGGCATAACGTGGGCATTCAGTCTTATGCCATGTAAAATGGCAACTCAGCTGCTACTACGAGGACACAAAATAAATTTTGAGAAAGCATATGAAGAAATTATTTTCAGAAAGAAAATAAATTTAAGAAAGGGAGACATGGCTACCGCGTTCGAACATATAGATTCTTGTGGTATACAAAAGGAGGCGTGTAGCGAAACACAGCATTCCCAAAAGTGACCGCAAATGAATCACGAGAATTAGGTAGGTGAGTGTAGCGTTTGGTATGGTACGCGCAACATAGGGCAAACTTGTGAAATTCCCATCCCACAGAAATGGACGACTGGGCGAGTTGATATTGGCCACAGCTCTGGAATGATCAGCGCGGAAACGGAGGAAGCTGGCTGCAGGCAAGATGGTAAATCAACCCCCCAAGGGCAAACATTGGTGGTAAGGATCCCACACCTCAAACTTTCTCAGCGCAACAATCCATCCTAAATGTCTCCGAAATTGAATAAACATGGCCTCCGGAAGCATTGGTAATAACGTGCTTTCAGTAAGGTTCTGGTTCATGCTGCGTATTCAAGCGTACCGTTCCACATCGCAGTGACGGCGTACCGTATTAATGTTCTGCGCTTGCACTTGAGCGCGTTCAGACGGACGTGTTCACACGCACATGCTTGCTAACAATGACAGTTGTGAAACAGGTTTGTGCGGCGTGCCGCTTCCTGCTTGTGTTCTCGTCTTTCGCGCTGGCCACGCAAAAAATGTAACCAGATCCATAATGTGCCCCAGCTGCACCATGGCTCGGCAAATATACGTATAAAATAAACACAACGCGCTTACACCATCAGTATTCATCACCCGCACAAGGAGGATGATCAAATTTGTTTGTGAGTGGTAAGTTCGAGTATTGCTCTCCCGATGACTCATCGGTACCATGTGCTCCACATATGCTGGCAACTTGCTATAGATGCGAAATTGTGACCACCCATGAAAGAACAAACAAAAGAATTGCTTGGCCTGAGACCACGATTCTCTAAACAGGCCTTATCATGCACCGTCTAAACGCAAGGGATTTGGATTTGACTGTTGGATATTGTGACGGAGACGCAAGAGTGATGCAATGATTATTTACAGGGTTGGCGGAACCGACAAAAATGGCTGAAGGCACACACGCGCGCAAGCGTCAAGAACACTCGTCGTCGTTCTCACTTCGTATCGTTCGACGCTTGTCCTCACTGCACCGCTTCGTAACATCACCCTCCCGCGGCGGAAGCGCCTTCACGGCGCTTGCTAAGACGACGAGAAACTATCAGAGCAGTACGGCTTGAGTCGTGAAACGTGAACAACCTCGGTCCGCTGCGAGGAGGTCGAAGAGGCGGGGGCGAGTGGCGCTATCTCGTAGTTGACGTCACTAAGCTGGCGCAGAACTTCATAGGGCCCTGTATAACAGGAGAGTAGCTTTTCGGACAACCCGACGTGGCGGCGTGGTGACCAGACGAGAACGAGAGAGCCCGGCGTGAACTGCACACTCCTGTGCTGGCTGTCGTAACGAACTTATTGGTGTTGCTGTGACGAGGAAAGGCGATGGTGGGCAAGTTGACGAGCGGCACGGGCTTGTGTAATGGCCCCGCTGGCGTACTCAGTCAACAATGGTGCATGTGAAGGAAGGATTGTGTCAAATGGTAACTCTGGGTGCCTGCCGAATAGTAGGTAAAACGGTGAAAAACCAGCGGTGTCATGTCGGGACGAATTGTACGCAAAGGTAATTGTTGTAGCGTGACGTCACATATCACTGCGCACTCGGTGCGCGCATTGCTGTGCAACCGTTCACGTGGTTCTGCGCCTATATATATATGGTGCGCCTTCTAATAAATGTTCAGTTGCTTCTTGGTAAGCTGTCTGCGGCTCACGTTACTACACTGGCGACGAGGGTGGGACCCGCCCCCTTGTACTTGTAGTACTGCGAACGATCGGCGGTCGAGAGCCACGGACCAGAAAACAACGGCAGTCATGGCCTGCGGCGGTTGAACGCGGCGGCACTACCTTCGGCACGAGGCAACGCAGTCGTCGGGGGAAAACAACCCGATAAGTATACTGCACTTACTGAACAATGGCGCGACTAGGCAAGTTAGACGAGTTCGACGAGAAGGATCAGAATTTTGAGTCCTATCTGGAGCGTTTTGAGCACTTCGTTACCGCAAATGACATCAAAGAGGAAAAGAAGCTTGCAGTATTCCTGAGCGTGATAGGGCCACGAACGTACGAGGTTCTCAAAAGTCTGGTAGTACCCGCTGTTCCTGGGGACAAGTCCTTTGAAGAGGTCACAGCGCTGTTGAAGACACACTATAGCCCACAGTGCTCGGTCATTGCCGAACGTTGCAAATTTAACAAGCGAGCACAAGAAGAACAGGAAAGCGTCGAGGACTTCATAGTGGCCTTAAAGCATTTAGCAAGGAAGTGCGATTTTGGTCAGTTTCTGCAAGACGCGCTGCGAGACAGGATAGTGGCAGGCATAAGACGCGAGGAAACGCAACTCGCTCTATTTGCTGAAGAAGATTTAACCTTCGAAAAGGCGTGCAAGATAGCCCTGGACAGAGAGCAGGCTGCGCGACAGACAGCGTTACTTCATGCAGAAGGCAAGGAAGCGGCTTTGCATGCCATAGCAATCAGAGGAAAAGGAAGCGACAAGAAATGGAAGCTTCGGAAGTTCAAGGAAGCCAAGCGAGTTTGCGAAAGATGTGGCAAGGCGCATACGGCTAGTGTTTGCTGGTATAAGAACGTCCGGTGTCACAGCTGTTCTCAAATCGGCCATCTACAGAAGATGTGTCCAAGTAATCGCAGAGAACTCAAGACTGCAAACGTCGTGGACTACTCTGATAGTGACTCTGAAATAGATGTTTACCATGTCGTCAATACAGTGCGTTCTGGTTATGAAGTGCAACTAAACGTAGAAGGGCAAGACCTCTGCATGCAGATTGATACGGGGGCAGCTGTAACACTCATTCCTGAAAGTGTGAGGCTGAACGCATTTCCTCATGTGAAGTGCGAGCCATCGCGAGTCACTCTAAAGACTTACACTGGGGAACCTGTTCCAGTAAAAGGGCAATGCAACGTTTCCGTTACGATGGGAAAGCAGTCTTTGCGACTACCCGCTATTATAGTCAAGGATCACGGCAAGCAGCTGCCGTTGCTGATGGGGCGAAGTTGGCTTGAAAGGCTCGGGCTCGACTGGAAAGGTGTGTTTGCTATGAATGTAAGCGACTCTCGCAAGGTAGAGGCGGTAAAAAAAATGTTCCCGGGGGTGTTTTCCAAGCAACCCGGAAAAGTGAAAAACTATCAAGCAAGGATAGTTCTAAGCCAGAATTGTACGCCTATTTTTGGCAAGGCCAGAAACGTCCCATTTGCGCTTCGAGATAAAGTGGAAGGCGAGCTAGAAAGGCTAGAGAAAAGTGGTGTTATACGCCCTGTAAATCGGAGCGACTGGGCCACGCCAGTAGTCGTAATTCAAAAGAAAGATGGTTCACTGAGGTTGTGCGGGGACTACAAAGTCACCATTAATCCCGTGTTAAAGACCGACCACTACCCATTGCCTAGACCGGAAGATTTGTTCTCTGCAATAGCTGGCGGCAAAATGTTTTGTGTGTTGGATCTTTCAGCCGCGTATCAGCAGATTCCGCTCACTGCCGAGTCCCGACCACTACTAACCATTAATACGCACAGGGGGCTGTTCGAGTTCCAGCGCTTACCATTTGGGGTAGCCAGCGCGCCAGCTATTTTTCAGTCCTTCATGGATGAGGTGCTCAAAGGCATAGCGCACGTGGGATGTTACATAGACGACGTCATTGTGTCGGGAAAAGACGTCGCCGACTGTCAAAAGACATTGGAACTAGTCCTGCAGCGACTTAGTGACTACGACGTGACACTGAAAGAGGAAAAGTGTCGTTTTTTTCAGAGCACTGTGACTTATCTCGGTCACACTGTGTGCGCTGAAGGTATCTATCCTACAGAAGAAAAGATAAAGGCGATCACAGAAGCGCCCGAGCCCACATGCCAAACAGAGTTAAAGGCTTATCTAGGCATGCTAACCTTTTATGCGAAGTTCTTAAGTAACCTTGCCTGCGTGGCAGAGCCATTGTACCGTCTGTTGCGCAAGGGCGAAAAGTGGTCGTGGACACGGGAGTGTAACGAAGCTTTTGCTTCGACGAAACTGTTACTTGTCAAGAGCAATGTGCTCACTTTTTACGATGTGGCGAAACCAATTGCTATGACATGTGATGCTTCGTCGTATGGATTGGGTGCTGTCATTTTTCATGAGACCGCAGACGGACACGAAAGGCCAGTGGCATTTGCATCTAGAACACTTACAGCAGCGGAGAAAAACTATGCTCAGTGCGAGCGCGAAGCATTAGCACTGATGTTTGGGTTAAAAAAATTCCACCGCTACTTGTATGGGCGAGAGTTCACTCTTTATACGGATCATCAGCCACTACTCGGAATATTAGGCCACGACAAGCCTGTGCCTGCTCTGGCTGCAGCGCGAATGCAAAGATGGGCAATTACTCTGGCAGCGTACCAATATAAACTAAAATACCGAAAGGGAAGAAATGTTGAAGTGGCTGACGCCCTGTCTCGACTTCCTCGGCCTATTGTGGCGGCTGACGAACCTTCCGAGTGTCTCTTGCTATTTGACAGCATGCCCCTCAAAGCGGATGACGTGGCGCGGGCCACACGACGTGATCCCACTTTGTCTCGTGTGACGCACTTCATTCTAAATGGATGGCCTTCAGAGTGTTCTGAAGTACTTAGACCATTTTATTCCCGGCGCGACGAGCTATCAGTAGAGCAAGAATGCATAACTTGGGGATCAAGGGTGATAATACCTCATAAGCTCCAGCTACAGGTCTTGCAGCTATTGCACGAGGACCACCCGGGATCTAGTCGCATGAAAGCGTTAGCAAGAAGCTTTGTGTGGTGGCCTGGCCTCGACCGTTCGGTTGAGAGCTACGTTCGACAATGTCAAGTGTGTCAGGCCGTCCAAAAAGCTGCTTCACCGGTCCCTTTGCAACCATGGAATTATCCCACAAGGCCCTGGCAACGCGTTCACGTAGACTATGCTGTAAAGGGCTCTCAGGCGTTCTTGATTCTCGTCGACGCATTCTCTAAATGGATCGAGGTCTCGCCTATGTCATCCACTACGGCTAACAAAACCATTGAGAAGCTACGTAGTGTGTTTGCCGCGTATGGTCTGCCAGAGGTACTGGTGAGTGATAACGGACCGCAATTCATTTCCGAAGAGTTCGCGGCATTCTTGAGTGTAAACGGTGTAAGGCATGTCAAGACACCTCCGTATCACGCGGCTTCTAACGGAGCGGCCGAGCGTTTAGTGCAGACTACCAAACAAGCCCTGTCAAAGCATGTTTTGCAGGACAAAGCTAGCCACCAGAAACACTCATTCCGGGAATGTTTGGACAGCTATCTAATGAGTTACAGGAATACTCCCCACAGTACTACTGGCCAGACCCCGGCAGAATTATTTTTGAAAAGACAGCCACGGGTAAAACTGTCTTTGCTAAAACCAGATTTCCAGCTCTCGATGCAGGAGCAGCAGCATCGTACCAAAGTGCAAAATGACAGGTCGCGGGGTGTTTCTCGATGTTTTGCTGAGGGGGACTCTGTGTGGGTGAAGACTGTGCGAGGTGAAACAGTGTCGTGGGAAGACGGTGTCGTGACGCAAGTTATCAGTCCCGTAACCTATCTGGTGAAAGTGTCTCAGGCGGTGCGATTTACGCATGCCGACCACATCAGAGCCCGTCACGGAGGCCAGGATTGTTCAGGCTGTCCACAACCACAACCTGCTCAACCGCAACCACAACCTGCTCAACCGCAGCCACAACCTGCACAACCGGCTCCAACGGCATCCCAAGACACCACTCTTCCGACGGTTCCGATGGCGTGCGGGCCAGTCGCCGTGTCGCCTCTCTCAAATCCCCGCGCGACCGACTCTGCGACGTCTCTCCTTCCGGCAACTGCATCGGCCACGGCCGGCACCGCTGCCCCCGGCTCTCCGGACCAGCCCGGTGCCGAAGATACGCCACGAGCAGCCGAACTTCCAACTCTGCGTCGGAGTGCACGTGTACGACATGCCCCGAACAGATACCAACCCAGTGACTTTCGGAAATAATTCTGAGGGGGAAGGAGTGTTGTAGCGTGACGTCACATATCACTGCGCACTCGGTGCGCGCATTGCTGTGCAACCGTTCACGTGGTTCTGCGCCTATATACATATGGTGCGCCTTCTAATAAATGTTCAGTTGCTTCTTGGTAAGCTGTCTGCGGCTCACGTTACTACAGTAATGAATGGGAGTGCTTTGTCCCAGTCGCGGTGGTCAGGTGAAACGTACATTGATAACATATCAGTGAGCGTTCGGTTCAGGCGCCCGGTCAATCCGTTCGTCTGCGGATGATAAGCGGTGGCAAGCTGGTGTTCAGTGGAGCACGCACGGAGGATGTCATCGACGACACGTGAAAGCAAATATCTCCCTCGATCGGTAAGTAGCTGCCGAGGAGCGCCATGCTGAAGAATGATGTCATAAAAGAGAAAGTCGGCGACATCAGTGGAAGAACTTGTTGGCAACGCCCGGGTGATGGCAACGCGGGTGGCATAATCTGTTGCGACGGCAACCCATTTGTTTCCTGAAAGGGACGTAGGAAATGGGCCTAGCAGGTCCAGGCCAACACGCGAGAACGGTTCTAGAGGTATGTCGATAGGATGTAGTAGGCCCGACGGAAGGGTAGAAGGGCGCTTGCGGCGTTGGCACTGGTCACAAGCAGCAACATAACGTACCACAGAGCGATACATGCCAGGCCATAAAAAACGACGCAGCACACGATCGTACGTGCGGGAGACACCTAGGAGGCCAGCTGTGGGTACGTCGTGAAGTTGGTGAAGAACACTGGATCGTAGATGTTGAGGTAAGACAAGCAGAAGTTCCGGGCCATTGGGGCTGAAGCTTCGACGATACAGGATGTTGTCATGCAATTCGAAGAGGCGAAGAGAAGGGTCTGGTGCTGAAGACGTTAGACTGTCGAAGATGGATCGTAACGAGGCGTCTCGTTGCTGTTCGGTGCGGATGTCGCCCAAAGCACGAATGGAGAGTACGCAGGTGTCTGAGTGAGGGTCAACGACGTCGGGACCATCAACTGGGTGACGTGATAAACAGTCTGCATCTTGGTGCAGGCGTCCCGACTTGTGATGCACAGTAAACGAGTATTCCTGTAGTCGAAGTGCCCATCGAGCGAGGCGCCCAGTCGGGTCCTTGAGTGAGGAGAGCCAGCAAAGGGCGTGGTGGTCGGTAACGACGGTAAATGTGCGACCATACAAATAAGGTCTAAACTTGGTCACTGCCCACACCAAAGCCAGGCATTCACGCTCAGTTATTGAGAACTTCTGTTCCGAGGTCGAAAGAAGACGGCTGGCATACGCGATTACCCTGTCCTTGCCGTGCTGGTTTTGGCCAAGGACAGCGCCTATTCCATGGCCACTAGCATCAGTTTGAAGTTCTGTGGGCGACGGGGGATCGAAATGGGCCAGTATTGGTGGCGTAATGAGCAAATGAATGAGGGCAGAAAAAGTCTGCCTGCTCTAGGCCCCATACAAAGGGAACGTCCTTTTTCAAATGATCAGTAAGCGGTCGGGCTATGTCCGCGAAGTTTCGAACAAAGCGACGGAAGTATGAACATAGCCCCACGAAACTGCGGACGTCCTTGGTTGAGCACGGCACCGGAAATTCCCTCACAGCCCGCCCCTTATCGGGATCCGGTTGAACACCCGCAGGACTCACAAGGTGTCCAAGTATAGTGAGCTGGCGCCGTCCGAAGCGACACTTGGCGGAGTTGAGCTGGAGACCGGCTCTGCGAAAGACATCAAGAATGGCCGACAAACGTCGGAGGTGGCTGTCAAACGTAGGTGAGTAGACGATGACGTCATCTAGGTAACACAAGCAGATGGACCACTTATATCCTCGAAGCAAGGAGTCTATCAAGCGTTCGAAAGTTGCTGGGGCGTTACAAAGTCCAAACGGCATGACCTTGAACTGGTAAAGACCATCGCGCGTGACGAATGCAGTTTTCTCGCGGTCCATGGGGTCGACTGAGATTTGCCAGTAGCCGGACCGAAGGTCGATGGATGAAAAGTATTGGGCTCCGTGAAGGCTATCGAGGGCGTCATCGATGCGAGGTAAAGGATAGACGTCTTTATGGGTCACTTTGTTTAAACTGCGATAATCGACGCAGAAGTGCCATGTGCCATCCTTCTTTTTAACAAGGACGACCGGGGAGGCCCACGGACTAGATGAAGGCTCTATGACGTCTTTAGCAAGCATTTTATCTACTTCACCCTGGATAACTTGACGTTCTTCTTGAGAGACGCGGTAAGGACGTCGGCGTATAAGATGTGCGTCACCATGTGCGTACAGGATGGCGTACAGGATGTGCGTACGGCGTGCGTCCACGCTTTCATCGGGGAAAAATGTGTTAAGAAATAATAATAACTGATTAATTGCGTGTGCTTGTGTCTTAGGTTATGATAACGATCGATGCTGTATTGAGGAGCTCCGGACATTTCCACCACCTTGGGCTCCTTGAAGGGGAGCTCCGGTGGTTTTTTCACCATGTTCTGATATCGCTGTTTTCAAATAGTAGTGATAACTCTGTCGCAGTCAAGGTGGTTGAGTTAGCTCAGAAACGCACCAATAATTTCAAATAACCGAACGAACGTGCGCTCAAACCGAAACCACAAGGCGCAGGCTCATCGTGCAGCGCATGCGGTGACGTCAGATCCTCACCTCCAGCAGAAATATGGAGCTGGTGCCAGAAAAAAACGGTAGTGGTGAGGTCATCTCACGACCTACAGAGTTTCCTAAATCTGACAGCCACGATTAGAGCGCTTTTGCTCTTGACAGCCCGCCAGCTCTGGTTGGCAGCCTTGAAGGTAATGACGTCGAAAACACAGGCTAGCGCGCATGGGAGGCAGCTAAATGACTTGCATGCACCTGGCTTGGCATTTTTTATTACAATACCGAGGAGAACATATATTGCAAATCTTAGCGATGTCAACGGACATTAAGAAATAACCGGAGCTGACCGTCAATGTGCACTGACATCGCACAGTACAGTGGTCTTAACATTTCGTCGCCATAGAAAGGCAGCCGCCGCGGCTACGATTTCATCCCGCCATCTTCATATCAGGAGCTGAATGCCATATCGGCCGGACTACGGTGGCGGAGCAATAATATTAATTATATCATTCACTGATAATGACATCATACATTCGATTACTAGTACCTCTCGACTGAAAAGCGAGAGCGTATTTTTTGTTGTTTTGATTGAACAGGATCATTGGCGTCTCGATTTTAAAGAGTCTCCCTTACAATAAAAAAATTGTTATAAGCTGGAAAGGGTAGATGCAGTTTACAATACTTATATTTAATTCTTGTTACATGAAATTACTCAAAACTGTCATGTAGCCATCCTTTGCAGACGCTGTTTTCTGTTCATATGTCAAAAAATTTATTTATTATGAAGGTTACCTCAGCGCACAATTCGCCGTCTATTGTCGGTTAAGTGGACCCTTCACAATAGGACCGATAGAGAACGCTGAATCGAAGAACATTTACATAACGACACCTAGGCTATTAATGGAAAAGTGAGACTTGTAACCTTGGGCTGAACCTTGATTGGCCGTTTCCGCATGGTGCGGCAGAGGCCTGCCATCTTACCAGCGCGGAAGCGATATTTTATCGCCCGTAAACGCTTAAGGGCAGATGCGTGGGGTGGCTTTGCCCTATATAGAAAAATTTCTACGTCAGGCCCCCATCTCTCCCTACTGTTCTTAATGCCGATGCCGTCCAGCAAAGCTGCACATTACAGTTTCGGACGGGTGTCTTCATAGCCATGCACATGAACCGAGTCGGTTTCTTGAGCTTGCCTCCGCCTTCAGCAGGAAAGCCGGATCTGCAAGCCGCACAATCCGGAAAGCCGGATTTGTAAGCCGGAAAGCCTTCAGCCGGATTTGTAAAGTTTGTAAAGCCGGAAATTTCGCATCCTTTTTGACTGCAAAACTGAACATTCAGCCCCATAGACGAACAAAATGCGTTGGAACACGCGGAGGAAACTGGACCTTTTTTTGTTCGCTCGACAGACTGAACACAGCACGATGATGAATATCCAAAATACACAGGCAAAGGAAACGAGCCAAAAAAATAACACTGACAAAGTAATAGGGTTGAGCCAAATGTCTGTCTTTGGCCTCGAGATCTTGGAGTGGCGCCCTCTCGCGTGTGACGTCAGAGCGGGGACTCCGATTTCAACCGCGCTGCAGCAGCCGCTGCTCCTGTACGCGTATCGTCTGCTTCACGTGAGAACTTTGTCGAACGAACAGCCTAGCGACGGTCAACTAACGCCTGCAACGATTGTTTTCGAGTGTAATCTTGAACTTGTTTTAGTTGCGGCCCAATCGACAGGGCCAAGAAATCCCCCGGATGGCCGACGAGTGCGCCGATGCCACCGACCGCATTGCTCGTAAGAAAGTGAAACTATGTGTGAGTGTTCGCGCTCGTTATCTTGTTTCCGCCGTACGATACTAATTAGTTTGGATGTTTCTTTCGATATTACAGTAAGCGTGCCGTTCTCGAGCATCTACAAGTATGTAGATAAAGCTTGCGA
The DNA here is from genome assembly GCA_013339685.2 of Hyalomma asiaticum. Classification (NCBI taxonomy): domain Eukaryota; kingdom Metazoa; phylum Arthropoda; class Arachnida; order Ixodida; family Ixodidae; genus Hyalomma; species Hyalomma asiaticum. The sequence goes on along the minus strand of CM023488.1, from coordinate 79,143,468 downwards.
AACGTCGCGGTGTCTCATCGAGGGCGAGGCGGTGTACGACGCAGGCCACGTTGTTGAATGCGCGGTCGAGGCCGTCAACGGAGGTCGCATCACCGTCGCCGCTCTCGTCCTCCAAACAAGTGGACTCACCAACCCACCGCACAACGCCTCTGTCGTGATCGACAGCAGTGAAGTGGCCAATGCTCGCTGCTCGTGCAAAGCAGAGTGAGGCAATGTCAACGTGTAACATAACATAGAATTTATGTTACTGCTGGTCTGCAGTTGGTGTCGAGCTCATATCGCCTTTTGCATTGTGTTAATGTTTCTAAATTAAGAGGCAAGTTCACTATTGAGACTAGTGTGAATGTTTAATGTTGGCACCATGAAATATTTAATTGCGGCACCATTTCTATTATTTCTATAAATGAAAAGAGACTTCGTAGGTGACTTCGTGGCTTCGTAGGTAAAATATGTATGTACACCATCCAGACGCAGCCGTAGTCTCATACATCCTGCGCCGCTCAGCTGAGCTCACGAGGCGCGCTTACCCGCGAGGCGATTCGGAGGCCGCGTCGTCGGCTCCTTCTTTAGGGGCCTTCGCGGCAGGTTGTGGGACGGCACCGCACCTGGTGTAAGTCGCCTATGCTTATAGCCTGCGTGCAATAAACGGCTTAAGTATTGGCGAGGCGCTTAAACACGGTCACAAACTTACCGAAGAGTGGCGCGTACGGCGGGTAGCAGAAGTCACTGTCCGCGAAGTGTTTGCTGCACACGGTCGATGAAGGCGTGGGGCGCTCTCCCATTCTGAGCTTGACCATCCACTTCTTCTTCAGCTTTGGGTCCTTAGGATAGTTGTGAAAGCTAACTCTTTCACGAGCGGACGAAGTACACTGAGGCACAGAGCAGTACTTCACCATTGCGCAGCACTCGCCGCGGAGACAAGCGGCCGCAAAGAGCCGTAGTTCTAAATGAACGTTAAAAGCAGACCCACGGTTGTTCGAACAGCGTCAGTAGCCACCATACGCGAGATAACCAACTGAACTGCTTTTTTGTTGAGATTTACCGCAACGGTGGCTTCAACACGGCGCTGGGCCTACGTAGCAGACGAAAGCGCGCGAATCCCCGCTCTGACGTCATACAGGCGCCGTTCGCAGCGCCGCCATCGGTCGCACACCAGGCGAATACGAAGCACATTATACACACTACACGCAATATCCTGTACGAAAAATGGTCATTTCGTACCCACTACACAAAACTTATACCAAAATAAAGAGTTTAAATCTTGGGGGCGCCTATTAATGCATAATTATTAAATATGCTGTTTTCGTAGTACAGTAACAGATATGTCATATTATATAAAAACATTTAGGCCAGTTGAACGCCAATTCACTAGGAGTAAGAGAATCTGTCAATCAATATCAGCACCTGGTTAACACAGACTTACCTCTCATCAGGATTTTCTTGTGTATCTTTTTATACATCATCTGCCTTATTGTCATCTTAAGTTACATTTCCCTGTGTTGCGCTCTCCCCTCCCTTCTTTTCTCGTGACCCACACTTCCCTTTCTTACCCTTTACTACACCGTAATGTATTGTTTACTCTCTTGCTTCCTTTCTCTCCTCGTCTCCCTAGCATCGGTGATGCTCACCCTCAGTGACGTTTCACGCTCATTTTCCTCCACAGTTTACTCATATTCACACTCACACCACTGCTCCTTACTCTCCCCTTTTTTTCCCACCTCCATCGTACTATTCATGTATATGCAATGCTCAGAGATACTTGGCACATGCACGCTTTCTGTTGCATACAATCTGCACCAAACAAGGCTATACTGCATCTTAACATTAGCACCATCCTTTCCTTCGTCATCTGCATCACTTCCGTTTCCCACGCCGGGCTATAGTACACTATGCTTGGCTATGCCAGATTATCATCTGCTGGACACACCCGCTCTCTGTGGCGCATAATCGCGAAGCCTCCCCAGTTTTCGGGGGTCGCGCACACAATTTCGCCAAGATTAAGGAGCATTGCTGATAACAAAGATTCCATAGATTTTCTGATAGCAGTGCATACGTGTAGTTACAACAAAGAGTAATGACCATAGTAAGAAATACATCAGGTGAATAAAAGAAGTAAGGCTTATACTAACACGCTGTAGACTGGAATCCCGTTGAGTAACCTTGGTAGTTACTCTGATCATAGGCTGCTGGGTCGTATCCTGGCTGGTAAGGAGTGCCGTAAGGGTCGTAACCTTGTTGGTAATCTGTAAGAAAACCACAACAAACACTTCCTTATCTACTTTCTCGCTTTGAGATTAGACGTCTGTGACTGCTGCAGCAGTGAACTATTGATTACGGTCGAAATTCCAAATACTCATGCCACAGAAACGAAGATGCTTGGTCGTTTTTTCTTTTTTCTTGTGAAACAATCTCAAATGCAGGTAATTCTTAAGTTGCCATTACTAAAATTCTGACAGAGAAACGTTTCCAGCATGGATATAACTTTCGGTTTCACGTAATTATGAGTATAAAAAGATATTTGAACATTTGCTGAGCATTTCTGCTATAAGTAGTGGGACGCGAGGTCCTCAGGAACATAGAATCGCTATTAGCTTTACATGCTGAAATAAATTGCTCTCATTTAACCAATAGGTGTAACACTAAAAACAAGGCACATCGATAGAAATGCTAGCAAATCTTCACGGCAATGCAGAATGGCTTTCGGGTCAATTCTCCTTAGCAAGCGATAAGGCACAGGAAATTTTTATTTGAAAAGTGAACTTACACGACGGGTCGACGTAGGGTTGAGCTGCAGTGAAAGAAAACAGCCCATATTGACTGATGCTTCCGGAAAAAAATTGCGCCAGTGATCACTTCAGGAGGATTCATGTGAACAACAGAAAACTGCAACTGCGGTATCACATTAAACCACTACGTAGAGACAAGCTCACATCATTCTGTCGGCACTCAGTCCGAATGGTCGTTTTTCACCGAAAATCACTAGAAACGGTAACTTTTTCTTTCATATGTTGCATCTGCATATTCGTTTTACACATGTATCATAAGGCAGAAGAAGTAAACGTTACTGAGCGCAGCTACCTAGACAACATATAAATTGCAGAAGCGAACATTGTATATCCGGCTCATTGTGATCAAAGAAAGAAAACGACTATCTAGGTTTTCAAATGGTCGATGTGTAAAGTCTTAAGAGTAATTTACGAGTAAACTCGATGCCCTCTGACTGAAATTTGCTTTTGCAGAGCATTATTTACCTTTTCTTATCATTACCAGACTTAATGTAAACAATTGATTCCTATATCTTATCCTAGCCGCTCTCAAATTACGATTTAGTAATAGCTTCTACGAAATAAGACAGTTTTTACGCTTGATCGCTCAGAGGCACTCAGGCGATTAGTGCATCACCAATCGCCATCTCATCAGTAATGTTGCGAAGCATTTAAGAAAACCTATAGGATAGCACAGCGACCACTACATTCTGTTCAGCATAACGCTACGGCCTTTAAAAATGCACACACGATGGTCGCTGCTCTAACGCCTGCGCCACCTGGCGGCTCGAAATCTGCTATTTATAGGACAGCCTGTACTACTCCTAAGCATTGTTTTACATGCAGCATGGACCAGTTTTTATAAAAACATGTCGCCCAATGCAAGTGAAGCGCGCGTCGCCACGGTGGTCTAGTGGCTATGGTACTCGGCTGCTGATCCGAGGGTCCCGGGATCGAATCCCGGCTGCGGCTGCTGCATTTCGGTGCAGGCCAAATGTTGAGGCCCGTGTTCTGTGCGATGTCGGTGCACGTTAAAGAACCCCAGGTGGTCAAAATTTCCGGAGCCCTCCACTACGGCGTCTCTCATAATCAAAGGTGGTTTCGGGAAGTTAAACCCCGCAAAACAACAATGCAAATGAAGCAAAGAGGCGAGGAGCCATGACTGCGGCGGACGGAGGACGTGACGTCAGTTCGCTGTTTAATTGTACAAGGCGAAAAGGGCCGAAGCAAAGGGGTAGCGGCTGCAGCATCTAGCCCGACTAAGTGCGCGGTTGAGTTATATTTCTGGCTGGTACGTCGAGCGCAGCGAGGGGCACGGCGCAGTTAACGCTGTAGTGGATAGCGATAAGGATAACGAGCATCGGTGAAGATGCTGCTGCACAAGCTATAACGCAATCCTTATCTTGCGCAACATCTGTGCGCAAACAGGCATGCGTGTATAGAAGCACCATTAGGACGTAGCAAAAGTGTACGGCGGCTAATCAGATAGATCCAAGACAAAACCCGTTTACAAATGAGCCACAAATGCACAGACATCAGCTGTTATAAGCTGTTATTCCAGGCTGAGGTATTCGGTGGTACCCGGAAACCACACACCACGCTGCGTAAATGAGGCTCTGGGATCGTTGCATTGATGCGTTTATAGGCTTCAGTTATCAGAGGCTTCAGTTATCAGGGCATATTTCACCGATGTGGTTAACGCTCAAGTTCGAAGACAGTGGGCTCCCAGTTTTTAATGGTTATACGTTGTTGGCCAAGTACGAGGGATATGTACAGTTGGAAACGGGCCACAACTGAGCATGCGCAGCGCCACTGACGCACATGCCTTTCATTCTCGACCCTTGGTTATCACCGCGGATGCAACAACCGCTTTGGCCGTCAGTAGCGCTGTCAACGGTTTAGCGCAATAACAAAAGGAAAAAAAATCACAGCATATCCCCGGAGTGAATGATGATGAGTGGGCGAAGTTCGAGAGGTTCATCGTAGATCCTGCCGAGTTCCGGATTAATTTAGTTAACGCGCACGCTACGAATCCTTATGGTTCAACTACGCACAAGTGAAATCTCCCACCGGCACTTCATTGCAAGTCAAGATCCAGTGCCTATATATATATATGGGTGGGCAGTGAACGGTTCTCCAGCGCGAGCAGTCGGTATTTCTCAATCAAGAAACTCGCTGGAACACGCTGCCTGCGCCAACGTTGTCTCTCGCGGGTGAGGCCGCGTTCTTCTTCTTTGCGAGCTGGTAGCGCGTGCATCGGAGAAAGAGCGTTTCCATAGTCAACGCGCGCCTTTCGCTCTCTCTCTCTCTCTGTCTCTCTCTCTCCCAAGACAGCAGATGGAAGAGTGAGAGCTCGCGCGCCGGGAGGCACGAGCGGAGGGCGAGCGCGAGCCTCCCGGCGTCGCATGGTATTGTGAGTGGTGTAGGTTACACGATACGACGCGTGATAACCGACCCACAGCTTAAGGAGCTTCGCCCCTAAAAAAACAAAATAAACGAAGCGCATTGTTGGCAGCGCCCGATGCAGGCTGTGCTGCATTCTAATTCTCCGTCCGCGGTCACATTGTCCCAACAACAGATTTAAGCCTACTTATGAACGGTATAAAGTTTTCTGTTGTTCTTTTGCGTCAGGCTGCTCGGAAGCTGCCTTGCGGCCGGTACAGAATTTGCACTTGCAACTGTGAATAGAGTGCTCGAAGCATTTTCTAAGGAAGGTCGGCTTGCTGATGCTCCCCGTCGTCGGGCCAGAGGGGGCTACAACCGACGAAGGACCGACTGATCGTCGTATGTATGGGCAATCCAAACTACATTTAGTCACACTCAACGCATCGTTAACGAGTTACAATTAATAGTAGGTTTACGAAATTAAATGGCAGCACACCCCAATAAACGCAAAGCGCTATGGAAAATTCACAGAGCGATGCTCAATATATATTATGCGGCGAATGGCCGGTATGATATGATACCGCAAACCGAGAATAAGTACGCAGTATACAAGGCGCCGATCCGGGTGATTGCACTTTTTTTTTCCGGCGCTATGTGGCTGAAAGCGCTTTTGCCGGCCAAAGCAGTTGTCGCGGCAGCGAAGATAAACGAGGACGGGAACAGCAAGGGAAGCGCGTCAGTGGCGATGCGCACGATGGATGTGGCCCATCTCCAACTTTAGATGTCGCTCGTGCAGTTCCGAGCACGACGCTCCGTCGTTATAGACATGAGTGTTGACCACTGTACTGCTAGTGGTAAGCAAAGGTTTCCTTCGAAAACAAGCAGCAAGAAGCGTCTCGGACGAGAAAAATACTTTTTTATGTGGGCACAGACATGATTGATGTGATTTTGTCGATTTGCTGTAAAATAACGCTAAGGAGGCTCTTTCATACAAAACAGAATTGTCACGTCACAGAAGGAGTGCCAAAGCGGGCGACGCTCCAGCTTTCGCTTTAACCCTTTCAGTCGCGTGGGGTCCGATTCGGATTAGATTTTCTTCGTCGGCGCTCAATTCTGTGGTTAGAGAAAATTTGTGTAACCTACAACATACACTTCGGATCTGCTCTATATACTCCCTGAGCTAGATTTCCCTTTTTCCGTTTCGCATAGGGAATTTACACCGTCTACTGTGTATTGCGACATCTCTTTGAAGTAGTTTTTCAAATAAAGATTTACCATATGTCACATGTAACTTTATTAAATCACACGAGCATACCAACTTTCCCGCGAATAATAAATTTGGATTTATAAGTGAAAGCATATTTTTTCATGTCTTCGAACTGCTGTGCTATATGTGACGACATTGGCCAAGAAACTCGTGCTCATTTGGCAGCTAACATCACCACGAGCATTATGGTATCTTTTTTGCGCTAAGCTACCGAAAGTTTTATGGTCCACTTATAACATGAATTCACAAGCCGAGCAAGCAGTTTCATAGACATCATATCTGCGTGTCTCAAGGGGCAAAGGCCTTAAGAGAGAAAACCAAACTTTATTTAACTAAATAGAAATAACTTGAGAAAGATGACGTATAGGGTCGAAGGGGAGGGGCGGTGGCTGCAGCATCTAGCCCGGCGAAGTGGGCGGCGCTGAACTCGAGAATTAACGGGTAAAGGCAGGAGCGCGACATCATCGCTCTGTCCGGTTGGCACCGGTAAATCAGTAAGTCATGGGATGGTTGCGCCATCTCTCCAAACAAAGAGTAATCTCAAAGTTTTCGTATCGTACTGAGACAGCGCTATTGCTCGTAGTTGCGCAAGTGGCGAGACGTTTGCTTATGAGGTCGATACCTCGTCGCACGACTTTAAAAAAAAGGCGAGAAGTTGTTTCGCTGTGTAGATTCGCTCATCTCTCACCGAGAGGACCTTCAAGCATTTAGGCAGTAGGAAAGAAATCGCCCCGCGCGCCTCGCAACCGGCTACAGTATCTCATTGCAGCTTTCCCACCCCGAAGGCCCGCAGTGTCCACACCAGTACACGTAAACCGGCCAGTACACATGCTGTGCCATGCACAACAGAAAGCAAGGCGTTATCACTCACCCATTGCGGTAGGACTGCTGATGGGTCGAGCAGCGGAGGAAGAATACGACGGGCGCCTGACGGGTGCGAGTCGAGAAGACGTTGGAGCGTGGAGCACGAGCAGAGGTTACAGGTGATGATGATGACGCGTAACTGTGGTACGGACCCACTAACGGGCATACGTGAAATAGCGGATGAACGAAAAGGACGCCAGCAAGCGTGCTCAATTCGGTTAGCATGAAATACCCAAAGTGTAGTTAAAAAAAAGACATCAACACTATACGCGAACGAACAGCCGGACTAAGTAAAAGGATGTAACCTTATAAGTGTTAGTGAAGCAGGGTACGAAGACTCTACCAACGGGTTATTACAAAATCAATTAGGCATAGTGCAATTATGGCAAATGATGGCAGTAAAACTCGTTTTTGGACTAGTTGGTGTATTGCCTTGGCGAAACTACGTAATCGAGGCAAGAAAGTAGGCGAACAAAGAAAAACAACAAGGAAGACAGTAAAGCAGCTCACTATTAACTCTTTATTCAACGGAGTAGCACTGCAATATATACAGTGACACGGTCACATGGACTTCTCACTAAAATACATCACTTGCAAATCTTTGCTTGTGCTGTCTCAAGTGGTAGCTCCCAACCCCTGCGGCTTTTTTTATATTCACATTTTTTGTTTTTTCGTGATTTTAGTTCGTCGGGCTCATAAAAAGGGATTGCATAAAGGTAATTTCCTTTCTTCGCCATCTCCCGGAGCTGTCACTGCAACATGATTTGCCGATCTTAGTGGTGAGGAAGGCTTCGGGTATTTCACGGGCTGTGCATATATGGCCATATATGTGCATATATGGCCATATATGGCCATAAACATGATTTGCCGATCTTAGCGGTGAGGAAGGCTTCGGGTATTTCACGGGCTGTGTATATATGGCGATATATGTGCATATATGGCCATATATGGCCATATATGCACACCTGGCTATATATGGCACGTGTCGATATGCGGCCGTATTTGCTCAATACGTATCAGAACCATATATGACATTCCTCGTGGTGGTCTTTAATTTCCATATATGTTTTATGATGATTTGGGCAAATGCGGCCACATACGGACACGTGCCATATATAGCCACATATGCCCAATTCCTGATATAGCCACATATAGCATTTTTGTAAGGGTAAGTATGACTCGCTGGTTAGAACACTGGTCTCCGGTACCCTTGGCATCAAAGCCCTAACCGCGCCGCAAAACTTATTTCTCGAATTTGCACTTGCGACACTGCTTCTCTGAGGCCGCGAGTTCATGTGTGGTGTTCCAGCCGAAGGTTGACCATCCTGCCAGCTGGAATCGGCATTGCTGGCTAGAGAATACGCATTCCTATTGAAAAGCACAACTTGCTTGGGCACTTGTAAATCGCGTACATTAGTTTTCAGGTGGTAAGCATCGAGACTCACATTACGCAAGAGGATAAGTATTTGTATTACCGCTAAAGGAAGCACCATTTACGCCTAAATTAGCGTCATAAAGCCCACACAAAGCAATGAGCGCCCGTAATATGCTGTAAGGACATACGCAGCGCACGTACTGCAGTTAAGCCTTTTCGACAACGGGCTCGCAATTCTCGGGCACTGGCCACACATCTACCTGACACTCGTTAGACTGCCCGTTTTCCAAGAAATAAACCCACATCTTACGGAGACATCTCAATCAAGCCAAATTTTTTACGTGAACTAAAATGTCAGTTCAAAGCTCTCCAACCGCGGTGCGTTCCGCTCAAAAAAGGGAATGGGCTTCATTTTTATTTATTCATCCGAACGCTCGCAATCCTATAGCAATTAAACTACAAGAGAAGGTGTCTGTAGGCCTCTTGAAACCAGTCTTCACGTAGTTCATCACTTCACGCATAACCTTGACCCGGTTGAAGCCGCTGCCGACCGCCGCGAATCCGTGTTTCGAGCACGGTCGAGCGTAGTCATAGTCGGCGTCGTAGACGGCAAGGGCGAAACTTAGTTGCAAGTGCTCCCCCTTTGCTGTGCATACCTGCAAGAAAACGGAACAGAAATGGAGCACATATGCCGACAGAAGTTTTAGGTGCGAAGCAGGTTATGATCGGTGCTATCTCACTCTCTCCCTCCCTCCCTCCATCCATCCGCTGTGCGGCGTCCACACCAGCACTGCGCATCCTCCGCCCTCTCCTCTCCTTGTCTTATCTCCTCTACTCTAGGCATTCCTACTCTCCTCTCCGACACTCCTCTCCTCTCCGGATTGCGCAACAAATAGCAACACCTGCGGCACCGTGCGCGATAATGCGAAGCAGCTTAGGTTACAGGCGCGACGGTAGACCACCGCGTTCTCTCTCGTGTCATTCGTCCCCTCAATAAAATTACGCCATCTCCCGCTCAAGCTAACCATCTCCCCGCTGTTCGCATCCACACATGGTTCCCTTCAGCGGGAGATGGAGTAATTTTTTTTTTCAAAGGAAGCCTGTATTCCCTGGCGATGGGCAGTGCCCTTGTAAATGTGGGCATCATAATTATCAGCCTATTGTAGGTCCACTGCAGGACGAAGACCTCTCCCGTAAGCCTATGTTCTAGCGTTACAACACTAAATAAAGGAAGATGTCTTATCAGTGAACTGAACGTGTGTAGCTTAAATATTAAATTCATTTATAAATTCCCCTTTTGTGGTGTTCCCCCTTTTTTCACCTTTAATTTCGTCCCAACCAGAGAGATCCATGTCAAATGTTCACCTTTAAATTTATAACTTCGCGTTTTATTAGCACCAATATTTGATAAGTGAGGGCTGACCATCCATAATTTGCACGTGTTCGCATTGTTGGTATGCGCTTATCATGGAGGGGACAAGATCGTGCTTTGCCGTGCCATAACTTTATCGTTTATCTTGCGATAACTTGCCGACTGTCGGAAAGTGTGCCTAATGAGTTCATAGGTCATAGGTCAATGGCTTGACCAAAAATAATTTGAAAATATTCTCACAATTCTTTGTTGCGTTATCTAAACTTCGTAACTCGTAGTCGTGAATGTACCGCAGAGTGGCCTGAAATATGGTAAATGAATGAGGAAGTCAGTGTGATATACCGTCTTTTTTCAGATTCAATAGATGATATCCGAGAAACTATTACACCAACTGATCTCCTTAGATAAGAGAGTATTTTGTGCTTCAATTCGTCGAAAACGTTTCTTCGAACCATGTATGTAATTCTTCGACATTTTGCTCTTCTTCATACGGTGTCCGGAAGCGTTAAATTATGTTCACTGTCACACGGTTTGTATGCGGAATTAAATATTACAAAATTAGACTTCTGTATAGTGGATGCTACTTTATTTGCACGCAGCCTATTATCCAGATGAATAAAGGAGCCGTTTCCCATGTTCCGAAGCTTAATAAGTGTCTTCGTAAGAGATACTCATGTCAGCAGCGAATTTAAGCATTTTCGTTAGATTCTTATTGTTAGGAAGCACTCGCTCAACACGCCCCGCCACGGTGGTCTAGTGGCTAAGGTACTCGGCTGCTGATCCGAGGGTTGCGGGATCGAACCCCGGCCGCGGCGGCTGCATTTCGATGAAGGCGAAATGTTGAGGCCCCTGTGCTGTGCGTTGTCAGTGCACGTTAAAGAACCCCAGGTGGTGTAAATTTCCGGAGCCCTCCACTACGGCGTCTCTCATAATCACAACTGGTTTTGGGACTTTAAACCCTACAAAACAACAACTCGCTCAACACGAATGGGTTTTTTAGGGTAAGTTCACTGGCTAGTTGAAGATGGGCTAGAAAATAACCAGATTGCTCACTGAGTGCGCAGTATTTCAAGGCACTAAGGAAACACTGCACTTTCGCCTAAAGTGTTCCTTTCAGAAAATGGGCGCACCGATAGCACTAAATGTCAACAACGCACACGCCTCGCCAGCCAGACACATGCCGGTGTGTCGTCGTATGAAACGCCACCTGTAGAAAACGCGGGAATAAAGCGGTCGGATAAAATACAGTCTGTGTACTCACGAAATCTCCCATGCGCGCCTCGGTCAGGTAAGCAAGCGCCCTCTTCTCGGCCGTGTTGTAGGCCAGCTCCGTTATCGAAGCCATTGACAGCTTTGCTGGCTTTGATTTCCAATCCGCGTTATTGCAAATCTGTGAAAACATACCAAGAATTAATTTGCCGGGAAATGGGCCTCAAGTTTCGTAAAAAAAAATATCTGCTGCGCAAGACCGTATGGGTACATAGTATAACATCTGCGTTATTATTCTTGCGGTTCATTCGTAGGGAATTGTGGTCACAGTTAACAGCGAAGCTATCACGCTGAAGAAAAAAAGCTGCTCCGCTCTTGTCCTTGACCTACTGCCTACACAGCAACTGGGTAGCGATCATCGGAGGGATAATATAGGAAGAAATAAACGTTTCATGTTTCGCGGAAGTCTCTCTCGTTGCTTATAACTATGCTAGACTTTAAAGACCTTGACACAAATGAAGGCGCCCTTTGCTTGATACGTAAAATATGCTATCTTTTGGGATAGCTACAATTCAATGCCTTTGTGTTACTTCAGTGTAACAATATCTTGCCTGATATTGCCCTGGCCGCCCTGACGAAGACACGTCCGCTTGTCGAAACATTGGCTCCTGCGACATTCCCTGTCTAAATCGTATTGTGCGATTTCTTCATCAATATCTTTTCTGTAACTTATCTGTTCCAGTACAACACAGTCGTCGTATTCCAGAAGCGGCTTCATACCATCCTCAAGCTTCCAGTCATTCCACATGATTTATTGCAGAATGAAAACGTGACGAGATTTGTAGCTAATAAAAAATATTGTTAACCACAGTTCATAGCAATTACGACATAAAATCTGAGTTCATTGCAATTTCACTTTGTGATGAATTGCCTGGAGCTCTCGATTGTCGTGTTTCCCTTGCTTTCTTCAAAAAAATTACAGCATAACCACGGAGTGAATGATGATGAGTGGGCGAAGCTAGGGAGGTTCATCGCAGATCGTGCAGAGTTCCGGATTAATTTAGTTAACGCACACTCAACGAATCCTCATGGTTCAACTATGCACAAGTGAAATCTCCCACCGGCACTTCATTGCAAGTGAAGATCCAGTGCCTATATATATATATATATATATATATGGGTTGCCGGTGAACGCTTCTCCAGCACGAACAGTCGGTATTTCTCAATCAAGAAAGTCGCTAGGAGAGAGAGAGAGATTCTTTATTTGAAAAGAAGAGAAAAGCACAGGATAGTAACTGTCTCTCGTCGAGGAGGACACCTCAACCGTCCTGTGCGGGGGATGGGGGAGGGGGACTAAAACAGAGAAAGAAAGATAAAGTAGAACTTAGAAGAGGGAGACACGGGGTCACGCTAGGAGACGCTGCCTGCGCCAACGTTGTCTCTCGCGGGTGAGGGCGCGTTCTCCTTCTTTGCGAGCTGGTAGCGTTCCTCTAAGAAAGAGCGTTTCCATAGCCAACGCCTCCTCTATATATATATATATATATATATATATAGCCAACGCGCGCCTTTCGCTCTCTATCTGTCTCTGTCTCTCTCACAAGACAGCAGAGGCATTCGCCGGGAGAGAGAGAGAGAGGCACGCGCCGGGAAGCACGCGCCAAGGACGAGCGCGTGCCTCCCGGCACGCGGGTTACGCCTGACGACTGACGCGTGACAAGGTTAGACTAAGAGGAGCTTCGTCCCTAAAATGATATTAGGCATCACTACCAGTATTAAGTTTTCGCATGTCATGGCTGTTGTCAAATGTGGGCTTTTTCATGTTCTACTGATCTGAATGTAAACGTTGTATATAATATGTACTGAATTTGCCACTGATTCCTTTCGCTTGGTGTGTTATTACCCTCAATGCTTGTATAATTAACGGAAGGTCCCACTATAGTTCTTTAACTTTGGGACACTCACCTGTGAATTTGTGTACCTATACTACACCTGTGAAAGCAATAAACTGAAACTGACGCTGAGCTCAGCCATTCTTCAATGGTCACAGGGGATCCGCAGAATGACGCTGATTTAAGCGCGTTCAGTTGGAGTGGCAGCGCATATTCTCGCACACGTAGCCAAGTTCGCTGAAGCAGCCACTCAAACAGCGCACCTGCAATACGGCTGCTATTCGCAGGTGTCGCCTGTGCGTACCATGACTGAACAAAGAGGTGCTTGCGCGTTCGTATCTACGTCAATATCCTCGAGTTATGGAGTGATACGAGGTGCTTATGCCTTCCACAAGGACACTCTTCGGCATTTCAGAATTGCGCACGTAGTTCTTTAGCTGCCGGAGCCTGGTGCCATAGAGCTTTCTGATCGCGAGTGGTTCACCAATACGGAGCAACAGTGAGAAAGGTAAAGCTGGACCTATTCTTCCCGTGAACACAGGTGGAGCACTGTCTGTGTGGTCTCTTTCCTGCGGTGGATTCCTTCGCATGCTGTACCGCCTCAAGCGGAGAGGAGCAACAGCGCACTTGCCAGAGTAAGGATTTCTATTGTTTAAGGCAGAAAAAAACAGGGAACCTTACAATGCTATCAAAGCTTACGCACACTTGGCTGGTCGGGGTTTGTCTCGTGCAGACCAGTGTTTCGTCGTTATCCGAAGCTTCGGGAAACGCCTCTCAAAGCAGTGCGAGGCGTCGAACTGCAGACGGTGATACACGCGGTATCCGTGGCCTGAGCTTGACGCCGTCCTACCCTTTTGATTTACTATACTGTCCCTTTGCTAGGCGTTTGTGCAAAGCTTCACGAGGCAAGAAACTAGGCACATGCTCATAGCTGGGCGAGAGTCTCTACACCAGATAGATCGACGTATACAATGGCTTTGCCTTTTTTAGGAGCGAAGCTCTTTAGGGCCTACCCTTGTCCTTGTCCGCATGGGTATGTTACACAAAACGGAAACCGAAACAGAACACTGCACCGCTGTGTGTGAGTGTGCTCATGGCGGTGTTACAGTGCCTAGAAATATTCCAGGCACTATAGCGGTGTGGGAGTGTCGCTGTGCGTGAGTGTTGACTATGGAAACGCTCTTTGTTTGATGAACTTTGTACCTAAAGCCCTAGATCTTTTTTTTCCGTTTTTATGTAGCGACAAGTACCTCTTCTTCTGGCACGCTCTCGCTAGAGTACACTATACTCTCGGCCAAAGCCCGCGTCGGTAGCCATATTCTTCTTAACCACGTGGAGCGGAGCAACGCGCGCACATAGCTTCTTCAGCATACGCGTTCCGATCATATATGATAGTGGGCGTGCCGTATGTAAGAAGACGCCTGCTGAAATGCGCAACTTCGACGTTCTCTCGCTGCAGGCTGCCCGAAGCAACGCTGACCAATCAGATGCGCTAGCGCCACATCAATACTTTTCGGTACTTAAAAAACGGAATATCTAGGGATTTAAGCTGCACCAACTGGCAAGAAACGAGAACGCGCCCTCGTCCGCGAGACACAAGGCTGACGCAGGCAGCGTCTGCTAACGAGTTTCTTGAATGAAACCAAAAACCGAGTGCTCGCGCTGCACAACCGTTCACCGGTCACTAGCACTCGATCTTGACCTGCAATGTATTGCTGGTGGGAGATTTCTCTTGTGCGTAGGTGGAAAGCAAATATTCGCAGCATATGCGTTAAGTAAGAGTAATCCAGGCCTCGGCACGATCTCTTATGTGGCAGAGCATGAACCACATAGAGACATGGAGCATGAATGACAATGCGTTAGTAAATATACACACGCGTTGGCAGTCATTTACATGACCCAGTGGGCAATGTCACGCGTAATTTAGCGCAACACCGAACGATCCCCAGAGCTTCGCCCACTTTTCAGGATTCACTTCGTGCAGATGCGCGGATTTATAGACGCAAAGCAGGTTATGTCGAGGGCTTTGTCTGTCCCTCCCTCCGCCGTGTGGTGTCCATACAGGCACTGTGCATGCGAATCCTCCTCCCCCTCCTCTCCTTGTCTCATCTCCTCTGCTCTCGACACTACTCTCCGCTCCGATCGGCGCGAATTTACTATGGAAACGCACTTTCTTCGATGAACGCTTTACATCTCACAAAGAACGAGAACGCGCCCTCGCCCAGGACAGACAACGCTGACGCAGGCAGCGTCTGCTAGCGTCAAACCGAGGCAAACGCGGTGTGGGCCACCCGTACTGCTTCGCATCGCCTCATCGTCCTCGTAGCGGTAGATGGAGTAAATTTTCCTCTATTTGAGGACATGCGGCCGCCAGCAGCAGCTTTGCAGTGTAATAGCGGGCTAAGGACATGTGCGCAGTAGATGAAAGAAGCGCGCGCGCGCGAATGCCGCATATTTGGGCATTGCTTGGAAGAAGTGTACGTGCACTCTTGAGGACGAGAAACCATCATGGTTATACCAATGGCACCGAAATGTTTGTGAAAGCCATAAATGATCTGCATTTAAAGCATCCGCCAACCACCGAGAAGGCGTGCTTCATATCCAAACTTCTCTTAGAGGAAGTTGTCACCTCCTGAGAGTGGTTTTCTTACCCAAGGTCACAGTTTCATTATTTCTCGGAGCCGACCTCCCTTACAAAATCTCGCGGGAGCCAGTGAATATCGCAATCCTGAATTAAACACAACCGCAAAGAAATCTGCGATGCTGAAAGCGACTGGATCCCTGTCACATGACCTAGTGTAGAACCCGCCTTCCAACCCGAGTGCTGTAGAAAAGCGAGCTTTGTGGGAGCTGCGCGAAGTGCGCGACGCTGTCATCTTATCTCCCGCAGCAGGAATGACAATATGGTCCGCGACCGACGAGACTATAGCTATAAGATTTAATACCTCCTAGACAAGGGCACCTGCATTACGATCGAAAAGGATCCCGCAACACAGGTGCAGCGAGGGCTAAACAAGCGCATTGACGACATTCTAGGTTATATCGGGAATCTCGAGCATGTACGTTCGTTTTACGTGGAGGAAAAACAGCGCACAAGCCTTCCACATGCTTCACAAGGCCTACGCGCACACCGTGGGTTTCGAACATCCTAGTTTACACCATCCACTTCGCGCTGTAGAGGTTGTCTTGCACATAACTATGGTTCTTCTAATGCGAAGACACCGAGGCACGTAAAAAAAACCATTTTGTTAAGCGCGTTTCCCCAATACTGATCAGCGACGATACATGCATGAAATCACTCGGCGTGGTCTCTTTTTACCAAAGGGGGGACAAGCCTGCGCGTCAATAAGTCATGCCGCTTTGTGGACTTTCGCCTAAGTAGCACGTGCTTCTCCGACAAAGGAGAAGCTGTGCCACACAGAGTTCATCGGCACAGCTATGGGAGCGTCTGTGTCGGTAGCCACGGCGAAGCTTGTAAAAGCAGCGGTGCAATGAAGAGTCTACGGCCCAGTCGGCTAGCCTCACGCCGAAAATATTTCTGCAGTATGGTGATGACTACTTCTAGATATACTTCTAGATCTTATGTAAACGCTTCGCCACCCATCTCAGCGCGGTCGCGCGGGCCATTTAATTTAGCGCGGAGCGTCAGCAAAGTGCTGCCTGCCCTTCGTCGATGGACTTATAAAAGGGGCAGGCGGTACCGTACATTTCGAGGTACATTGGAAATCTACGCAGACAGTGCACTGTCTTGACTAAGGATTCAGCCACCCTATCCTCAACAAAGCAATACACGCGGAACAAGGACCATGTGAAGGCGAGTCGCACCAAAGACACCCAGTGCAAGCCAGAATATTGAGAATACGGCATGTGCACTTAAAGTCAGAATGCGAATAGAAGATAAACTGCATTAATTACACGCAGTAGTTAAGACTGCTTTCTTTTAATTTATATCACGAAGGCACACATTGGATGTCTCGACTGATATACCAATCATGACACTGCAACGTTGGTGACACGGGCATTTTTGTGATTACACCATCAGCGCAAGCAAAAATTGGGGGACGATTAAGCTTCGCCTTTAAGAGTTGAACGCGATAGCGAAATCCGGCCCCTAGTGTGCATTTCAGCCACTCAGTGCATACTTATTATATGTGTTGTCACACACACGCACAGACACACACACGCGCGCGCGACGTATCTATAGTAATGGTAGAGGTTTTCTATCTATTTAACAACACTTTTATATCAACTTCTCGAAAATTTTGTGTAGTGATGTAGTGGCGTAGTCCTGTATTAACTGCGCGTAGGCGTCACACTTTTATTCGTAGAGGGTCACATTCTGCCGTCCTTCTTGCGTTAACTATCTGGCAGCTGTTCGATTTGTTCTTCTGGAGACCTCAACAGCAGCAAGCATCGCGTTAGGGTTGATGAAATGGCAATTGCAGCACTTCGCTTCTTTATTGGTGTCATGCGAATGAAATGCTAAAAAAGTGGATGCAGAGCATCCGAAGAGGCCGCATATAGGCTGCTGTAGTCGCATGACCTCCGAGATGGCGGGCGCGCTCGCCGTCTCGGAGGCCATGGTAGTCTAGACATTGCTTGATGTGTCGTCCGCTAGACAGACATAGTTGTCCATTTTTGGAGCTGTATTTTTCACTCACGGCCGATTTTTCGCTCACAAGAGAAGCATGTAGACGCCGACACCAACGGCGGTAATTATCGTATATCGTTCCGGTAGCTATAAAGGAAGTAAATTTTTGCTTCTCTGTAGTGACAATAGGGCACAAATATTTTCATCTCTATATCGCGGCTACCGTACGATTATTTCTATGCAAATCTATTACATGACTGGCTTTGGAATAGATAGGCAATCAATTACATTCTAATTTCATTTAGTTAGTAAAAATTACCTCATTTTCAATCTTTGAAGTGAATGCCGAGTACAATGGAATTAAGTTGCGAGTTTGACACACGTGCAAATTACCATAATTTACTCCTAAAGGCTACAGGAAAGCGGGTGGGTACGTTAGGGGAACTTCGGCTCTCGCTTACGAACGGAGTCGGTAGCGCGTCTCGCCGACACGTCTTTGTCGGTTAGTAAGACATGACACCTGCGTTCCGGATTTCGTGTAGATTCTTCTTTGCCAACGGTAAGCTTCGCCGTTCCTCCGTTCTCACAGTACGCAGTGACTGCGCCATCTTGAAAGCAAGCCCGCACGGAAGTTGTAATGTACTCACCGTGTTGGGGTCAATGAAGGGCGCCGTCTTAAAATCTTCGCATGGTCTGAACAACTGGAACTCGTCGTCTTTGGGCGACGAAGGGTTGGCGAGCTTGGGGGCGTAGTATATTCCCTTGAGAGTTACGGAGATCGCTAATGGAATGGAGAAGCCAAGGCTTCCCATTTTCTGAACGACAGCCATGCTCTCTTTCTGGAAGTTCGTAAGAAAGATAGAGCGGCATTGAGATTCTTTCCAAAAGGTGCAGTTACCACAATGCCCGTAAAGGTACAACGCTTGTTTGTGTCGCGTCTCTTGCCATAATGAGTGCCGAGATTGCTGAATGTATTCCCGGAAACATCGCCATTCACCCGAAAGTGTTCACCTGGAAATATAGCCATTCACCCGAAATTTCGTGTCTCATTTCACGCTTGAAATTATATAGAGCTTTCACGAAGTCTTTCGACATTGTTGAGAACAAAAACACAATTCAATATCAGCAAAACTGGAACTATCGCAAATATGTAGACTGAGCTAATATAATCACCGCCGCCATCCTGGATGGAGCATTTGCTGAGATGGGAAAGCTTATAAGCTTCACACCGTTTTCGGTCAACGTTTTTATATTATAGCATGCATTCCATGTATACATTACCCTACTCCTGAGGTACTGCATCTTTCTGTCGCCATGCCTTCCAACTCCGCATTTCAATTAATTCCGGTTGCCGGAAATCCTAGTTTACACAGGCTAAAATACTTCTCGCAAGATATTTACCCATCATTCATTTCGTAATCAAAATTTATTCTTTCGGACGTCTCTTTCTTCAAAGACAGTCATTACAAGTAAATATTTCCCGCGGCTAACTTTGAGCGTTCACCATTCGTACAAAGGCCAAGAAAGAAGTCCCATGAAAACTGAGTAGATTACGCATTACACAACAACCACAGCCAACGACATCACAATGCACTGGTCACAAACTTCGAATGCAAGAACATGTCGTCCAGGAGCTTCGGCCTTACAAAGAAGCTTCATTATTATGGTAAGCACTGGGCCTCCGCTGTTGAATAACGTAGGAAGAACGTCGCACACGTCGCCGAATGAGCGTTTGAGCCTATATCGTAGTCGTCATCCTCCATCTGAATAACAGTTGCCGCTGCACACCACGTCCTATGCCCTGGTTACGAACACGTCATAACCGTCATAGCCAGCCACCTAGTCGCCCCGTCCCCATGCTGCGCCTCTCGAGGAACTGTAGACGCCGCTTGCCTCATCTGGATTTCACATCGCCAAGCCGTTCTGTCCACCTGCAATAGAAGCCTAGGTACTGTGCTGTTGCCAAAGGGGATGACCGTGGCAACATTCACCGACCCGCCACTGGTCTCCATCGCGGCCTTTTGCTGTTTTTCGTCAGGAGTAGCAGTCTCAGGTTAAAAAACCTTTTCGCTCAGACCTAACAGCAACCCCGCAAGAAAAGTTAGTGGCGCCTTTGGCTATGCATAAATCATGCTTTTATAGCTCCGCCACCGTATTGGGCGAGACTTCTGGTGGCTGCACATCTCATCGAGTATGAAGGTTCTGCTGTTATACGCCGTCAGTAATACGTGTGACCTTCGGAACGCAAAGTCATAGGAGAATAGTTCGATGGCATGCTAGTCCACAGGACTGACTGCACGGACTCCATCTAGTTTCTGTGCTTGGATATCGACCTAGTAAAGACAAAGTATGGCTTCGTCCGTTCTTGCATTGATGATACAGCACTGAAGAAATACACACCTGATGATAATTCGCATTTGTATCGAACTGACGATGCCTTAGACACGCTGCAAGGGGCGCAATACATTTCCAGCTTCGACCTGCGAACAAGATACTGGCAAATTTGGATTAACTAAGCTGACATAGCCAAACCCGCACCGACACCCCAACCAGATTTTACGAATTTAACGTAATGTAGTTCCACCTCTGCAACGTTCAAGGCAGGTTTCAGCACATGATTGACACTGTCTTCAAAGGCCTCTAATTGAAGACCTTTCTCTGTGATTTTCATATCCTTGTAGTTTTTTCTTCCACTTTCAGCCAACATCTACAGGGACTAGAGTAGCTTCTCCAATGCCTTTGGAATGCTGCCCAGCAGACTGATGCTAAAAAGTGCGCGTTCGCCAGCAGAAGCGTCGAAGTTCCAGGCAACGTCGTTCTAAAGGATGGCAATTCATCCAGACCCTGCAAACATTGCTGCTGTGTATCGATTCCCCTGTGGTTCGAATACGAAAACATTACGCAGCTTCTCTGCATTGCCGTATTGCATTTCCTGTTCCTATTTGCAATCTCGCTACCATAGTTTCTCCGCGAACTCCCACGATAGTCTTGTAGCTATGGCACTCTGCTGTTGACCCGAGGGTCACGGGATCGAATCCCGACTGTGGCAGCTGCATTTCCATGGATGCGAAATGTTGAGGCCCCTATGCTGTACGATGTCATTGCATGTCACAAAATCCCAGGTGGTCGAAATTCCTGGAGACCTCCACTATGGAGCATCTCTTATAACATATCTTCGGTTTCGCACATAGAGTCCAATGAATCAGTCAATCAGCTGCTCCGCTACATAACTTCCTTGTGGCTCTTTCACTTGTTCAGATTTTGAGTCGGCCTTTGAAGAACTCATGGGACGCCACACTTTGTGACCGGTGCCGCGTCATTTTGATGAGAGCGTGGCCCTTATAATGCATACTGATCCTATTGCACAAGTTATCGGAGTTGCGCTTCTTCAACGCGGTCCGACATCTACAACCGTCCCGCCTATTGAGCGGAACCATGCTATTACATAGCAGGAATACCTAGCTATTGTTTCATCAATTCAAACGTTCATTCAGTTCGTTCGAAACTTCACCATCGTCACGGACCATCGTGCCCTGTGTTGGTTGTCATCTATGAAAAACATATCAGGCCATCCCGTTGTTGGATACGGCGACTGCAACAATACAACTTCCGATCACATGCAAATCTGGTGGACATTATTATAATGCCGAGGCATTCTCTCGATGCCCACTTTCGCTCCGTTATACGCCTTATCGACTCACTGCTGCATGGCTCGGAAGAATAGCCAGTCCCACAGAGGCTTCCCGTAAAGCCACTCGATCGTCTTCGGCTTCCCTCGCACTCAGAATTTCTTAACCGTGAAGCACTTCTAGCTCGAGATAAACTGTCTACCGTCCGCAGAAAATCTACCCTCGCTCCACGACACCTAGCAACCAGCCATGGTACAGATGGGGCATCAGAGGCTCGACATCCCATAGCCACACATGTTAAGATACCAGATAAGCTTAGCGCTGTCATGCCAGCATGTGATAGCTGACCAATAATTCATAAATCTTAGATAACGCAGGAAATTTTGTAGCACTGCCTAAGTTAGCCCTAGAGCATGTATCTATAAAGTGATAGCTAAATGCTAGTTAATTATAGCCAATCAATAGTTGATGAAAGGTTAGTCGATAATATTTATTGAAATATTATATCTTAAAAACACCGCAGGGGGCTTGGCGGCACCGATAACATGTGATAGGCGATCGATAGCTATTAAATAATCAATCAATAATTGATAAATCTTGGACATTGCTGGGAATCACTTTGTGGCGCCCTGGTTAGCCGTGGATCATGTCGACACTGTGTGATAAGTCGTCGATAGCAAACCGATAATCCACACATAATCAATAAAACTTGAGAATTTTCATGAATGACCTGGCTTCTCAACTAGGTTGAATTTTGGTTGACTATGCTTTTCCAGGATAGCTACATACCAGGGTCGACATGCTTCAAAGTGCCTTAAAACTTGACGCGATTGAGTGCAAATTTCCACTTTTTGTTTACTCCAGCAGGCTGAAATCTGCAGTAGAACTCTAATTCTTCGCCTATACGGTTTCATGGAACAACCGAACGTTTGTTTATGACGCCATATTTTACACTTTCGCTTTCAAGATGGTGTGCTGCACTGCCGTAGTTATCATTACACGGCTAATCAGCAGGTATCAGTCCTGCATCGCTGCTCTAGTGTTCTATTTCACGTGGAGTTCATGACGATGTTGTCGCCGCACACTTAGGCTTTCAGAAGACCTACGACAATATCAGGACTTTTATTTTACTTCTGGCCTGCGTTCTCTATAACGGTAGCTAAATCCGTTGCGCTATCCACGTCTTAACAGCAACAGAGACGCTCAACATACCCGCCCTCAGCTGTCCTCCAACCTCTATACTGTCCGACCGCGGCCTTAGTAATTTTTAGGAATTCACCAGTGCGGAGGCTTGTCATTACAGCCCTCTGGTAAAACCTGGGTTGCCAATTGCGGCTGGTGATTTAACAAGATACGCCGGTAGGACGCCTGTCAGACATGGTACCGATTTTTTCTTGCAATCTGTTCTCTTGTGCGACGGAACGCCTCGGAATTTATTTAATTGAACACGGAAAAGCATTCGTTTCCCACGTTCTTAAAGTTCTACGGGCTAGTAACACGGAACATACACGAATGCATATCACCCACAATAGAACGACCTGACTGCGTGCTTCCTCCGTTCGCTGTCTGATATTTCTACACACTTTTGTGCCGACTACACCTACTCGGATACTCTGGTTGCTCTGGTTACCATGTGAAATCACAACGCACTGCTGGCCACAGCCCTCTTTCCCTTCGTGTATAGTTTAACTGCCTCCTCCATCTTTCACACAGCATTCTTTTTCGCACTTACTTCATGTAATGCCACCCTGCCAGAAGAATTTGCACGTCGAGTGGCGCACTGTCGTGAGATCACTCGCAAAGAGACGCACGCTACTCCAGAAAAACGCACACGTCGCAGCCAGGATAAACGACGCGCGATCGGTTTTAATATAGGAGGTCAAAACCTACTATTTATTTCATCTCGACGCCCTGGAAGGTGTGAGAATCTTGTACGCCGGTACAATAACTCGTGCAGTCTTCTAAAAAAAAAATTCACCAGTTATGTTTTGACTCCGCTCTATTCTCTCACTGAGCATTACTGTAGGGATTCGGAAGTTCTGCAGATCTACCGCCTAAAGCAGCTGATTCTTCGTACAGCTGTTCTACAAGCTACGTCCACGTTGGCTGCTTCGAAGAGTAGCGGCACTAGTGGAAGGACTATTCACCTACTTCGTCGTTATCATTTGTATATCGCCATTATCATGCACTTGGTTCCCCATCTTCGAGCTTCCGGCTCGTAAGCAGCTTCTGAATAAAGGGGTCTGCTACGCATTACTTGGTCCGGTCATCTTCCGTCTTACATTACGTATTTGTTAGATTTCTTGAAATTTCCAGGAGCAACGTCGTAGTAATTGTTGCGTATTCTTCATGAAACATTGCTTGCTTTGCCTCAGAGCAGAACTGGGAACATCCACTGCATGAGAACAGATGGGCTACAGGAAATTAAGCCAACTGCTTGCACAATAACGTGTGTTTTATGGGAGATTTGCTATGAGTGCGTAACCGGCACTCTCAGAGCGTGAACGGCCATGTCCACTTAAGAAGCGACATACATTAGTTCTTGAGTTATCCTGTGAGGCAGATGGCGTTATGACCCCTGTTCCTAAAAGGTATGTCTGCTCTACTCTTCTACTCGGCGTCAACGCTTACAATGGTGTGTCCGTAGGAGTAGTCCCGCCCTCGGGTTAAGCCTGGAGGTAGAGCATCCATGGCGAGAGGAAATATGCGGCAATCACTGAAGTTCTTCACCGAGTATGAAAGGTGCGCTATGGAGATGAACATCGAAGGGGTGAACACTGACCTGAAAAGATCACAATTTTCAACACCGCTTTTTTAGTCCCACGAGCCCCGCAACAACTAAATTCATTCCATGCAAATGAGACCGCATCGCTTATAACAGCTGAATGTTTTTCACGGATCTTTTTTATGGAATGTCCCGGCACATCACGAGTACGATAAAACAACCGGTAGATTTTGTTGGTGCGTTTATATCTGAGATTTCACCTTCCTGGCATAGTTATCGGCGAAGTTTCTACTGCCCAGTGTTCTTTTTAATGTTCGATTCTCGTTTGCTGAAAAACCGCTGAATAATGTAAACCTTCTTAAAAAAATCCGATGAGCCTTCGTTCAGTTTCGCAGCTTCGGCGGGACAGTTCTGCTGCATCTGCATATGTTGATCGTAAGAATTTTAATATAATAATTGCTTGTGCATGGCGTGCAAGATGAATGATTTCATTATCAGGCGCGCACTAGAGGGCTTCAGAAAGTTTGACCCACCTAGGGTACTCTACCGTGCAACGATAAACGTAGTACACGCGCCTATGGCGCTTAATACTCGTTCAAAAATACGGTTCTTGTGGCCACGATCCAGTGAGCAGGCAAACATCATAAACACTGCATCAACACATCTGACCAGTAAGCCAAACTCGGCCTGTGAAGCAAAAATGTGCATCGCTAACAATTGTGATTCTTTTTCTGCGCCACTCACTTCATCAAGTTGAAAAGTTGGTCGCTGGGTATACTGTCCAGGGACATGCCGACGACATAATAGGAACGTCTTGCGGCTGAAGTCTTCGACTTCAGGAGGTTGTACAAATGCTAGAAACAATGTAAATGATTTAATCAGTAGCGACATAATTGTTAGATGTCTGCAGCCATTGAAAGGCAAGGGCAACCCTTATGTGTAATTGACCCAATAATAAATTTAAGCTTACCCCTCCTTGCGAGCTTGAACCTTTAAGCGGCACAGGTAATAAGTGCCTAATTGCGCCCCCTAGTGAAGATATGGAGAAGCTTGGAAAAGTACTTTTGTAGTGACCAAGGGTTCGGGAGATTTGATACTGCAGTTAAGGAGGGGAGTGTAATAAATTTAGCTGAAAGAAATTCACCAATAAGTTGAAAATAAGAGGCACTTGAGGAACTATTGAACAGCTTAGGATCACTCTTCAGCGCCAAGAAAGACAGCCGCCATTACTCTTTAGGAGCGGCATAGCAATGACACCCATATCACTACCGATCGAGCAATAAAGCCGGAGGTAAGAGGATTGTACAGGATATTGCCAAGCTCAATCTAAATGACTAAAGATTTGATTAGGAAATGTGATAAGACCTAACCCAAAAGCTGGCATAGAAATACCATAATTGAGGGAGGAAGGCTATAGGTGTCACAATACGGAGGTCATTAACAAGTCTTCCGGAACGGATGCCGCATAAATGCGCTGGAAATGGGGCCGTTCGTAGGGGTGAATGAGATTTGTGCACGAACACGCAAAGAAGGCATAGTCACCGTCAATAAGAATACCGTAACACTGTCGTGGAGTTGTACAGATATCAATGCAGTAGTTGGATAATCAAGGAATCCATGGTAGGCTGTTACTGAAGAGAGCTTGTTATGCTGCCAAGTTACTACTGGCGGAGTGTAAAATATTGGGGGTAATGGAGGCATGATATGCGCGTGGTTTTTCCTTGTTTCTTTTTCTTTCTTTCCCTTTGTTTCGTCAGTATGTGCTTTCTTTTCTAGTCTCTCTTCCCTTTCTTTCTGGCTTGCCTCTTCACCTATTTCTCTTTCTTTTGTCGTTTTCTTGCTTTCTGTCGTTCCTTCTGTTTTTTTCTCCGTACTTTCTTCTTTGTTTCCATTATTCCTTCTTAGGAAATTCAAGCTTTCATATGGCTCAGGTATGGTCACATCTTTGCAGAGCGTACACTGCATAGCGTGCGCAGTGTAATGGCCAAGAGCCTTCAGCTCGAACACTCCAAGCGCCAGAAAAAGCGTGTGCGCCACTTTCACGACGATGATTGTTTTCACGTACACCATCTTAAACACCGACGACAACAACAGCGAAGCAATAGTAGTTTTCTTTGAAATCATATTCACAAAAATTTGTTTGGAAGCGGCGCAAGGCTGGACTAACAGAGGAGCAGGCGACCGCCCGACTTTTAAAAGTCGACCGGCTTCTTCCGACTTTTACAAGGGCAAGGAAGCTGAGTGTCTTGTCTTATCACGGTAGCAGCCCCCATGGTCTTGTCGGAGTCATGCCCCGTGTACGGTTTGGGAGGAAATATGTCAGATGACGAGGAACGTTTGCCCTGAAGATGTCACATGACCAGCTGCGACGTGAACTTACGTGAATCGATTACGTGTGTAGGTTCGAAGTCGTTTCGCGGGATATGTCCTGTGGCGACGTTTTCCTGCGTGGCTTTTGCGGGACAAAGTCATGTCAGTGCCAGTAACGGGATGCCACTTCACTTCAGTCATGTGGCTACATGGAACGTCTTCTTACGTGTTTAACCCTACCCGTAATTATGGTGACTCCTGGTAATTACTGTAACTGGAGGCCAACTCCGAGAATACTAGGTCGTCGCTACGCGACATCACAATATCAGTAGTTTTTTTCCCTAACAGAACCAAGTAGAGAAGCCGAAACTGGAATGGGATTGATGGGAACTTAAAGTATAAAGAAATTTCTTTAACTTGAATAATAACTATAATCAAAGCAGGCAAAATTCCGACTATAACATGGACTCAAGGTATAGCCTCAAATTTAAAAAAAATGATTGAAGCACTGCCTGTGCTTGAATCAATGTGAGCCACACCCACTGCTCTAGTGCATCATGTAAGGAACGTACGTGCACAACACGGAGACAAAAAAAAAACAGGAGTGGACAGCTCGCATACGGCGTTCGCTTTGTCCACTACCTCTTCTTTTGTGTCCGTGTGAAGGGCGCGTTTGTTTATGCAATGAATCCTGACCACCTCCCTTCCGTCCTTTGAACCGGTACTTTATGCACTCCTCACCAAAGTAACACATAGGTGCATCCAAGCTGTTTCGCATGTGCTACTCGTTTTGTTATTGTGCTTCTGGTCGCCGTTTACCAAAGAAGGCAAATTTCAAAAAGACGACGAAAATGAAGACACCGGTAATTGCTCTTTTCCTAGAAGGAATCCCAAACGGCGCGCCTCAGAGCCGCCAGAGAAGCAACAGCTCCCAAAGTGTGTGCACAGGGAAAAAAAATGAGAAATCGCTCTCGCGTCGTCAAGCTTAACAAAAATTACACCATCCCCCGAAGGGGACCATGGGTGATGCGGAGCATCGTTGGGAGTTTCAATGGTGTATTTAACGGCTGTGTTTACAGGTTTGCAGTGTTTTCGGTGAAACGTGCGGCGAACCGTGCGTGTTATTACGTTGTTAACTTGGTTCGTTACCACGCATCGCTTGACCGTTGTCAGAGTGCGGGCTGATGCTGATGCGTACTTGCGCCAACCCACTTGCTGACGGAACTGTTGCTTTCATCACACAACACCACCAACTTCTTTCATCGGAGAGGGAGGAGATACTACTGAAGCGAAGCGCGCTCTCTAACTGCTTTATTTATTGCAGCAGCTGTTGGAGAGAGGGAAGGGAGAGGAGAGTCGCGCATGCGTAGTGTGAGTGCGGACGCCGGACGCGTGACATACCCGCGAGCAAGAGATGCTCCGCATCTAAAAGCTGGAAAGAGGAATTCCATGCGCCACCGAAGGCCAAGCCCCAAGTCCCAAAGACGCGGTGCCACTAGTCTTATGTAGGAGAGGGTGCAAGCAATGAACACCAATTCGTGGCCTTAATTTTGTGGCGAGCCATTGCAATATATCTTATGCGCTGACCCACTGACCATTCTTTGGGTATACAAACATTACTCCTAGATTTTGGTAATAATGGGCAAATTGTATTTTAATTGGAGGAGAACTTCGAGATATATGGTTACATGAGCGCAATGGGCAGGAATTGTAACATCATCGACTGTATTGCCAGCGGCAAACAAGTGTGTTTTTGTTAGTTCTGCTTAACGTGGGAGAGAGATGGCCTGAACCCAACATAACTTTGATGGAAATAGATGGGAACTAAATTAGACAGAAAACTATGCACATGCCTTTTTGTAAAGCCTGAATCTACAACACCCGAATAAAGAATAAAGGGTGCATCACCGACAATGCTCGTGAGAATATTGCGTTAAACGTAATAAAATGAATAATACTGAAGCTAAGTTTTGGCAAACATCAGTGGGCATTGTTTTGAATGCGATATCATGAAAACCGTTACTCCGATGGCGGATTTTTCGTGTGCGTCGCGTAAGACACTCCAGAGGTCATGAGGCAATAAGGGCGGTCATAGAGAAATATTCAGCAGGCTCAAATGAACTCAGTTCTTGCTGCTTGAGTGCAAACGCCAATATTAGACAATCACGCTGAAAAAGGTGATGTGCACTCATTAACATACTTTATTTTGCCAGCTTTTCAGGATAGTGTAAGTGATGCGAGTGGCCCTCGTAATGCCCACGGCTGGTCCCATCAAAGGTGCAGCTACTTGAGTTCATGGAGCCTCGAGGCTACTTAGGCACATTTCACTTCTTCTCCCTTTCGGTTTTGATGTACCGCCATATTCCTTGGCCTCCCTTTAAAGCGCAGCTACGTCCCGACCACCCAAACGCCCCTTTCTCGACATCCCTGAGGGTTCGTTTAATGCGAATAAATGCAAGTGAAAAAACTGCCATCAAGCTTTCCCGCAGTATAATTCTCACTTTTGCAGAGGGAAACCCTCGGCAACAGACCTTTACTTCAAGTGTGAAATGACATGCTGGCTATTACCGAATTCAGAATTGATAAATGACGCATTTAAGCGCGCACCACTGTATCTGCTTTATTTCAAGTGGGACATCGGCGACAGAGGATCCTGACCATTCCTCCCCAATTACGGGCCAATAACGGTCACAATAATGCGTTGCCATCATGGCGGCGCGTTGCTGCGTTTCCCTTGACCCCATCAACTTTGGTCTTTTGGCCCTCTCATTACCATATTCTACTTCTCCCCTCTCATGGACAAAATATTTAAAAAGCATATGAAAAGGCTGGCTTGAGCAAACTGGCAATAGCAATATAGAAAGTAACTTCATACAAATTACCTTTAGCATATTCAGTGCTCCAGTGACGACGGCTTGATTTATCTGCATCCTGTGCAGGTCCAAGAAGCCGAAGTGGGAGACCTTATAGTCCCAAATCTCGTTAATCAAAGTGTTGAATCTAGGATCCCAGTAGTCTCCTGTTAGGAGGTTGCCCCTGTGGAAAGATTAAATGTGCAATTTAGATGGAGGAGACAGGAAACCCAAGCATAGGCAGCCTACCACCGTAGCGATGAAATTTGACAGCACAACAATAATTCGAACTTTCAACACTTCTCGGTAAGGCTTAGTTCTCAGGCGGATTCTTTATTCTAGCCCAATCTGATTTTGTCCGCCTTAAGCAGTCATCGTTTAAGAAGTACAACAATGGTGTTCAGTATGTGGACGCTGGGATGCAGGCAAGAAGCTCCTGTTTGTATTGCGCCTCAAATAGAATATATTGAGTGCGAGTGGGACCAAGAACAGTGGCGTTCTTGCTGCGTTATTCTCGTTAGTCGTCTGTGCTGCAAAGGCGCCTCATTCATACCTAGCCATGTTGTGTAAAGTGCAGTACAAGGAGAAGCATTTTGCTGTGCTACTCTGCACCGTGGCTTTTTGTTTGGAATATTTGTTTGTTCGCACGTAGTCACGGACAATAGAAATGTAATAAGTGCATTATTCCCTCGTCCCCATTTTCCGTCTCCCCCCTTCCCAGCTGTTTCTTTTTTCTTCTCCTGTACCTTGGCTGACTTCTAGAGCTATAAACGTCCCAAAACCACGATATGATTATGGTAGACACTGCAGTGGAGACGGAGACAGCGAACTTTATTTTGGTCCTGAGGAGCAGACTCTGAAAGCCCCTTATAGGGGAGGAGCCGCCACGGGCCGCTCCCATGTCGGGACGGGCAGGCCGTGCCTGACCGCCGCGTCGTGGGCCCTCTGGACAGCCCATAGCTGAGCAGTGAGGTCGGAGCTCTTAAGCGCCCGCTCTCACTCTTCTTTAGTGGTGAAATGATTGTCGTCCTGTAACCAAGGACACCGCCAGAGCATGTGTTTTAACGTGCAGAAGGGATCTCCCCACTCCGGACAATCAGGTTTGGATGAGTCCGCGTACCTGCTGAGACTGGCGAGGGTGGGATAGGACCCGGTCTGCGACATGCGGAATGTGGAAGACTGAGGTCTGGAGAGCTTGGCGTGGGGCACGGGGTAGACGCTCCTGTCGAGCTGATAGTGCTTGGTGATTTCGTTGAATGTGTACAGCAATTCCTTGTGGAGCTCCGCGTCCGCATCCGCACCCGTGAGCGGGATTTCCCCGGCGCGGTGGGTGAGTTCGCGCGCGCAGGCACGGGCCAGCTCGTTGGCGTTGGGAACGACGGAGGAGACCTGAGGCCCCATGTGGGCCGGGAACCATGTGATGGCTTGGGGCGACGCTCCTGCCGCAAAGCAGGGCGGCCGCCTCCTTGGATATCGAACCCGAAGCGAAGGCCCTGACGGTCGCACGATAGTGTGTGTAGACCTGCGGCCTGCTTCCGTCCAGGAGAGCGAGGGCCAGAGCGACCTGTTCCGCCAGTGCTGGGGACGAGCCCCTTATCGACACGGCGTTGAGGAGGTTTCCCTGTGATCAACCACGACCGCCACGAGCCAGTCCGACGAACTGTATTGGGCGGCGTCGACGAACGTGACCGATTGCGGATCTTTGGCGACGGTCCCTAGAAGCGCGGCCGCCCTGGCCCTGCGTCTGCCTACATTCTGTTGCGGGTGCACACTGCGGGGGAACGGTGAGACCACGATGGCCTCCTGCGCCTCCTTGTCGAGCGGGCACCGCCTTTCCCTTATGGCCGTGGCACTGAAGCCCAGCGACTCCACGATTCGCCTCCCTACAGGCGAGGAAGAGAGCCTGATGACTTGGGCCATCTGCTGTGCCTCGACCACTTCGTCGAGGGTGTTGTGGACCCCGATCTGCATAAGCTTCTCCGTGCTGGTTCTCATAGGGACGCCGAGCACCTTTTTAAAGCTCTTGCTCATCAGGACTTCAAGCTTTGTTCTCTCATATCCGTGCCACCGATGTGCAGTGGCCACGTATGTAATGTGGCTTATTAGGAAGGCGTTGTACAACCTTAGAAGGTTATCCTCCCCCAGCCCTTCGCGACTGTTGGAGACCCTAGAGATTAGCCTGACCATGCTGTTCATTTTGGTGGCGACACGGGTGATCGTCTGTCCGCTGCAACCGTTTGCTTCGATCAGCATACCGAGCAAGCGGATGACTTGCACCCGGGGAATGACCTGCCCGATGGCCGTGCGAATGTAGATGTCGACCTCGCTGAGAGGAACCTGCCCCTTGGGGATTCGGCTCCTCCTGGTCGGTTGATACAAAAGTACTTGGGACTTGGACGGAGAAAGCCGGAGCCCCGTGCCCGCCAAGAATTCCTCCGTGCAGTTCAAGGCCGCCTGTAGGGATTCCTCGACTCTGCCGTCACTGCCGCCCTCGCACCAGACCGTGATGTCGTCGGCATAGATAACGGGATTAACGGCGTCCACCTTCGAGGGACGGGTGGAGAGGTCGCGCATTGCTACGTTGAAAAGAAGCGGCGAGATGACCGACCCTGAGGAGTGCCCCTTGCCCCTAACTCGAAGGGATCAGACTTCACCTCACCCACCTTGATAGCAGCACGTCTGCCCCGAAGGAACGAACTGACGAACCGGTGAAACCTGGAACCAAGGCTCATGTCCGAAAGGGAGTCGAGGATGTGCCTATGCGAATTGGCCTTTTCGAGATCCAGGCCTTTTCGAGATCCAGTGCCAGGATACCCCTGACGCCTCTGGTGTCCCTATCGATGATCTGATGTTTAATAAGTTTCATAACGTCCTAAGTGGACAGGCACGGACGAAAGCCCACCATGTTGTAGGGGAGGAGTTCGCGTTCCTCGACACACCTAGATATCCGGTTGTGAACGACGTGTTCTGCAACCTTTACCACACACGAAGTGAGCTAGATCGGTCGCAGGTTGTTTAAGCCGGCGGTCCGACCTGGCTTGGGAATGACCACTACCGATGCGAGTTTGCATTAGTTCTGGGAAGACACCCGAGTCGTATACGCGATTCATCTCGCCCGTTAATGTGGCGATGGCCTCTTCATCCAGATTTGAAGCAGCCTGTTCGAAATACCGTCTGGCCCAGGGGTCGATCGGCCGTTAAGGCTTAAAAGCGCTTCCCTTACCTTGTTCGTAGGGAAAGAACATCCAAGTCCTCCCTCTGGAGGCCTCGGTAGGGGGGGGGGCAGTCCGCGTCGCACGAGGTACCCGTGGGTAGGTATCTGGCGGCCAACGACCGGACAATATCATCCTCTGTGGAGACCTCCCGTTTGGCTTCGTGCAGAATCCTATCCATAGCTAGTCTCTGATTGGACTTCGAGGCTGATTCGTCTAGGAGCTGCTTCAGGAGATTCCACTTTCCCCCCGTGCGCATTTGTCCGTCGAGCGAATTGCAAACCTCGTCCCCATGCTGCTTAAGGAGCGCACGGCAGTGTTCCTCAATGGTGCGAATCAGTTCAGCTATCCTCTTACGTAGTCCACGATTGAGCCGTTGCCCTTTCCGCCTGGTCAGGAGAGCAGCCTTGGCCTCGAGGAGGTGGGCTAGACACATGTCCATCCTGTCTACCTTGAGGTCAGTGTGGACTGTCTTGGGGCAGACTCGACGTCCGTTTTCAATTGCGACAACCATTCGTTAAAGTCTGCGTGATCCCCCGTCTTGCCCTCTCTGATTTTGCGGAAGAGGTCCCAATGCGTGACCCGAAATTCGCTGGGGGGGGGGGGGGGGGCCTGCTCGACACCTCGAAGGAAGCGGCCAGAACAAAGTGATCACTGCCGAAGTTCTGCGTGCAGGTTACGCCACGACGTGAACCCCACCCCCTTGACGAGCATCAGGTCCGGAGTAGAGTCCCTGGTGATCGAAGTGCCCATTCTGGTGGGGAAAGACTGACCCGTCAGGAGTACGAGCGCGTGATCAGCGGCCGCCTGCCAGAGGTCACTCCCCTTCGTGGTTGACGACGGTTAGCCCCACTCGAGGTGTGGGGCGTTGAAGTCAACCGCGACTAGCAGTGGTGCGCCCGCAGCCAGCCCCGCGGCCTTTGCCACGAGGGACACGAAGCGGTGTCCTCGGTCCCTGGGCGAACTGCATAGTGTTAAGGATAAAGATGCTGGATTTTAGCCAGGCATTGCGAATGATCTCGATTAGCGAATGCTCAACCTTGCTCTGGTCCATGCGGATGGCTTTTACGACAAATGAGCATCGCTTGGACACAAGAAAGCCAATGCCCCTTTTGCCTTCAGAAAATGCGGAGTGAGACCTGTAACGCTGCAGTGAAACCATCTCCCTGAACGTTTCCTGTAGCAAAATGACATGTGGCTTATGCTTGCGTGAGCGAACGAACTGTAGCTGGACCGCCTTTTTCGGCATGAACCCGGCGCAGTTCCACTGCCAGATTAGGAATTCGTTATCCTGACCCGCCATGTTTGGAGCTTTTGCTTGACCCATGATATGTTGAATCACGTCTGAAGCCCCCACTTCTGAAAGTACACCATTGATGACTCCGCCTGAGGATGCAGGGATTGATTCTCCGAGACCGACCCTAGTTTCAATAGTGTTGACTCTGCTCTTGAGAGCAGCCACCGCCTCTACTTCAACAGCTTCTTCCGGCCTCCACTTATGCATAGTTCTAGGCATATCCGTATAGCACAGAATGCCTAGGTGGCGTTGAGCGTACAAGTATAAGTACGCGTTGCCCGCATCCGATGACGGCGTTGAACACCTTCTGCGGCACACCTTCTCGATGACGTCAATGGCTAGGCTCAGCCTCCCCTCGTTAGCACAGTGAAGGCATTGCAGACGATCCTTTTTCTCTCCCCTGCTTTCCTCCCCCTCTTGGTCAGTTATTAGTTCGTCAGACTATTATGGTTATACGAATGCGCTATTCACGCAATGATGAAAATTGCAGCATTCCGCCCGACCTATCAGCTTGATACTTAAGGATATTTCCGTCTTTTCCTGTGAAAAACTTGTCTTGAGAAATTTTTGTAGTGTTCGAGAAGCCAAATTGTATGTATAAACACCGCATCTGACCTAAACGTCGACAATTAAGGTTTTGCAAAAGATTCTAAACCACTCTAGATAGATAGATAGATAGATAGATAGATAGATAGATAGATAGATAGATAGATAGATAGATAGATAGATAGATAGATAGATAGAATGTGAGAAGTTCGCGAAGAAACGCTTTGCATTTACAAAAGCGATGCGTTGTCTTTAATGAACGCTATTTCCCCCAAATAACTAAACTCACCAAGGAGTTAGTGGAGAAAGTTACTTACTCGGGTGAAAAGGAGAAGCCAAACTTCGTGCTTCTGTTGCCCGCACTCTGGATAAAGTACCGAACACTTTCGTCCAGTTGTCCGATCCCAGCGAGGAGGTTGTTCTTGCCGTTCTTATAGAGAGAGTCGTAGAACAAGAAGTCGCACATTCGGTCAGGAGGCAGGTAGCCCAAGCCACCTCGGGCTGGCTCAGCCACCGTGCACACGAAGGCGTCCGAGGGCATGTGTAGGGCCGCTGTTGTGCAAGAGCACTCACTCAGCCAAACGTACAACACTTGCTAAGCCGACGTTAACGTTTAATTAATGTCTTTATTGGTGCTAGTCCACAAGCGTTTGGTTCACTTTTGGTTGGCTGAGGCGGGGTTTGCCGGGTTGTACTTTAGCCGTTAATTTAAGTGGACCGCCTTATACCTACATTTACCATGGTAGTATGAACCGCTCCTGAGTTCTTTCGTTCTTTCTTTCGCACGTGCCTCACATACCAGCATATATATGTGTCAGATCTACATATGACAGAAAGTGACATGGAGGTTTAAAGAAAGTCTTGAGTGGAAATTAAAGCCGAAAATGGAAGCCAGACTTCCGCCATCTTAGAAGGGGCACGAGAAGGTCTTATTTCGCAGCTAAAAATAAGGGAGTGTTCCTCCAACGCCTTACTAGTTTTATGCCCAACGTTTCGGCACACAGGTACTGCTCCACATACCTCGTTGTGTTACTGGTTTTCCTCGCAAGCCTCGAATTCATGACACATATCATTGTAGATACATTATCGTTGCTCTCCTGGATGCATTAATTTAATGGGAAACAACGATATGTTTTATTTCACTATAAACCTAGCCCGTAGATTACGTTAGGAAAAACACTTGACGACTAGGCAAGTACCACATGCCAAGACTTTGTTTTTGAGATGGAGGAGGGGCAAGTGTTGGCATGACAATTGCTGGTCATACAATCCGTGAGGCTCCACTACAGAAGTTTTCTAACTTCCTTGGCCAGTGTCCACGTAAGTCATTTTAATAAACACTTATCACATACCCTGATGGCTAAATGACGTCTTTGTGCCATCATACTTACACAGTGGTATGACAATTATTTCATACACCTCTAAAGTTAAGTTTTTACATGAAATCATATTTCCAGATGTCATTTTTTTGCATAAGAAGCTCCATTCAGTGGTGAACCAGATACTCAGCAGGGAACATGATATCGCGAGGTGCTAGCGTCACCAAACAATCTGACACGACAATAACACTGGATTACACTAGCCCATAGAAAAATTCAATGGGCCCTCGCATTCAACAAGGTGTTCCTGTCTAGAAACATTATTAGACACGCCAAGTTGGCGTGTCTAATACACGCCAGGTTTCCACTCTGGTGGTGACCATACAAACCTGGTAATAATATTATTATACACGCACACAGAACGAACAACGCGAGTAAAAGGAAATTCACATGTATTAAGGGTATCTTATAGGAGGCTGGAGTAGCTGTCAGCACTTAGAGCCATCTTAGAGCAGACTCCACAATGTCCGCGCACATGTTCTTCACGATAACAGGCCCAGCCTCTCGTTTTTCTGAGTATATCGTTTACCGTCACCTAACCTGGCTAAATTAATTACACGTGAAGGACCGGAAGTGATTCCCATTGTTCTGTCGGCCAGGAGCAAAGTGAGACTGATGCTTATATGTAGAACCCATGCATTTCTTCGTAAAGTCTTCTGCTGAATATTATCTGCTGAGCAGGGGAGAACAGTTACAATTCAAGTGTGTTCATACGAGACCGCTTAATAAGTGTCATACGAGTCCTGCGTTATCTTTATTGAATTTCCGTGTCTGTGATACTGTTACTTTGTGAAGTGAAATAACGATACACACTCCTTACCTTTTAGCTGACTTTGGTTAGTGCGTGCGAGAACCGCTTCTATTACTGCATAAGAACCTTATACACGTGATCATCAGTGCTCACGCAAACATTTCATTTATAGAAGTGGTCCTAGGTAGGTCCTTTGCTGTTCGATGTCCCATGTCAAGTAGTTCTAAGTGATAGTGGGCCGATCTCGAAGGCTGCGTGTAATGCTAGATGCTCAGAAATTAGCGCACGATGAGGAGCAGGTTTCGCGTAGTGGCGTTGGTGCCATTACACGGGAATGCGAATAAATAAATACGGAAAGACAAAAGAAAGAACGGAAGGAAAGAAAAAGAAAGAAAGAAGGAAAAAAGAAAGAAATAAAGAACAGAATCCCGGATTCTCTGTTCGACCATCTTTTCAAGACAGACGGGGTGGTCATCTGCTGAATTCTTGCTAATTTATAGAAATTCTTCATTCACTATCTCTCAACGGTAGCCTCTGTTACCACTCACTTATAGAACCGCGTGGTGATCCTATACCCCCGTGTATGCTACGTTGCTTTCTTTAACACGGAAGTGTCTTTTCCCGGGGTGCATCACGACCCCATACATTACTACCGTAACGGACATGATGCAGTGAAATAAACATGTTAGAGCAAGAAAGAAAAACACCTCGGAAAATGTGTGTTCATTCGCTGGGAATCGGACCCACGGACCATATCGAACCCACAGCGGCATTCACGGTCGACTGTGTCTGCTTATTACATAAACTACTTCACTTACCCTAAGGGCTTGGATTTTCTAGCTATGAAGGCGATGCCTGAACATGAGTCATCCATATCAAACACGGCTGTGCCAGCGAAACACCGGCAGCAAGGGGCAGGTTCTTCTCGATGTAGCAATAAATATTGAACTGCTTACGCGAGGACATTTTATTTTCGTGTTATACCGATTCCGTTGACTAAGGGATCAGCCACGTTTTTTTTTATGTGATGGCTACTAGACATAACAGTGAGGGGGGGGCGGTACCAACACAAGCTCGCGATTACCTGCTCGTTGTGTTTCAAGCCAGGTGAATGATGCGGACGAAGCATCAACTTCCGTGAGAGTCACGCGAACTGGACATATGAACCACAGGGATAATAAAGTTGGACGCACACATATTGCAGCGATCACCAGGCAGGAAGTTTCTGAGACTATTTCTAGAGGCATTTCCCCTTCATCTTACTTAGGCTTCCCAATGATATCTACCGAAACGTTCTGTATGGCCATTCCAGTAATTGCACATGTCTGCGCAAGCCTCGTATAGAAATATATGGAAAATAAACGGCTACTGTACGGAAAACACCTGGCAAAATGACATATTCCCTATATGGAACGCGATGTTTGCAGTAGGCGTAATGATCACAGTGAGACATTACCTGCATGTGGGTACGAAGGCATTGGTAGGCGGGCTTGCGTCGGAGGGGGGGCTGCGAATTGAAAGATATACTATAGCAAACAACTCCATATGCAAGCACTGGTCTCACGCAGGAAAAAGCGCATAAAATTACCCAGAGCTCAGGGAAGCTCAGGAAATTGTGTTACTATTGTATTAAAAGCCTTCATCGCCTCCTGTGCCCATTCACCCAATGTCTTCTCAGTCAAGTATGCTTCACGTATTCATCATGTGTCCGTCACCATGGACGCAGATGTTCCGACGTTCGAAGTAAGTGGAAACCCTGCGAACGCACAACGAGGCATTGGCTCTTGCTAAAGCAGGCAATGGCGATTTTTTAAAGTTCACCTGGCCAAGCCACTATTGATTGTCAGGCGACGTCCAACAAGTGCAAGAAACCCAAGGAAGGTGTACACCATAAAAATACCACTGTTACAGCACAAATACTAATACATGTATTTTTATTAAGCAAGCTCTCGGGGCCGGCCTCTACTCGGAACACATGGATAAGTGTCGTTCGCCGATGCCTCTGATGGCGACTTATTCAGGCTTTATGCTAGAATACACCTAGCTGCTTGTGAAAACATGGCGTAGTCAAACCGTTTCACTAAGTCTACGCCGCCAGTCTCTCCACTCGTGTAAACTACACCCATTTTTTTTAAACACCGCCGCAAGCCACTGGTGGCGCAGCTCCACTGCCCTTCGGATTCGTTGTCTCCGGGTAACATCTAGTCGAATGAGGTTTTGTTCCTTTCTGGGTTCTGACACTTCTTGAGGCTCTGAAAGAAGAAGCATGCGTCAGAGCGTATAGTGCTTTCTTTTTGCTTTCGATCCTGGATGCGGAAATTCCAGCGGAGATGGGGAGCGTTCGCAAGGCTGTATTTATTGACTTGTGTTTTATATGAATTTACGTCGGTAAGTGTTTTCTGGAAATGATATAAAATGATAAGCCACTTTATCAATGAGCAATTGCTAAAAACGACGGAGAGCAGGGACTGTTGCTGGAGTCAAAACTTCGAGAGTTGTCTTCGTCAGAGTAGCAACTGTTGCAGACAAATCCACTTGTGGAAATGCTGGATCCAGTGACATCCCCTGTTCTCCGTCGTTTTTCGCGATCTGTTGATCGATTCAAGTATCTGTCTTCCCCTCAGCTTCTTTACCAGTAAGCTAAATTATGCCACATACGCAATATAATCGTTGACAAGCGATCCTATAATAAGCGATCCTATAATAATAATTCCCGTATAATCGATTCCCCTTTTTTGCGAATCCTAGTTCAACTATAAAACGCCTACGCTGCATCTGAATTCTGTAGTAAACAGGTTTGAGTGGGTGCCGCAGCTGGCCACCTTTTGTAGGTGTCGGGGTAACAGTGCAACAACCTCCACCATCAAGAAGCTGATGAAAGCATTATCTGGTCACGAGGTCAGTAAGGGGCATTAATAAAATACACAGTGAATGTACTGTCAGAGCCACATTTCATAGCACTCATAGATAAATTTAAATATAAAGGGCTGTCGGAAGTGCGAGAAATTGCACGAAGATTTCGGCTATGCAGGCTGCTGCAAATTCATTCTGTATCATTCTATACCTTAATTAAGCGAGGTTGCTAGGTGTCTACTGGAAGGTGCTCCGCTTATCAGATAGCTTTGTAACAACGATAACCGGCCAAAGGGGACGGAATTGAGGGTAGGTATTGCTCTATGTGTCCAAGCAGTGCTTTGTGTCTTCTTATAGAAGCAGGAGACTCGTCTTGAGAGTTGAAAAACTGAGAGCATTCTGTGTTTTATTTGGAAGGTAATCAGGTCCTTCGAATGAGGCAAGAAAGGCACTGCCGGTTCATAGTGGAAAGAAGCGTGAAGCAAGAGGGGGACACATGGAAGAATTATACATGTCGAGTGCCAACTTCAAACTACCCTTTATTGAAAACAGACCACGCTCTTTATTTCTTTTTTATTTAGTTTGAAGTTAGTGCTCGTCTTTTCTAGTTATTCGTGGTGTCCTTGTTCTGCTTTGCGCCTATTTCTAGTACAGATCGACTCTTACAAAGTGGCCCAAATTTCAGTTTTACGCGCTGCTGGTGCTCATGTCGGTGACAGGCTACAGTGGCATATCATGGGCTCTCTTTGTAACAAGACTTCGAAATCTAGAGGAACTAGTTGATTAAAAAGAGAGTGGGGTAGGTGGTGTGTGTTGATATCTTCTATATTCATACGGCAGTTGACGTGCCACGTGGTGAATAAATGGAGAATTAATCGGCTTTTTAGATGAGCGATGGAAAGCCAAATGACGAGCATTTTGTGCTTGCCAAGAGTGATGCGACTACAGACACCTTAATTATATTTCCACGGTGGCACGAGAGCAAAAAGCAATTAACAAGAAGTCAGTCGCTAACACGAAGGAGGGAACATACTAGCACTCGCCTAAAGGTTCGACGTTCTGGCTATACTAGCAATATTATTTATCAATAAAGGACCCTTCGCATTCCACTTTACCTCTCTGCTCGCTCCCTTCGTGGTGGATGTACGGGGTAACGAGGTCTTACAATGAGGGTAATGCCGAGGAATGCGCCCGAAGCCGCTTTAAGACTGTGGCCTTGTCACGTTCACGCCATTGGGGCAGGCCTGCTATCGTAGACACTTTCAAGATCCGTGGTATTTTCTCATGAGCCATCTTTTCGCATTTGAGTTGCCCAAAGGTCTGCTACGGGCTCCCTGATTGGCTCAAAATGCAGCCATTATAGTATTGGCAACACGGCAGAATTTTGGGCAGTGTCCAGCATGCCACCACGCGTCTCGGTAGCGGCGAAATATCGATGCAGGTCTATGAAGCGAAGCAGTAGCCAAGCTCTGGTAGTTTTTTTTACCGCCGTATTAGCGTTTATGGTAGCTATTTGAACTCTTCCCACCGCCGGTTTCCTGGTTGTCGTGTTTCTGATGTCTCCTGACAGTTCTGTGTGTCGTGCCGATGCTGTTCCAGTTCGCATTCACTGTGATCATAGCCCTCTGACGATAGCAGGCCGTCCCTCGAGCTTTAGTTCTCTACCC
Source organism: Hyalomma asiaticum (assembly GCA_013339685.2). Taxonomy (NCBI): domain Eukaryota; kingdom Metazoa; phylum Arthropoda; class Arachnida; order Ixodida; family Ixodidae; genus Hyalomma; species Hyalomma asiaticum. Next base: position 79,102,530 of record CM023488.1, on the reverse strand, counting down.
TTATCGAAGCAGCATTACCCGCATTAGCTGTAATGCAAAATTCAACAATAACGATCGTGCAAAACGGTGCTTTCACTGAAACGCGCTAAAAGCACAACCTCGTCTAGTAAAAAGTTTCCCGATGGACGCAAGTTGGTCCGCCTTACTGCATTCAGTTGTGGCGAAGTGAGGTTACTTACTGATGGTACCACTAGTTCTTTCACGATAGCGTCTTCTAGAGCGTAGCTGCCACTCCCGTAGAGATGTGCACACTCCCCCTACTCCTATATCACTCGCCCATCAGCACTCTTCTTCCGTATCTCCAATTTCGCTGATTTCGTTCCACCATTGAGGTAGTGCTTCTAAAGCGGAACTACTTACGTCACACCTGTGTGATTGTTGGCGCCCACCGGAGGGCGTAGACAATATTGGGGTATTCCTGCGTAACCTCTGGCGTTACCTAACATTTTAGCGAGGAACCTACTGTGGAATCGAAATAATAATTCTGGTTTTGTTAAGGTAGTGCCTATAAAATAAATTAAGCCAAGGATGATATTTTCTGCAGCCCTTGCGGGTGCAAGGCTGAGAGTCCGAGGGGTTGAGCGGTGGGGAATGTACGACTCGAAAGTAGAGAGACGCCCTAGTGGGGAGCAGCGGATACCTAGACTAGCTGGTGTCCTTTAAATTGAGCTGACATTCGCACAGGGCTCGCGCATCAAGCAAATTTGCCTCCTTCGAAAATGGACCGGGGCGGTCGCATTTTGGATGGAAGCGAAGATGCTGCGACCGGGATCGAACCCGTGTTCTTCGGATCCACAACCGAGGAGCATAATCACTTGACCGCTGTGTAGGATCCCTGTGAGACAGGCGCGAACAGTTTTGCATGAATGCTACCCTTCGGTGGCAGTGGGAAAGCCTACTAGCACAGTGTACTTCGGCGGATTTTCCTGACGTGTGGACGTTAAAGGACCCCGGCTGGTCAAAATTTCCTAAGCCCTCCCCAATGGCGTTCCTGTTTCTTCCACTCATACATTTCCGTTCTCCGAGGACTGCAGAGAAAATTATTATTATTATTATTATTATTATTATTATTATTATTATTATTATTATTATTATTATTATTATTATTATTATTATTATTATTATTATATTGGTTTTGTTGTTATTGTTCTTGTTGTCACACTGCTTTTGACAAAGAAGGCTCCGCTTGCTGTATTCAGTCTGGACAAAAGCAAAATCTACTCGTGTGCTACATCTCCCTCACAGTGACATTTAAGTTCCACATTGAAAAACTAGTTAATTATGCATTTAAACTTACCAGTTGTGCGGACCACTGGTGGTTGCACGGGAGGTGGCTGTGGCGGCTGGTGGGTGGCAGAGGGGCCCATTGGATCAGGACCAGGCCCTACTTGGTTTCCAGGCTGGCCTGCCCCGTTTATGGTCGGCCCTGTCATGGGTGCAAGTGTTGTAACAGGGCTCGGAAATGGCACAGAAGGTCCTGAGCCGCCGCCACTGCTTCCACCACCGCCACTGCTCCCACCATCGCCACCACCACTTCCTCTGCCTCTTCCGCCGATGTCGTTATCGTCCACGTCGATATCTCTGGCACCTGAGGAAAAAAAAACACCAGGAATATGCCGTAAACGTGAGGCGCACAAGCGCCAGCACACATGTGACGCATTATCACAATTTGGATCCATCCGCATCAGCTGCGTAGCATATGATCTATTATAATTGTGTGCGTGGCGAGTTACGCCGCTCTCTTGTACTTTATTTGGACCTACAAATAATGGAAGGCATTAAAAAACAAGGTCACAGCACGACACTTTGCGGGCAATTGCGTTTAAACAAATGAACTCGGCGCCTTTTGTTTGATGGAGGAGAAAGACGGCAGGATAGGAAGAGCTCATTTGGAAACAAAAACACTAAATTTAACACGAAAGCTCGAGCGGAGAACTGACAAATCAACGCACCAAGTGAAGATCGTCAAACTGCGTATTATAATGTAAGTTTCTCTTATAGGTCCCTCGCTCACTTGGTGGTAGAGAATTTGTTGTAGCGGCAATTTTCTGCCGCTCAGCAATGACACAACGCCACAATTTTTTTTTCTTTCAGGACACTGTCGCTATAGGAGGGCTTCAGACGTTTCATGACAGTCAAGAGAGGCGTTGCTTGTATCTCTCTCTTCAAATGGCACTTTAATAATCGCGCGGGCAGAGCACATTCCCATGACTAGGCTTTAAGGTTGTCACGTGACGCCCAGTCAGCTTTCTCCTTCCCCCACAGTGAACACTAGGGCACATGGAACGTGGCACTCAGTCTGGCAAACTGGCCCGGCCATCCTCACGTCATGACCGACGGCAGGTTTCTCGAATTGTTACGCGCCACTTTGAGCGGCCTCATACTACGTATATGGGCTAACCAGTGACCTTGATAATTACTTTTAACAGTTCAGGCTGCGATGCTTCGTTCCACTTTTCTACCGATCGCAAGGAATAAACCATAGGCATAAATAGGGCTAACTTAAACCATCTCAGGAATGAACGAACAATATGGAGCAACTTACGAGCTGTTCATAAAATAAGCAGCAACCTGCCAACCAACGAACACCTACTGAGCTAGCATGGGTGAGCCGACAAAGTACTCAAAAGTAAGACTACCTTTGCAGATTAGCAAGACCGAAATCCCCAATTCGTTTACAGCCCATCAATTGCAGCACTGAATCCACAGTGCTGTACTGCTTGCACCACATTCGTGGTGAATGAGTAAGCGCTCGTTGAACGGATTTGTTTTCCCTTGAATGATCACGGCAAGAACACTTGCTAGAGACTGCAAAACGTTCAAGGCAATCACGGGTAGAATAATTTGTAAGTAGACTAAAAGAAGCTGCAGTTCATCGTGACGTAATTATCGGACGGGTTTAGAGGTATCACCACGGTGCCTCAAGACACTTCCAAATTTTGATTTACAAGGTACACAATTATTGATTGCAGGATACACAAAAACAAGACACGCCGAATTAGTAGTGTCCCTGAGAGCGATAGATTCTGGCTCACCTAGGCAATACACAGTTAAAAACAGCGGAGGGGATAACAGCGTGCTCGTACAAAGACCACTACCTTCCACGTGATTTTCTTACCAAAATGCAATGCACACATCGGAACGTAAGCGAAAATTTCAATCGAAAGGTTAGAATGAAGGCTAAATTTTATTTTTTACACTGCCAGTGGCAAGGCCTCCGGAACAAGCCATTCCAAGTCACTGATTTTTGTTTCTTTTGTGGAGCGAACCATTCTTGTCTACCATTAAAATTTTGTTCTCTAGTAATTTCAGCTGCTTAACCGAATAAACGGGTGATTCTCGATGACACTGATGAAGGCAGTCCCATCAATCACTTTGTCTGACCGAAGAATCACACAAAGCAGGTAGAACGCAGATATTCATCCGCAAATTTGGTTTCCCTCCATGTAACGACGTCTAAGATAGCTCGCTTGAAAATAAACCCACTAGAAACATTGTCACCACTGAATGAACTTTTCCCGGCACTACTGTAGAAACAACGCCAGCAAGCAACACTCGTGTAGAGGTATGGCACGAAGATTAAACATACCGATAGACCTTAGGGTGAAAGCGATTGCAAGGCAGCAGAACATGAACACGACGCAGAAGATCCCGATCGTACAGCAGTACAGTGACGACGAACCTCCAGCGCTGGAACGAAAATAGAGATAGTTTAAATGAGGTATCCTAAAGTGAATACACGGCGTGTTGGTGGGACAAGGGTAAGACGTCGTGCGAGAGGCAGGAGTGTACGCAGCGAAATACTAATTGATTGATATATGGTGTGTCGCCTCACAAGATGACTATGATTACAAGAGACGACGTGGCCGCAGCGAAATGCCAGCAGCTCCACAGGTACGGCTACATGGCATTCTATGTCCTATAGCCTGTAATATGGTGTTCTGGTAATGTTACGGGCAGAAGAATAACATTTAGATGTAGAGGTCATGAGGGAGAGGGTTAATGTTTCCGAACGACTAGCCACGCCCGTAAATAATAACACGTGAAAAATCAACGCATTGGCCTGTGATAACGGTGTCATTATGTTTCATTTAGGCTAGAATGCCCTCACTGTGAGGTTCGATTCAGCTTCAAACCATTTCTGCGAAGTTTTCAAGAAGTAAATAAGCATTTTTTCAAGCAATCTTCGAGCTGACAGCAGTGAGCGAAGTTACTGTCTCGCCAGTCGCCTCGCTCAACCATTGTGCCAATTTGTTTAGGTATTAGCCGACTTATCGCGTCAACTCTGACGACTGGGCCCGCGTCAAGCCAGTGCTAATTTGTCTAGGTGGCTTTGCTCCAGCGCGTTGCTCGCCGACGAGCCCGTTGTAAGCTGCACCGAAGCAGGGGTTAAAACCGGCAAGAGTGAACAGCGCAGAGCGTCATGACCTTGAACATTTTATTGTCTAATTTTCTTTCATGGCGTGCGTTCAACCAAAGTACGGTGTAAGAATATACACCGTGAACCAAAGTCACCGCGCGGACGTGGCATTTCCCCAAAGCGTCTGCTCTGCGTCGGCGAATCAGCCATCGGTAGTTCTGACTCCCCCTGCGTAGTCCACGCCGGCCTCTTTGTGTTTTGCATACAGAAGAGGAGGCGCTTTACAGAAATGTATTTGGAATCTGAATTGCAGCTTCTGTGCTGCGTTCAGTGCAATAATAATTCGGTCACATATTCACAGCCATCACAACGACTGATCGGAAGCGTTTTTTTTTATATGTTCAAGAAGTAAAAAGCGTTGCCTGACTCCTTTAGTATGTTTCAATGCAACAAGAATAGTTCCGCAGTAAATCGAATTTTTACAGAGCCGACGGCCCTCATGTGCGCGTGTTGGCGATGCATAGACAACCCGTACAAAGGTTTAGATGTTCGAATTACCTGAAGCTGCTTTTGACATCTTGAAAGTGCCGAAAGACTCGCGGGCGTACGCCAGATAGTTATTACGTGCACGCTCATGTGAATCAACGTCGTTTCATTCAATGCCATGTGTACAGCCTTGAAAGACGTCTGTGTGGATGGTAGAAAGTCTGGTAGACAGGGTTTCTTCTAACTTAAAGATGAGCCAAAATTTCGAGTCAAATAAGAGGCTTCTTCCTCTGGAGTGACTTTAATCGAATACACAAAGCATATTAGTGTTACAATTGTCGTCATATATCATTTTTCATTTCACCGTGGTTCTTCAAACCTTCACCCCAATTGTCCCTTTCATGCCGTGCACGCAGGTGATTTTGAAGGCTGTGCATATGTCCACTTGAAAGTGCTTGGGCGGGATATCCATGTCGCGTCCTAGCCTCGCGTTCGTAGGAGGTGTGGCACTCTACAGTACGCCGTCGCTAAACTGAACGTGGCCACTCGCTTGGTAAACGGCCCTTTACTCGGAATATGAGTAGCCCAAGCGTTGAAGTGCGCTTATGAGCCATGAAGATTCCCACTTTCCCTGGCATTCGTCTTAGCTGATTGCTTATACCCCGAATATAGGGGATGACAATGCGATTCCACTGACACCTATGGTTACATTGCTAGTGACAGCAACTAACATGTATTTTAAGGGTAATTCTTTATTCTTTATTCAAAGGTTACCCCGCATTGCCCAAAGGCGTTACAGCAGGGGGGTTACAGAAACGACATAAACAATTCTTCATTCTTACAGCACACTTGCATGGCAGGCAATCCATTCCACTCTTTAACAGTTCTAACGAAAGATGAATTCGCGAAGAGGTTCGTCCTGGTGCGTAATTCTCTTATTTTAAAAACATGGTCAGTTCTAGATGAACGGTAATAAGGTTCCTTAAAGTATCTGAAAAAAGAACTTCAGTCGCAGCTTTTCCCGACGTGAGGAAAGCAGTTCCCACCCAAGTTCATTTTTCATCTGAGTGCAGCTCCCCCCCTCTTGTACCGTCCCAAGAGGAACCTGGCCGCCCGGTTTTGAATTTTTTTCAATTTTATCAATCAATGTGGCTTGCGAAGGATCCCACACGGCACAAGCGTATTCCAGTATAGGTCGTATACATGTTAAATAGGCTGTCTTTTTTAAGTTCAGTTCCCAAGTTTTTAAATTACGTTGGATAAAGTTTAGCGCCTTTCCAGCTTTACAAACCACATCATCTACATGCGCATTCCACGAGCAGTCGGATGTCAAGACTACCCCTAGGTATTTATAACTATCTGCTCTTTTTAGACGTTCATTGTTTAAAGTATACTCTGTTTCCATGGGTTTCCGCTTCCTTGTAAAAGATACATGGACACACTTTTTATTATTTAGGTTCATTTTCCACGTAGAGCACCAATCTTGAACACGTTCCAAATCAGTTTGCAGTTGGGTAAGGTCTCTGTCACTCTTTACTTGTCTATACACAGCACAATCGTCTGCAAACAATCTAATATGTGATGAAATACCTGCTGAAATATCATTTATGTAAACTAAAAATAAAAGTGGCCCCAAAACTGAAACCTGTGGAACTACCGATGTCACACCAACGTAATTAGAGCTTTTGCCGTTTAAGATGACGCATTGCCGGCGCTGGCACAAATATTTTCAATCCAATTTAGGACAGCAGAATCCATATTTAGTAATTTAAGTTTGTTGCAGAGGAGTGAATGTGTTACCGTGTCGAATGCCTTGCGGAAATCTAAGAAGATGCAGTCAGTTTGCCCCCCTGAATCAATGGTGGATACCAGATCATGATAAAATTCAACCAGTTGTGTGGTGCACGACAACCCCTTTCGGAACCCATGTTGAACATTAGTTAATATGTTGTTTTCAGTGAGGTGTTTCATTATTCCAGAGTAGAGAATGTGTTCCATTACCTTGCACACTATTGATGTTAGAGAGATTGGTCTGTAATTCCCAGCATCCTTTTTCGATCCCCCCTTGTGGATTGGAACAACATGGGCAGTTTCCAGTCAACAGGTAGGAGGCCTGATTTCAAGGACTGTTTATAAATTATGTGCAAGTAAAGAGAGATTGGTTCGGCGCATCGTCTCAGAATACGCGGAGAAATCGTACCGAGTCCAAGTACCGCGTCAATATAGCTGAGTCATTACTATGAACCCAGAATATTGCAATGAATTGAAAGAAGCTGCGTGGCGTTCTGAAGCCACGATACCCTTGTAATCCTAATACCTGGGGATTTAGCAATCGTAAATGATTGGGTCGCGGGGAACATACACGAACCGCAGTGGGCTCAGACGATGATTGGCCCCGTTGGTGGAAGGCAGTAGAAATGCTTTTTTCGGAGACGCAGTTCGGACGTCAGTAACACACAAAATCTACGAAAACAGCCATTATTGCTGCAAAAAATGTGTAGCCCAATGAGCACGTGAAGCTTGAATTGTCCGGGCCCGTATTCAGAAACAGGGCTTGCGATAGAAATATTCATAAAAGAAAATTTCAGACAATTCTGTTCGTGCCAGTGTGGACTACAACGACGTTTTAAGGAGAGGAAGTAGAAGTACTTTGGAGCATCGCTGAGTGCCAACGCAGCGTCTTCTACTTGTACATATTGTAAACATATAGTAATTTTCGTTGTAAGAATATGCTCACTGAAAGCGACGGTGGAAATTCCTGTGGGTGGTTCACAGTAGCTACAGACGCTGCACTTTGTGTTTGCCCGGCGTAGACTTCACTGAACATCACTTCCAGCACTACTTTTTCGCTGAAGAATATCTGATTATGAAATATGGCGATAAATGAATGCCAGAAAACTAAGTACAAACCATGTAGCAGCTCATGCTCGTGTTCAAAGAGGTAATGTGTCATAACCGTATCATTTTCAAGCTCGCTGCGAGATGAACAACTGCCGGTGTTCGCATTTTAATGCTAAGTGCAGGACAGTTCCCATGTGCGGGACTGGATAGCTTATTGAACTGTAAAGGCGTCAGTATTTATCATTCTAAGTATAATCTCGTTTCTTCATACTTATCCCGCTACGCTTAGCCGGCCCTAAATGTGTTCATTTCGTTTCAACTATATAAGGGCGATGAAAGGAGCTCTGTTGTGACGAGTTAAGAAGTATACAATATCTTCTAAAAGTTAGGAAAATCAAGAACACACTAAAGAATACTTACTTGGGTGCCGCTAAACAAAAAAGATGTGCGTTTATGTATGTTCATTGTAAACACAACAAATTCTGGAGACTCAAGCCAGTAGGCCTGATTCCGTAGTGCATCAAAATACTTACCAGACGCCGTGCTGAACTGCGACTGGGATGCTGCGTAACATATTCAGATGTATAGACAGATTTCAATGAGTCACTCAATCAAGGAGCTTTATTACGTATAACGAGATGAGAAAAGCTTTCCGGAAGTAATAAAAATTGCATTCTAGAGCTTGATGATGAAGTGGCTTGTAGTTGAAGTGCTCCCGATAGCGCAAACAGTTTTAACGCTACAGCTATAAGGACATCGTGTCGTAGAAAATCCCGTGTCAGTGTAGGCGCACGGCCGAGGTATTACCGACCTCCTACAGCTCCCCAAACCACCTCATTACGCGAGCCCTCATCTATGGCACAAGTACAATAGTGAACAAATTTGAATTCCTTGGGGTAAAATTCCTCGGAAAAATTCCAAACGACACCACTCGTCTAAAATATACACACATGATGGGCTGGAAGATGAATGTACGCAAAAACTAAGTGTGTTACGAGAAAAAAAAAACCATCCACCGAAGCAAACAGACGACACAGGGAGAGAGACAAGGTCGTCTGTATGCGCCGGTGCCTTTTATAATTTTATAACTGTCGTGTTGCCAATCTTTACAAACTTTATAATTATGAAAATTAACTCAACGCATAATTTCTGAGCACTTCTCAGTGTGATCGCTTCTGTAAGGGGCCCGTCAAAAAGTCCAGGGCATTCACAAAAGGGTTGATAGAGTGTGATCGATTGAAGAACATTTAAAGCGCTACACCCAGACTATAAGGGGAAAGTGAGACTTGTAAACCTTGCAGTGAAACTTGATAGGCCATCGCTCCATGGCGCGGGAGAGGCCTGCTTTGTGAACAGGGCAGAAGCGATATTTGACGGTGAGGGTCAGGTATAGGCCCGCAACAGCTTAAAGCTAAGGTGCGCAGTTGCTTTGCCCTATATAGGCAGGATTTCTACGTCCACCCTCGTACCTCTTCCATCTGTTCTGAATGCTGATGCCGTCCAAGCACGATGCACATTACAGCTTCGAACGGGCGTCTTCGTAGCAACGCGCATGCGCCGAGTCCCTTTCTTCGCTTGCCTTAGCCTTCGGTGACCATCACTTATATATGTATATATATATATATTAACACGACGCTGAAAGCGCACGACATGCTGTCACGCAGACGAGGGCTGCTCAGAAATAAATTCCTTTACCGATGACTGATGATTGATTCTGGTTCCGTTACCGATGAGTGATGATTGATTTTGGCAACGCTGCGTGAGAAATAAATTTCTTTACAGATGACTGATGATTGATCGTGGTCTCGTTAAGGAAAGGACACTAATTTCTGCGGCCCATGTCGGAGGTGAGAGATACAGAAGCGAGAGAAACGCCGTACATGGGGGCTCCATAGATTTCGACCACCTGTGGTTCTTTAACGTGCACTGACAACTCACAGTACACGGACCTCTGGATTTTTCGCCCCATCGAAAATTCGACCATCGCGGAAGATGGTTGCTGTGCTGAGTGGCCGGTGCGCGACACGCTTTCCAAGGATGCTTCTTAATACGCGTTCCAGCACTTTGCAATGAGCATAGTGTACCACGTGGTTCTAATCAGGGGTGCGAAATTAACGTGACTTATATTGCTCACTCATGCTTTTATATCAGTGTCAACATATTGCAATGCCCTCCCCGCCTACCCTTCCTTTTAAAAAGAACAAGAAGCCTTCAATTGGGAAGTGTGCATCCTCGTGTCGGCGAGAAATGTAGTTGAGCCATATTTTTTTCTTCGTATAAAGCTGCTCCTAAGTGGTCGGTAAATCTGTTTCATGTTAACGTAGAAACTCTAAGAAAAGCAAACAAGAAATTGTTCACTCTCCGTGCTTGAAATTTGTGCAATGAGGCACATGATCGAGTAAGACAGATGAATAGAGAGAAAAACGCATGTGCATATGGGCGACGCACTTGTGAAGGCGGAAAGTTCGCATCGTTGACAGGAAAACTGAACATTCAGCGCCATAGACAGAACGTGAACGTAATGAGAATGCTTTGGAAGACACGGAGGAAACTAGACGTCTTTTTGTTTGTTCGACAGACTGAACACTGCACAATGATGAATATCCATACTACAAAGGCAAAGGAAACGAGCCAAAATAACAACACTGACATAGTAACACGGTTGAGCGAAATGTCATTTTGCACACACTATACAAAAGTTATAGCACAATAAAATTGCGAAATGTTGGGGCGCTTATATGTGCAGAATTATTAAATATCGTGTTGGCGTAGTACAGTAACAGATGTGTCTTAATATATAAATAACAGAGGCCAGTTGAACACCTGCTCACTAGAAGTTACAGCGGAGCTGGCAGTCAGTCTCACCACCCGGTTAACACACACTTATCTCATCTTCAGCTTCTTTTTGTGCATCTGTTTATACATCATCTTCCTTATTTTCATCTTAAGCGACATATTCCTGTATTATAGAAGAACATCTTCTTGGGCGAGTTGTTGCATATCTGTTGGGTATCGTTGCACATTAAACGGACGAACACGGGAACGAACAGACAGATAAAACGGAAAGAGCGAGTTGATATTTTGCGCTCTTTCCATTTGCTCTGTCTGTTCCTTCCTGTGTTCGTCCGTTGAATGCGCAACGATACCCAACACATATTACTGTGCTTCGCTCCCTTTCTTAACCTTTCCTACACTGTACGAACATGGCTATGTTTTTTGTTTACTCTCCTCGTCTCCCTAGCATCGCTGCTGTTCACCCTCACTGACGTTTCACGCTCATTTCCCTGCACATTTTACTCCTCACACTCACATCACTGTTCCTAACTCTCTCCTTTGTTTCCCACCTCAATTCTATAGCTATGCGTACTATGCATGGAAATGCAATGCTCAGAGCTGCTTGGCATATGCACACTTTGTTGCACACAGTCTTACAACAGAAGGTTATACTGCGCCTTACCATCTTTCATCCTCGTTTCCTTCATGCTCTGCATCACTTCCGTTTCCCATGCCGCGCTATAGTATAATATGTAGGGCTATGCTATGTTATCATCTGCCGGGTACAACCGCTTTCTGCGGCGCATACTCGCGAAGCCTCCGCAGTTCTCGGGGGTCGCCCACGCAATTTCGCCAAGATTAAGGAGCATTGCTGTTAACAAATTTTCGATAGATTTTCTGATAGCAATGCATGCACGTAGTTACAGCAGAGAGTAATGACCATAACAAAAATACATCAGGTGAATAAAATAAATCCGTGCTTATACTAACACGCTGTAGACTGGGCTCCCGTTGGGTAACCTTGGTAGTAATTCGGGTCATAGGCTGCTGGGTCATATCCTGGCTGGTAAGGAGTGCCGTAAGGGTCGTAAGCGGGTTCGTAATCTGTAAGGAAACCACGTGAACCACTTGCTTATCTACATACTCGTTTTCAAAGTAGACGTCTGTGCCTGCTGCAATTGTGAACCATTGATCACTGGTCGAAATTAAAAATACTGATGCCACAGATACGAAGCTGCTTCTTTTTCTTTCCCTGTGAAACTAATCAAATACTGTTAATTCTTGAGCTGCCATGAATAAGATTTTAAGGGAGAAACATTTCAGCATGGATATAACTTTGGGTTTCACGCTTTTTTGATCATAAGCCAATTCTGCGTATATGCTGAGCATTTCTTCTATAGTAGTGGGGCACGAGCGCCTTAGGAACATAGAAGCGCCTTTAGCTTGGAATGTTGAAAAAGATTGCTGGCCTTTAAGCAATAGATGTAACACAAAAAAAAACAATACACATGGACAGAATAGCAAGCAAATCTTCACCGCAACGCAGAATGGCTTTCGCCATCAGTGATCCCTAGCAAGCGATAAGGCTCAGGGAATTCTTATTTGAAAAAGTGAACTTACACGACGGGTCGACGTAGGGTTGAGCTGCAGTGAAAGAAAACAGCACATATTGACTGAGGCTTTCGGAAAAAATTGCGCCAGTGATCACTTCAGGAGGATTCATGTGAACAACAGAAAGCTTCTACTGCGGTATCCCGTTAAGCCACTACGTAGGGACAAGCTCACATCAATCAGTCAGCACTCAGTCTGAATTGCCGTTTTTTACCGAATATCGTTAGAAACGGTCTCCTTTGGCTGCAAGTGTTGCATTTTCATATTCGTTTTATTGGTCATAAGGCAAAAAAAAGCAAATGCTACTGCGCCCAGCTACCTAGACTCACATATAAACATCAGAAGCGAATATTGCATATCAAGTTCATAGTGCTCAAAGAAAAAAAATGCCAACCTAGGTTTTCAAACAGTCAATATCTAAGGTCTTAAACGTATTTACGAGTATGCTCAACTCCCTCTGAATTAAATTTGCTTTTGAACATCATTATTTACCTTTCCTTATCATTGCCTAGACTTTAAGTAAAGAATTGATTCATAGATGTTATCCTAGCCACTCTCAAATTGTGATTTATTCATAGCTTATAGGAAATAATGAGATAATCTTTGCACTTCATCGCTGACAAACACTCGGTTGAATAGTGGATCACCACGTCACCATTTCTTCGGTAATGTGGCGAAGCGTTCAGTCGAGTGCAATGGCAGAGCGAGCTCCGGTACAGCGGGAAAGGTTCACACGTTGCCGCCACTAAGCTTATAACGCTGATCCGCGGTGTAAACGAACAAACTTTACTCCTTTCTCATGTACTCCTTGGACGCTCATGAGAAAGTACTCCGTTCTCATGAGCGTCCCCATCCGCCACGGCGGCCTAGTGGTTAATGCGCTCGACTGCTGGCCTGAAGGTCGCGGGATCGAATCCCGGCCGTAATGGCCGAAATCCGATAGCGGCGTTATACTTGAGTCCCGTGCAGTACTGTACTTAGATTTAGGAGCATCTTAAAGAACACCAGATGGTCTAAACTTTCAGAGCCCTCCAGTACGGCATCCCTCATAATTATATCGTGGTTTGGAGATGTAAACCTCAACAATTATTATTGTGACCGTCCCCACGAGCTCTTTCATGACATTTTCCACAAGCAGTGAAATTTCCAGTGTGTGATCTTACTTGGTAGGCTGACGACGCCTTTTGCTGAGAAACATCGTAACTAATAATGTTACAGCACGATTCGTTCTATTATATATATATATATATATATATATATATATATATATATATATCCATCCTTTCTGAGTCACATTGTTTTTTTCGCTGTCACAAATCACAAGGTAATTCGCGCAATCAATGTCAAGAGTATGAGTAGCGGAGGTATCCTGCGACACTTTGTACCGCTACGATGTCTGGAATTCTCTCGTCGAGAGAAATTATTACAAAAATTGCACATTCGTGAATCCGTCGATGACGAGCGCTTTACGCGAGCACATAACTAGAATTTAGGAAGTCATTGCGGTTTTATGTCCTTTCTGTATAGAAGATCCGTCACAAAATATGTCGCTACGAGCGTTCTTACTCCTGTACACTTGTCCCGTGGTCCGGTACTGCGTAAACGGTATACGCGTACGGACCAGGTTAAACTCAAAGTCGTAATTGCGGCATCGTGCCGAGGTTTTGCATCGCCATTTGTTATTAGGTGGGAAACCACTACCTGGTTGGCAAGTAGAGCATCGAGTTCAATGAATTACAGAAACACGTCCTTCTGAGTTAGAAAACCTATGGGGTAGCACAGTGATCACGGCATTCTGTTCAGCATAACGCTATGGCCTTTAAAAACACACACACGACGGTTACTGCTGTTACACTTGCACCACCTGGCGGCTCGAAAACTGTTACTTATAGGACATCCTGTACTTCCACTCCTGAGAATTTGTTCCACGACAGCATTGACCAGTTTTTCATATAAACATGCCGCCTAATACAAGTGCAGCGAAGAAGCGAGTAGCCATGACTGCGGCAGACGCAGGCCGTGACGTCAGTTCGCTGTCTAATTGTACAAGGCCAATAGGGCCGAAGGAAAGGGGCGGCGGCTGCAACATCTAGCCCGTCTAAGTGCGCGGGCGCGTTATCTTTCTGGCTGGTGCGTCGAGCACAGCGAGAGGCACGGCTCGGTTAACGCTGTAGTGTTTAGCGATAAGGATAATGAGCATGGGTGAGTATGCTGCTGCACAAGCTATAACGCAACCCTTATCTCGCTAAACGTCTGTGCGCAAACAGGCATGCGTGTATATAAACACCATTAGGACGTAGAAGAAATGTACGGTGGCTAATCAGATAGATCCAAGACTAAACCCGTTTGCAAAGGAGCTACAAATGCACAGACATCAGCTGCTATAAGCTGTGATTCCAGGTTGAGATATTTAGTGACACTCGGAAACCACATACCACACTACGTAAATGAGGCTCTGGGATATTTGCATTGATGCATTCATAGGCTTGAGTAAACGAAGCCGTGTTATGAGATGATATTTCACCGATGTGGCTAACGCTCAAACTCGCTGACAGTGGGCTCCCAGTATTTAATGGTTATACATTGTTGGCCGTGTACTGCTAGTGGTAAGCAAAGGTTTCCTTCGAAAACAAGCAGCAAGAAGCGCCTTGGACGAGAACAATACTTTTTTATGTGGGCACAGACAGGATTTATCTGATTTTGTCTATTTGCTGTGAAAGAAACCTAAGGAGACCTTCCTTCATGCAAAACAGAATCGTCACGTCACAGAAGGCCACGCTTCAGCGGGTCACGCTTCAGATTTCTCTTTAATCCTTTCTGTCGCGTAGACTCCCATTGGGATCACATTTTCTTGGTGAGTGCTCAGTTCTGTGGTTAGAGATTTTTTTAACCTACAACATAATTTCGAATCTGCTCTATAGGCTCCCTGAGCTAGATTTGCCATTCTTCATTTTGCATCGAGAATTTACACCGTCTATTGTGTATTGCGCCATCTCTTTGAAGTAGTTCTTCTATAGTCGTTTACCATACGTAACTTATAACCATATTAAATCACACGAACATAAAAAATACTCCAATGAATATTAAACATTGAGTTATTATTGAAAGCACTTTTAAAATTTTTTGAACTGCCATGATATATGCGACAACATTGACCAAAAAAAGACGGCAGATCCCCCGTGCAGTGGGAATCAAGGAAATGCGAGGCACGCACCAGGAACGTCAAATGAACCTCCATTGTTGTCTCACTATAGCCATTTTGGTACATATGAAGTTAACGAAACGGCTGTGAGAGCACCAAGACTGTGGCATGTAAACCAAGTCGGTCATGACATCCACTTCATGATGTTCATGTTATGACATGTCATTTATGATCGTCATGCAGTCACGTTGTGCCATACCAGCTTTAGTGTACATCCGATTAACAATACGGCCAGGCGAGCACCGAGACCGTCGCCTGTAAATCATGCAGGTCATGACATGCACGGCATGATTTTCATGTTATGACGTGTCATTTATGTTCGTCACGCAGTCATATTGTGGCATACCAATTTTCTTATACATCCCATAACGAAACGGCCAAGAGTGCCCCCAGACCGTCCAATGGAAATCATGCCGCTCATGACATGCATGTCATGATGTTCATGTTATGATCTGTCATTTATGTTTGTCATAGAGTCAGGTAGTGCCATACCAATTTTCCTATAAATCCCATTCACGAAATGGCAAGAAGAGCGCCAGGACCGTGGCATGTAAATCATGCTGCTCATGACATGCATGTCATGGTTTTCAAGTTATGACCAGTCATTTATGTTTTTTTTTATTTGGAACATTACCCGCAGCGCCATCTTAGGCATTATTAAGGGGGGCACAGTGCTTCATAGAATGAATCCGCAGTCTTGTGGCCACCTAAATCGGCTGGTAACATATTCCATTCGGCAATGGCTTGTGGAAAAAAAGAATGCTTAAGCAGATCAGTTCTGGGGTTGTATGGCCGTACTTTAAATTTGTGGTCATGACGAGAGGATTGGATAATGTGCTGGTTTTAAATAATCTGAAGCATTAATGCCTGTTTTCTTGTTATAGATTGAATAAAATAGTTTCAGTCTTCGAGTACGTCTTCGATCTTGCAAGTATTGCCAATTAAGATCTCTCTTCATACATCGGGAGCTTTCAGTTCGGTCATATTTCCCCAGAACGAATCTCGCTGCGATCGACTGAATGCGCTCAAGTGCATGAATATGTACTTTGTGAAACGGATCCCACACAGGACAGGCATATTCCAGTATTGGTATAACGTAGGCATAATATGCGGCCTGTTTAACCTCCTTGGTTACATGTTTAAGATTTCTTTGTAAGAAGTCTACGGGCTTTTCCAGCTCTGCTGAGAACGCTGCCAATGTGTTCAGACCATCCCCCATCCTCAGAAAACATAACATCCAAGTACTTGTATTTGTGTTCTTTCCTAATAACTTGATTGTTTAAGATGTACTGATTTGTAAACCTATTGACCCTTTTAGTGAAACTGGCGTGAACGCATTTAGTAGTGTTTAGTACCATGTCATTATTTTTACACCATACCTCCACGTGTCATGGAGTCATGTTCTGGCGTACCAATTTTCGTATACATCCCATTAACGAAATGGCCAGGAGAGCACAAAGTCGTAGGCGGATGGATAGATAGATAGATAGATAGATAGATAGATAGATAGATAGATAGATAGATAGATAGATAGATAGGCTCAAAGTCGGCGATGTTCGCTGGGAAATGCTTCGCATTTAAAAGTTGTGCTCGTTTAGCGTGGCAAAGGCGCCCACGAAGATTATCGTCTCTTTTTAGCACTAGGCTACCGTAAGCTTTATGGCCAACATTTAACATGAATTGAGAAGCCCAGCAACCAGTTCTATAGACATCATATCTGGGCGTCTCAAGTGGTAAAGACCAGCATTAAGAGAGATAAGTAAACTTTATTTGAAAGAAACAGAGATAACTCCAGAATGAACGGGTAAAGACAGGAACGCGGCATCATAGCTGTGTTCAGTTGGCACCAGCAAATCATGTGGTGGTGGCGCCATCTCTCCAAACCAAGCGTAATTTCAAGTTTTCGGTATCGTACTTGCACTATGTTGGCGCAAGTGATCGCGTAAGCGGCGAGGCGTTCGCTCGCTCATGAAGTCGATACCTCTTCCGACACATTAAAAACAAAGATGGCCAGAAGTTGTTTCGCTGTGTAGATTCGCTCATCTCTCACCGAGAGGACCTTCAGGCATTTCGACAGTAGAAAAGAGATTGCCCCGCGCCCCTCGCAACCAGCAACAGTACCTCATTGCAGCTTTGCCACCCCAAAGGCCCACAGTGCCCACACCAGTACACGTAAACTGGCCAGTACACATGGTGTGCCATGCACAAGAGAAAGCAAGGTGACGATCACTCACCCATTGCGGTAGGACTGCTGGTGCGTCGGGCAGCGGAGGAAGAATACGACGGACGCCTGACGGGTGCGAGTCGAGAAGACGTTGGAGCGTGGAACACGAGCAGAGGTTACAGGTGATGATGATGACACGCAACTGTGGCACGGACCCACTAAGGGGTATACGTGAAACTTTGGATGAACGAAAAGGACGCCAGCAACCGTGGTCAATTCGGATAGCATGAAATACTCAAAGTGCAGTAATAGAAAGACATACGCGAATAAAGAGTCGGACTAAGTTTTAAGGTTGTGCGGTCCCATGCCGCCCACTTCCCACAAGGGTGGGTGACCACCCCAGCGTACAGTACCTTCCAGCTATCGAGCACTAGGCGGAAGCGCACTTGTGGCTATTTTACCGGTAGGTACCCGGCCGCTGTGGCGGAAACCTCCCTGCCTAACACCGGAAAGCGGACACTCAACCATTTCACCAAGGCCGTGGTGGGTAAGGTGTGCCTAGGGGACCTGCCACGTCCTTATGCGGCCGCCTTTTGAGACAAGTGCGCGTAAACCGAGCACCAGGTGCCTACTCCTCTACCCGTTTTTTAAACCGGTGGGTGTCCGACCGGCACTTGGATTTGAACCCGGTACCCACCGCATCGGAAGCGGATGCTCCACCATTGCGCCACCGGTTACGAAGACTCAACCAAAAGGTTATTACAAAATCATTTAGTTACAGTGCAAGTAGCTAAATGGTAGTAGTAAAACTCGTTGTTAGGCTAGCTAGTTCATTGCGTTTACGAAATAACGTAATGCATCCAAGAAAGCAGGCGAACAAAGGAAAAGAGCAAGGAAAACAGGAATGCGGCTGACTACCCACTGTTTATTCAACGGAGCAGCACTCAAATATATAAATTCACACGGTCACATCGACTTATCATTAAAATGTATGACGTGCGAAACCTTGCTTGTACTGCGTCACATGGGAACTCTGTTGTCCTCCCATTGTTCTTCGATTCTCCTTTTTTAGGTTATTTTAGTTCGTTGGCGTCATAAAAAATATTCATAAAGGTAATTTCCTTTCTGCGGAATGTCAAGGATCTCTCAATGCAACATTATTTGCTTATCTTATTGATGTGGAAGGCTTCAAGTATTTCACTGGCTATTTTACCGTGACTTCTCCCCAAAATACTGATCTTATCGAAAACCAGTTAACACTCGCACTCTTTGCAATGAAGGACCAACTTCAAATCACTTACTGTATATAATGATTTGTGATGTTCCCAGGACGTATACTTTTTGCAACGACCAGCGTGTCCTACATAAGCCAGTCCCGCATTTCAGTAGTATCTCGTACACCACTGCCATAGCGCATTCAGCCAAGGTATTCCAATGCTCGTTATTACACTCCGCTCTCTTCTTTCACCCATTGAGCGCGCACGGCCCACCTAGCTTCCAAGGAGCAAAAAATACAACAGGAACGTCCAGCCCACCGTCAACATTTTTTTTTATTTTAAGCCATGCGCAACACGGTGTCTATAAGGAACAACTTGTGGTCGCGCTTGCTCCGGCCAATCATTTGTGTTCTTTTTCTTTTTCCTGTCAGCTTTTATAACAAAATGTCTGAAACGGCTGACACAACAGCCCTTGGAATCCCGGCGTTTTGCAGCCTCTCAGCCTGAATCCGAAATCTTGACTCGAGCAGGTGGGCGCTGGCCTTGGTTAAAGCTTATCCGAAGCAGTGTGTGCCGATAGCCCTCTGATTCGTTTTTGAGTGTGCTGAAGCGTGTGACAACAAATCGTTTTTTGCTCTTGGCAAATATATGCAGAATACCTGCCCTTCAAAATATTTAAAAGTTATGTCGAAAAATTGTAGGCAGTTACTGCCTGCTGATACATAAAATTAAGGTTCTGATTCTAACTCGGCCTATCGCCCCACTGGGGCGAGCGTATATTTAAAATGCTTGGGAATGCCTTTATTTGAGCAAAGTATTACCGCCGTTATTCAACCTGCTGTGATCGAGGCTTGAGGCCAAACGGCACAGCAAGCAAGTGAAGACGTGCTGTATCCCAACTTCATGCAAAATATTGTGGTGGTCAGCACGCCTGAACCAGACCATGCCACAATGTACGTGAGAATTAGGTCCTTCAAGATCATGGACACGGAATACGAAGTCAGCGCGTACGAGACGGCAGCGCACGCAACGTGCAAAGGAGTAATTCAAAGGAGTTTACATCAGGAACATCCAGTCCCCTATTACAAAAAAATATTGTACACGAGCGCAACCCGCTCGTTTTCACTGCAAAGCGCATCAAGACGTCGGGTTCGGTTATCGTCCTCTTCGGCGGACTGAGAGTGCCAAACTTCGTGCGTTACGGACAAACCTTGGTCAGCTGCTATTTCCAGAGGAAACAGTTTAATGTGTGCATAGAGTTTCTTACTATAAACTGTGTAAGTAAGAAACTCTATGGATGTGTGCTTCACTTGAGGCAGGTTAAGCCACTCTCGGACGTGGGCCCTACACCGGACTCTGTTCAGTGTAGAGGGTGTGGAGTACTCAGCCCACCAGGGGACCACGTTCGCACGGCCAAGTGCAAGTTCTACGGAGGAGACTGTAAAGGGTGTGTATAAAAGATAACTGAGTAGTCCCGCCCTCATGGTGATGTAAGGAGTAGAGGAGAATAAAGAGGGCTTTTGGTACGCGACTCCGGAGCGTGCGGGTGTCTCTGACGAAGTGCTGCGCAAACGGCGCGTTCTAGGGCATTGCCCTTCACAGCATAGCGTCTCGACATGGTGTCAGAAGTGGGATACTGCCACTAAGATGTCCGATCCTGAGACTTCAAGTTATGCCGCTCCCCTTGGCGCCAGCGTTTCCCTTCGCTTTCCGCCGCCTTTCAACTTCGACAACGCAGGTCAGTGGCCAGCATGGATTCAACAGTTTGAAGACTTCTCCTTCGCGTCAGGCCTAGCATCTGCCGCCTAAGAAACGAAGGTCCGCACCTTGCTTTACTGCATTGGTCCTCAAGTTCGGGTTATTTTGTCTTCTCTCATATCGGACACGGAAGCTTACGCCTCATACGACGCAGTCAAGGAAAAATTCAATGGATACTTTGCCCACCCGGTCAATGAACTCTACGAGTCCAGCCGATTCCACAAACGCAATCAGCTGCCCGTCGGGACTGTAGGCGCGTTCTACACCGTGCTCAAGAACATGGTCAAGAAATGTAACTACCCTCTTACGGTAGAAGATCGTCTCGCGCGCGACCCTTTTGTCTAGGGTCTACTGGATTCCCGCCTGTCGGACCAGCTCTGCCGCGTCCCGAAGCTCACTCTTCAAGACGTGTTGACTCAAGCTCGCCAACACGAAGACGCTGAAAAGGAAAAACAAGCCCGGAGTTCGCAAGCAGATCCTCTCAAGATAGAGGCTCTTGGAAAGAAGCAAGCCAGTGCCCTCAGCTCAGACGCGTCTCAACGCTCCTCTCGTCCAGAGACCAACCAGCATCGTGTCTCATCGAACGCTACGTGCGACTTCTTTGGTTACTCGGCACACTCTCGCCAAGATTGCCCGGCCAAAAAGGCTACATGCAACCTTTGTCACAAGAGAGGACACTCTGCTGCAATGTGTAGTTCCAGGAAGAAGCGTCTCAGCCACATTCAGCTGCTCGCAGTAAACACCTCCCGCGAACTTGGTCGGTTCATCGTTGAAGTCAATGGACGCGCTCTTCGCTTCAAAGTGGAATCGGGTGCTGACGTGTCTGTGGTCCCTAGAACGTTCCAGGGATGCCCATCTTCGCTAGACCCGCCAGGAGGCGAGCAACTTCTTGGGCCGGGACACAACAGACTGCACCTTATCGGTACGTTTTACGCAACATCGTCCTGGCGTTCTCGCACCATACAACAGAAGCTCTATGTGGTGCAAAGTATCGACACACCTCTCCTTGGTTACGAGGCGATTGTTGGTCTCGGCGTAATCCAGAAGCCTGGTATCACTAGCCAACTCAAGACCGCCATATCTAACTATCGCTCTTGTGCTACTACTAGAATCCAGCCGGCTGAGCCTCTAATCAACGCCATGACTCCCTCCTCACCTTGGGAGCAAGTCGCCATCGATTTATTCCATTTGGATGGTCATGATTTCTTGCTGGTAGTGGACTACCGCTCTAGATATCCGGAAGTTTTTTCCCTGCGCTCCACGTCGGCTGATGCAGTCATCCTCGAAACGAAAAGCATTTTTGCACTACACGGCATTCCAGATACCGTGATCAGCGACAATGGGCCACAGTTTGCTTGTACAGCATTTCAGAACTTTGCCGAGTTATATGGATTCCGGCATAATACAAGTAGTCCCCGTTATCCGCAATCGAACAGGAAGGTTGAGCGCACGGTTCGAGCCATTAAGGACATGTTTAAAAAACGAAATGGCAGTATAGCGCCAGGACCAGGCATGTAAATCATGCCGGTCATGACACGCGTGTCATGATTCTAATGTTATGACCTGTCATTTACGTTCGTCATGCTGTCGTGTTGTGCCATAGCAATTTTGGTATATATCCCATTAACGAAACGCCTGGCATGTAAATCATGCCGCCCATGACGTGCATGTTATGCTTTTCATGCTATGACCTGTCATTTACGTTCATGATGCAGTCATCTTGTGGCATGCCAATTTCCGTATACATCCCGTTATCGAAACGCGTGGCATGTAAATCATGTCGCTCATGACATGCAATGATTTTTATGTTGTGACCTGTCAGGGATGCTCGCCAAGCAGTCATGTTGTGGCACAACAATTTTCGTATACATCCCATTAAAGAAACGGCCAGGAGAGCACCAAGACAGTCGCATGTAAATCATGTCATGCTTTTCATGTTGTGACCTGTCAGTCATGTTCTCCATGCAGTCATGTCGTGGCATACCAATTTTCGTATACATCCCGTTAACGAAACGGCCAGGCGAGCGCCAAGACCGCCGCATGTAAATCATGTCACTCATGACATGCATGTCATGATTTTCGTGTTAAGATCTGTCATTTATGTTTGTGATGCACTCATATTGTGGCACACCAATTTTTGTATACATCATATGTTCGTCATGCAGTCATATTGTTGCATACCAGTTTTCCTACACATCCCACTAACGAAACGGCCAAGAGAGCACCAAGACCGTGGCATGTAAATCATGTCGCTAATGACATGCATGTCATGATTTACATGTTATGACCTGTCATTTACGTTCATGATGCAGTCATCTTGTGGCATGCCAATTTTCGTATACATCCCGTTATCGAAACGCGTGGCATGTAAATCATGTCGCTCATGACATGCATATCATGATTTTTATGTTGTGACCTGTCAGGGATGTTCGCCAAGCAGTCATGTTGTGGCACACCAATTTTCGTATACATCCCATTAAAGAAACGGCCAGGAGAGCACCAAGACAGTCGCATGTAAATCATGTCACGCTTTTCATGTTGTGACCTGTCAGTCATGTTCTCCATGCAGTCATGTCGTGGCATACCAATTTTCGTATACATCCCATTAACGAAACGGCCAGGAGAGCACCAAGACCGCCGCATGTAAATCATGTCACTCACTGACATGCATGTCATGATTTTTGTGTTATGACCTGTCATTTATGTTTGAGATGCAGTGATGTTGTGGCATGCCAATTTACGTATACGTCCCATTAACGAAACGTGTGGCATGTAAATCATGTCATTCATGACATGCATGTTATGATTTTCATGTTATGACCTGTCATTTATGTTCGCCATGCACTCATACTGTGGCATACCAATTTTTGTATACATCCCATTAACGAGACGACCAGGAGAGCACCAAGACTGGGACATGTAAATCATGCCGCTCATGACACGCATGTCATGATTTTCATGTAATGACCTGCCATTTATGTTCGCCAGGCAGTCATGCTGTGCCATACCAATTTTCGCATACATCCCATTAGCGAAACGGCTAGGAGAGCACTAAGCCCGTGGCATGTAAATCATGCCACTCATGACATGGATATCATGATTTTCATGTTATGACCTGTCGTTTATGTTCGTCATGTAGTCATGTGGCATACCAATTTTCGTAAACATCCGATTAGCGAAACAGCCAGGAGAGCTCAAAATCGTAGGCGGCTAGATAGATAGATAGATAGATAGATAGATAGATAGATAGATAGATAGATAGATAGATAGATAGATACGCTCAAACTCGCCGCAGTTCGCTAAGAAATGCTTCGCATTTAAAAGCCAATGTTCCCTACTTAGTCTCACTCACTTACCGTAACACCCCAGGCATCTGCGGTTATAGTCCAGCTGAGCTCCTGGTGGGACGCTCTCTTCGAACGCGAATCCCAGTTCCGAGAACGAAGCTCAGGCCGAACTGGCTGTCGACCAAGGACTTCGAAGACAGGGACAGAAGACAACGGCACGCGCAAGCAAGGAACTTCGATACTCGCCACGCCGCAAAGCATCTCCCTGCCCTGAAAGGAGGGGAAGAAGTGTGGGTACAAGACGCGAAAGTGTGGGCTACAGTTCTGAGTCCTGCTCAAAGACCACGCTCTTATGTGGTACAGACATCCAACGGTGCCCTAGTCAGGAATCGTCGACATCTTGTGTCAAGCGTCAGAACCCCGTCTGCATTATTGTCATATTAGGTTCGAGAGAGATGTATTTAGGCTGGGAACGCGGGCGTTCCCATTGAAGTGACGAGGCTGTTTGTGCGTTCCGGAAGACACCTTATACACACAGAGGCCAACCAGACACGCACACACTTTTACACAGCACCTGAACATTAACGAGAAAACAAAAAGAAACTTGTCAGCGTCCCTACTCCTTGCAGACTACAGAGTCAGTCTGGGCCGACAAAAGCTCACCGTCTGTCGGGACGGGCGACAGGAAGGAGCCGGAGTACCGTTGCGCGGTGAAGAGCGTGCGGAGACCGACGAGACGAACGAGCGATGGCTTGAGGGATACGGGGAGGACATGCAGGCGGCCACGTGTAGCCCGGAGCTCCAACTCGTGGACCGCTGGAAGAATCTCGACACTCGGGCCCGGGCACCCGACTGTGTCGAACGCTGCAGTCCGTTTCTTGATTGAGAAATACCGACTGCTCGCGTTGGAGAAGCGTTTACCGGCAACCCATATATATATATAGGCACTGGATCTTGACTTGCATTGAAGTGCCGGTGGGAGATTTCACTTGTGCATAGTTGAACCATGAGGATTCGTAGCGTGCGCGTTAACTAAATTAATCCGGAACTCGGCACGATCTACGATGAACCTCCCGAGCTTCGCCCACTAATCATCATTCACTCCGTGGATGTGCTGTAATTTTTTTTGTTGCGTCGTTAATGTTCAGGTGTTGTGTAAAAGTGTGCGTGTGTTTGGTTGCCCTCTGTGTATATAAAGTGTCTTCTGGAAGGCAAAAACAGCCTAGTCGCTTCAATATGAACGCCCGCGTGCCCAGCCTAAATACATCCCTCTCGAACCTAATATGACAATGGCGTCCGCGACAGGACGAGGCTGATTGTGGCGTCCTTTGCTCTCTCGAAAAATGGATTTGAACGAGCTCACTAGCATGGGCAAGAGATTAGGCCTAACCGGAGACGCACTCACACAATGGGTAGACAAAGAGCAAGCGCTTGAACGGGAGGCGCGTGCCGCTG
This sequence comes from Hyalomma asiaticum, assembly GCA_013339685.2. NCBI lineage: Eukaryota > Metazoa > Arthropoda > Arachnida > Ixodida > Ixodidae > Hyalomma > Hyalomma asiaticum. The sequence continues at coordinate 79,077,374 of CM023488.1, read as the reverse complement.
AACGCGAAGCAGAGAGTGGGCAGGCTGAACGGGATGAACGTGCAGAGCGCGAGAACGCAGAAAGAGAAGAACGAATCCGGCTACTTCGCCTGCGTGTAATCGAGGCCGAAGCAGCATTGGGTAGACGCGCAGGTGCGTCCAACGTCACCGATCGTTCCGCGCTAGGGCAAGTGTGCATCCGGGACTCTATGCCCCTCGTTGCGGAAGAACGAGATTTCGATGCATATGCCAGCCTGTGCGAAACGTTGACTACAAGTCTAGAGGTTGTCGTAACGGGGCAGGATTGGCATGAAAACTTCGCCACCTCCCCGAGCACACCTATCAAGCACACCCAGTGCATCATAAAGGGCCAGTTACAGCACCGTGAACCCGAGAAAAGATTCACGAGCAAGAATCTTGCACGTTCCACTAAGGAACACTTTTGTTACAGCACCTCTTAGAGGCCAAATGCAGTGACAGAAAAGGTAAGCCTGCCTCAAAACAGCTCCCCTGTAGGATCACTCATACTTGCCTCACAGAACAGTGGTATGTGTTGGAAAGAGAATTTTAAGGCGGCTGCGGCCGTTTCTTTCTGCGCACCACCAATACCTGAGACGGGTGGAGCAAGTATGGCCAAATGTCACATGGATGACTCGCTCATGAAGGCAGGCAGCTTAACTTCCATAGTCGGAAAAGGCGATCTTCATCTCAGAGAGCAGGAAGAGGGAGCGAGAATGCTCGGTGGTGACACAGTCGACTCAGCCATAGAGTTAGTAGTCTGTGATCCGGTAAGTGTGCAGGACGACCTAACTGTTGACACGCATAGTATCAAGGATATAACCGGTAAACTTGTCGGTCAGCTCGGAGATAGCACAGCACTAGTGCATTGCCCTCTAAGGAGTAAGCAAGCTGGTTCGTCTTCCACAGTGTATTTGACTGCAGAAGAAATTTCCCATGAGCAATCACAGGCATTGCTGGGTTCTCCTATTAGGCGGGACGTTGTTGCCTCGGAAGAGGTCAATCATGTGTTTCCGACTCATTTCGTGTCCGCACAACGCCTTCTGTGGCGTTCGGATCATTTTGCTGGCCGTCTTCCAAATGGCGCCTGCCAAGGCAAGGTTTTTCAATACACCGATTTTCCCGGCGTTTTCTTGCGAATTTGTAAATGCTGCTCTCGTCGGAAATGCCCCCTAGCGTTTCCTGCGCTGTCCTGGACGTGCATGCAAAGCGGCGTTCAGCTCACGTGGGACGCTATCACATGAATCCAGAGCAGTAGTAACCGACTGCTAATTTTGGCTTCGACTCAGCACTGATCGGTTTTGCATTTTTCTGTTAATTTTTTGTGAATACTGTGTGGCATGTTCGACTTCTTTATAGGGGCATGTGCAGTGATGTCTTTCAGATTTTTTCGAGCGTGTAGTGTACTGCTTGTTATGTGTACAGATGTGTGAGGGAGTGTCTAGCGCGCATGCAGTCTTTTGTTTACGTGAACGTATGAACAAAAGACTTAAAGGGGGCCTGTGTCATGTGCGCGCCAAAGTCTGTGCCCTAGAGGAGCTGGCAAAGACATCGACGATGACGACGACGAGGCTGGAGCACGCGCAAACGTGCGCGAGCGCGAGCACAAGAGCAGTGAGAGGAAGGAAAGAACAGACGGACTTCTGCGTTCGACACAGTCGGGTGCCCGGGCCCGAGTGTCGAGGGTCTCTGCCAGCGGTCTACGAGTTGGAGCTCCGGGCTTCACGTGGCCGCCTATGGGTCCTGCCCATCACATCACCTGCTACAAGGCCGTTTGGGATCCAGGAGTATTCCATCAAGCCTTCGCTCTTTCGTCTCCTCGGCGCTCTCCTCCACGCTCGACGCCAGGCAACGCTACCTCGGCTCCCTCCAGTCACCCGTTCCGCCAGACGGTGAGCCTGTGCCAGCTGAGACTCGTGTTCTCTTATTAGGGACGCTAAGTTTTGTCTCCTCTTCTTCTGTTTGTCCGCTCTCCGAAGTGTATGTGTGTGTGTGTGTGCAGTGCGCGTCTTCTTCTCCTGTCTATATAAATTGTCATCTGGAACGCACAATCAGCCTCGTCACTTCTATGGGAACGCCCGCGTTCCCAACGTAAAACAAGTGTTCTTGGAACCTCACATGACAATTATGCACTCCACCAGCTGCTTCTTCCAGGAATGCATTCAAGAAACCCTCGCCCAAACAACAGGCAACGGATTGCGTGAATGCTCAGGAATGTACTTCTGAATCTCCAGGCATGGTGTCGGATGCTCCAGTCGGCGGTGACCATAGCCAGGATGACTTAATTGGCCAGTCTGCAACGGACAACGAGCTGCATTAAAGTACCCCAGTTCCTGGGTCTCCCGGTGCTCGATATTCACGTTTTGGAAGGCTTTTGAAAACTCCACGCAGACTGAGGTTCTGACCTTGTGACTGCTGTGTGCTGGTTATTGCTCGACTGTGTAAACTTAATACATTCCTACTGCGGAAGGGAGGATGTAGAGGGTGCGTATAAATAATAACTGACTAGTCGCGCCCTCATGGTGATGTAAGGAGTAGAGGAGAACAAAGAGGGCTTTTGGAACGCGACTCCGGAGCGTGCGGGTGTCTCTGACGATGTGCTGTGCTAACGGCGCCTTCTAGGGCATTGCCCTTCACAGCATAGCGTCTCCACAGAGACCACCCCACCGGAGACAAGGCGTGCAAGCGGTGTTCTCAAATTTCTTGTGGCAAGGGCTCGCCGAAGGGAACGCGCCCGATTAGGGCGGCTGAGGGGACACCACACCTGGCGACAAGCCTCCAGCAGAGTCGCAGAGGGCGCTTACGCTCTCGGAGCCACGCGAGATCCAGACGCCGACCCCTATACAGGGCGAGAAGGCGCTCCAAGTCGAGAGGAGTGCAGATGCGCTTAGAAGACGGAACGCCCGGAGGCACAGCGACAGCTGGGATTTCCTACGCCATGAAGCGGAAGGTGCGTGTGCGGAGTCGCCGCTGGGGCCGCCACGCTGGTGATGACTGAAACCAATGGTGCCAGAATAGAGCATTTGATTAGGGAGTTAAGCTATTTAAGAAAAGCCAATGAAGACCTGATCAAACAGGCAGTAGAACTCAAAAATGAAGCATAGCCGAGTCCTGCCAGCGTTCCAGGCCAGTGAGTCAAAGTGACGAACCAAGCAAGGGATACGCCGCCCATCCCAAAAAAAAAGCAGTAAGTTATGAAATTGACTTGCTTTTCTCGGTCCTCAGCGAGCTTAAGGAGGTAATCAAGGAAATTAGAGAGACGGTGCGAAAGACATTCTGAAGTAGGCAGGCTATGGAAATGGAGGTTAATGGCTGTACAGAGATTAAAAAAACTCGAAACGAGATGCGACGACGACGACGAATTCTTGCCGTCAGACTCGGAGAGTGTAAAATTGCTTCCGGCAACGTCAGGGGCGCTCCAAGAGAGCGATCTCGGGTAATAGGGAAAGAAACCAAGCCAGTAATCATTTATAGCAACCCCAGTTTGGCATGTTACCATGGAACTGTAGCGGCCTCTTCAGCAAAGTTGAACCACTACTTCGATTAATTAGACGAATTACGAACAAACCAAATGTGATTACGCTGCAGAAATCTTTAATGAACGACGCTAAGGTTACCGGCTACAAATCAGTGTGTAAAGGAAGGGAATGTGGCAGGGGTGTAACAACTCTCGTAGACAGAAAGCTACCCTTCATAAACATGAAATACGTTTAGGCGCGAGTAACAAAAAGTACACCCTGCTAAAGGGTCTATGCAAAGAAAGGGGAAGGCGAGTAGTAACTTCTGCTTTAATGTTTATAGCAGTCGGAATGACACCAGACAGAGTTTTAGGGCTCTAATGAATCCCTCAAAATAGGTAAGCATTATTCACTTACCATAGGAGGAGATTTCAGTGCAACGTTTAAGACCTCGGTTTACACTTGGAATATAGCGGAAGGAGAATGTAAGATCTGACCACAAAGCTGGGATTATGCCTCGTCAGTGCTCCGGGTTTTCCGAGATGCTGTGTTCATCGACATGCAAGGATACCAAGCCTGACCTTACTTTTGTGAACAATGCAGTAGGCGCTACGTGGGAGAACCTGGGCACTGACTTGGGCACTGCTCTCTACATATTACACAGACGTAGAGGCACGCCGAAGCGGGATGCCAGACCCTTCTGAAGCACAGACTGGAACCTCTTTAGAAAGGCTAGAGCAAATGAGGTGGAATTTGATCCGGCGGTAGCAGAGAGATATTTCCAGACCTGCGTTAACCGACTGGGAGGGCACCACATGGAAGCTACAAAAGAAATCAAGACTGATAAGAAAATAAAGGGCATGGATAGTAGGCTAGCGCACCTGATTGAATCTTAGATTACTCTTGATTGAATGTTAGATTAATCTTGATTGAATCTTAGAATCTTAAACCCATCTTAGATTGAAAACACAAAGGGTTATTCAAAGAGTCGGGAAGAAGATCACGCAACAGAACACGCAAAAACATGCAACAACACTCGCGGCAGAGAAGTGGGACGACGTCTGAAGTAGGCAAGACGGTAAACTCAAACATGGAGGAAGTTGGAACCTCCTAAGGCACCTGATGGGCGATCGCGATATGAAATCAAGCAAATGTACGAAGATTGGCAAGCTAGCACATCAAGTGAGCAAAAACGAAACTCAGGAAGACATCATGACTCAGTTCTCGGAGAAATATCTACCACTAGTGCAGCCCAATAATGTGGATGAAAATATAGAGCATGCGGGAAAACCGTGCGACGAAATGAATCGTGAATTTGTATAGGGTGAAGTGAGAGCGGCCCTACACAACCTCTACAGTCGATCTGCAGACCGACCATGCGGTATAACGAACAAACTTCTAAGAAATCTTGACGATGAGTCCATAACATTCCTAACAGATCATTTTAATGAATTCTGGCGAAAAGGGAAGAACGCGGAAGAGTGGACGATGGCTAACACAGTTATTTTGCACAAACTGGGTAAACCACTAGGTGTGGACAACCTTCGGCCGGTTTCACTTACACCATGCTTAGGAAAGGCTTTTTTTGTTTCAGTGGGGTTTTACTTCCCAAAACCAGCTCTGATTATGAGAGACGCCGTAGTGGAAGCCTCCGGAAATTTCGACCACCTGGGGTTCTTTAACGTGCACTGACATCCCACAGTACACAGCCTCAACATTTCGCCTCCACCGAAATGCAGCCGCTGCGGCCGGGATTCGATCCCGCGACCCTCGGATCAGCAGCCGAGTACCTTAGCCAATAGACCACCGCGGCGGGTCGCTTAGGAAAGGCAATGGAACACGCCATTCTCTATATGCTCACAAGGTAAGTCGAGCAGACAGGCACCTTTCCTCATAACATGTCGGCTTTGGCCTCGGGTTATCGATACTGGAGGTTAAGCTCTTGATCAAGCAGGACCTCCTACAGGTCAACCCCGTGCATACGAAGGCACTTGTCGGATAAGATATACAGGAAGCTTTTGACTGAGTAAAACATAAATCCATTCTGGAGGTCCTTTCTGCGCTATGACTAGCGAACAGGCTTTTCGATGTCGTCAAGCCGTTTCTCGGTAGAAGAGAGGCAAAGCCTTGCACTGGGAGGACTAAAATTTTACAGGAGAAAATAGGCTCGGATGCAGGGGCTCCCCACAAGGTGCAATACCCTCGCCTATGCTGTTTAACCTTGTTATGAACAGGGTTGCAAAAGAGCTAGACCAGATCGAAGGCATATGCTTTGAGGTAGGATCGAACCATATGGTCGAAGGCATAAGATGTCTGATGAGAGTGTTAACAAAGGTTAATGTGTAGTGAATATGCAAAACCCTACGACATCCACAATATGCTCCCGCGCCTCTCGCCGAAAGGGGTTGTCTAGCAGCTACAGCCACGCGACCTGATTTGTAAGGAATATTTCGGTGCCCATTCGTTTATTGCCTTCGTGAGCTGTAGTTACAATTTGCGTGGTTTCAAGCGTGGCTCCTTTCGCGTTTTTTTCTCTAGACATTACAGTTCCCTCCAACTTATTTCATCCCTTGCCGCGCCAGTCTATCAAAATAACGTACTTATACCCGTTTCTAGGCAAGGCAACAGCGCGCACGAATGAGAACTTTGCGAATACAGGGTCATCTATGCTAGCATCCGAGCCATTTTTTTTTCATAGGGCGCTGACTCAGAATATACACGCAGCGCCTCCTCTACCTTTTTCAATGCCAGAGAGAATGCTCGCTCCTCAATGGGATCCATTGGTCCAGTGTGGTTCAGGGAGTTTTAGTTCAGGAAGTAGGGCTGCATGCGTCACACGGGCATCGGAGCGCGCGTTGCTGTCGTTGCTTTCGAGATGCGGTGGACGCACCGTCCCCCTTCTGTGAACCCTTTTCTCGTGGGCGCCGCCATGTTCGCTAGTGGGCGGACCCGTTTCGGATCGGGCAACCCACTGGCTTGGGCGAACGCTGACTTTTGTATGTCCGGTATGGGAGGAGCAGCAGTTTTTGTCGTTTCTTTTTAGATCTAGCGCGCTCAATTTCGCCTAAATTGCATCTCTGTGCATAGCAAATGGGTCTGTGCAAGATCCTGAAATGTCTTGAGCCTGTGATGGACGTTATTTTAATAGAGGACGCTGAGAATGTATCGGTGCCATATATTTACTGCGAGGTGTTTCTGTTTGCGAAGCGCGCACATGTTTTCGCACTTTCTGGGTCAGCAAGGGCACACTTCGTGGATACAATGAACTTTTTTCCCGAGTAGTATTTTTCGAGAGTTGCAGTTAAACACTTTGCTTGCGCATTCGCTTCAGTCGTGGGTTGGCCCCCAGTAGCTCGTTTCCGTCCCGCGGGCGGATTCTGCTTTTTTTCTTTGACTGACAGGCGTTAATTCATGTTCGTTTCACGAGATAGGAATGGGAAAGGCGGGGACAAAGGGTGGAACGCGACTAGCCGAGGCCGTTGGCTCGGGCGAGCGGCTAGGCGGAATCCGCCTTCAGCCACTCAAAATGGCCCTACTATTTACCGGCTATGGGACGGCTATTTGCCGCGACCCTTTCTTTTCCTTCCATACCCAACAGTGAAGATGGTCGGAGTTCCTCCCACCTGTGAGGTAGATAGTGGCGCATGAGATCAGTGGGCGCCCGTGATCAGACTCTGCATTGAGCTGTTTTGTGTCTTTGTACTCTTCTACTAAATGCACTGTCATTGCAAAATTGAAAATGTAATGGGCAATATGAAGTGGTATATTATCTGATAGAGAAACACTATTCGATAGTAAAAGAGTACGTGCTTGCAGAGTTTCATACATCGCCCAGCTGATCGATAGTTGCGGGACCTGTAGGACACGCTTTTTCTGGTCATACCAGAGGTTGAGCATTGGTGTCCAGTTGGTTGTGCTATGTTCGCCATAAATTAAGGGCTCCGCTATTACTGAAAACTTCTAAGGCGTATAAAGATTAGCACGTTTAAAATTCATGAATGCTGCTGCCCCTCGTCCATGAGAAAACGATAAAACTTGAACCGTACGTAGCCGAGAGCTCTGCGTGTATGGCCAGGCACGTCACATAATTTTTCTGACAACGATTTCCTTTTCCTGTAGTTGTTATAACAACTGTCAGATTTCTTCTTTCGCATTTCTCTCTGTATGCCCTACGCTGCGCTGTTTCCGTTTGGTATAATCTGTAGCTGCCCTTGAAGGATCGACAGCTTTCTGGCTTCAAGGCATCTTATAGTTGCTTTATTCGCAGTTCGCAGTGGTCGTTCCGCTGAAGACTGCTTATCGCGCTAAACATATCAAGCCCTGTACGTCTAAACGTCTGTATTTCTAGGCGCCTGTTGACAAAGATAATTTCGCGAGTGTAGATTGTGTGGTCGCAATAGCACAAAATCTGTCTTCGCTGCAGCAGAAAAACGTTATCGGTTATCACACAAGCCATCGGCTATCACAGGCGCGCCACCAGCAAATGTCGCGTCCCCTCAACATCCACTGTGAAGGTCTAGCATGGCAATTCAAAGCGCCGCCACGTGTATATAGGCGCAACTTATAAATAATACTTGTTCCGACAGCGGCCATGAGGCGCCACATGAAGGCTACTCTCCCCCTCCGGCCGCGAAGCAGGTGCGAGCGCTAGCCCACGGGAAAGTGTAGGGAAGAGTCGACGGAGAGGGGCGTGAACAGCCGGATCAGACGTATCTGAGTGGCATTGAAAAAACTAGAGGCGGCGCTGATACAGGTCTTCTCACGTGGGATCTCTTATAGAGTGCCCAGAATGGTGTCTGCGGAGTGACTGTTTAAAACCGTGCGACCTCGACGTGCGGTTCACGGGCCTTTCGCTGAAAGAGGACGTCTAGCACGTGCTGCCACGCGAGGTGAGTTGCAAGAAATAGTTCCGTGCGCATGCGTGCATTGCCTTTGTGAGCAGTGGTTACATTATGCCTTGATTTAAAGCGTGCCTCCTTTTGCGTTTTTGTCGCCAAAGGGTTTGAATGAAGTTATTTCATGCGTAACCGGGCACTTCTACCGAAATGGCGTACTCGTGCCCGTTATGAGGCATTTCAATGGCGTACACGGGTGACAACTTGGCTGATACCCGGTGTTCGATCCTCGCATCCAAGTAGTTTTCATTTCGTGCGGCGCTGACCCGGAATATACCAGTTATGTCATGTCGGATGTCTGTTAAGAGTGCTATGAAAGGTGCCTTCGTATTGACTTTGCAAAACCCTGCGACCTCGACATTTAGTTCGCGCTCCTTTCGCTGAAAGAGTTTGTCAAGCACTTATTGCTACACGACGCGAGTCGTAAGAAATTTTTCAGGACCATGCGTTTATGGCCATCGTGAGCAGTCGTTACAGATTGCCTAGCTTTAAATCGTGGCTTATGTTGCGTTTTTGTCCCTATACGTTACGGTTTGCTCGAATTAATTTTACCCCTGACCACGCCACTTATTCACAATGACGTACTGACGCTGGTTTTGAGGCAGTGCAATGGCCCACACGCGTAACAACTTGGCTGATGCACAGTATTCGGGCCTCGCATCCAAGCCTCTTTTTTCGTAGGGCGCTGATCCGGAATATACCGGTTCTGTCATATTGGATGTCTGGTAAGAGTGCGATGAAAGGTGCGTTCGTAGTTACATTGCGAAACCTTGCGACCTCGACTGTCAGTTCGCGCGTCTTTCGTGGAATGTGGTTGCCCAGGATGTGCTGCCACGCGACCTCCGTTGTAAGAAATAGTTCGGTAACCAAGCGTGTATGACCTTCGTGAGCAGCTTTCCAAGCTTTAAATAGGGCCGTCTTTGCGTTTTCGTCTTTTCACACTACTGTTCCCTCGAACTTAGTTCGTCGCTGGCGATACCACTTTATCAAAATGACGCACTTATACTCGTTTTAAGGCTGCGCAATGGCGCACACCGGTAACAAGTGAGCCAGTGCACGGCGTACGATCCTCCCATAGAATCTATTTTGTTTTTATAGGGTACAGATCCGGAATGTACCGGTTCTTTCGTGTTGTATGTCTGATAAGATCGCGAACAAAGGTGCCTGCACAATGACTTGCAAAACACTGCCATCTCGACATTCAGTTCACGTGCCTTTCGATGATAGATATAGCCTAGCATGTGTTGCCATACCACGTGAGTTATAACAAATGGTTCGGTGCCGAAGCGTGTATGGCCTTCGTGAGCCGTGGTTGCAGTTTACCTAGATTTGAATCGCTCCGTCTTTTGCGTGTATTGATGCTCGTTCTAAGGCAGTCCGAAGGCGCACACGAACAATTTGGCTGATACACGGAGTGCTATCCTCGCATCGAAGCTATTAGCGAGTAATAGCTAAGCGGCTCAGCGGGACAGCGGCCCCAGCGAATGAGCGGAGGGGACAGCGGAGCGCATGACGAAAGGAAGAGTGATAGTCGAGCGACATCTCGCTTGTTTCAGTGGAACGTACTGCTGCGCCACCTGTTGAACAATGTTGGAGTTACTGTCGATCGAGCAGAGGGTTTACTTGTCGAACAAATTGAAGTTACTACAAAAAGGATATCGCAAAAGTCATTTTTCATTAGATGACAGGTGTTATGTGGGAACACATCTTTTTTGCTACATGACAGGACGACATGCCGCCACCGCTTGTGTTGGGGGCTGCCATCTTGCAAAACACTCGTACGCTGGCCCGCTGCATACGCTCCGCTGAAGAGACGAAATGAGCGGGGCGAGCGGCTCGCTCCGTAAATGCGCTGGCTGTTCCAGCGTGCCGCGCATGTGCAGTTGGCGTCTCCGCTCGTTCGCTGGGTCCGCTGGCCCGCTGAGCCGCTTAGCTATTACTCTCTATTTTATTTTCATAGGGCACTGACCTGGAATATACGGATTCTCTCATGTGGGATGTCTGATAAGAGTGCGAAGAAAGGCGCCCATGTATTGACTGTGCAAACCCTCCGACATCGACATTCAGTTCGCGCGCCTTTCGCTGAAAGTGGTTGCCTACCATGTACTGGCACACGACGTCATTTTTAAGAAATGATTTCATCATGCGCTCCGCTGATCATTTCTGATAAGAATAATAGCTGACCGACGCCCCGCTTGTTTCAGCGGAATGTACTGTTGCGCCACCTGTTGAACAATGTTGGAGTTACCGTCGATCTAGCAGAGGCTTCACCTGTCACATAAATTGGATGTACTGCGAGAAGGATATCGCAAAAGTCACTTTTTTATGAGATCACGGGTGTTATGTGGGACCACATCTTCCTTTTTGCTACATGACATGACGACATGCCGCCACCGGCTTGTGTTCTGGGCTGCCATCTTGCAAAACGCTCGTACACTAGCCCGCAGCGCACGCTCCGCTCAAGAGACGAAATGTCGCTCGCCCCGTAAATGCACTGGCTGGTCCAGCGAGCCGCGCATGCGCAGTTGGCGTCTCCGCTCGTTCGCTGGGCCCGCTGGCCCGCTGACCCGCTTAGCTATTAGGGAGTAATAGTTGAGGGGCTCAGCGGGCCAGCGGCCCAGCGATGGAGCGGAGGGGACAGCGGACCGCATGATGAAGAGAAGAGTAATAGCTGAGCGACGCCCCGCTTCTTTCAGCGGAACTTACCGCTGCGCCACCTGTTTAACAATGTTGGAGTTACTGTCGATCGAGCAGAGGTTTTTATCTGTCGAATATATTGAAGTTACTGCGAAAAGTATATCGCAAAAGTAATTTTTCATTAGATCACAGGTGTTATGTGGAAACATATCTTCGTTTTTGCTGCATGACATGACGACATGCTGCCGCCGCTTGTGTTGGGGGCTGCCATCTTGCAAAACGCTCGCGCGCTGGCCCGCTGCATACGCTCCGCTGAAGAGACCAAATGAGCGGGCGAGCGGCTCGCTCCGTAAATGCGCTGGCTGTCCCAGCGGGCCGCGCATGCGCAGTTGGCGTCTCCGCTCGTTCGCTGGGCCCGCTGGCCCGCTGAGCCGCTCAGCTATTACTCTCTATTACTCCCTATTAAAGGAGCCTACCGTAAATCCCGATAGGCTTATTGAACTAGTTTGGGCGCCGGCTTACTCTAGCAATCCCGGGAATTCTGCCGCCGCCAGCATAGCCCGAGGACTTATTTTCCGGGCAAATGGCAACGCCAGCCGGGAGTTCTCGAGGGAGCAGGCACAAACGTTCTCTGAACTCACCCAACAAGGTCGCCTCGCCTGTCGCCACTACCCTCTTGCCCATCGCCGTCTTTCCCATTCCCAACAAATAATCTGGAGGCGACTCCAAACCGGAACTCTTCTCACTCCTCAAGTCATATCTCACCTCCGCCCTGTATCACTGAGAGACAGCGATTGTATACAGATACCTAAACATCATCAGTGACAGAATACTGGCGTTGACGAGTTCCACTCTGCTTAACAGTGGGTCTTTTATTTCGTCATGTCCTGTGCTGCCGCACCCAGATCATTTCAGCCGCGTAACTAGCTGCAAGATCACACTAAAGTATATCTTGTGATGTGCGCAGTGTAGTTCTCTTGGCACATGCCAATCCATTTCTTCGTAGAAAGGCTGTATGCCTTTTCCTACAGAATTACGATAGAGCCGGCTATATAACAGCTGTGTGATCGCTGAGAAAGCCATCTTTTGTAGTTCCTACAGCCACGCTTCAGGCATACGACCAGAACGGCTGCAGGCAAAGTTTGTTCACTTTAACAATACATTTTGGTCAGCAGAAGCTAACTTTGATTTTAAATGCGAAGCATTTCTTATCGAACTTCGACCACTTTGACCGTATATATCTGTCTATCTAGCCGCCTACGATTTTGTGCTCTCCTGGCCATTTCGCTAAGGGGATGTTTACGAAAATTGGTATGCCACAACATGACTACACGACGAATATAAATGACAGCTCATAACATGAAAATCATGACACGCATGTCATGAGCGGCATGATTTACATGTCACCGTCTTGGTGCTCTCCTGGCCGTTTCGCTAATGGGATGTATGCGAAAATTAGTATGCCACAACATGACTGCCTGACGAACATAAGTGGCAGCTCATAACATGAAAACTATGATATGCATGTCATGAGTGGCATGATTTACATGCCAAGGTCTTAGTGCTGTCCTGGCCATTTCCCTAACGGGATGTGTGCGAAAATTGGTATGGCACAACATGACTGCCTGACGAACATGAATGACAGGTTATAACATGAAAACCACGACATGCATGTCATGAGCGGCCTGATTTACATGCCAAGGTCTTGGTGCCCTCCTGGCCGTTTCGCCAATGGGATGTTTACGAAAATTGGTATGCCACAACATGACTACACGGCGAACATAAATGACAGGTCATAACATGAAAATCATGACACGCATGTCATGAGCGGCATGATTTACATGCCACGGTCTTGGTGCTCTCCTGGCCGTTCCGCTAATGGGATGTATGCGAAAATTAGTATGGCACATGACTACACGGCGAACATAAATGACAGGTCATAACATGCAAATCATGACACGCATGTCATGATCAGCATGATTTACATGCCACGGTCTTGCTGCTCTCCTGGCCGTCTCGCTAATGGGATGTATGCGAAAATTAGTGTGGCACAATATGACTGCATGACAAACATAAATGAGAGGTCTTAACACGAAAATCACGATACGCATGTCATGAGTGACATAATTTACATGACACGGTCTTGGTGCTCTCTTGGCCGTTTCGTATATATGAAAATTGGCATGCCACAACATGACTGCATCACGAACGTAAATGACTGGTCGTAACATGAAAATCGTGACACGCGTGTCAAAAGCTGCATGGTTTACATGCCCCAGTCTTGGTGCTCTTGCGGCCGTTTCGTTAATGTGATATATACGAAAATTGCTATTGCGCAACACGCCTGCATGATTATCGTAAATGACAGGTCATAACATGAAAATCGTGACATGCATGTCATGAGCGGCATGATCTACATGCCACTCGTTTCGTTAATGGGATGTATACCAAAATTGAGATAGCAGAACGCGACTGCATGAAGAGCGCAAATGGCAGGTCATAACATTAGAATCATGATATGCGTGTATGAGCGGCATGGTTTACATGCCACAGTAATGGTGCTCTTGCGACATTTCGTTAACTTCATATGTACGAAACTCGGTATAGCTAGACAACAATGCAAAGTCATTTTACGTTCCTGATGCGTGCTTCGCATTTCGTTGATTCGCACTGCACCTGGGATGTGCCAATTTTTTGTATTTCGACACCTCATATTCTTGATGTATGGGCCGCATGAGGATTATTTAAACATTATTTTGGTAGTTTTTGCGACATTCCGAGGAAACGTACGGGCCCTCTCTTGAACGCCTACCTTCATGAATAAAAGCCCGAGTGACGAGGCACGCGCGAGTAAATGCGCGATATGCTATGCGTGGGCGAGCAGTGTGCGTTCCGCTTTGTGAAATCAAATCTACGCAGGAGTTGCTGGCTAGTCTGTTGGTTTTTCTATCCACTGACGCCTCCGTTGGCTCAGCGAGGAATCTTGCAGGGCAGCTGAGCCATGTGTTGGTCAGCATAGTACCTCACTATGCATGCCACGCTGCAACGTGCATGCTCCATATACACATCGCGCATGTTCCTAGCATGCTAGACGTTTCTACGGCGGCACCAGGAGCGTTTTATTACATTCTGATGTACTCCTACAGCAGGAATACATTACATAATTGCATCCGGAGTTCATCAGAAACTTGTACATGAGGACCGTGCCTAAACATTATGCATTAGGAATTGGGTAGAACATGGATGGCCAATTTGCAATAGGCTGATATCAGAAACACAACTGAAGGTGCCTCAGACGAGCATCGTGGTCCCCATGGCAAAATAATCAGACTCTCTTAGACAATGTCCCTAAATTTTTTCACAAGGGAGAACTGATCGGTGGCGTCTAAAAGCGTATTCTAGAACGCGGGATATGCACGACAGGATTCTATACTGCGTCATGAAGCACACACGTTTCGTCGGTGGGTAAAGCAACGTGCTTTGTTGTCCACAGTTATCATCGTCATCATCATCATCTTGTTGTTTTGCGGGGTTTTACGTCCCAAAACCAGTTCTGATTATGAGATACGCCGTAGTGGAGGGCTCCGGAAATTTCGACCACCTGGGGTTCTTTAACGTGCACTGACATCGCACAGCACACGGGCCTCAACATTTCGCCTCCATCGAAATGCAGCCGCCGCGGCCGGGATTCGATCCCGCGACCCTCGGATCAGCAGCCGAATACCTTAGCCACTGGACCGCCGTGGCGGGGCGTCATCATCTTCTTCAACCTGTCTACGCCGACTGCAGGGCAAAGGCCTCTCCCATAGATCTCCAATTATACCTGCCTTTCCTGTGCCCAATTTATCCCCGCAAACTTCCTAATCTCACCTACCAACTTGACATTCTGTCACCCCTGCCACGTTTGCCCGCTTCTAAAAATCCACTTTGTTACCCTTAATGACGAACAGTTATCTGGTCTTAGCAATGCATGGCCCGCCCACGTTCATTTCTTCATTTTTATTACTATGTCCATAACACGAGTTTGTTCCCTAAGCCACTCCGCTCTTTTTGTCGTTTAATGTTAAACCTACTGTTTTCTGTTCCATTGCTTGCTGCGTCGTCCTCAATTTAAGCTGAACACTCTCAGCCTCAAAGTTTCCGCCCCGTAGGTCAGTACCGTTAAGATACAGTTGTCATGCACTTTCCTCTTCAGAGACAATGGCAAGCTGCCATTCATTATCTGACAATGCTTACCGAATGCACTGCACCCCATTCTTACCTTCCTAATTATCTCAAGCTCATGGGTCGGATCAGGGGTCATCATCTGACCTAAGTAGACATATTCACTTAAAGCTTGAGCCTACTGTTGCGACCCTTGCCAGCCTGTTACTGAGGGAAAATATCGACCTCTTACGTGCGCTCTTATAAGCCGTCCTAATGCCAACGCCCATCTGTGACGTTGCGCTAAAAGGCATAACTTTCATACAGGTGAAATGCGTCGGTCTGGCCAGAGATATGCTACCATTTATGCAAGCGCGAGTAGACCACCTCGTACTGCGTTTTAGCTGGCTGTCAGTCGGAAGGCATTTGTGAGCAAAAAAAAAAACCATCCGTTTTCTCTGACGTAAGGGTGCATGTTCAGGAACAAATCAAAGAAGAAAACGCTAAATTTTTGTTTAACACTCGCATAGATCGCTGAGCAGAAGTGCATTATTCCGCGCGCAAGCGCCTAATGCAGCCTTTTATTCTGTTCGCAGAAAAGGGTACTATGCGGCGAACAAGCTTTTGCAAACCGTATTATCGCTACTTTTCGTGTAGTTATCCCGGAAGAAGTTCATCAGTTCGTGCATCTTCACCACCCGGCCGTAGGTACTGAGTTGAGTGTTGAAACCGAGCTCTTTGCAAGGTGCAGCGCGATCCGAGTCCACATCGTAGGCGGCTATGCCGAAGCTTAGGTCAAGGTGAACCTGCTTGTCATTGCATGCCTGAAAAACAAACAAGGAAAACGATGTTACCGGCATGGTGGCAAAAGAGATTCATTGCTCTGGTTTATGCGGCCGCGTATAAAGAAGGGCTAGAGGTGTGTGGTGTACTTGACGAATTTCTGGCACCTTTCTGGGAAAAAAATCCAGCCCATCGCACACAATGTGAGAATCGACCTTTTTTGAATCAATCAACAGACAACACACGCTTGTCGATGAGTATCCAACTAGGCAAACTGTTCTGAGTAGAAAACTCAATTATGTGAATTGAAGTATTTCGTGCGTTACGTAGCCTTTCAGCCACACCGACAGCGTATTTGAGATTAAAGGGGATCTTAATGTGCAATGCAGCGTCGGCAGTCACTTTGGTGCAATGACGTATGTTTCTTCTTCAAAACGAATGCAGGTTTGTTCCGTCTATGTGCGTGTAATCAGCGTAGTTTTTTTCGACGCCGTTGAACAATGACGGGCAAAAACATTATAACACATAGTGGTGCATATGCCTACAGTGGAAGGCCGATATAAGTTCATTTCAAAGGCTTAGGCAGGTTTATTGTCAGGTGGGGCAACGAAGGTATCGAGCTAACTTCCTTCTGTTTTACCTCAGTTGCGTAGTTCATGTCGTAGCAATCAATACTGTTTCTTGCATTCCTATAGTACCACTAATTGCGAACTATACCTGCCATGAATGGCAGACAAGCACCACAGCCACAAAAACTTAGGAAGTAGGTTTACTTGGGATGTGTATCGCGTGCAAACAGGAGCCAAAGACGACTTGCAGTGCAATTAGTTGGTACTCCGGGTATCTTACTCCGGTTTCTACTCCGCTGTCACTTGTTGGGACGCCTCCGTTCATTCAGAGCGGTTCTGTCTATCGGCTTGCCACGTGTGCATCTGCTTGCCATGTGGCATGAAGATTTGCGTTCTCAGCAAATTTTCTGCATTTGTTTAGTTGATTCTTCATTGACATTCAATCACCTGCCTCGCATACAAACGGGACGATCGCGCGGAAATAGACAAGATGAGATTGTACTATCCCTAATCGTGACGGAGATGTAACGTTATATGATGATAATGAAGTGAAGATGTACAGTTCTTCGAGGTCAATAATTATTACCATTACATTTTTTCTTGGTGTATACGGAGTATACAATACGACCTGTAGTGCGCCGAGACGTTGGCAGACAGACAGACAGACAGACAGACAGACAGACAGATAGATAGATAGATAGATAGATAGATAGATAGATAGATAGATAGATAGATAGATAGATAGATAGATAGATATAATTCTACGTATTTATTGCTCCTCCGGAGGAAAGGACGATGGCGGGACGATCGAAGTATTTTTACGCATAACATGTACCTCCGCATATCGTGGTTTAGCAGGCAAACTAGTATCAGGCTGTGCAGATGTGATAGATGTGTACTAAGAAAGCCTCTACGCATATTCCCAAACAGATTATTTATAAAACACACACGCCTGCATGCTTATTCCACTCTCTTTTGGAGCCACGCCACGGTGGTCTAGTGTTTATGGCACTCCGCTGCTGCTCCGAAGGTCGCGGGATCGAATCACGGCCGCGGCGGCAGCATTTCGATGGAGGCGAAATGTCGAGACCCGTGTGCTGTGCGATGTCAGTGCACGTTAAAGAACCCCAGGTGTACGAATTTTCCCGAGACCTCCACTACGGCGTCTCTCATAATCAGAGCTGGTTTTCGGAAGTTAAGCCCCACAAATCAATCAAATCAATATCTTCTGGTACTTGAGGCTGCCAAACGACTCGGCATTATTTGAACACGAAAGTGTTATTTGCCGGGGTCCACTAAGATGTCTGTGAAGTCCTTCCGTAACTTTCTTGTGTGTACAAACGTCGACGATCCATGTGCCTTGTCATGGTGTGGCTGATGTGCTACATGTAACTTGTTCACATGTCCACAGTAGCCAACGCATCTCCATGCCCTAGATTTCCCAGGTCACCGCTTATGCATTTTGAGAACTTCCAAAGACAGGTTTCACTTTAGCATTATACCGATGCTTGTGACAGAGAGATCGACCACATTTTTCTTTCCTTTTGCGTCATTGTGTTCTTTACCATGTAGGTATGCCTCTGTCTTGTAACAATGAATACACTCCTATTTTCCAATATACGACGTCCCGAAAGCGTGATTTGACTGTGATGGAAGCCGAACTGTTGGGTTCCGGAAATTTTGGCCACCCACGGACTCTTTAATGTGCCACGGCAGTAATATTATCCGTGTCCGCTTCTGAAGTGAACTCGAAACCAATGCCCGAGTGCAGGCAGTCGAATACCCCACGCCTCTGGTACGTTCTTGGTTCTTAAGGACCTCAATTATCTAGAGAAAACATCCTTTCGGGGATGGGGGACTTTAATCTATTTGACACAAGTGAAAGCACTGTATTTTCACTTTTTTCTATGCAGAGAAGATGTGCGTATTGTATACACTTTCTGTAGAAAGAGATGTCATGATGCGTAGCAATGTTTGGCTTCGTTTCCTTCCATGGCATATTAGGTGTCCGGACTGTCGGCGTGTGATGCCGACTCATTTTGTTGCCAAGCCCAGTAAGCAGCTATTCAACACAGGTCCCATACATTAATAAATGACCAGGAGCAGGTAAGACGGTTGAACATAAGTCTATCGCGATTAATATAATAAAAATTATACTTACTAAATATAAATATTCGCCTATTGATATTATTAATGCGACCGTAGTTCGAATAATCCCACGATAAACATAACGCAAGCACAGCGGAATCAACTCGCCGCCTTCGTACACCTTTTACTATATGGGAGCTGCCTTACATCTCTTCTTTTGAAGAGGCGTGTGCAATATATATGAAGCAGGCTGAAGCTAATAAAAAGGACGACGACCGAATAAATGCAAACCTGGGAATAGCAGGAAAAGAGAATAAATTGTTAGATGGTGGCATGAAACTTGATCTACGTATTTATTACGTGCGGTCTTGTTACATATTTTGGCGTAGCCGACGAAAACAAGGCCTATGTGGGTGACCTTCTTTCCGGAGAACCGCAACGACTCTATCCTGCTCAACAAACATCAAGTCGAGAAAGACGCCGCCATTGAATTTACTTAGCACATCACTGCAGGCGTTGGCATCTTCCGAAAGCACATTGGTCCTCTGCCAATCCTTGCACGACGAGTTGCCAGCAATGCTGCGAACCAATGCATGCCAACAGTACCAAATTTCTCAGCATGGTACGCTACGAAGACTGTCGCTGCCGCGTTAACTGAACAAGCAAACCACTCATCACCATCCTGAATTATACGTCCACATGCATTTAAGGACGTGTCCGCCAACCCAGAAGTGTGGATACCTCGCTAATGTGGACCTGCGAACAACAAGGGCAAGCGGTGCCTACCTGTTCAAAGTCTGGCGAGGAATATGACGCAATCCCTAAGTGGGGTAGCTAGAAAGTGGCATGATTGGCGATTTCCGCTCAAGATCCAAAACTATGGTTACAATGGAAAGAAAGCTTTCTTGCAACTTTAAAGAGAATCCGGTTAAGCGGTGGCACAAGGAAATATTTTACCGCTTTGAGTGGAGAACGCTACTCGAGCATTTCCTTGAGAAGCAACGCCTTCTTTGCCTCGCTGAAATAGAATTGTCGCAGTCGTCGCATATTTCGCTTACGATGAATGATCTGCTTATAGACTTGCAACGGCAGATTTCATTTAACCTCCCAAAAATGGAACGCTTCTAGAGCAGCTTAAACTGATGCCGCACCCCTGGGCTGAAAAAAGTTTCAAAATCAGACGGGACGGTTCGGAGACGCCAAGCACATGTCGCTTCGAAGTTAAGCATTCGCTGTGTCGGCTCAGACATCGCTGATAGCACGAATCTTGAAAAGAAAAGCACGCGCACCGGAAAGATGATGGATATCGGTATTATCCGTCTGTCTGTGCCACCATATGCATCGCCGATATCCATAGCACGAAAGCAAGATGGAAGCCTGCGACTCTGTACGGAGTACTTAGCCAGGCGAATTTCATTCCATTTCCAATGCCTAGCATAGATGGAGTTATAGACGAGACAGGCTTGGTTTGCAGACCTGGTTTGCAGAGAGACCTGGTTTGCAAAGATACACCTCTGTAACAACTTCTAGCGATTACCTCTGACAGAAAACACGGGGCAGTACAGTGCCTCTGTAAAACCATTCGTCATTTACGAGTTGAACCGGCTTCCTTTAAGATAGAACAGTTCGCTTAGCTGGTTCCAGAAAATGATTAATACCGTTCTAAACCTCTTCATCGGTATCTTCTGCAATATCTACGTGGACGACTAGAATGTTTATTCAAACAGCGACTTTCTTCGTCAGGAGCATTGGCACGCACGTGCTTTTGGCTTTGTCAAAAGCGAATTTAAGGGTCAACCTAAGAACAGTCAACTCTTCTATAGGAAGTTACCTTTTTGGCTAGAGTCCTGGGTGGCAGTGCAAAAAAACATCAGAGGAATTTGTGGACCGCACCGTCAAACTCGCGAGACCTTTTGACGTCTACACACTACGTGTGTTATTTATTGGGGCTGGTCGGTTATTGGGGTTGGTCGGTCATTTTCGAACATTTATTCTGGACGGTGCGCTATGCCCTTGACTCAAGTAACGCAGAAGGACGTCCCGTTTTGTTGGACAGACGAGTGCGAAGTGGCTCGGAAAGATTTAGTGCGAGTCATCTCTTCAGATCCTTTTGTTCGACTTGCAGATTTCGTTGTGCCATTCCATCTCAATACCGACACATCATACGGGCAACGGCCGCGATACTCAACCATGGATATGAATGCCAGCTACGTCATTGCTAGCTCCGGGCAACTGGCCCTCACAGATACACTTTGAACAAAGCAGAAGTCAATCACACGACGACTGAAAATGGGGCATCGGCTCCTCTGAAGGTTATTCGGTACTTCTGCTCTGTCATGGACGGTACTAAATTTAGGTTATGCACAAACCACGAGCACGGCATTCACCCACACTTTGAAAATTGCGGAGCCAAAAGGAAAGGTTGTACAGTATGTCGGCGAGTTACAACATTTCAACTGTAAGTAACCCATCGCCCAGGAGATTCAATGAGAGATGCTGACGCAATGTCGAAACTGGGCGCCAGTCTTGCTCATATCAAATGCAAAACCTGAAGTACCGCCAAGCTCTGGGAATGGACAGAAGTTCTGCAACTAACACCCACACAAAGAGACGCAGTGCCTCCTTCACTCGTACCAGAAATTCTGGACCTCTACTACAACGTCTGTCGTACAGGAGGTCACGATGGTTTCTGGAGGACTTATATGAAACTGATGATGCGATTCACGTGGCGCCGCATTTCGTGACACGAAAGTTATGAGCAATCGTGTCACGAATGCCAAATTAATAAAGTTCAGACACTGGACTTAGAGGATGGTATTACCACCGCGTTGAAATGTGCCCTTTGAAGTAATTCACTTGAAGTTCGCTGAAGTTCGACAAAAAATTGAAGGTGTGAAAATGACTCGGGCCTTCCTGTTGTGTACAGATGAATGCACAAAGATTATGGCAGCAAAGCCGGGTAAGGACAACGCGAAGTCTTCTATCCCGTTTAAAAACGTGTTGGAGTATTGATGACCAACACAGACCCGCCTTTCGCAGTCGTCTACTGAATGAATGCGCGAAGCGACATGGGAGCACTGCGAGTGGTGGTCAATCACCATTTCGAAGGTATGACCGTATAGATAGCAAGGCATTCCTTCTCTGAAGCAGAATAGCTTATCTCATTACGAGAGGGTGCAGAACTCGCGTAAGCTACAACGTGACCGACGTGGTCGTTGCAATATCCAAGAAGTTCTGAGTCACACAACGAAATCAAGCAAAAGGACCGTTCTGCACTTAGTTCCTATTCTTTTATTTGTAACTAAGAGCAACACCCAGTGAATTAAAAGTTAGCCTGTCAACTCACGAGTGTCGCTATCCTGGACATAGTGAGGTAGGTCATCGTCCTCCGCCGTTTGAGGCTGTATGCCATCTCCGGTAGTACAGGCGTCCAGTCGGGATTGCCACACAGCTGTGCAAAATTCAATAGCAGTGCAACATAAAGAGAATGAATACCTTATGACCCAGTGCTCCTGACAATCACGCATCTTTAGAAGGCCTTTCACAGAAGTTACGAATGCAGAGTGTTAAGAAGGCAACAATCACCCTCATACATCCCATTGGTTGCACTGAATCTAGTGTTGCGCAAATACATAATTCACACCTTATAACCTGAACAAACTGACCTGCTAGTCAGCAGGGTACTCAAGATTGAACTTGGTTCTATACAAATGATGACTGCCTTTAATTTGTATTGAACATGGCTTAAGTACGGCCTCACTGTGAAAGCCCCCGACACATAATAACTATTAGGGCTCAGACACCACGCTACACGTCTCCACTAAATCACACGAATGAGGTCACAGTGCCAATATTGATAAGATAGATCTTGATAGACAGCGGCTCACAGTATTTTTAATGCGCAATGCATTGGCAAAAGTAACAAGTACTTAACGCAAAACTTTGCTTTGCACATCAACTTTATGATACTGGCTCGGGAATGTTTCTTTCAATATAGATGGCTTTTTCTTTCCTATTACGCAATGGCATAGATGAGTTACAGTGTACTTACCTCATTGGGGTCGTCGTAGTGGGGCATTGGAAAATTTCCGCACTTCTTGTACAGCATAAATTCATCCAACCTTGGCGAAGAAGGATCGGTAAAGCTGGGCAAGAAGTACAGTCCTTTAAACGTAAATGATATTGCTGTCGGAATGCTCAAGCCCAGCTGCTCTAGCTTCCGAAGAACAGCCAAGCTTTCATTCTGAAAACATACAAGCAAATATTACAATTTTGCATGAAAAAATACGAGACTCTCGTGTTCATCATGTGCATAACAGGTTTTTTGTCGACAGCCACAGCAAGAGGATATGGCTATACGTTTATACTTCATTCTTAAAAAGTAAGTGTCCTAAATGTCTGACATTCACCTGCATATTATCTTTGGACTGAAGAAGGGAATTTCTGATACATTTGTAAGGGCCAAAGGGCGACGCTTCACTTACTACTGTAAACGTATTAAGCATAGCCCACATTTTTAGACGACGTAGAGTACCGCTGTAAATCCATATCTATCTTTGAGAAACATATCGTAGTTATTGGTTCACGTAGAGTACTTCAAGGTAACATTGAACGATCAGAAGATTATTCTGCTTAATACTCTAAATTGGTGGTAATTTCATGATGAAACCTCAGGCTTACATCCGTTTTAGCTTCCGTTCTTTGTTGCCTGAAATACATCTTTCACCCACACGATATTTCTGGCTTCTGCTCCCGGGGAGATTGGCGGCACTGTGTGCTATAAATACAGAAGAACAAATTAAAATGTAATGTGAAACATTCTGCAGGCTCTCACCATTCCATTCAACTGCCAAAAACTTAAATAACGAAAGGTGTTCTGTTCTGAACACCTTTCGTAAAGGCATGTAGGTTTTCTGTTCAACATATCGAGCTCTTCACGTGGGCGGAACGAACATCACAAATACAGGTGATATTTCATGGAACACACATTCACAAGCACCAAATGCATATGCATGGCAATCGGTAACAGCCTGTGTGCCCGAATTGGTAACGTCTTAATTCGCTTGCACAAAATGAACTGGCCAGTATGGTGACGTGTTCAGTACGATGGCGGGAGCTGGAGACTTGTAAATATCAACGGTGATAAAGTTTATAGGTCGATCCTATGGCCAGTAAAGAAAAGAAATCACACAGCGAAATGTTATCGGCGTCAGCAGCCGTCAGTCAACGATAAAACTGACCAGCAGTAAAATGTGTCAGCTTTTTATGTATACATCACAGCGCATTCAGGTATTATCTCTGAGGTTCTAATATGCACTTAAACATGCACGTCGGTATGTAAAATTTGCATAACGGTCGACGCCATTCCCGAAGGAGCATGGAGGATAAACGCGACTTTCAATGAGCCTCACAACAATGTGACAACGGCGCTCCCCGTAAAGAAGCCAACACAAGTACGCATATACACATAGCTTTTGAAAAAAAAGGTCATTTTCATGGTAACACGGTTAGCAGTAATACAAAAAAAATCGTCGAATTATATGATGCACGATCCTATAGGCGTGGGGTGGGGGGTTACATGTTATTGCTTTCCCCGCGAATATTTCAGTGTTTGAGGATAGCATAATTATATTAAGGGAAACGATGGTGCGTTCACACATGCGTCCTTCTAATTAGCGATATTCGCTGCTTCTAGCAATTCCCTCACCGCTATAGCATAACTTGCAGCCACGTAGCACTGAAAGTCGTTGTTGTCGTCATGATCATCATCACCACCATCATCTCATTTTAAGTACAATGCAGGACGAAGGCCTCTCCCAACAATTTCCAATTTGCCCTGTCCTGATCGAGTTGGCTCTACGCCCACGAACATCGCTCATCACTCTATCTAACCTTCTGTCTGCTTCTCTTGCGTTTTTCTTCTCTTGGTATCCATTCCGTCGCTTTTACTGTCCATCTGTTATCTCTCCTTCGCATGATGTGTCCTGCCCAGGTCCGTATTTTTCATTTCATTGGTATAAGAATATGATCTACTCCCGTCTGTTCTCTGACCCACTCCGCTCGCTTTTTATCATCTAGCATTACAGATCATTTTTTCTTTCCATTGCGCACTTCTTGCTGCTTAATTTCATATCCAGATTTTCAGTTAGCCTCCATGCTTCTGCACCGTACGTTAGTACTCGGAGGATACAGGGATTAAATACTTTTCGTATTAGTGACACTGGCAAGTATCCAGTCATGATTATGGAATGTCTCCCAAATGCGCTCCATCCTGCCCTTATTCTAAGGAGTATTTCCTTTTCGCCGGTAGACGTGCTTGTAAACTGCGCCAGTACACGTTTTCGTTAACACTTTCTAAGGATTCGATCATATTAATTTTCACTTTCTTAGTTGGACTGATGCGCCTAGCTTTATTCTTTCGACTCTTCATTTTTACTCATATTTGAAGACGTTCCTGCATTAGGCCCTCGATGATGTTTTGGTAGTTCGTCAACGTCATTGCTAAAGAGCACGATATCATCTGCAAACCTTAAGTTGCCGAGATATTCTCCGTCTATTCTAACTCCCTTTTCTTCCCAGTGTAGACTTTTGACCACTTATTTAGGCATGCAGTGGATAACAATCGGGAGATCGTATCTACTTGTCTGACTCCTCTCTTGTTCGCAATTTTTCTGCTCGTTTCATCTATGAGTAGCGTGGCTGTGCAAACTCTGTAGATGTCCCTTTGGTTTGAAAGTATACGTTGAGTCACCTTCTCGGCGTAAAGTTTCTAGAATTGCTTGTATTTCTATGCAATGGCATTATTTGTTTATATTGCTTATTAGGTTTTGTTACGTCACATGATGTCCTTATATACTGCTCTAAAATTCATCCACGTTGTCCGCTATATCTTTGTGAATGAGGAACCCGTCACCACACTTTCTCTTTCCGGGCAACCCTCTATACCAAAGGACATGTTCGTTGGTTAATTATTTGTAAGCTTCACATATTCTCTTAACTTCGCTAAGGCCAGTCATGTTCCAACTACCGCCTTCTAACTCCTCGAGCAGATCTGCTAGCCTAGCTTTGGTCGACAGATATCTTGCGTTGAATGTTCCAAAATTTATTTTCTTCTGGCTGCCTGTCCGGATCCAGTTATCATTAGCACCCTCCGCTGGTTCAATGGTTCTGTAGCCGCTGCACACTCAGGGCCAGGGTTGAATTGTTGAAATCGTGTAGGAGACGGCGGCCAAGTACTGAGCAAAGGAGGCCAATTCCTCTTCCGGTGAAGCAGTGAGTAGTAGAAAGCAGTAGAACAGAGCCTTTCAGGTGTCCCACCGTCTCAGGCCCATCTACCTCCGTAACTCACGAAATGTAAAGGTCAGGGAATGGCTACTATACAAAGGGAGGGTAGCCTTCCCTTTTAGTACTCAGGCTCACCTGAGTACTAAATGTAATCTGGCCCGTCACTTATCCTGAATAGTTACACCTACATTTGTTTGGAGCATTTCCGGCCCACTAATGTCAGTCACTGTTAGTATTTTTTACAATATTTCGTCTCAAAATGTCCGAGATGATTCACTTTTGCTGGACATGGCACTGAGGACGTCACGGATCGCGCAATTTACCGCGTAGCCAGGTCCGCGTGCGTGGTTATTGCTGTGACCGGGTGCTTTTTAATTTTGTAATGACTAAAATGATTTTCTCGAACGTTGTTCTCGCACTATAGGTAGGGTGATTAAACTTCTGTCTCATTTTGACAAGTCTTCCTTCTTTGCTCGAACCACGTCCGTGTGAAGGAAAAAAAGGAGAAAGGAAAAAAGAGAAAGGGGAGACAGGGATAAAAAGAGAGATAGCTCTGGGGGCTCTGGGAAGCAGACGTCGTTGCTGCATTTAATGATCCTGTGATTTCTTATGTCGTGTTTAATGCGCCGGCTACACAGAAAAACTTAAGTGAAACAAAGAAAGAAAGTTATCAGACATAGAACACATCTAAGCACACACACATACACCTGTAGAAAGAGGCATGTTTCTGTTCCTCTCCAGAGCCTTCTAGATTGGTGCGTGAATGCGCCATTTCGGAGGCTATTTGTTTTTATACTTCGTTGCCAGATTAATACCGGCTACTATCTCCAAGGTTAGCGTGGATTTTGCAAGATGGCGTCGACCAAGGGGGACCCCCGCTCCCATACACGGGCCCTAAGGGGAACTTTGCCTCTAGAGTCAGTATATTAACTCTGTGGTCGCCGGCTTCGGCAGTGCTAGCTTCTATAATGGGCGCCCGCGACTCGCGTGTACGCCGCCAGATGCCGCGACGATACCGTTGGCTGAGACGAAGGAGCACGTTGTAGGAGCACGTTGTTCGCAGTTAGGTTGGGAAAATTACGTGCACGTGACTGACTGATTAGGGGCCAATCAACGCCTTCTCCTCCACCTTCGTTCGATGGGGTGCTCTTTCGTTCCATGGCTGGGGCGTTTGAAAACGCCTTTTTGCGAGCAGCGGCGATCTTTTGTGATACGCGTGTTCAAAACCTCACTGTAAATTCCACACTTTATGCAGAACGCTAAAATCTGTCCTCCAATGATCCTAATGACTCGCTCTACCGGATCACCATATTTGCACAAAATCGTCAAAACCGTTTCAGGGTCCCTTTAAGAGCGACAGGCCCTGCGAAGTTTTATCCGGGAGGGCATCCCCTCCTCAAGCAAAAAATTTTATTAACCCAATGCTTTTCTGCTAGAGGAAAATATCATAAATGCTTTTGAGAAGGCTGTGCAAAACCCTCCAGAAAGAACGTATAGGGTTTTGGTAAAATGCCCTACTTAGCAGATGCTCCCGTTCTCGGTCGCCGGAAACGCTTGGGCAATTACTCTAGCAGGAAGCCGGCACGTTCGACAGCTGCAAGTACTTTGAGATACTTCGAGACAATCACACAAGGAATATATCTGCCACAAAAGTCAAACTACCAACCCCTCAAACCTCACCGAGCAGGTATTTTCGCACTTACAGTGCACGCGTCCTTACTTAGGGTTAGAGAGGGAGCATTAAATTTTGTTAACAAATGCTGTGGCGACGTGACGATTTTCGAAGGATATATAAGCGCCACATGTTTTTATTCAAGGAGACTATTGACAAGGAATGTGCCTGTGGAAAGTTATCACCCTCACTAAACATCCGAAGACTTGAAATGAAACTTAAATAAACGAGCAGCAATTTCTCTCCTCTTGAAAATGATTTTAGAATGAAGCTTCATTTACCCTCGTCTTCGTCGCAGCAAGCTATCCTTCAGTGAAGGTGGAGACCCTATACTACAAGGAGCACTTCGTCGAATGCAGTAACTATCCATTGTAACCTTGCGCATGTGCCTCGAGATGAAGAGCTCAAGAAGGTGCTGACTCAGGACGACCAATAACAGAAGCGTTACCATATGGACTTAGGCGAAGTCGTCACCGCATCAGCATGCATCAGCCACCGCCCGGCACGTCCGTTGACGAAGATACTCGGTGAACAGCGACAAGCAATGCCGGGAATATTGCGGCCAGCAGTGCCTGGCTGCAAAACAAGGAACCTCGTACCTTCTCTGGGAAACGGAATGTGGATTAAGAGGCATAGTTGATCCACTAGAAGCGGGTAGGACAGTACAACAGAAGGAATGCCGCATCGCGGCTGTTAAACATTGTTTTCGACTTGATCGGTGCCGTCCTCGTATTGTATGAGAACCATGGAGAAACATTGATGACCTGCGATTGGTTCGTTGAGGCGGTAATTAAATGTTTCAGGAACTCGGCTGCGATAAACAAATGCATTAAGACTCTTGTTCAAGGGCACAACTACACTGTGAAACCGGCACAAAATATACGGAAGGCAATTCCGAATCTGTGCACACAAGTAAATACCGGCATTTACGAAGAAAAAAAGGTCGGACATGCACTGAAGTACGTCGCTGGTGATGTATATATCGCCATAGTCGCCCACGAATACTTCTGATCCATGACTGAGGTCATACGGCACTGTCGCACATTTGAAACGCTAAAGAGCGCAATAACGACGAACTTATGTGGCTTCGCAAACGTCGTCCTATCAGCCAGCATAGACACATGACCACCTGCTCACCATTCCGCGATAATAAGCGAAATCATTATTGAAGAGCTGTTCAGGCATGAGGAAATGCCACTTGGCCGAGAAGCCATCCATTCAACCTATTGTGGGCAAAATGCTGCTGCACCACTGCTTGCTAACCTTGAGCATCGTACGTCAACGTAGCGGAGGGTGCGGAGTCCAGTACCATGAAACAATATAGCAAGGTCTATCTTTGACGGCCCCAATATTCCCAGCCCTACCGTTCCGAATGTCCTGTCGGCGCACCGACAACCGATCATGTTCGGCGTCGTAATTACCTGAATCCCCGTGCATATGTCAATGTACGTGAACATCGGGAACGACAGCGTTGTTTGCACCCATTGCAATGTGCTAAAGCTATTGCGTGGTGGGTCGTATATTGAGGTAATGTGATCCACCCCGTTTGCCACGCTATCAGTGGGGGCATTGGCCTAGTGTCCCCCATTTCTGTGAACAATGCTCCACGCAGTCACGTCCAAGTAGCAATATCTGGCATGGACACTGGTGATGAGGACACGGTAAGTGACCCACTGCCAATGCGCTTCAGCTCCTACCGGATAATAATACGAATGAAAAATAAATTCCTAGGGTTGCATCATACCACCGTATGTCCATAACTATAGTCAGTCCCTCGTTTGAGCTCCGTGGGTAGAGATGCCATGGCCACGGGAAATACATACCACCGTATGTCCATAACTATAGTCAGTCCCTCGTTTGAGTTCCGTGGGTAGAGATGCCATGGCCACGGGAAATATGCGGCAGTCATGGAGGTTTGCCAGCGCGTAGGAAATGTGCGCAATGGAGATGAACAATGAGGGCGTGAAAATAGTCCTGAAAAGAACAAAGACAAGGAGAGTAGAGAGTTTAGCTAATGGTAGCAGACAGGTATTTTCAGCGCATGCTCAACCAACGAGGGCTTGAATTCAGGTGTGTGCTGAGGGCTTTTTTTTTACCATATCACAATACCATTATAGCGCAATAGCACAAAGTTGCTAATAACCATATTACGGGTACGTCATACAGAGTGCGCTTTGTAACTAGAGGTGCTGTTATAGGAATTTATTTGGGTCAGTCGCTCACGGCAGTGAACTACCAGATTCTAAATAATACATCATACACCTTCGAGCTCCATTTGGGATAAAACATTGAGCGAGCCGCTTTCTTGGGATCTCGTTGTACAAGTAGCCAAGGCGAAACATTGACGCTGCATCAGCAGCACAATAAAAGAAGTTACTAGAGCGAAAAGTGGGTAATTGAAGTCGCCTGGCCACGGAGGGGCAAGGGGGCATCTCCAGTAGTGACAGTGAGCTAACTATGACCTTCTTCGTCGATTACCGTCACCAGCACAATGTTACGACAAAGGACGTGTGCCCATTGCAGCGAATAGATGGCGCACGGGCGGTTTGGACGACGCAGAGTGCTTTCTTAGCGATGGACGTTGAGACCACCTACTAGCAACTAGAATGGACGAGAAGGAGCAAAAAAAGGAGCGTCGCTATTACGCCACATTTTGTCTTGGTAATTACTGTTATGTGATTTCTGTTTAAGTTATCCCCTGCACTTTTGGAGACTTCTAAGAGCAAAATGACCTCATCCCCGTGACTGATATCTCTGTCTTTGCTCGAAAACATTGCGAAGAGTTCCGATGCATCAAACAATCGCTGCATGGATTCGATGTCTCGAGACTCAACTTCAAGCCAGTCGAAAGAAGGTATAAGCTGGAAGTGTCATCCATCTCCGGGTACACAGCAAGATATATCTCATAACCACCTTCCCACCTAATCAGAGAAGCAGATAGGGCGCCATTCGCCGAGTCAGTGCGTCAGCTATACGCGTGTCCCGAAAAATTTTCCGCTTCGCCGAACCACTATCTGCAAAAATGCAGTCTTCCAGTCGAACGCGAGAAGCGTGACAGTTATGATCATATCGGAAAGACTATCGTATCACACACACGCCAGAAAAAGAAGCTCAGCAGGCCTCACACGGTCTTGCCGCCAATGAAGGGGAAATAAAGTAATTCACACGTTTGGATGAACCAACGTAGATGAATAA
Source organism: Hyalomma asiaticum (assembly GCA_013339685.2). Taxonomy (NCBI): domain Eukaryota; kingdom Metazoa; phylum Arthropoda; class Arachnida; order Ixodida; family Ixodidae; genus Hyalomma; species Hyalomma asiaticum. The sequence goes on along the minus strand of CM023488.1, from coordinate 79,046,653 downwards.
AGGATATGCGTTAGAGGCTGTTTTTCAACACATCCACATAAATTTAGGCGGAGTGCTGAAGAATCTCTGGGAAACCGCTAATCTATCGAATGTTCACCGTACACAGCCTGTAACTCAAAGTGTACTAAAAAGAACCGGCTTCCCTTGCTCAAAGGAATTGATTGGGCGTTCAGCTGTCTAATGTGTTCCATTGGAAGGCCCAATTAATTACACAGTGAGAACAATAGAGGGGTGGAGACTTGTCACGGCATTTTGCACGTCCAATGCAGTACCCAGGTAGCAGTTGCTTGACGGGGTTCAACAGATTGAACCAACACTTGGGCAATCAGAAGCACTGCCCGCCAGGAATCTACGCTTCCAGTGGTTCCTGGCAGCTTAGTGCATGGAAAGGTATTGAAGCTGCCCGTTACATTTGCCTGGTCACATGATTGGCAATTCGATCCGTTTGCGTCACAAACGTCAAAGAAAATGTAATGTACCTTCCTTGAACAAACACTGCTTAGTTTATAAAATATTTGGGTGAGAAATTTGCTTGTCCAAAAAGTTTCCTCAGCTTCGATAGTCTCTGTGCAGCACATTCTAACAAAACTTTCTGATGTACTACACACAAACCTTGATGATTATCTCCCCTATCTCCCCTACACTTGAAGCACGCTAGTTTCCTTCGCTGCTTCGGCCGCCTTTGCAACAGGAGCACTGTTCAAACTGAGAGTATCCATTGTGACAGCTTATTCGCGCTCGTTCGCTGTATATTTGTGCATCGTGCTTTACTTGATAGTTCACGCTCATCTTCTGTTTGTTCCTTTAGCGGCCTCCCCTAACTTTGTATGTGTAGCTTTGTGACACACAACGTAGGAAGCGCTTCGTACCAGCAGGCGCTGCACACGGGAGGCGCTCACTTAGCAAGTGCATGTTTGCTACAATTAATATTGCTCCTGAAGCTGCGAGCCTCACTTCGTATGGCATTGCAGTTTCATGCTATCGCATTCATTGCTTCGCCGTTGGGGCGAAACTGACATTTTTGTAATCCTTGTTTGCAAAGTTATGATTTTCTGTGCCTGTGTATTCCCCCCCGGCTGCAGTAATGCCTTCGGGAGCTGCAGGTTTTCTTTACTAAATAAAAAATAAATATTATGACAAGGCAGCCTTTTCCGCGTGAATTGGGTTTGTCGCGTTGAAAGTGGGCATGTCATCCTGCGTTCTTTAATGAATGACTGCCCCCGTGTGGTACCTCCTGGGCGAGGACAATGGTCCGGCCACGTCGATATTGTAGATTGCATTTCCTGAGCCACACCGCCGTTTCGAGCACCTTTGTGCGCGCTTGCCTTCCGCCATCATGAGTACTTTACTCATATTGCGCAGAAGCTAGAAGCACCCAGATATTCGTTCGCTTAAAGTCGGGGATACGCCCCATGTATTCCATTACGCAGTCGTCTTCAGTGGATAGTCGCTACAGTAGGCGCCGTTTCGCGGCGCTTTTCTACATACTTGAGCACAGGTTCGTGACGTGTGCTTCTTTTAGTTCCTGTGTTGATTTTAAGACCTCCAGTGTCGATAGTTTCTTATAGGAAGTGCTGATGGGTAACTTAAAGCGCGGTTTCTTACTTTCCTGGTTTCAGTGGCGCAAAACATGGTGCAGGGATTGCGCTGCTCTGTGTCTAATGATCGAGGGAACATTGATAACGGTAGACAAAAGAAACTTTGTAGATGCCACTGCTCTACCCTATATTCATTAATTGTCTCATAACCTGAAGCGAATCGGCCATAGCGTTAAAGTTAATGTCGCCTTGACCACGCCTAATCAGCTGTCTACTCTGTGCAAGCGCGTGAACAAACCTCTCAAGCACGTCTTGCCTTGTGGCAGGCAACAAATTCCGCCATTTTCGCCTAGGTATGAGTGTATTGTTTACCGTATACCCCTGTCTTGTGGCGGATTTTACGTAGGAGAGATGAATAGATGATCAAATGATAGGATTCGCCAACATGACGATAAAGTTTGCTGTAGTGTTAAAGGTCATCTTCGCATTCATTGTAAGATTTGTGGTGGTCCTCCCCTTTTAAATAATGTAAACTTCTAGCGAGGAGCCACTGATAGTTGAGGCGAGAAATTATAGAGGCACATAACATGGCTTTGCTGAAAGATAAGTCTATAGGTACCTCGTGTCTCGCGCTCTTAGACAAGAATACTGCATTCCCTTCTGCTTACATACAACAAATTACAGTTGTAGTCATGTGCACGCCCCATAATGTCATGAGGACATTTTCAATTGTGTGCGTGTCTTTGATTCAGCTTGTAACGCTTGTGACGAAGCGCTGGTACTTATGTACGTTTGTTACAGTCATAACATCTGTTGATATTTAGCGGTCTGTGATGTAGTGTTTGTTTCTTTGTCGTCGTCCCTGTGTTCGTGCTGTTTGCTCTCCAAAATACTAGTGGGCTCATAGCATGCGCACAGGACAAGAAAAAAAGGGCGAGTGTCAACGCCGCACATTAGACGTCGCATTGTATTGCATGCGCACTCCTGGGGAGCAGAAATAATGATGAGGATAGTTTATTGTCCGACACTGCCGTTTTTGCACTTTTACTAACAGCATGGCCATTAAAATATGCATTAGATGTAACAAATTTGTCCTTTCCGTTTAGTGCTGTGTGAACGTATGCTTCTAGCGCACAAGTTTATCAACAAAATTAGTGGAAGAAAGTTACCCTTAGTACAGTAAGCGCTCGGTGGATCGTTTCTTCTTGCTTTTCAAGACCATAGATGTCCAGGAAACCAAAGTGCGAGACCTTGTAGCCCCAAAGAGGGCCGATCGCATCATAGAATCCAGGGAACGTGTGGTCGTAATCCAGTAGGTGCTGCCTGTCAAAGGATAAGGCCAGAGAGATCAACGGCCAGCAGATATGCTACACTCAAGGAGATAAGCGTACCGTGGTAGTGGACAGAGTACTTTATGAGCTCACAATATCGGCGCCACCACCGCTGATCGACATGCGATTGGCTGTATTGTAATATAAACTTGGGCAGGCCTTGCCGAAGATGGAAGATTAATTCTGTGAAGTACGAAGCAAATAGAACGTCACAGCAACCTCTAGCAGGATTCCGTGGGTATGAACCCTTTGAAGGGCATCTCCGGCAGTTTTTTTCACTGCGTTATGACATCAATATTTTCCGATGGTACTGATAGTCCTGTAACCGCAAGGGCGGTTCCATTTGCTGAGAAACGCACCAATAATTTTAAATAAGCATGTGAAAGTCGTCTGCAAATCGAAACCGAAATGGGTAGACGCTTCGTGGAACGTGTGCGGTGACGTCCGAATCTTCCCGTCACCAGAAATATGGAACTCGTGCCAAAGAAATAGCTGCGGCGAGGTCATCCGATGACATATTGAGTTATGCCAGCTGTTCGGATCTTCACAGCGACTATGTGAGCGCTGAAGTATCGCCGTTTTTCTTTTGAAGGCCTGCTGGCTCGTATAGGCAGCGGGGAGGTGATGACCTCAAAAACTCACGGTGGCCCGCCTGAGAATTCGCTCAATATTTTTAAAACACATTTACAGGAAAACTAAATCACCCAGATCCACCTTACTTGGCATATATTATTACTGAACCGAGTAGAATATATACTGAAAATTTCGTTTGGATCAGTGGAGACTGGAAAATCGCCGGAATTGCCCTTTAAGCTATTCGTTCATCGCCAGCTGTTATGAAGGGTCAAGTGAGGTTTCATACGGAACAGACTCTAAGATGGACAACGTCTAAAGAAAGGCACCACCTTGTGGTGTGATATATTCGTCTGCGAATTTCGCCGATGGTAGCGGTTCTGTCCAATAATGGATGGCGATCACAGGGGCTTTAACAAAGGCGTAGTGTATCGTATATAGTGTCGGATAAATCACATAGTTGAAGTTCCTACTTTTCAATTCGCCTAATGAAACCTTGCAGCTTAGGTATCCTGCAGTGCATTTGCGGTATCTTCGATACGACACAACTCACACTGAGCTTCTCTTTTCTAGAGGTCGTGGCGGGAGAATTGTGGGACATGTAAGGAAAACGATGATCCAAGCGCCAGTTGTATAGATAGATAGATAGATAGATAGATAGATAGATAGATAGATAGATAGATAGATAGATAGATAGATAGATAGATAGATAGATAGATAGATAGATAGATATGCTGCCTAGTATTTGTGGCAGCTCCTAACCTAACGTCTGGTTGCGATAAATCTCGGTTATCTGAAGCACATCTGAAAAGGTTGAAGGGAGGCTCGTCATTTACTTACTCTGGCGCAAAAGATGCGCCGAATGTCGTTTTGCTGTACTTGGAAGCCTGTTGAATGAAGTACTTTGCATTGGATTAAGTTCGCTGAAGCCTTCTCTGAGGAAGCCGTCGGGGTCTTGTAGAGGCCATCATAGAACACGTAGTCGCACATACCGTCATGAGGCAGATATGTGCGATTTGGGTGCATCCAATAACTCACAGTGCAGAGGTAGGAATATAAGAGCATGGGTTCCGCCACTGTTCAAGAAAACGAGTCAATAAACACAACAAATGAAACCAAACAGTACTATTAGAGTATTATCAGAGCAACCTCAAAACCAGTAATGAGATCAAAATTTTTAAGTTCCAATGTTCCACCGTGCTCCAAACACGCGTCAGTTATTTGCTTAGAGCGCAACAGATCCGTGCCCAAAAAATTCTAGCTAGGAGTCCCGGTGTTCTTCGTTTAATTAACATATTCGTCCGGGGAAGAATGGCACGAAAGCGGCGCGATAGCCTTCTGCAAGGCAATTTGAGCCGAGAAGCCTTGACACAAGAGAAGGATACGTCACAGCACTGACGCCAGCATTTTCGGCTGCAATGCTGTAGGCATAGCTACGGCACTGCTGACGAAGAGAAGCGTAGCAATTGCAAACTGCTGCTGTCAGAACATTTTCGGTCAATGTACATTAAATCCCAGATGTAACAGTATCAATCGAAGTACGCTTTCATGTCGACGTTCAATTATAGAGGTTTTCTTGGGTATTCTTTGAAAAATCCGAGCAGAAACTTCACCATTCTCTTCGGTACCCTTAGTATCCGATCGAGGCTTCCAGGCAAAATACCAATAATACAATGGAAAACGTCGCCCTTTCGCACAAGTGGCAGTCGAAACGTCAATACAAATGTACGTTGGCATTCCGTGAAAGCAAAGATCAGCCCGTAAATGTTGAAAATTGCAATACTACATTGCAGAAGTCACGTTCTGTGCCAACATTAGCTCAACAGCATATGACTCATGTTTAGCCAGTGGACTGAATATACGTGATTATTATATGCCATATCCTTGGGCATAACTGAGCGAAAGCCTTCTTTGAAATGTGCCGATTTAGAGCTACTCCACGTTGGGAGAAATCAGCAAATAATAATGAATAACATGCAATGCTGCAACAAGAAGTGCCATTTAATCATTATCTGGATAGGTAGCTATCGGGAGTATAAAAAAAATATTAACATGACGAGGATGACCCATCTCACCATGAGGTGGCCTGGTTGTTGTTGGAGTACTCTTGGTCGTCATGGTGGGTTTCGTGGCTGCGAAGAAACAAATATGTGAGTAGCAGTTTCACTAAAATTGAACATATTCCACTAGGTGCTAGTTGAAAAATACGAGTGAGAGTTATTATGAAATCACGAGACTTAATACACTTATGTTCCTCCTTGGTTGCGTTGGCATCCGTAATAGGAAAGTGGCACGCAGCTACATGCGTTTCGTATGTCGCTCATGCAAATGTGTGTATCCAACAAAAGTACCCATAAATTAACGTCACCCCGTTTTCACTGCACTCTTGATTCAGAGCCGGGCTATCGCCATCAAGGAAGGATGGAGTGAAGAAGTAGGCTTTATACCACCGTTGAGTGCCAGCAGTCACCTCATAGAAAGCAACCACTCCCCTATTGCAGCGGATTTATGGATGTCCTCCATGTGCGTTGCTAGGCCAAAGTACAACCCCTAAAACAACGGGCGTTACATATTTTGCCTGTGTAGCATATGCAGCGGACATTTTTTGTTTTGTTTTGTTTTTGCATGCGCTCAGCTCCAGAAGCGCAAACACGACGTCGGCAAGCAAATTATGCGTCTCTCGTTGCAGCGAACTGCAAGCCGCTGCCAGCCCGTTCGGCTTTTATGGAAAGGTTACACCGTTTTGCGGACGCTCCTAGTTTGTGGTGGGTTCGCGCGGGCACCTGGCTTCAGCAACGCTGTTCCTACAGAGAAGTGTGAGTCGAGCGAGTTACAAGTGAGTCATTTAACTTGTGGGCAGCAATCGAGCCTCCCTGTGCAGCGCCCAGTTCCGAAATGATGTCTAAATGCAACGGATTGACCTGTGCACAGCATCCATTCCATCTAGCATTGCTCTATTCGCTACGTTGCTGCTTTACATTCAACAACTTTGCCGAGACAGGTTTAGCATTTCTTCTGATGACGGTTTCTATAACGGAGGGGTCAACTGCATTCTTTTTGTTTGTGGCCACTGCTGTGTTGCAGTGCCACATATCTTTTGCCTTATTCGGGACGTTGCTCCTTGTCATTGCAGTTACATACTTTTATGAAACCGCATCGGGCTCACAAACTTTTATTTTCGTGCATGACGCCTCTAAGCAATCGCTGGCACGGTCCATTGATCCACTAATCTCAATGGGGTGTGCTACGCGGACGATGGCGTGTAACACCGAAGATTAGAAGGCGAGCTTCGAGTAGACCCGGCCACGAAGACAGCAACTGTATCACATCCACGTCGGTGATCAAAGTGTCACAGAAAGTGCACGTAGTTCCGTAGGTACCGCGGTAGCGTTAAGACCAGAGGGCTGCTACTAACCGAGTGAGCACAGGGCCTTCGCGAAGTCTCCGAAACGTCATCTCCTCGAAGCGAGTGCGCCGGCCAGGGAAGACGGAGACACAGGGAGATATGAGATGCGGTGGGGTGCGTCGTAAACGATTCTTATGGCGCAGCTGCTTTTCTCAGTTATCTTCGGAAAATTGCGGCAGTGGGTGAAATATGATGCGCGAGCGACTGTCAGCTATGGAACACTGCTGAGCATCCGAGGTCACGGGATCGAATCCCTACCGTGGCGGGTGGATTTCGACGGAGGCAAAATATGGATGCCCGTGTACTGTGCGAAGTCACTGCACATTAAAGAACCCTGGGTGGTCAAAATTTCGGGAGCTCTCATCATCACAGACGCATTAGATAGAGTGTTTCTGCTCCGCACTGCGCGGCAATTTCGACCCATGGCGACCTATAACCCGCCCGATCTAACGCGAGACCCATCACGCGAGGAGCTGAGAGCTCTTGTATAGGCTTTAGAATGATGGCCAGACAATTGAGCGGGCTTGGGCCCATTCGTCTGGGGCACCACGACGCCCGTATCTGTTCCCTACAGCCAAGTGCGCTGTATTGTCCCATGAAATTTCTAGTCAAGTGCGACTGCACCAAGCGCTACTCATATTTAAGGCCGTATGCACTCCCTTTTCTTGACAGGCAATAGCTGCGTGCATTGCGTGTTATCGCCGTACTTTAGGGAGTAAATGAAAAGTAGTGCCGCCACTTGCCAAGCAAGTGGAAAAAGGGCGATCTTGAAAAGATGCGGCGCATTGACAGAGCATTGTGCGAAGCCACGTTGAGAACAGAAAAGACCTTCTGCAAGTCCAGCCAAGCGGACAGCCAAAGTTCGTTCACAGAGGAAGGCCTGCATCAACATGCATATCCACCTTCGAAAGGGAGCCCACTGTGGGATATCAACTATTGTTTCATGAATGGCATTGTCATAAGATTTCTTAATGTCCATCACAATACGTTTCGAATACGGCGAAAGTTGCCTCCAAGGGGTACCATGGCACAAAGGTGTGCAAACCCATCCTCAATGGGCTTGCACACCTCCCAAAATTCAGAAATGTTCTTCAGGATGCATTGTGCTTTTATGTAATTTACTTCTAAATTTCCTGCCAAATTCCTATCGGCTGGTGAAGGTTCGGAAACGGAAACTGATGTGTTGTGGTTCTTATTCAAATTCTTAAAGGCGATTTCCTTGCTTTAGCTAGCTAAATGCGAAAAACATAGTCAGATTGCCCGATTCTCTTTCACTCGGTGAATCCCGCTGGTCAAAGCCAACCAGGTAGTCAAAACCAGCAGTGCTACTGCACTCGCGAGCGGAGCGATACAGCTTAACAATATACAGAGCATAAAAAACATCGGTACTGTTTGAGGTATAAATGTACGTATAGAACCGTGGTCTGCATCCATACACGTGGGACTGTGCGTTTAAATGCACGCGTTAGAAAGGGTGGCCAAAGATGGCTGTCGGACCCCAATGGTGTCCGCAAGGATGGATCGCAAAGATAGCCGTCGACAAGCAGAGTGTTGCAACAGACTGGGTATTCTAAAACGAGCCATTGGGACCCGACTAGGTTCCTATTGGAAGGTCTCACCTTTTGCAGACGCAACCAGTTAGTGCCAGGTTCGCATATGCAATACCTACAGAGAAATGGAAGTCGAGCGACACCTTTCGTTTCTGAGCTACTGTAGAAAGTCGCTGTGTAGTGTCCAGGTGCCGCTGATATTTACATGCAACACGTTCACATTTCCAGAGTGCTCATCTCATCTCACACCCAAAATTTGCAAAAATTACCGAATATGTATTGAAATGATTCGTCAAGACAGGCTTCGCTTTCGTGTTATGCCAATTCCTAGGACTCAGGGATCAAGCCGCATTTTTTTTTGGCTGTTGACATTTCGTGCTCCTCTATACGCCCTCCCTGCCGACGTCTTCTCTTTCACCACACCGCTCAGTGCATGAAAGTCCATGTTTTGCAGGCTGTATATCCCTGTTCACTTAACAGGCAATAAACTATCTGTGGTCTTTCAACAGGGCAAAAGGAAAACACAAACCCTCTAGACCAGGGACAGCCAGGGAGTAACCAGGCGGTGGAGTGATGCATGGAGAGTATGTAAATGAGAATTAACCATTACAAGCGTCTGTGCTCATTAGCACTTGAGAAACGCGCTGAAAATACACTCTATATGACAAAGTGGGAGACGCACTGCCGCCTTCAGAAATGCATCTGCAAGCAGCGAGACCAAAAGTAAAGCGGTATGACAGGAAACTGGCATCAAATCGTCGTGTCACAAAGCCTAGGTACAATAATCATAATTTCTCGGATTTTATGTTTGACATCCTCGATATATTTAAACACAATATGATTATCAGGACCACCGCAGAGGACTTCATAATTTCAACCACCGAGGTTTTCTTAACGTGCACTGACAACCCACTGTACACGGGATTCTGCTTCGGCTTAAATCAAAACGCTACCTCCGCAGCTGGGAATCCATCCCGCGATCTTCGGTTCAACAGGAAAGTGCCAGAGAGCATACCACAGCCTCAGGATCAAAAAGCCTACATTTGGATATAAAAGTATCGTTAGGGATGCAGGGCCATTCATAAGAAAGTAGTATATCCTTTCCTCTCGACAATTGATTTCAGAGGGCGCTAGATAGAAAAGGTCCCATGCCTTAAGTACATGGTGTCTTGGTAGCAATTCACCATGAAGGGAGATAAGGCTGAGCAAGGCGGGGCACAATAGGACAGAAAGGAGCAAAGGAGCGGACAATACCAACGCCGAATATCATTCGTACTGTCCATTCGACGGAAATACCAATACTACAATGACCAACCTCGACCATAAGTATGAGTGGCAATCAAAACAGCAATCAATAATATCGTTGGTGTTCCCAAAACAGAGTTACGCCTTAATATTCCTTAAGCTGGGAAAATATTGATAGAAGTCGCGTTTTGTGCAACAAATATTTATGCAGTATACACCCTACAGTAAACAAGGGCAGGCAAGAATGAACTATCAGGTATATGCTTCCGAAATTACTTTCTGAGAGGTTTCAGTAAAATTTGTCAACGGAGAAGTATTCAAAATTTCGAGGAATGACGAATGTGGTAGCATGTTGGAAGAAAATGTGACATTTATGCATGATTTGGATTGGTCGCTGTTGGACCAATCAAGACGACGAGCTTGACAGTAGACTTACTCGTAGGTTTCCTCGTTGTTGTCGTCGTCGTGGTGGTCATCGTTGTTGGAATTGTCGTGGTTGTCGTTTTTTGCTCAATGGCTGCGAAGAACCAAATACATATCTGAAACAGTTTCGCTAAAAATCAACATTTACCACTTTTTTAATATCCACAGACGATTCCGAGTTACTGTGATGTCACGACAATTTAATACACTTACATTGTACCTTGAGTGCTTTGGCACCCGTAAATGGTAAGTTACACGCCGCCACGCGTGTCTTGATTTGATTGATTTGTGGGGTTAACGTCCCAAAACCAGCTATGATTATGAGAGACGCCGTAGTGGAGGTCTCCGGAAATTTTGACCACCTGGGGTTCTTTAACGTACACTGACATCGCACAGCACACGGGCCTCAACATTTCGCCTCCATCGAAATGCAGCCGCCGCGGCCGGGATTCGATCCCGCGACCTTCGGATCAGCAGCCGAGTGCCATAACCACTAGACCACCTTGGCGGGTCGCCACGCGTGTCTCGTTTATTGCTCCTGTCTGTTACACTGATCCTAATACAGCAGTCGGGCGCCTTGTACTTCTCGAGGCTTCAAATGTTACTTGCGATCGTCAATCTTAATTACGTCGAGTAAGGGGTAATATTATTATGCCTCACGGGACTCAATAGCCCAGGAAAGTGTTCGTCAGTATGTCTCTGTCGACGTAGGTGTTTTCTTTGTGGTGGTTATTTCAAATAACGACTCCAATGAACGAAAAAGCGACAACACCAGAAGCGAAGGACGACACAAAGAACTAACAGGACAAGCCCTGAACTTCCAAGAAATATTATCAGAGGGAATGTTACATATATATCCATGACCAATGCAGGCGTCATTCCCTGCACATGCGTATAAGCGTCATCTGTTCATCGGAAAGGGTAATCGAAGGCGTGCTGACACAGCTTTCCTCTAACCTGCTGATACATTCCGTCTCGACAATTTCTAGTAAGGCGCGAATAGCTCTTCAGTACAACAGAACTATTCCGCAGGTCCGGCGAAAAATCCTTGCAAGTTCCCCAAGGGCTAGCTAAGAAACTGAATATCCTTACCTTCGCGTGCGTTTTAAACATTGTTAGCATGCTTTCCTAGCCTAACGTTGACGCACCTTTCAGTTCGGCAAACGTGGACGGGAAGACGGATGGAAATCTGTGGTGATAGAGGAAAGTGAATGAGGGAGTGGAAAGGAAGGCCGTAGTGGACGACTTCCTGAATCGTGCCCAAAACGTCTTGCTTTAAGTGCTTTGACAATGCCACCAGTCGGGCCTTTACCATTTTCACCTCCATTGGAAAAGCATGTGCGGCGGCCAGGTTTCCAGCCCCGTCCAATGTGCACTCAGGCGAGCAGCATGATCACGACACTACCATGGCGGACATAAGCGACATGAAGCGCAGCCTAATGCGCACAAATCTAGCGGCGGCATTTCTCGGTTCATTACAGAAGACAAGGAGATAATACTTACCCATGACGGCGGAAGGTGTAGCAGGGCCTTTGTAAATTCGAGGAGCAAAAGGCACGTCTGAGGGACCCTGAGCAGGAGTACGCTCAAACGCGGGCAGCGCAGTACTTGTTGTCCTCAATTCTGGCACATACCCACCCTGGGAGATTGGCCAAGATGTTTTTCAGTTGCGGCTCGCGATTTCCTTGGACATCATCTGTAATGCATTCACTTTTCATTTACTAATTCGGAAACTAATCGAAAGAATGTTCCTAATTATATGAATGATGCTGATCATGGTAATGTGCATCAACATCGCATTTCAAATAGGCATCAGGTTTCTTTTGAACTGTATCGTGTTGACATGTATGACGTCGCTGCTGGTGCTAGTTTCATGCTTTGTTCTAGAGGCGCCTTTGAATCGCCCGGTCCGTTCAATCGTGTCACGGACGGACAGACGTAAAGACAGACGGACTAAGTTGTTTGCATTTAGGTATCCTAAGAAAGACTATCGTCTTGAAAAAAAAATATGCATGGGCCTCTGTCGTGAAAATGTCGTTGCATGGCGCAACGAATGCATTGTTTCTGGTTGCGGTCTTTATGATATCAGCCTGTAGCGGATATTTTCGCTTTCCTGTCATAAGATAAAAGAAACATTCGCAGCATATCGACGGAGTGAATGATGCTGAGTGGGCGAAGCTCCGGAGTTTCATCGTAGATTGTGCCGAGTTCCGGATTAATTTAGTTAACGCGCACGATACGAATCCTTATGGTTCAACTACGCACAAGTGAAATCTCCCACCGGCACTTCATTGCAAATCAAGATCCAGCACCTATATATATATATATATATATTGTGGGCAATCATTGGGAACTTCTACTTCATCTGTACATAGTCATCATCACCTGAGTCTCTTCATCTTTGTCTGTGGTGGGTTGCCATCTTGGGTCCGATCTGCGCCTTTGCGTCAGCCATTCTCCGTAGCCTCAAGGCTTAATAAAACGGCATTATTACCTCTGCTTCACAAGTGGCGGAGGTGCGGCGGCCGGTGAACGGTTCTCCAGCGCGAGCAGTCGGTATTTTTTTAATCAAGGAACTCGCTAGAAGACGCTGCCTGCAGCTTGTCTCTTGCGGGTGAGGGCGCGTTCATCGAAGAAAGAGCGTTTCCATAGTCAAAGCGTGCCTCTCGCTCTCTCTGTATCTCTCTCACAAGACAACAGACGGAAGAGTGAGAGAGCTCGCACGCCGGGAGGCACGCGCCGAGGGCGCGCCTCCCACACGTAGCATCATTCATTTCTTTGAAGGTAACGCGCTACAAGGAACAACGGAATGACAGACCCAAACCTTCAGGAGCTTCGCCCCTAAAAAAGCCTAAAGTGTGCATTTGGACCTCATTATAATCTGGAGCAATATGATCTCTAGGAATTGCTGTGGCGAAATGTCAACAATGCCTTCAGGAATGCCCCAAAATACTGCAGCAGGAGCTAATTACGTTCTCTTATATTATCGGTGCATCAGAAATTCACGTGACAGGGGCGATAAGAAAGTCATGCACGAGGAGCTCATATAGAAATTATGGCCAGTATGTAATAGGCCGCCATCAGGATTAGATTAAATAAGTGCATCAGTAATAAAGTTTATTCCATCCATCCATCAGGAGAGCATCAGAAATTTGCGCATCAGTACCCAGGTGAAAATGTGCAGCTGGGAATATATAACTGGTTTCACCAGGAAGTAAATGGAATCAACTGGTCCCAGTTTAAAGCCAACTGGTCCCATTTAGAAGCTAAATGGGAAGCAAGTGGTCCCAGTTACAGGTTAACTGGGGAGCAACTGGTCCCAGTTGGGACCATTCCAAGTAGTTCCAGTTGCCGGCCAAATGGTACCAGTTAGAAACGAACTGAGGGGCAACAGGTTTCCACTCTGCCCATCTGGACACCAGCAAGAACCATAACCAGTTCTACTGCAACCAGGTGCCTTGACGGCCATTAATAGTTTCGTATCTGACTTGTTCGAAGAAAATAGTGTAAACAATTAACAAATGCATGCACAAAGGATATGCGAAAATTAATTTAATTCGTGCAAATGCCGCAATATTTATTGACAACAAGAATCTGCGTAACAAAAAATTCGGAAGCGCCTGTGCGCAAGCTTCGTAGAGCACATGTGGATAGCCCAGGCGAGGCATAAGTGCGGGCCGCTGTGCTGCGATACAGGTTGTGATGCTTTGCACAGAGGAATGCGTGGATATTCGTTGCTTGCGTACTTAGTTTATGCTCAGTTGCTGAACGTTGCAGCTGTAGAAGAGATGACATTTCGGACCAGTGCATGACAAATGTTTTCGCCCGTGACAACACGCTTCTGGATCCATCATGTGCAAACGACTTGGCACTGCTTTCCTTGGTGCTGATGCTAGCATTTGAAGGTGAGAGATCCTCCGTGTATGAATTTTTACACTAAGAAGTGCTACGAAGTTACTACATTGAGTTGAACTCTTAGTATCAGCCACTGGCTGTTTGACGTTTGGCGTTTTAGGAGCGAAGCTCCTTAAGGTGTGGGTCGTTCCCTCCTCCGTATGTATGTAGTCACCTCTAGTTTAGTTTATGAATGGCTCAATAGATGGCGTTGCGTGTCCAGGCTGCTACCTTGACTCCCCGAGTGTGAGGTACATTTAAAAGTTGATTTATTGAACTAATTTGGCCCCCAAAAAGTTAATAACGAAAATCACTAGGATTGTAGTCCCCTTTCCTCCAACCGAGGACGAGGCCGAGAAGGCACATCGTCAGAAACTCAAGCAACGGTACGAAGAGATGCACGACGCTTTGGAGAGGGGATCGTAAGTCTCGTTGGAAGATTTTCTCGCCACCTTCGACGTTTTCGACCTTTCTGGCCACCTTCGATGATTTCCCCTCAGGAGCTTCGCCCACTCATCGTCATTCACCCCGTGGATATGCTGTGATTTTTTTGGTAGGGTTGAATGTTTGTAGTGTAATGAAGAAACACGCTGTGCACAGCCCCGCACGAGTGAATGGCATGTTCAAAAGGACAGAAAGTTGAGCGAGTTGGTAACATTCCATAATCAAAAGAAGAGGCGTGCAGGACACGGACACAAGAAGAGCAGTGAACGCCACGAACGCCGACTAACAACTGAAGCACAGCACAGAGGCGAAAAAGAAAGAAGACACACAGCTTATCTGCGCATGCTCGGAATGGTAGCGCCACCTGTCGTACTGTTACACGTGCCGTTCTACGCGATAGACAACTGCTAAGACACTCTATCTCCTCTCTGTTTAAGATAATCGACGGTTGACTCACGCATGCACTTCCACTAATACTAATATGCCAGGCCTCAACCAATAAACCCGTATCTTCGTTCCTATGCCTGTACAGGATCTCGGTTTTGTCTAACTCGGGCATGCAGCTACAGACCTGGCAGTGCAAGGATAGATTGGACGGCGTCCCACCTGATAGCGACCTTCTGTGTTCAATTAATCTTTGATTAATACAACGCGCGGTTTGTCCTACATAAAAACGTCCGCAGCTAAAAGGAATCTTATACACCACACCCATGCGACAGTCGGTGAAATTGTTCTTGGCTAAGTGCTTAACCGGACAGATATCTGTTCACTTCTTACCTTCCATCTGCTCATTTCTTCTATGCACGGCAGCACAAACCCTTCCTAACTTATTGGGAGCCGTAAACACAACATTAACCCCATTCCCCTGCACAGGGTAGCCAGCCGGTCTCAGCACTGGCTAACATCCCTGTCTTTCCTCCTTTCTCTTCCTCCTCCTCCTCCTACTTTCTTAAGCCTGTGCGAAACTGCGTGGATATACGGAATACTCACGACCTTTTTCTTGTTAACGTTACTCTCAGCTACAGCTTTAGTTCCGGTAGAAATCGACTTCTTAAGACGTTCTGCTACTGTGGCTATGGCTAGTCTAGGGTAACCTGCATCTAAAGGACGCTCGACCTGCGCATTAAAGCTAATGGTCAAACGGTGCACGCACGACTTTGATAGGGCTGACTTTAAACAGGACAAGGCTATTCCGTTTTTTACTACTTTGGAATGCTTGGAGTCAAAGTTTAACAACGGCTTAGATGCTCTAGGGGAATACTGCCAACACACGTGATTCTGCTCAAATGACAACGAGATATCTAAAAACTGTATTACGTTTCTCTCCGGTAGTTCTTTCGTGAACCTTAGACCATCTCCATTAAGTTTAAATTGATCGCTTACATAGGTGACGACTGATTCAAAATCATTCTTACTAGAAAGTACCAGGTAATCGTCCGCATACCGAAATACCCTGATGATGCGGTCCCCTAACGCCTCTTTTAAACGGCAGTCAAACTTGCTCAAGTACAGATCACTTAGAATAGGGGCGACCTTTGAACCTATACAAATTCCTGATTTTTGCACAAACACGCCTTCTCTGTATCCAACTATCGTTGACGTTAAGTACATGGAAAGAATTTCTAGAAAGGTACCTGTGGAAACTCCGCATCTCCGCAAGTGCATGCGTGAGTCAACCGTCGATTATCTTAAACAGAGAGGAGATAGAGTGTCTTAGCAGTTGTCTATCGCGTAGAACGGCACGTGTAACAGTATGACAGGTGGCGCTACCATTCCGAGCATGCGCAGATAAGCTGTGTGTCTTCTTTCTTTTTCGCCTCTGTGCTGTGCTTCAGTTGTTAGTCGGCGTTCGTGGTGTTCACTGCTCTTCTTGTGTCCGTGTCCTGCACGCCTCTTCTTTTGATTATGAATAGCATGTGTGGCTTGAGCTGGATGTTGTTACGATTCCACCAATTATAATAAAAAAGTCCGACGCAGTCGTGGACGCAGCGTATCACGCTAACGTAAGACGACACAGCGTAGGCCTCGCAGCCAAGATCGTAACAACATACAGCCCAAGACCCACTTTGGATTCACTGAGTGCGGGGCTGTGAACAGCGCGCTTCATTACAATAGCAGTGATATTCTTTTAATTTTGCGAACAGTGTGGAAATACAACTGCTTTCAGGTGATCAAATATGTGCACGACCAGCGAAATATCCAAGAGTTTCCCGCATCTCCAAGAAAGCAGTGAAGAAGATTCCCAGCCCGAGAACAAGCTGCAGTATTTCTAATAAATATCACGTTTCAGCACCGAGCTGCTTCTGCTGTATGACGACCTACAGATTTCGCGGCCAGCAGTTACCAACTCGGTCACACGCAATGGCAATGAGCGATCTTTTCACTCATTGAATAATGTAAGGGGTAAAAGTCTCACCACCTGCCCTGGCCTCACATAGGTGGAGCAAATAGTAGCGGGGCAAATTAGAACGAGTAGGAATGGGGACCAGATGGAAAGAGTTCAAGTAGTTTATGGTCAAATTCCCAGTGGGGCCAGTAGCGACTAGTTCAAGTGGTTTATGGTCAAATTCCCAGTGGGGACAGTTGCCCACCTGGGACCCATTGCAACTGGTACCCACTGGGAATTTGGCCATAAACCACTTGAACTAGTCCTAGTTCTTTCCAGTTGCAATATTTTCCCCTGGGGAGTGCACCTGCTACAATTTATGCATCAGATGCCCTGCTCGATGGCTGGACAGTAGGCCTTTCCCCTCTGCCAAATGTACGAAACGTTGGCAAGCACACTCCATAACTCGGGACAATCACCACAGTGTTCCATTTTGAGTGACGAAAAACACAAGTTCGCTAAAACGGGCAAAGGAACGACCTTCTTTGATCGAAACAGTTTAGTGCTGATATCGCTGTCAGAAAACATCAGCAACCTATTGCAAGCCTTGTCAGGAAACTCCCAGCCTCTTACATGCGGCCTTATAAGCGGTCCTGATAGCAACGATCGTAAGTGACGCCGCGCTAAAGAGCATATCTTCCATACAGGTGAAATACGTCGTTCTCGCCAGAGTTATGCTACTCATAATGTTGGCACGAGTAGGCCACCTCGAAGTGTGTTATGGCTGGTTGTCAGTCGAAGGGCAGTAGTGAGCCAAAGAAAACAGTTCACTTTCTCTGACATGAGGGTGCATGGTAAGGAACACGTCAGGTTAAAACGTTACAATACTCGTCGAACACTCGCAGCGCATTCTTCTGCGCAGAAGGCCTGATGCAGTCTTTTATTCCATTCACAGAAATCGGTCCTATGTGGCGAACAAACTTTTGCAAGCCGCATCGTCGCTACTTTTCGTGTAGTTATCCCGGAAGAAGTCCATCAGTTGGTGCATCTTCACCACCCGGCCGTAGATGCTATGTTGGGTGTTGAAACCGAGCTCTTTGCAAGGTGCAGCGCGATCCGAGTCCACATCGTAGGCGACTAGGCCAAAGCTTAGGTCGAGGTGAAATTGCTTGGCATTGCATGCCTGAAAAACAAACAAAGAATATACCAGAGCAATGTCATTTATCACCATGCCTGGAACATGTGGCCGTGTATAAAGGCCTAGTTGTATGCGGCGTACTTGCAGAATTTCTGGCGCTTTTTAGGGAAGAAATCCAGCCGATCGCACACAAGGACGACTTGTAATGCCGTTGAGCAACAGCGGGCAAAAGCATCCTAACCGTTAAAGGCCGGATTGAGTTCAGTTGGAAGGGTAAGGCAGGTTTATTGTCAGGTGGGGCAATGAAGGTATCGAGCTAACTTTGTTCTTTTCTTATCTTAGTTGTGTAGCTCATGTCGTAGCAATCTGTTTTGTTTCTAGCAATCCTGTAATACCACTTAGTGTGTGAACTACAGCCGCCATTAACGGCAGACAAGCACCATCGCCACAACAACTTATGATTTACGTTTATTTGCGATGAGAATGGCGTGCAAACAAGAGCCAAGGACGACTTGTAGTGCAATTAGTTGGTACTCCGGGTACATTTCTTCCATGTATACTCGACTGTCACGTGGTGGGGTCGCTTCATTCATCAAGAACGGTTGTGTCTATCGGCATGTCACGTATGCGTCTGCCATGTCCTATGAAAATTGTGTTCTCAGAATTTTCTGTATTTTTTGTTCGGTTCTTCATTAGCATGGGGTGTAATTCTGTCATTCAATTACCTGTGTCGCATCCAAACGGGACGATCGCGCGGAAATAGACAGGATGAGATTGTATAATCGCTAATCGTGACTGAGATGCAACGTTATATGACGATAATGAAGTGATGATGAACGGGTCCTCGAGGTAAAGAATTATTACGATTTCATTTTTTATTCGTGTATCCGGAATATACAATACGACCAGGAGTGCACCGAGACGTTGGCAGATAGATAGATAGATAGATAGATAGATAGATAGATAGATAGATAGATAGATAGATAGATAGATAGATAGATAGATAGATAGATTCTTTGTATTTATTATTCATCCCGAGGGAAGGAAAACAGCGGTTCGATAGAATTTTAACGCACCAGATGTACCTCCGCATATCGTGGTTCAGCAAGCAAACTAGTGTCAGCCTGCTAGATGCGATAGATGTAAACTAAGATAGTCGTTACGCAAATTCCCAAATAGATTATTTATAAAACACACACGCCTGCATCCGTATTCGACAGTCTTTTGGTACGTGAGATCGCCAAACAACTCGGCATTATTTTAACACTAAACTTTTTTTTGCCTGGGTCCACTAAAATATCTGTGAAGTCCTTCCGTAATGGAGGTGGATGTCTCAAGGTGGATATCACCCGCTTGGACTCGTACCCACAGTCACCACGTCATCGAGAAGAGCTGGAAGCTCTACAGATAGAGCTCCGCAACATTGCTAAGACAGGGACAATACGAGGGCCTTGTATCTTTATGGCAGCGTTTTTACCAGTTTCATTTAACTGTCATCCGATTAAAATAAATATTTCGTTAAGGTAATAATACTATTGAAAGAGCAAAATTCCTGTTTAATTACCACGCTTCCTGCCCACTCTTGGTTCGCTTAGGTTTGCTGCGGTGGTACCGCCGCCTGCGAACTATAGAGCGAAACCGACTGTCATTCTGATGCCAGTCGGAAGTTGATGCCAGTCGGAAGTTGGAGTCTTGGCGCCTCGATCGCAGCGGAATTTAGCGGCTTCGCAGCACCGTCAGGACGCGTTCCTGGGGCAAGTACCGACGCGGCCGCACAAAATTTGCTTTGCATGGCCAGGCGTGTTGAGTGGCGGCGCGCACTGCTCCAGCAACGCAAAGACGGCCGACCACCAGCAAACGATGCACATTTCGCTGGAGTAAGCTGTTTCTTCATAAAAGTATCTGCTGAAAACCCGTTTGCTTTCGCTTGCAAGATCCTAACGTTTGCGCGCGCTCCTTCTTTGTGGCTGCCTTGCGCACGGCTTTCCCGCATGCAATTCAATCTCTCCGAAGCAATGTGAGTTGATAGAGAACTTTCTTGTGTGCACAAACGCCCAGGATCTATGTGCTGTGTATTGGTGTGGGTGATATGCTACATGTAACGGGTTCGCATGTTTACAGTAGCCAACCCATCTCCATGGCATCGATTCGCCAGATCTGCGCTAATGCGTTTTCAGAGCTCCGCGGAGACGGGCTTCACTTTTTCTTATACGGTGCCTATGACAAAAGGATCGACCACATTTCTTTTTCCTTTTGCTGCGTCGTGTTCCTTACCATGTAGGTATGCCTCTCTCTTGTAACAATGAAAACACTCATATTTGCCATTACACGACGTCTCGAAAGAGTGATTGGACTATGAGGGAAGCCGTAGTGTTGGGTTCCGGATAATTTGGCCGCCCACGGACTGTTGATTGTGCCACGGCAGTAATTTTATCCGTGTCCACCTCTAATGTGAACTCACCACCAAAGCCTGACGGCAGGCAGTCGAACACCTCACGCCTCTGGTACGTTCTTGTTTCTTAGGCACCTCATTTATTGTACCAAGTGCTGTGCCAGAGGAAGAAGACGTACGCCACAACAGAAAACATTTTTTTTTTGGGGGGGGGGGGCATTTAACACAACTGAATGCACTGTATTTTGTCTTTTTTCCCATGCAAAGCAGATGTGCATATTGTGTGCACTTTCTGTAGAAAAAGATGTGATGATGCATAGCAATGTTAGTTTGTATTCGTTTCCTTCCGTGGCATATTAGGTGCCCGGGCTATCGGCTTGTAATGCCTCTCAATGTGTTGCCAAACTCAGTAAACAGCAGTTCCACACAGGTACCATACATTCTAATGAGCGACCAGAACCAGCTAAGACGGGCGCATATAAGACTACCCCGATTAGTGTAATAAAAATATACGTAGTAAGTATAAATATTGATGTTGTATAATGCGACCGTAATCGAATAATCAGACGATAAGCATAACGAATCGATTCGCCACCATTGGTAGGTCTTTGATGGCAGGGGAGCTGCCTTACATCTCTTCTATTGTAGAGGTGTGTGCAGTATATGTGAAGCAGGTTCAAGCTGAATAAAATTATGACGACCGAATAAATGCAAACCTAGTAGGGGCAGGAAAAGGGTGAAGAATTCTTGAATGGTGGCATGACACTTGACCTACGTATTTATTGCGTGCTGTCTTGTTATATATTTTGGAACAGCCGACGAAAAGAAGGAGTATGTGGGTGAGTGTGTGGGTGAAAAGAAGCAGTATGTGGGTGGAGAACCGCAACGACTCTATCCTTCTCAACAAACATCAAATCCAGGAAGATGCCGCCATTGAACTTAATGAACACATCACTGCTAGTGAGCTTCTGCAATTCATCAGTGAAGTCTCAGTGTCGACAGGAGAACTTCAGTAGCGAGATTCTGTAAGAGTGAGCATTCCGCAGTGCATCTTCAACAAGCAGGTGTTGGCATCAGCCGAAAGCACATTGGTCCTCCGCCAGTCTTTACACGATGAGTTGCCAGCAATGCTGCCACCATTACATGCAAAGAGTAACAAATTTCTGAGCATCGTACGCTATGAAGATGGTCACTGCCGCGTTAACCCAACAAGCAAACCACTCATCACCATCCCGAATAATACGTGCACACGCATTTAACGACGCGTCCGCATACCCAGAAGTGTGTATACCTCTCTATCAGTAACCTGCGAACAACAATAGGTGCCTACCTGTTCAAAGTTTGGTGATCAATATCAGGCAATCCCTAATTGGGGTAGCAATAAAGTGGCATGATTGGCGATTTCCGGCACAAGAACCAAAACAATAGTTCAAATGCAAAGAAAGCTTTCTTATAACTTTTAAAAAGAAGCCTGTTAAGTGGTGGCACGAGGAAATATTTTACCGCTTGAAGTGTGGAACGCTACTCGAGTATTTGCTTGAGAAACAACGCCTTCTTCGCCCCGCTGAAACCGAACTGTCGCAGTAGTCGCTTATTTCGCTTACGAATAATGGTCTAATCAGAGTTGCAACGTCAGATTTCATTGAACGTTCCGAAAATGCTCTGAACGCTTCTAGAGCATCATAAACTGATACCGCACCCCCCGGCTGAACAAGGTTTTATAATCAGACTGGACGGTTCGGAGGTGCGAAGCAACGGTCGCTTCGATGTTAAGCATTAGCTGTGTCGGCTCAGACGCCGCTGATAGCACGAATCTTGAAAAGAACATGCACCCGAAAGATGATCGATGTCGGTATTAGTCGTCCGTCTGTGCCACCATATGCATCGCCGATATTCATGTTGAGGCCCGCGTGCTGTGCGATGTCAGTGCACGTTAAAGAGCCCCAGGTGGTCGAAATTTTCGGAGACCGCCACTACGGCGTCTCTCATAATCAGAGTTGGTTTTGGGACGTTAAACCCCACAAACCAATCAATCAATCGCCGATATTCATAGTCCGTACATAGCCTGCGTCTCTGCACGGACTACTTATCCAGGCGAATTTCGTTTCGTTTCCAATGCCTAGAATACATGGAATTTTAAACGAGACAGCAGGATGTACCTGGTTTCCAAAGATACAGCTCTGTAAAGGCTTCTGGCAGTCACCTCTGGCAGAAGACACGGGGCAGTGCAGTGCCTCTGTCACACCTTTTGTCGTTTACGAGTACAACCACCTTCCTTTCAGATAGAAGAACTCGCCCAGCTGGTTCGAGACAATGATGAATACCGTTCTACACCTGTTCCTCGGTACCTTCTGCAATATTAAAGTTTACGACTGCAACGACATTAATGTTTATTCCAACATTGAATTTCTTAATCGGGCCCCGCCTAGGTGGTCTAGTGGCTATGGCACTCGGCTGCAGATCCGAAGGTCGCGGGATCGAATCCCCACCGCGGCGGCTGCATTTCTATGGAGGCGAAATGTTGAGGCCCGTGTGCTGTGCGATGTCAGTGCACGTTAAGGAACCCCAGGTGGACGAAATTTCCGGAGACGTCCACTTCGGCGTCTCTCATAATCAGAGCTGGTTTCGGGACGTTAAACCCCACAAATCAATCAATCAATCAATCAATCAACTTTTTGACGTCCACACACTACGTGTGTTACTCAGGCTGTTGTCATTTCAGAGCATTTATTCAGGACAGTGCTCTATGTGCTTCACTCAAGTAACGCAGGTGGACGTCCCGTTTTGTTGGATAGACGACTGCCAAACAGCCTTCAAAGACATAGTGCCAGCTACCTCCTCATAACCTTTTCTTCGACTTGCAGATTACGTTGCGCCATTCCATCTCAGTACCGACGCATCACACGGGCAACGGGAGAGATGCTCTACCATTGATATGAATGCCAGCTACATCATTTCTAACTCCGTGCAAATGGCCCTCACGGGTACGCTTTGAACAAAGCAGAAGTAATCACACGACGACTGAAAAGGGGGCATTGGCTCTTCCAAGGGTTATTCGGTACTTCCGTTCTGTCTGGACGGTACTTAGTTTAGGGTATGCAGAAAGCACGAGGCACTCACCCAAATTTTCAAAATTGCGGAGCCAAAAGGAAAAGTTGCACAGTATGTCGGCGAGTTACAACATTAGACTTTGAAGTACGCCATGACCCAGGAGCTTCAATGAGAGATGCTGATGCAATGTCGAAACTGGGTGCCAATATTGCTGATATCAAATGGAAAACCATAAGAACCTTTAAGCTCTGGGAAAGGACAGAAGGTCTGCAACTAACACTAACAGAAAGAGATGCAATGCCTCCTCCACTCGTATCCGAAATTCTGGACCGCTGCTACAACTGTCGTTCAGGGGGTAACCATGGTCTCTGGCGGATTTATATGAAACTGACGAAACGGCTCACGTAGCGCCACACGTCGTGACACGAAAAGTTATTTGCAATCGTGTTATGAATGCGAAATTAATCAAGTTCAGACATTCGACTTAGAGGATGGTATTACCACCGCATTTAAGAGTGCCCTTTGAAGTAATTCACTTGAAAGAGAAACGAACCTTCCTGTTGTGTGCAGATTAATGCATAATGATTGTGGCCGCAAAGCCGGGTAAAGAGAACGCGCAGTCTTCTATCCCTTCTAACATGAAAGGTGTTTGAAAACGTGTTAGTGTTTTGGTGATCGACAACAGACTCGCATGTCGCAGTCGTGTACGAAATGAGCGCGCAAAGCTACATGGAGTTGAACTCAGGTTTACGGCACCATATCATCCGGCTGCTAATGGGCTGGTGCGCTGAGCTATCCGAGACATGAAGCAGTATTTAAGCATATACCCGCCCCGCCATGATGGTCTAGTGGTTATGGCACTCGGCTGCAGATCCGAAGGTCGCGGGATCGAATCCCGGCTGCGGCGGCTGCATTTCGATGAAGGCGAAATGTTGAGGCCCGTGTGCTGTGCGATGTCAGCGCACGTTAAAGAACCCCAGGTGGTCGAAATTTCCGGAGACCTCCACTACGGCGTCTCTCATAATCAGAGCTGGTTTTGGGACGTTAAACCCCACAAATCAATCAATTAAGTATATACCCAGAATTCCTCGGTGCCGTGACATGCTGCGCTGAAGTGGCGGTTTAGCATCATAACAGGCCCTACACAACGGCTCTGGGATACACGTCGCTCTTATCTTCGACTGCGAACCCAACATATTTGCCAGATCCGAACACTCTATGAATTGCAGCGACACCCTGTCTCGAGGAAAAAAGAGAACGTCATTACCATAGGAGAGGGAGACGTGGTTCTGGTTCGAAAAGGAATGCCAAACTCGGGAGTGGATCAGAAAGGGTTATGTCCTGTTATCAAGACAGCAATCCAAAAGGCGCATTTGAAGATGATCTGGTACTTGGCACCTAATGGCACCATCCAGTCACACTCATTATCAAAAGTTTTTAAATATTGTTGCGTTCGTGCATGTGCATTCATAACTTTGCCCTCGCCCTTTGCCACGGCGGTACTTTATAAAGGACTACTGTCCACGCCGTGGGGCCTTTTTCTTTTGGTACGCCTTCTGTCGGCAAGCACGCCGCTTTGAAAGTACAGTACGTTCTCCCTTCTCGCGGCGTCTTCTTCTCCCGGCTCGGAACCCAACTCGGCCAAACGTAACAGCTGGTGGCAACGGCGCGATGGCGGACCTCCCGGGAGCTCTGCGGCAGTAGGTGGCGAGGCTTTTGCTTTGTACTCTTGTACGCCGAGTGTTAAAATTTCCAGTCAGGGAAATATGAAAGGCGGCTACAGAGGAGTTCTGTCACAGTTACGGTAGAGAACATGGATTTGAATAGCTTGCTAAAGGTAGATTTGTTGGCCGTAGCAGATGAGTACGGCTGAATGTTAGCAAAGCTATTCGGAAACCTGAAATATCGAGCAAAATCTCAGCCTGTGGGGCGAGTGCCGACGAAATTGCTGAAGCAGCTCATAAAGTGCAGAGGAAACGCAAAGTCAGAGAAAGGGAGGAGGAACTAAAACAATACCAATTGGAGCAGCTGAAGCGGACGCTCGCCACTGAGGCAGAGCCGAGAGCTGTCAGTTATGACATGAGAGGTTTTCTTCAAGCCTTTGTGATTGGTAGTGAATCGGGGCTCTTTTTGACAAACTTTGAGCGCACTTTCAGAAGAATGGGCTTTGATCTGACGTCCTGGCCTCAAAGACTTCCGAGTTTGTTGCCGGCAGAATCCGCAGAAATTCTAGCTAGGTTAAGTCAATTCTAGTGACGTCACAGGCGATTATGTTTGCTTAAGGCAAGCCTTGGAAGAAGACACTGAGCTTACCAGTAGCCAAAAAAACATTGAAAGGGGCGTTCGGTGAAATTAAGACTGAAGCAGCTGTCGCAGACAGCGTAATGCCACAGTGTCCATATTTGCTATCAAACAGAACGGCAAAAAATTGCTGAATGCAGGCGTCCCACTTGATATGAACCCTGTAATGGTTGTCACGAGGTCGATGGCGAAGGCAGCCGCCGCTCACCAAGAGCCGTCGTCACGCGTTGGTCAGCGCCCAGGATCCAGAACGGTGTCAAAAGGATAATAGCGCTGAGGCAAGCTGAGATACGCATGAATCCGCCCACGAAGAAGGCGAACAGGCACAGGGTTTCATTGCAGCAGGGAGCTGCGATTTTCAGGCGTTATCTTCCATCGACAAAGCCACGCTGATCGGGGAACACAAAACGGATTTAGCTTTGACGAAATGCCTCCAAAGCATTGCAAAGCAAGGCGCAGGCAGTGGTTCGTTCTATGAAAGAAAGGGCATATTGTACCGCGAGTTTCGGGACAAGAAAGGGGCAAGCGCTGACCAAATCGTGGTCCCTATATAGTACCGCGAGAACATACTGGAACTTTCTCATCGGACAGGCTGGTCTAGTCATCTCGGAATTACCAAGACAAAAGCGAGGCTGCTAAGCGAGTATTACTAGTCAGGCTGTTTTAAAGATGTGGATGAGTTTGTTCGTAGTTGTGACGTTTGTCATCGAACTGGGAGACCACACGAGAAACACAAGACCCTTATGAGTGCAGTTCCTATAATCACTAAGCCATTTCGTTGAGTCGTAGTAGAGATTGTAGGGCCCTTGCCGGTGACAAGTCGGGATAAAATATCTTTTGACGATGGTATGCCGTGCAACTGAATTTCCCGAGGCAATGCCGCTGCGTTGTCTTATATCAGCAGAAATTGTCGGCGCCCTCCTTTTGATCTTTTCCCGCGTGGGTTTTCCGAGTGAAATACAGTCGGATCTCGGCAGTGCCTTTACAAGCAAGTTAGCAACCACCTTTCTTGACAGGTGCGGTATCAAAATACACCACAGCTGTTGTTTTGTGGGGTTCAACGTCCCAAAACCAGCTCTGATTATGAGAGACGCCGTAGTGGAAGGCTCCGGAAATTTCGACCGCCTTGAGTTCTTTAACGTGCACTGACATCGCACAGCACACGGGCCTCAACATTTCGCCTCCATCGAAATGCAGCCGCCGCAGCTGGGATTCGATCCCGCGACCCTCGGATCAGCAGCCGAGTACCATAGCCACTAGACCACCGTGGCGGTGCATACACCACAGCTTTATTCGAGATCCGCAAAGTAACAGTGTAGAAAGGGTCCATTCTGTAACGAAGCCGGTATGGCGGGCTTTGTGTTATGAGCAAAAAGAATTGGACACTGCGTTACCAGCTATGCTCTTTGCCTTACGTTCGGTGGCCCAAGAATCTACAGGTTTTAGCGCAGCAGAGCTCCTGTACGGGAGGGCGCTGCGCTCCCCGCTTAGGCTAGTTCGTGAAAACTGGGAAGAGGAGGGTAGCGATCCGACTGTGGTCGAGTACGTTTGCAACCTACTGCAGCGCCTGTAAGACAGCCAGGCTCAGCTGGAAGCTAATATGTTTGAAGCTCAGACAAAAGCAAAAAAACGCTACGACAAAAACAGCAGTGTGAGCCAGTTTCACGAAGGGTAAAATGTGCTCATGTTGCGTAATTCAAAAGCTAACAAGTTGGAGGTACACTGGGAAGGCCTCGGGACGATACAACACAAACTTTCAGACACAACCTACGTCGTTAAACTGCGAGGTCGTAGGAAGGAAGTACGCACCTATCACAGCAACCTCATGAAGCCCTATGTAGAGCGTGTGCAAGTCGTGAGCTTGGTGTTAAATCAACCCGAAAAAGTAGCAGCCGAACTTCCTGACATTACACGCGAAGTCTTATTTTTCTGTGGATGAAATCCTTAATTTGACAGTAGACAACGCTGCCCTAAGTGAAAGCCAGCTTGAAGATTTAACAAACTTGATAGCTGAGCACACACAAGGGTTCTCATAGGTGCCCCGTCGGACCACTGTGATGACTCGATATTGAGCTTACACCAGAAGCTGACAACCACAACAGGCGATGTAAAGCCTACAAATGTTCGCCGCGCCATAAAGAACTAATGAGGGAGGCAGTTGATCAGATCCTGGCACTTAGAGTGGCCGAACGAGGTGAAGGAATCTTCATGTCTCCAATGATAATTGTAGAGACTAACGGTAAAGAACCACGGCCGTGTATCGATCACCGTAAGCTTAACTCTGTAGCCATTGCCAAAGTGTATCCGTTACCGCACATAGAAGACTGCCTAGAAAAGGTGAGCAAAGCTAAGTTTATCTCTATGCTCCGATTTAGTGCGAGGGTACTGGCAAGTGCTGCTAACAGAGCGAGCGAGCGAATTGGCTGCCTTTGTGATGCCTTTCGGCACCTTCCTGCACCTTCCGGCCTTTCGTTCTACCATTCGGTCTTAAAAATGCCCCCTTCGCCTCATGGATGAAGTGCTAGCTGGAGCGGAGGCATTCGCACTACCGTATCTCGACGATATCGCAGTATTTTCGAATACTTGGCCGGAGCACGTGAGCCACTTGCGGAAGGTTCTAAGTCTCCTTGGCGAGGCTGGCCTAACTTTCAAAGCCCAGAAGTGCAAATTAGTCCGCTCAGAAGTCGACTACCTAGGTCACAGATTAGGTCAAGGACATTGAAGTCCGCTTGATTTAAAGGTTCTGCCAATCAAGGACTTCCCTCAGCCGGAAAGGAAAACTGAGCTCCGTACTTTCTTAGGGATCTTAGGCTACTACCGACACTATATCGTGTTTCTCTCAGGTTGCTAGCCCACTTACAGACGCGCTGAAAAAAGACGCTCCTAAACGTGTACAATGGGACGAAGCAAAACAAGCTGCCTTTAATCCTTTGAAGGTAGCTCTCACCACCAAGCCAGTAGGTGTTGTTTTGAATCAAGAAGACGAGCACGGGCATGACTATCCCATTTTGTACGCGAACCGAAAACTGTCTGCTCGCGAACAAGCTTAGAGTACCATAGAAAAAGAATGCGCGTCCCTCGTTTGGGCTGTAGAAAAACTTTCTTGTTATTTGGCTCGTTCAGCATTCATTTTCGTTACAGATCATCGTCTGCTCACGTGACTTCAACAGATGTCCAGCGAAAATGGCAGATTGTTATGTTGGAGCCTCCGTTTGCAACCGTACGCGTTTACGGTTAAACATAAAGGATCGCTGCACGCATATGCAGATGGTCTCAGCAGGGCTTTCTCTCCCTCGGCGCCGGTTGGCATAGTGACACCAGAGCCTTGATTCAGTATTCACGTGGAGCCGTAACTGTCGCAAGTCCTCGACAGTCAATTTTGTTGCAATTAGAAGGTTTCCAAAACACTCTGCGCGCGAGGGTCTAGCCTGGCCGACTCGGCAGTCGTTTGTGGTGTTTCCGGGGGTGCTTGCTGGATCGCCTATGCCCAGGATGCTGGCCCGGGATTCGTGCCCTCGGCGACGCCTGCTGTTCCTGCCACGCCATTAACTCCACATTTCCGCACATCGGCCTACGAGACCACCGGACCCGGCGATCCTCCGTAAGGGACGCATCCTTCGACTTGAAAATGGAGCACTGAGTCATTTCACCTCGGACGGTCAGTCATCACATCGCCGGATTCTTGAGTGTCGGCCGCCAAGTACTTTGGCACTTCTGTGCACGTAGGAGCGGCCCATCAAACGCGCAGCCGCCTGAAATGGTGAAATCTTCGCAAGTGCCGTTACGTCGAAGCCTTCGACGACCGTTTCGCAAAACCAAAGTCGTGTGGAGCCTTCCTTTCCCCGTGGTGCTTCTTCCGTGGGGAGGGGCTGTTGCGTTCGCGCATGTGCATTCATAACATTGCACTCGCTCTTTTACCACGGGCTTACTTTGGCTGTTGCGTTCTCGCATGTTAATTCCTAAATTTACCCTCGCCCAGGACTACTGTCCACAGTGTGGAGCCTTTTAGGGGCGAAGCTCCTTAGCGCATAGGCTTGTCCGGCGTCGTTGTCGTAGTAGCCACCTCTAGGTCTCAGAATGATCACGAGATGGCGCTGCGGTGCTGCTTAGATACTACGTGAATTGATCAATAGATGACGCGGAGGTACTCGCTGCGTGCACTAGTGTGATAGGAGAGCGCTAGATGGCGGCTGCGGATTCACAGCATATCCACGGAATGAATGACGATGAGTGGGGCGAAGCTTCCGTCCGTCCGTCCGCCCCCGTCTGTCTGTCTGTCCGTCCGTCCGTCCGAGCACTGCGGTGCTGCTTAGTTAGTACGTGAATCGATCAATAGATGGCACGCAGGCGCCCGCTGCGTGCTCTAGTGTGATAGGAGAGCACTAGATGGCAGCGTTTTGTGTTCGAATCTGATTGGCTGGAGGTGCATTGCTCTCGTTTAACCGGATATCGCTAGAGGCGCATCTCAGCTCGATTCTCATTGGCAGGAACGATCGTTCGAGATGGTTCGATGCGTGACCGATGAACATCCGGAGCTTCGCCCACTCATCATCAATCACTCCGTGGATATGCGTGGATTTTTTTTCTTTTGGTACGCCCTCTGTCCGCAAGCATGCCGCATTAAAGGAACAGTACGTTCTTCCTTCTCGTGGCGTCTTCTCCCGGCTCGGAACCCAACTCGGCCAAACGTAACAATATCGTCCGGACGGGATGAAATGATGACTACTACCGAATAAGTGCAACACGGACAGAGGAAGATTTTAAAGGAGAAGTGAAAAATGCCGACGTAACACTCGAGCTGTGTATGTGATCCGTGCGGATTTTTACCATATAGTTCTCCACTTAACATAATCGGTAGAGCAGGGCAATATGTAGAGCCTTGGCGTGGTACGAGACGAGAAAGTTAACATTAAGAAATACAAGGTCAGCTCGTACAGCTCAGACGCGCGGGCATTTCTAACTTCTTTGTCGACTTCTCTGTGCCCTTCCCCAGAAGCCAACACTAGGTTAGCCAATTGGTCGGAGGACGGTAAGCTGTTATTTTGCGGTGACTATTCAAGCTTAGTTTAAAGATGTCCTGCATCATTTGCGGTGTCAGTGACGTCCATCTCTCTGCGATTACGCATGACAGGGCGCCGAGGCCGCAGGACTTTCTGCTGTAGGAAGAACTATGCGACTTCAGAGGCCGTGCCGCGGGGTGGAGCTCTTCTCTCGACACAACGAGTTAAGTAGTCGTTTTCAACTATGACCCATTTGTTGCTAGTGGATGATGAAGCGAAGGGTCCGAGAAGACCCATTCTTATGAGGTCGAACGGTGTCTCGGATGGTGAAACTGGTTGTAGTAGTCCCGTAGGTTTCAAAGGCGGTGTCTTACGGCGTTCACACTAGCGACCGCATTTCACGTAGCGGTGCACGCTAGATTGGTGGCGGCCGGAATTACGGCTGCCGAGTGTCCGAGAATGGCCCAAGTGCCCTCATGTGTGCTCGTCGTGGCAAACAAAAAGGACATCAGCGCGCATGTCGGTAGGCATAACGAGGACAAAGGCTTAGTCGCTGCCGGGGGCATTTTTCTTCTATATAATGACCCCTCTCAGATGGAACGAAGATAACTCGCGGGCAATCAGCCATGGAATGTAGGATTCCAGGTCCTCAAGGTAATCAATGATAGGTCGTAATGTTCTGTCTGCTCGCCATCTTGACATGAAGTCGATATCAGTAACGGCTCCGAGAAAGCCATCGTCTTCCTCAGAGTGTAGAACCAGGGAGCATAAAGGTACTTGAGAAAGAGCGTCGGCGTCTTCGTGTTTTAATTCGGACTTGTACACAATCGTGATGAAAAATTCCTGTAAGCGCTATCTGCACCGAACAAGGCGGCCACACGGGTCTCTGAGATTGGCCAGCCAGCACAGCGAGTGGTTGTCAGCCACCACATTGAAGGGACGACCGTATATACAAGCCCGGAATTTTGTAGTCGCCTACATGACTGCGAGGCATTTCTTCTCTGAAGCACAATAGTTTATCTCCGACCGAGAGTGAAGAACTGGCGTGAGCAATCAAGTGCTCAACGTGGGCGTGTCATTACAATATCTAAGAAGTATTGAATCACGCAAAGGAATCCAGAAAGAGGGGCCGTTCTGCACTTCTTTCCTATTTTTTTAGTTGTACCTAAGAGCAAGACCGAGAGAATTAAAGGTTAGCTTGTCAACTCACCAGTGCCGCTATCCTGGACATAGTGAGGTAGGTCATCGTCCTCCGCTGTTTGAGGCTGTATGCCATCTCCGGTAGTACAGGCGTCCAGTCGGAATTGCCACACAGCTGTACATAATCCAAAAGCAGTGCCACAGAAATAATGAATACCTTATGACGTAGTGCTCCTGCGCATTCACGCATCTTTAGAAGCCCAGTCACTGAAGTAACAAATGCAGAGTCTTAAGAAGGCAATAATCACCCTCATACACTCCATTAGTTGCACTGAATCAATGCATTATATTCTTTTAGTGTTGCGCAAATACATATCCATACCTTTAACCTGAACAAACTGACCTGCTAGTCAGCAGAGTACCGAAGAATGAACTTCGTCCTATACTAAGGCGACGTCTACATTTAAGTTGCGTTGAACGTGTCTTAGGTACCCCCTTGCTATGAAACCTGCGGAGACCTAATAACTATTAGTGTTCGGACACCACGCTGCACGCCTCCGCAAAATCGTCTCAGGAATTATGTCGTAGTGTGAATATTGACAAGACAGGTCTTGGTAGACAGGGGCACACAGTTTTTTTTATATGCGCAATGCACTGACAAGAGCAACAAGCGCTTAACGCAAAACTTTGCTTTACATTACACATCTAGTTTATGATACTGGTTGGGGAATGTTTCTTTCAATATAGATGGCTTTTTCTTTCCCATTGCGCAAAAGCATAGATGAGTTATCAGTGCTCTTACCTTGTTGGGGTCGTCATAGTGGGGCGGCGAAAAATTTCCGCACTTCTTGTAAAGCATAAATTCTTCCGCCCTTGGCGAAGAAGGATCGGTAAATTTGGGCTCGAAGTACACTCCTTTAAACGTAAATGATATTGCGAGACGCATGCCAAAGCCCAACTTCTCTATCTTCTGAAGAATATTCAAGCTTTCATTCTGAAAACACACAAGCAGGATATAGGTGACACGTAAGAGTGGGACTGCACGAGACGAGCACATATAAGAATTTTGCATGAAAAAATGGGAGACTCTCGTGTTCCTGATGTGCTTAAGTTTTTTTTTGATCAGCCACAGCAAGAGGATATGTCTTTAGGTTTATACTTGAGTCTACATAAAGCAAGTGTCCTAAATGTCTTTTCACCGGAGTATTATCCTTGGACTGATGAGGAGAATTTCTAAGACAATCGTTAGGGCCAAGGGGTGGCACTTCACCTACTAATGCGATGGTTTTAAGCATAGCCCAATATTTTTGACGACGTGGAGTAACGCTGCATATCCACATCTATCTTTGAGAGACATTTCGTGTGATCTAAAAAATAAATCACGTCGTTCGGGGCAACTTTCAAGGATTAGAAGATTATTCTGCTTAACACTCTAACTTATTCTACGGAGAATTTCTTTTTCATGGTTAGGAGTTCCTGTTATTACCTGTCCCAGGTATACGTATTCGCTTACACATTGTAAGGGTTCATTGTCGATTTAAATTCCTGTTCCCTAGCTAGGCTATTGAGCATAACTTTGGTCTTTTCCCTATTCATTTTTAACCCAATTTTAATACTTTCCTTGTTTACGTCATCAATCATGTTTTGTAGTTCGTCTCCATCATTGCTAAATAGTACAATGTCGTCTGCAAATCTTAAATTGCTGAGATATTCTCCATCTATTCGAATTCCCTTGTCTTCGCAGTCTAGACGTTTAAAGATTTCCTCTAAACATGCAGTGAATAGCATCGGGGATATCGTATCTCCCTGTCTCACACCTCTCCCGATCGGGATTTCTCTGCTTTAATCATGTAGGAGTAGTGTGGCTGTGCAATCTTTGTATATGTTGTTTATGGTTTTCACGTATACGCCAGGGCGGCTAGGTACCCCTTGTCGTCGTAGAGCTTCTAGAACTGCTTGTATTTCTATGGAGTCAAATGTTTTCTCGTAGTCGATAAACGCCATATAAAATGGTTTGTTATATTCGGCATACTTCTCAATTACTAGGTTGATAGCGTGGCTGTGGTCCATTGTCGAGTAAGCTTTCCTAAAACCAGCTTGTTCTCTCGGTTGGTTAAATTCGAGGGTTTCTCTTATCCTCGTAGAAATTACTTTTGTAAATAGCTTGTATATTACTGGGAGTAGGCTAATTGGTCTGTAATTCTTTAACTATTTTATGGCACCTTTCTTGTGGATAAGGATTATATTAGCATTTTTCCAACTGCGCGGTACACTACATGTCTTGACACATTTTGTGAAGAGCGATGCAAGTTTTTCAAGTAAAACATCTCCGTCTTTGATCAAGTCGGCTGTTATACCATCTTCACCGGCTGCTTTACCGCGGGACATGCCTTTGGCAGCTTTTTTGACTTTGTCAGCGCTTATACATGGAATTTCAGTATCTTCTCCGATTCTATTTCTTTTAAGGTTGTATGGTCTGTCTGAGAACTGTACAGTTCAGAGTAGAAATCTTCTGCTACCTTTGCTATTTCATTGAAATTATTGATAACATTACCTTGTTTATCTTTTTAGCGCAAGCATTTTGTTTTGTCCTAAGTGCAGTTTCTTTATGACCGATTTAATGCTGGTGCCTTCTTCTACTGCTTTCTCTATTTTTCTCGTGTTAATGTTTCCTACATCTATTTTCCGGGCTTTACTGATCAACTTTGATAGTTCTTCGAATTCATTCTTATCTTTTGGCGAAGTTACTTTCATTTGTTGGTGTTTTTTTGTTAAGTCCTTGGTAGAGTGGGACAACTTATTTTTTGTTTGCTTTGCTGTTTTACCCCCGACTTCTATCGCGGTTGCAAGGATTGTTTTCGTTATGGTTTTGTTTATTTGTTCTAAATCGTCACCGTTTTCGTCTAAGGCCTGGAACTTGTTGCTTAAGGCGACTTTAAATTCTTCGTTCTTCATTCTGATTACCTCTAGATTACATTTTTTCTAGTAAATAATTTAGTTCTTGTTTTCTTTAGGTTCAGTACAATCTTCGCTCTTACTAATCTGTGATCGCTGCATTTTAACTTCCCCACTACTTCTGTGTTTTGAATTATACCTCGTTGTTCGCACATTATAAAGTCGATTTTATTCTTTGATTCCTCGTTAGGGCTTTTCCACGTCCACTTTCTATTGTTGTGTTTCTTGAAAAACGTGTTCATTATTCGGAGTCGGTTTTTTTCCGTTGGAGTTTCTTTTGGAGCGCATTCGGAAAGGATTATGAAATCATGACTGGAAATTTACCGCTCTCACTAAAGCGAAAAGTATTCAATCACTGCATTCTCCCAGTACTAACGTACGGTGCAGAAACGTGGAGGATAACGAGAAACTAGAGATGAAACTAAGGAGTGCGCAACGTGCAATGGAAAGAAAAATGATAGGGGTAACGCTAAGAGATAAAAAACGAGCAGAATGGATCAGAGAACAGACAGAGGTAGCCGATATTATTATATCAATTAAAAGAAAGAATTGGACCTGGGCAGGACATGTCATGAGGAGGAAAGATAATAGATGGACTGTAAGAGCGACGGATTGGATACCAAGAGAGGGAAAACGCAACACAGGCAGGCAAAAGGTTAGATGGAGCGATGAAATTAAAAAGTTTGCGGGTATAAAGTGGAACCAACTCGCTCAGGATAGGGTGGAGTGGAAATCGTTGGGGGAGGCCTTCGTCCTGGAGTGGACCTAAACAGGCTGATGATGATGAACACTCTAACTAGGCGCCAGTTTAAGTCATTAAACCTCAGGTTTACATCCAGTTTAGCTTACGTTATTTATTGTCTGCAATATATCTTTCGCCCACACGACATTTCTGGCTCTCCTCGAGCTGAGATCGGCGACACTGTGGGCTCTAAGCACAGAAGAATAAGCAAAAATGAAATTTGAAACACTCCGCTGGCTATCGCCATTCCAGTCAACTGCGAAAAACAGAAATAACGAAAGGTAGGGCATGCAGGTGTTCTGGTCAACATATCGAGCACAACACGTGGGCGGAACGAGCATCACAAATACAGGTGATAATATTTCATGGAATACATATTCACAAGCAACACGTGCATATGCATGGCAATCGGTAACGGCTTGTGTGCCCGAATTGGTAACGTCTTACTTCGCGTGCACAAGATGAACGGGCCAGTATGGTCACGAGGTCATTACGTTGAAGGGAGCTGGGACTTGAAAACATCGACGGTCATAATGTTTATAGGTCGAGACTATGGCCAGCAAAGTAAGGGAATCAAACAGCGAAATGTTGTCGGCATCAACAGCTGTCGGTCGATGATAACACTGACCAGCAGTTAAATGCAGCGGCCTTTCCGAAGGATCATACAGGATAACCGCGACTTTCGCTGAGCCTCACAACAATGACAACTGTTCTCCATCGTAACGAAGCCAATCCAAGTTTGCGTATACACATAGTATTTAAAAACGATATATTCACTGTAAAATGGATTTCCCGGACCATCGGGTTCCAGTCATCGGCCTGAGATCGTTCAGTGTTTGAGGTCAGTATACTCCTCTTAAGACAAGGGTGGTGCGCTCACACGTGCGTCCTTCTATTTTACGATATTCGGTGCTTCTAGCAATTGCGTCATCGCTGCAATAGCATAACTTGCAGCCACGTAGCACTGAAAGTCGTCGTGATCATCACCATCGTCGTCCTGTTTTGGGTCCACTGCAAGACGTAGGCCTCTCCAAACGACTTCCAATTTGCCCTGTCCTGAGCAAGATTGCTCCACGCCCGTCCCAGGTTCGAATCGTGGAAACCCGGTTCTCAAACCAAGAAACTAGAGTCAACGCTACGAACCTGGGATATCTTTCGCGCGATTTTCCTACAAACCTTTACAAGCTTCGTGCGTGCGGAAGGAAAGAGCCGCATCACTGCTGCAGACTCTGGAGGAGCTCCCGAATGAAAACGTAACGATCTTTACGGAGCAGATGACACGACTTTTCCGACACGCCGACATGTCCGAGGAGGAGGTTCGCTTCTTCATGCAAGGAGTTAAGCAGGAGCTTTACGTGGGACTAATAAGAAAACCCCCAAGAAGGTACGAGAGTTCCTCCTCGAGGCGACGACCATTGAGAAGACCCGTTGAAATGTGCACCCGCCAATACAATCTGCGCATGTCTCCAAACATCGCAAAAGTCCAAGGACTCGGCCCCGACGATCTACGCAACACTGGAAGGGCTATTGTTCGTGAAGAACTGCGCCGGATGTTCCCGTTGCCTCCCTTGAAGAGATCGTTCGCAAGGAAGTACAGCCCTCGCTGGGTGTTCCCGAACCACCACAGCCCCACGTGGAGGCGATGATCTACGCCGCTGCTGCACGCCCAGCTGCCGCCGCAACTCGCACACACCAGAACCCATCGCCTGCGCAGTTTGTCGCCCGCCACCGCCGCCACCACCGACGCCATCCCTCTTGCAAGTAATCCAGCGCGCGTCGAGGAAAACTTACGTTTGGCGCACCCCTAACCACCGCCCACTATGTTGCCACTGTGGCGGAGCCGGTCGCACCTACCGCTATTGCTATTACCGTGAGATGGGACTGTGTGGCTTCGACTTGAACGCGTCGCGTCCGCGCTTAGGTAAGCTACATGGCGACATTGCCGACTACATCGCCGGAGCATAGTGGCCCCGATGAGGACCATGCATTCAAAAAGGACAGAATGTTAAGTGAGTTGGTGAGGGTCCATAGTGACGGATGTGCGGTTGCTGCACGACGCAATGCCGAAGATCCTCCTCGGCTGCCGACGACGAAAACGACCACGACGCACGAACCCTCCCGACGTAGTCTCAGCACGCTGCCTGGCTAGAGTCTTCACGACGGAGCCTCGCCGCCGACGCCACATAGCAATGCCGGAGCTAAGCCGACGCAGCCGTGATCCGACGCCCCGGCCTAACCGGAACGCCACACAACGAATCACCGCCCTGGACGTGAATATCAACGGCCACAGCGTCACCTCCTTAGTCGATACCGGCCCTGACACTGCCATCAGTTGTCTCTTCGCCAACAGGCTGAACAAAGTAAACACTGCCTGGGAAAGACCAGATATCCGAACAGCAGGTGGCCACCTTATAACACCAACTGAAACCCGCGCGGCAGGACAGCCGGACGTATTCGGTGAGTTTAGTGGCGCTGCAGCATTCGCAGGACCATATCTTAGGCATGGACTTCCCGGACCATCAGGTCCCAGTCATCGGCCTGAGATCCAGGTCAGTCACGCTGTCCACGGATAATCCACTGCTGTCAGATAGCAACATCGCTCATCATGCATTTAATGTTACAGAAGAGCAGGTAGCCGTCTCGCCACTACCGAGAGTCATCAGCACCTATCAACTTAAAAGGCGTCATCGAAGGTGACCAGCACTTCCTCCTAAACTGTCAGATGTACTACGCAAGAGGCATAACGGCGACGCCAAGGTAATGGTGACGAACTTTAGCAACGAATACAGGCACCTGAATAGTGGTACGACGGTAGCGTACCAAAGCGAATTTGTGGAAATAAGCAATGCCTTCACCCTCACCGATTATCGGAGACCCGCAATGACGACCGCACTGTCCGCCACCGCATTCAGCGTCAATCGAGGCCTCTCCAGGCAGCAATAAAAGGAGCTCAAGGCCTTACTCAAGCAATTCAAGGACTGCTTCTCGTCGTCATCGAGCTTTCGTCAGACCCCTCCCGAGAAACATCGCATCATAACCGACGAATACGCCCGTCCCTCTCCTCTCCGTCAGAGCCCTAACAAGTTTCGGCGCGGGAACGCAAGGCGATCGAGCAATGTCGATGAAATGCTGCATGAAGACATCACTCAGCCATCTGCGAGTCTATGGGCGTCACCTATGGTGTTAGAGAAGAAGAAAGACGGATCGCTACGTATTCGCGTCGATTATCGTCGCCTCAACAAGATCACGAAGACGTGTATCCTCTCACACAGATGGACGATGCGTTGGATAATCTCTACGATGCAAAGTATTTTTTGTCGAATGGACCTCAAAACTGGCTACTGGGAAATCGATGTAGACGAGAGAGAAAGAGAGAAGACTGCCTTCGTAACAGTAGATGGCCTGTTCGAGTTTGAGGTCATGCCCTTTGGTCTTTGCTCGACGCCTGCGACGTTCCAACGGGTTATGGACACAGTACTGGCAGGCTTGAAGAGGCAGACTTGCCTCATCTACTTGGACGACATAGTCATATTCGCTTCCAGCTTTGACGAACACCTCCGGCGCCTTGAAGCTGTTCTTCAGGTAATCAAAGCCTCTGACTTATCCTG
The DNA here is from genome assembly GCA_013339685.2 of Hyalomma asiaticum. Taxonomy (NCBI): domain Eukaryota; kingdom Metazoa; phylum Arthropoda; class Arachnida; order Ixodida; family Ixodidae; genus Hyalomma; species Hyalomma asiaticum. The sequence goes on along the minus strand of CM023488.1, from coordinate 79,007,596 downwards.
AAGCCAGGAAAGGGCCGCTTCGCATGCGATAGCTGTTGTTCCTGGGCCACGTTATTAGCCAATTGGGAATACGCTCTAATTCGCAGAAAACAGCTCCGGTCGCCGACTTTGCTCCGGCCACTGACAAGAAGGCAGTGCGGCGGTTTCTTGGCTTCTGCACTTACTGCAGGCGCCTCGTCAAGAACATTTCGCAGAATGCCGAGTCACTGACGTACATCACGAAGGCCGACGACAACTTCAAATGGGAAAGGCCGCAAGTCAAGGCCTTTCAGGAACTAAAGTGACGCCTGAAAACGCCGCCAATGCTCGCGCACTTAGACGAAGATGCCGACACCGAAATTGACAAAGGCGCAGACAGCACAGTTCTCGGCGACGTGCTCGTGCAGAAGACCGACGGACTTGAAAGTGTTGTCACTTACGCTAGCTGGTCACTTTCGAAGGTAGAAGCGAATTATTCAACCACAGAAAATAGATAACTTGCCATCATCTCGCCCACATCAAAGTTCCGCCCCTACCTCTAGGCAGGACCCTTGAAGTCGTAGGCGACCACCACGCCTTGTGTTGGCTCGCTAACTTGAAAGATCCATCAGGACGTCTCCCACGATGGAGTCGGAGACTGAAAAAATTTCATATCACCGTCTTCTACGAGAGCGGAAGAAAGCACTCCGACGCTGACTGCTTGTCTCGAGCCCCCGTCCATCAGCCACCCCAGGGGGCTCAGGACTGCACTTTTTGTTACCCATAAGTACCGACGACTTCGCGGACCCCAACAAGCTGACCCAGAAATCAAGAACCTCATGGACTACCTGGAAAGCAAGACCGCCGCCGTGCCGAAAATATTCCGCCGAGAACTCGCTTCGTTTTTCCTGTGGAACAACGTTCTCCTGAAGAACTTCTCACCGCTCCGCCCTAACCACCTCCTCGTGGGGCCAATAGCGTTACGTCCAGAGGTTCTGGAAGCTTACAGGCGACAACCTCGGTTTTTCCCGCACACTATCAAGAATACAAGTACTATTGGCCGCGCTTCACTGCCGACGTCAACAGTGTGCACAGGCCACCTTATCATAGATGGCTGTCGTTTAGATTGCAGTGGTACCCGCCACTACAATCGACCGTCACCGTTACGCCTTTTTGTAAACCCTATGAGAGACTTTCCCTCTTCCATCGTTTTCCTGCGTCTTGCCTTTCATGCTTTGCCAGTGGAGAAAATAAACGAGTTGCACAGCAAACGTGGTCGTCGCCTGTTCCTCGTGCAGGCGCTGCCATGGGACAGCGAAAGTCACCCAGCGGGTTTACAAAAAAATCCACGCATATTCACGGAGGGAATGATGATGAGTGGGCGAAGGCTCCGGAGGTTCATCGTAGATCGTGCCGTGTTCCGGATTGATTTACTTAACGCGCGCGCTGCGAATCCTTGTGGTTCAACTACGCACAAGTGAAATCTGCCACCGGCACTTCATTGCAAGTGTTTCGTTGTCGCGGCTACGACGCGACAACGAAACAGCGAGCGCTGCAGCGCCATCTATTGATCAATTCATGTACTAGCAAAGCAGCACCGCAGCGCCATCTCGTGATCATTCTGAGATCATTCAAGAGCGACCGCATTCAAGAGCAAGCACGAGACCTAGCGCTCTCGTGTGCCATGCGCTCCCATACTACGCGTTCCCATATATCTGATTGAAGCGAGCACCGCATCGCCATCATGCCATCTAGTGAGCACTTCACGAACTAGACAAAGTGGCTACGAGGGACAACAGAGTATGGAACGACCCACGGCGTAAGGAGCTTCGCCCCTAAAACGCGTGACGGAAGGCCCGCCATTCCGGTTTAAGTGCGTTCACACGAAGGAGTGACAGGAACAGCGCAGTTACCGTTTTTCTACTACGCGCGTTCGGCGGTGGAAGGTGCCATTACACGGTAAGTGACGCACCGCCAATGCGCTTCAGGTCGTACCGACTATTCAAACGAATGAAAAATAAATGCATAGTGTTAAATCATACCACGGTGTGTCCATAAGTATAGTCAGTCCCTCGTTTGAGCCCCTTGGGTAGAGATCCCATGGCAACGGGAAATATATGGCAGTCGCTGAGGTTCGCCGGCGCGTAGACAGTGTGCGTGATTGTGATAAACAGTGAGGGCGTGAACATATGCCTGGAAAGAACACAGACCAGAAGTTTAAACACTTTAACTAATGGTAGCGGACGCGCAATCTCAGCGCATGCCAACCTACCCAAGGCTTGAATTAACGTGTGCGCTGAAAGCTTTATTTTCGCCATATTACAATACCATTATAGTACAGTAGGACAATGTTGTTAGTAACCATATTACGGGTACGTCATACAAAGTGTTCTGCCTAAGTGGAGACGCGGTTACGAGAGATTATTTGCGTCAGGTTGCTCACGGCAGTGAACTATCACATTCTAAATAATGCATCATACACCTTCGAGCTACATTTGTGATAGAACATTAACCAAGCTGCTTTCTCGGAATCTAGTTGTACATGTAGCCAATATCAAAAATCGACGCTGCATCAGGAGTACAATGACAGATAATTGAAGTCACTAGAGCTGTAAGTGTGAAAGTGGAGCCAACCGGCCACGAAGGGGCATGTGGACATTTCCGGTAGTGACACTGAGGTAACTATGACCTTCTGCGGCCATTACCGTTACCAGCACAACGTTACGACGAAGGGCATGTGCCCATTGCAACGAATATATGGCGCACTGGGCGGTTTGGTCGACGAAGAGTGCATTCTTAGCGATGGCCGTTGAGACCGCCTAATAGCGAATACAATGGGCGAGAGGGACCAAAAAAGGAGCATGGTTATTACGCCAGATTTTCTCTTGGTGATTATTGTTATAGTATTCTTGTTTATTAGCCCCTGCAGGTTATCAGACGTCAAAGAGCAAAACGACCTCAGCCTCGTGACTAATATCACAGTCTCTGCCCTAAAATTTAGCGAAGAGCCCCCATGCATCGAAAAACTGCTGCATGGATTCGATGCCTCGATACACAACTTCAAGCCAGTAGAAATACGCTATAAGACAGAAGTGTTATCGCTCTCCGGGTACATCACATGATATATCTCATAACCACCTTCCCACGTCAAGCAGAGTGTATCAGACAGGGCGCTATTCGCCCGGTCAGTGCGACAGCTATCCACGTGTCTTTAAAAATTTGCCGCTTCGCCGAACCGCTATCGGCCCAAATGCAGTCGTCCAGTTGAACGCGAGAAGCATCACAATTATAATCATTTCGGGAAGACTCTCTTATCATAGACGCGCTAGTAGAAGAATCCCAACAGGCCTCGCATGCCGCCAATGAAGGGAAAATAAGTTAACTCACATGTTTGGACGAACAAACGTAGATAAAAGAAATATGTTAGAAGGCGTTGTTCAACACATCCACGTAAATTTAGAAGGAGTGCTGAAGAGCTTAATTAGCGTCCCGATAGGCTGCTTATTATCTCTGGTAAATCGCTAATCTGTCTAATGTTCACCGTAGATAGCCTCTCTTTTAGTTTCATGGGGTTTAGCGTCCCAAGACCAGCTCTGATAATGAGAGACGCCGTATTGGAGGGCTTCGGAAATTTTGACCACCTGGTGTTCTTTACCGTGCACTGACATCACACAGCACACGAGTCTTAACATTTCGCCTCCATCGAAATGCAGCCGCCGCGGCCGGGATTCGATCCCGCGACCCTCTGATCCATCTTCCACTGGTGGAGATGGCTTTCAGGCACCTGTCCAATGTCCAGCTGTGCTGTCCAGCCACTCTGTGGTTCCGTGACCAAAGCATATTTCCGAGCCACGGGGCTTTATACAGGCACCTAATGAACACCCCACTCACGTGCCCAGTCCCAACAACATCTTGTAACAATAACGGACATGTTTAAGAGCCTATGGGCTCTCATGCATCGCGTCATAGTTCACAGTCTACAGCTCATGCTGAGGGACGCTTAAGCGAGTCGTCAGACTCTTCATTCTGCATCGCTGTCAGACATTCCTGAACGGCGCTTAACTGAGCCGGAACGCTCCCCTTCATTATCCGGACAACCAGTGCCTCGTCGGTCTAAACGACGGGGAAATATTCAATCCGTTTGTATCACAAACGCTTATAGGACGTGTACAGTGACTCATTGTACTTTACCATCATCACCTCTCATACATCCCTCTATCTCTATTTATCCCTTTTACCCTTACCCCTGTGTGGAGCACGAGGCGAGAGACTCACTCTCCAGGCCGACATCCCCTCCTTTCCTCTCATTAAAAGCTTTCTTCTTCTTCTACCATAGCCACCAGACCAACGTGGCGGTGCATAGACAGCCTGTCACCCAGTGTACAAAAAACCGGCTTCCCTTGCCCAGGAAATTGATTGGGTGTTGAGCGGTCGAATGCGTTCCATTGGAAAGTCCGATTGTTACACTGTGAGAACAATAGAGGGGTGGAGCATTGTCACTGCATTTCATACGTCCAATTCACCACACTGGTCGCAGTTTGTTAACGGTCTTCAACATCTTGAACTACCAACTTAGCAATCAGAATCACTGACCGCTACGAAACTGTACGCTTGCTATGGTTCTTGGGAGCTTAGTTATGGAAAGGTAATAATGCCAACGAAGCCGCCCGTTTCATTTGTGTGGTCATATGATTCGCCATCAATCCGTTTGTATCACAAACGTCAAAGAAAATCGAATGTGCTTTGCCTGAAGAAAGCCGGCTTAGTTTACAGAATATTTGGGTGAGAAGTTTGCATGTACAATGAGTTTTCTCAAACTTTGAGAGTTTCTGTACAGCCCATTCTAGGAAAACTGTCTGACCTACTACACATACACCATGAAGATTCTCTACCCTCTCCTGCAAAGGAACTGCCGTGCGAAAACAAGCATGACTGCCAGTACGTTTCACCTACTCCAACCAAAAGGACAAAACGTCTTCATCAAAATCGGAGTCGTAATATCTGCCGACGACGTAGTAGGAAGGTCTTGACGGTGTTACCTTCTTCCGGATGTTACGGTGGATTTTCTGAAAAAAAGCAATATGGTACAAATCTGTGTTATTTTCATTCATACCCATATTTGGCAAAATAGCTCCTTCCCATATAGCAAGAGGAGTTGCTTTCGCTTTGATAATTTGATGAAGTTACTCTCACATTAATATTATTGTGTAACTAGAAGGGAATGTTCCTGAGGAGTACGTCTTTTGCTATTATTGCACCAAAGAAGATTGATGCAGAGATGAAAATGCCAAGTTCCCTTATTTGTCCATTCTACGCATACATACGGAAATATCATAGCATTGCATTGCTCGGACCACTCCACAGAACTTTCCCCACTATATCTCTTCATGCACCATCTAAAAGTGACTTTTTTTAATTCAGTGTCCCACTGCATTTTTCATAAAGATGGCCACACAAAACGATCTTCAATGTTTTTATTATCAGGTAAATTCAGCACTGTTTTGCGAGCATATTGTGGATTTACTCTCTGTAGGTCAAACGTCATAAGTATGCTGACTTCAGGATGAAAATATTGCACTATTAAATAACGATGTGTGTGTCGACATCCATATGGGCGCTTAACTATTTGTGGACAAAGGAGTTTGAGTCCATAAGGGAATGGTTTTTTAGCTACTCTTTCCCAGCACGAGATATTCGGCAGAAATGCTTACAAGAGCAGAATGCAGCTGGTGATCTTTCTTCTGTATAAGTATACTGACCGCGATATTGACCCCGATATACGAACTGAAAGAGAACTAGGAGAAGCTGCCACTTGCCCAAAAGCTGCAAACACTTAAAGACATATGCGGGTCTCAAATAAAAGGTTCCGTATGCGAGCATTGAAGATGTAATATTTTCTTGATGAAAATGTGGATTTGATCTGAGTCGCTGTATTGTTTATTGCGCCGTAGAATTCTGTTCTCATCTTAGCGAGCGCATGTCTTTCATGTGCTCGTTTCGCAGATCAGTAATCAGTTGGTAAGACATCAGGCATATTCCAAATTTCGCCGCAATTTGGCTGGGTCCACGAACAATGCTACAAGAAGAAAAAAGCCTTAGCAATCTACTATACAAATATGTATCGGTGCCTGCCTAAAATTCATGTTTCTGTTCACGGGTTTGCTACCGGTATGTTAAGACGTGCAGCCCCCTTTAAATGGCTAAGTGTTGCTTCATGAAATGATAATCCCATGTCCCAGCCTCGTGTCGCCAGAATGACGCCCCTACATGCATCTTTTCCTATACGTGACGATCTCGTCCACAAGCCAATTTCTACAAAGCTAATGGATACACCAATAAGAATTAACCTGACCAATATGGTTCACGTGTTGTTCCCCTTTATATATATGTTATCTTTTCAATAAAATTTCTATTATCAGTCAGCACTCGTGTCATCTTTTCCTTGCCTTCAGTCATTGTTTGTGCGCACTGTTTCACCATGACAGCACACCAACTCGCCCAACTCGCTACTTTGCTCTAGGTACAGGTGTTGCACGTACCTCATGTGTGCCCCCGCCCTCCAGCCGCGCACTATCCACGTCCGCTTCACCGAAAGCTTGTTGCTAAAAAAGTTCCTATACACGGCGACAAGTTTTTGTGGCAGCACAGAAAAAGCCGTAGCTTCTGCACATGCGTTAATAAGCCAATTAGTCCGTTCGCGCAATATTTTAATTTCGGTTTCGTGATGCCTCTCTCTTCCCTCTGCTATCGTGAGAGAGAGCGAACGGCGCCCAACTGACTATGGAAACGCTCTTTCTCCGTAGAAAGCTTTACCAGCTCGCAAGGAACGTGAACGTGCCCTCGCTCGCGAGAGTCAACGCTGACGCAGGCAGCGTCTGGTAGCGAGATTCTTGACGGAAAAAACCGACTGCTCGAGCGGCACAACCATTCACCGGCCACCCCGTATATATATGGGCACTTGATATTAACCGGAAATGCACTGCCGGTGGGAGATTTCTTTTGTGTGTAGTCGTACCATAACGATCCGCAGAGTGCGCGTTAACTAATGGTGAATCCAATGGCAGATTCGGAGCACTTTCGGTAGCAGTCTTTCTGCTCCACGCGGAGCAATACTCTCCCATTGGCAGATTCTGTGCTCCCTCTATGTTTCATTGGCAGATCTGGAGCAGCTCCGCCGCCAGATCCACTCCATGGATCAGCTCTGTCTACTCCGCGAAAAACGGTGGATTCGACCGGAACTCGCAAGCGGGCAGCGTGTGCGCAGAGAGTGGCGTACCACATGACCGACGCTACGCGCTGCCCGAGCTGAGCTCGGAAGCAATCATGAGTAGCGCAGCGTCAGTTCACGCTTTTACTGCTTGCGGAAAGCAATTATTCCAGCTCTAGTTCTGAATCTACCAGTGAGGACTCAAGTGGTGAACAAGCTAGCGTGTGCAAAAAGGTTTTCGACGTCATGTTTCGGCCGCGCGGAGAAAAAAGCGAAAGTTGCGCGTTTTTTCGGCACGTGCCTGGTTCACCATCGACAAGAGGAGGACACTTGCACGCGTTGTGAGTTCCATCAGAAGACAGGAGGCGAAAATTCAAAACGCAGCTTTTTTTTCCATACAGCTCGCGCGCGAGTTCGACCCGAACAGGTTGGGAAAACGGCGCGAAACGCGAGGGATGCTGGCCGCTTCCAGAAGCGGATATGCACTAGCGCCTCCTGGCATTTGCTCCGAAGGGAGCGTCTGTGTTCCATTGGCAGATATCCTTCGGTTGCCCTCCACCGGAGTGGAGTGCTTGGTTGCAGAGTTCGTCGGCCACTCCGAATCTGCCATTGGAATTCACCATAAATTAATCCGGACTTCGGCACGGTCAACGACGTAGGAGCGCAGGAATCTCATAATGACCAGGAGCATAAAAGACAACGCGTGCGTAGATATACACACTCATCGTCACTCATTCACGTGCATGAGTGGGCAACGTCAGGAGTGATCTACAGTAAGACAGAACGGTCCCCAGCTTCACCCCCTTGTCATGGCTCACTTCGTGGAGATGGGTGGATTTTTTGTCGGACACTGCCAACTTTACGATCGAACAGAATGGCCATTAAAAGATGTAATGGACGTAAACCAACTTGCTGTTTTTGTGTAGTGCTGTGTGAACCTATGCTTATAGCACACATGGTTATCAGCAAAACCAGTGGCAGCCAAATTACCTGTAGTACAATAAGCGCGTCTCTCAACACATAGTCTTGCGGGAAAGAACCATAGATGTCCAGGAAGCCAAAGTGGGAGATCTTGAAGTCCCAAAAAGTGTAGAGCGCATCGTAGAATTTAGGGAACTGGTGGTCGACATGCAGTAAGAAATACCTGAAAAAGGATAAGGCGAGAAACATCACTGGCCAGCAGATGTGCTACGCTACAGATGTGCTACACAAATCGCACTGATATTCTAATTTTCGTTGATGAATACAAAGATTCTGTTCCCAAACATGCGCACCAGTAAACAAAACAGGCATGCGATTTGCGGTTACTTCCAAAGGCTTGAAACTCGCGGTTCACTAGAGGTCGTGGCTGGAGAATTATGGGACATCCCAAGAGAAATGTTATGGCAAAGCTCCCCCTCGCAGGCGTTCGCGGTTCACTAGAGGTTGTGACGGGCGAATTCTTGCACGTGCCATAGTGAAACCACGACCCCAGCACAAGTTGGAGAGATAGATAGATAGATAGATAGATAGATAGATAGATAGATAGATAGATAGATAGATAGATAGATAGATAGATAGATAGATAGATAGATAGTTCTTTATGAGGGCACGTGCCCTAACGTCTGATTACAACAAATCTCGGTTAACTGGACCACGTCTGAAAAGTTTGAACAAGGGAGGCTCGTCATTTACTTACTGTGGCGCAAAAGATAAGCCGAACGATGTTTTGCTGTAGTTGGAAATCTGTAGAAGGAAGGACTTTGCACTGGGATTAAGCCGGTGCAAAGGTTCTGTGAGTGTTTCGTTGGGGGTCTTGTAGAGGCCATCATAGAACACGTAGTCGCACATACCGTCAGGAGGCAGATATGTGTGGTTTGGATGCGTCCAATGACTCACAGTGCAGAGGTAGGTATAAAAGGGCATAGGTTCCGCCACTGTTCGAGAAAATGAGTCCACAAACCAAACAAATGAAACCAAGCAGTACTGTTAGACTAGTAGCAGAACGACCTCAATGCAGTAATGAGATCAGCATCTTTAAGTTCCAATGTTCCATCGTGCACCAAGCACAGGTCTGTTATATTTGCTTAGAGCGCAGCAGACCCGAGCGCACGAAATTCTAGCTAGGTGCCCTGGTGTTTTCATTTACTTAACATAATTACCCGGGGATGAACGACGCAAAAGCTACGCGAAAGCCTTCTCCAAGGCAATTTGAGCCGATAAGCGTAGACACACGAGACGGATACGTCATGACACTCACGTCAGTATTTTCCTCCTGCCGAGCTACGGCAGTCCTACCGAAGAGAAACGTAACGCTTGCAGCCTGGTGGGTCAGAACATTTTTGGTCAATGTATTTTATATATCAGATGTCACAGTATCAATGGAATGACGCTTCCATGTTGAAGTGCAAATGTACAGGTTTTCTTTGGTGCTCTTTAAAAAAACCAAGCAGGATCCTCATCCTACTCTTCGGTACCATAAGTACCTATCGATGCTTCAAGGTAAAATACTAATACTACAATCGCCAACCTCGCCCTTTCTCACAAGTGGCAGTGGGAACATCAATACAAATGTTCGTTGTCATTCCATGAAAGAAAAAAGTAGCCTGTAAATATTGAAAATTGCTATACTACGTTTCGGAAGTCACGTTATGTGCCAACACTGCCTTAGCAGCATGTCCCCCATGTTTAACCACTGGACTGAATATGCCTGATTATTATACGACATATCTTACAGAAATTTCTGAGCGACAGCCTTCTCTGATATGGTGCCGATTTTGAACTACTCAATCTTGCGAGAAATCAGCAAATAGTGATGAATAACATGCAATGCTCGAACAAGAAGTGACATTTAAGCATTATTTGGATATGTAGCTATCGGGAGGATAACAAAATTATTACGATAAACAAGGATGACCCAACATACCATTAGGTGGCCTGGTAGTTGCTGGAGTACTCTTGGTCGTCATTGTGGGTTTCTTGGCTGCGAAGAAACAAATATGTGAGAAGCAGTTTCGCTAAAATTGAACAGTTCCCACCTGGTAATAATTCACGAATACGAGTCGGAGTTATTATGCAGTCACCAGACTTAATACACTTATGTTCCACCTTAGTTGCGTTGGCATCCGTAATTGGAAAGTTGCATGCAGCTACATGCACTTCGCCTGTCGCTCATTCAAATGTGTGTACCAAACAAACGTACGCTTAAATTAACGTCGCCCCCTTTTCATCGGAGCCGGGATATCGCCATGAAGGAACGATGGAGTGAAGAAGCAGGCTTTATATCACCATTGAGTTCCAGCAGTCACCTCATAGGGAGCAACCGCTCCTCTATAGCAGCGAAATTATCGACGTCCTGCAGGCGCTTCCCTAGGCCAAAGTACAACCCCTAAAACAACGGGCGCTACATATTTTGCCTGTGTAGCATATGCAGCGGACATTTTTTGTTTTGTTTTTGTTTTTGCTATGCGCTCAGCTCCAGAAGCGCAAACACGACGTCGGCAAGCAAATTATGCGTTTCTCGTTGCAGCGAACTGCGAGCCGCTGCCAGCCCGTTCGGCTTCTATGGAAAGGTTACTCCGTTTTGCGGACGCTCCTAGTTTGTGGTCGGTTTGCGCGGGCGCCTGGCTACAGCAACGCAGTGTCTAGAGAGAAGTGCGAGTCGAGTGAGTTACGAGTGAGTCATTACGCTTGTAGGCAGCACCCTCCCTATGTAATACCCCGGTCCCAAATGACATCTAAATGCAACGGATTCACCTGGGAACAGCATCCATTCGACCTAGTTTTCCTCTATTCGCTACGTCGCTGCTTATGCGTTCAACAACTTTGCCGAGACAGGTTTCGCTTTCTTCTTATGGCGGTTCCTATAACGGAGGGATCAAGCGCATTTTTTTCTTTGTGGCCATTGCTGTGTTATGCTGCCTCATATGCCCTGCATGCCGACGTCTTTTTCCTTATTCGGGACGTTGCCTCTTTTTATAAAACTTGCATACATTTACGAACCTGCATCGGGATCACAAATATATTACTTTCGTGTATGAAGTCTAAAAGCAATCGATGGCACGGTCTATTGATCCACTCATCTCAATCGGGAGTTCTATCCGGACGATGGCGTGTAACACCGAGGATTACAAGGCGAGCTTCAAGTAGACCCGGCCACGACGACAGCAAGTTTGTCAAATCGACGAAAGTGATCAAAGTGTCACAGAAACTGCACGTAGTCTCAGAGGCACTGTGGCAGCGTTGAGGTCAGTGGGTGGCTACTAACGGAGTGAGCGCAAGGCCTATGCAAGACAAGCAGCCACTCCCATCTGTTCTCTTAACCTCCTCGAATCGAGTGAGCCGGCCAGGGAGGACGGAGTCATGGAGATTTGAGATACGGTGTGGTGCGTCGGGCACGTTCCTTATGGCGCAGCTGCTTTCCGCAGTTCGGAGAATTGCGGCAGTGGGTGTAATATATGATGCGCGAGCGATTTTCAGAGTTCGCCTGATACTGCGGACGTGGTGCCCATTTGATGAGTTGAGGGATACCGGCTGTTCTTCCCAGCTGATAAATCTCAGCTGGAAAGCGCTGTTCATCGGGATATGCGACGATTATCGTGAATTGATTTCGTGAAGTCAGGCCCTGCTACGGTGGTCGAGTAGCTGTGGAACTCTGCTGCGCATCCGACGTAGCGTGATCGAGTCCCTACCGCGGCGGGTGGATTTCGCGGAATGTGGATGCACGTGTACTGTGCGAAGTCACTGCAGATTACAGAACCCCAGATGGTCAAAATTTCGGGAGCCCTGCACTGCGGCGTCTCATAGTCACAGCTGGGTTTGGAGATAAAGCCCTTTTTCAGTATTAACGCATTTCCCAGCGATTTGCAATTTTCCCTATCCTCAGCGAGGTACTTCCGCTTTATGCCCGCGAATTCCTGACTTACACCGCTCCATCTAAACATTTGCTTACCTCCGTTGCGTTCTGCTTCTCATGTTATCCATTCCGTCGCTCTTACTGTCCATCTGTTATCCCTCCTCCGCATGATGTGCCCTGCCCAAGTCCACTTTTTTCATTTAATTGATATAAGTGTCATGAGTAAAGGGGCCCAAGGCACCCGCCACAGGGCGAAGTATGAGAGATGGCGTGCCAAGTAACGGAAAGGCGCCAGAGTGCACGCGCCGGTGACACGCTGGTGTTCGTGGTTGGTCGACGACGGGCTTCGCGGCACGCGACCCGAGCAGAGATCGGTGATCGAGAAGGCTGAGCTGGCATTCTCTGCGCGGCACCGGTCGACGAAGGTTGTCGGGACAGCTACGGTCTGGTGACGAGGAGGCGAGGGCGTCGGGCTCCGGGGTGCCGTCGATCTGGCTTACGATCGAGCACGGACTTCGGAGTGGCAGCGGCCGAACTTCAGCAGTTCCCGGCGTACCCGCAGCTCTCCACCCTTCGCCGGCAGAACGGGACGACCGGCAGAAGAATCGCTGCAGAGAGCCGGTCTTGGTTGGAGACCGAGCATCACATAGGAGGAGGCCTAGGCTGGGTTAGGCCTAAGCAGTGACCCGCCACATCACAGGCGAAGCAAAGCGGCGGACAAGGACGGACCTTGCGTGAGCGGCGGCCACCACCAGCAGCATCTTCGACGACAGCTACGGGACATGACACCCTAAAGAGCTTCGACTCGGAACCACACCGCATCGAAGGCAACGTAACAGCGTCCAACTGCACTTTGACCGGCAGGAAACTAACGAGCACGTAAACGCGAGGCACAGTGTTGAGAGACTCCCGTAGGGACTGCGCCCAACGCGGAGGACCTGTAGATCGGCAATTTAGTTCGTTAACATAACTTGTTTTAGTTTTCTTTTGTGTGCAGTTTGATGTTTGATGTGTCTTGATGTGTTTTATAAAGTAACGTCTTTGTTTTGTTAACGCTTTACGCCTCTCGCCTCGGCACTCTCTCTCAATCCATCGGAGCAAGCGCTCCCGAGATCCTCATACACAAACTCGTGACAATAAGACAATCAACCACCCCCGTCTGTTCTCTTAACCACTACGCCCGTATTTTATCTCTTAGCAATAAACCTGTCATTCTCATTGCATTGCACGCTGCGTCGTCCTTGATTCATTCTGTAGATTTCTAGTTAGCCTCCATGTTTCTGCACCGTATGTTTGTACGAGATAATGCAGCCATTAAATACTTTTCGCTTTATGACACTGGCAGGCAAGTTTCTTTTTTTGATGATTTGGAAATATCTGCCGATTGCACTGCATTCCATTTTTATTGTGCTGAAGATTTTGTTTTCGTTGTTAGGTGTCCCTATTAGTAACTACCCCAGATATAGGTATTCGTTCACACATGCTAAAACTTCATTTTAAATTTAAATTCCTGTTCCTTGGATATGCTGTTGCGCATAATGCTATTCTTTTGCCTCTTCATTTTTCAAACTATTTAGAGACTATTTTAAGAGGTTGTGGGAAGTAAAAACCCCAGAGATCTATCTATTGAATCCATGGAATCAGGGCGACGTACAAGCATAGTGTAAAGCTCGGATTCAATACAACGCATTAAGGTATTAATGCCGTCCAGTACAGCGGCGATTTCGGCGAGATATGCCAGTGGGGCAAGCTCAGCTCCGTACAAGCATGTCTGTCCAGCTTGTCGCAGTTTCAGGCATATTAGTGCAGTGTGAACAGTCCCATTGTTCACACTAGCATCGATGTAACCTGCAGGTATGTCCGGTGTGTCGTCTGTGCGACTAAGGCAGGAGACTAGAGCGGTTGCTTCGGCGATGAATCTGTTGATGAAGAGGACCACGCAGCCGATTCTCCTTCAGTTGTATAGGGAACGATTGAGCGTTGCTGAGTACGTACTTACTTATCCAGCGTATCAAAGTATGTGGGAACAGACGGAAATGATAAAATATTTATCGCGCGAGCGAAAGGCCGCTTATGCACCATATCAGCAATTGTGTGAAGCTGCACCTCTGCTTGTAAGAAGAAAATCGTTGTTAAGCGTGGCAGCCCCGTGACAGCACGCAATGCTTTATTATTATTGCCCTCGAGACTGCCAGTTGTGCTTTCGTGTTATGATGAAATTAGGCACAGTACACTAGCCGTGTCTATAGTACACACATGACTAGGTGGCATGCCATTGTGGCGCGTGCCAGACGCATTATATATATATATATATATATATATATATATATATATATATATTCTGTTTTGGCTGTGTGGCGATTTCGACCCATGGCGACCCACAACCCGTCCGATCTAACACGAGACACATCACGCGAAGAGTTCAGACCTCTTGTATTGATCCTAGAATTATGGACAGACGATTGAGCCGGCTTGGGCCGATTCGTCTTGGGTACCACGACGCCCACATTTGTTTGCTACAGCCACGGGCGATGTATTGTCCGATGATATTTCTAGTACAGTGAGGCCACACCAAGCGCTACTCATATTTAAGGCCGTGTGAACTCCTTTTTCTTGACGGGCAATAGCTGCGTGCACTGACCACGCGGTGGTGTCAGTGCCGTACCTCTGGTAGTAAATGACAGGTAGTGCCGCCACTTGCCATGGCAGTAGAAGAAGGGCGATGTTGGAAAGAACTCGCGCAAGGAGAAAGCATTGTACAAAGCCACGTTCAGAAAAGACCTTCAAGTCCAGCGAAGCGTATAGCGAAAGTTCGTTCGCAGAAGAAGGCCTGTATGAACGTGCATACCCACCTTTAAAAGAGAACCCACTGTAAGATATCAGCTATTGGTTCATGAATGAAATTGTCATAAACTTGTCTATGTCCATCGCTAATACGGTTCGAATACAGCGAAAGTTGTCTGCAAGGAGTACTTTGGTCGATAGGTGTGCAAGCCCATCCTCACTGTCCAGCTGCGGACGGAATGCAATGCGCGCAGTGTCGTACTCGGAATACCGCGCAAGCCATCAGATAAGACGTGTCCCAAGCATTCGCTGTATAAATTTGGGTAGAGATGATGTTAATCACATAGGCCTCAGATTGGCAATAACACCAGCAGTTCGAACATGAAATTGTTTTATGGCGCAGTCCACCCCAACCCCATCTGTTACTATAGTAACGGATATCATGCAGTAAACATGTAGGAACTATAGAGAAAAACACTGAGGAGAGCCTCTGTTGATGCACTGCGAATCGAACTCCCTCGACCCTCGGGCCAGCAGGCGAGTGTCATATACGCCAGACCACCACGGCTGAGCGACGAAGCCTACGTTGGTATCTGACTGCACTATTCGGGCCACACACCCATGCGTAAGGATGAATTCTACCGCTTCTTGCGGTTTCATTTATTTTAAGGGGTGCTAGCTAGAAACGGTCCTAATTATGTCGCACACATTGAATTAGTAGGAACTCCACATTCAGGGTGATAAGGCTGGAAAAAGCGGGCTTAATAGGACAGAACTGAAAAGCGGCGTGGACAATACGAATGCCGAATATGGCTGTATTGTACGTTCGATGGAGGATGTCAATAATACTATGAGCGATCTCTATGGTCACTATATAGGCAATCAAACAGAAGTCAATAATTTAGCACAGAAAAGGAATACACGGGACAGTGTCTTCATGGTCAGTGTCCTCCGCTTTTTGTGCTGTGATACTTTTGAACATATGCATCACCAGCTAGCCTACTAACAATGCTTAATCAATAATGTATATAGTCATTTCATAAAGGCACAATGTGGCCAAAAAATTCAGAAAATTGAGAAACTATTTTTGTGCAAAACGTGTTCTGGTGCCAAGAGGTATGTCAGCAGGGTATCCCGTATGCTTAATCAGTGCACTCAAGAATGCTGATCAGGTACTGCGCATATCCTGCATAAAATGCTTTGTGAGAGATTTCTTTCAAATGTACCGAGATAAAAATGTTCAATATTGACAGGAATGAGAAATATATAACGGATAACGTGTAATGCTGGAAAGAAAAGTTATATTTAAGGATGATTTGAAAAGGTCGCTTGTGGCTAGTTAACAACTAGCAAGACAATGCCAGTACAACTTGTAGGTTTCCTAGTTGTTGTTCTAGTAGTTCTCGTGGTTTTATCTGGCCCCAGGGGAACTGCGAAGAAAAAAAATGGCTGATACAGGTTCACTGAAAATGACCATTTCCCACCGGGCGAGGACGAGTCGGAGTTACCATGAAGTCGCAACGATCTAATACACATATATTTCATCTTGACCTCCTCGCCAACCGTAATTGATAAGTCACACACAGCACCACGCGTGTCGCCTAGCGCTCACGGCGTTTACAGCCAACCGAATAAAGCAATTTGGCGTTTGCTTATTCTCTAGGGTTGAAATATTACTTGCGATGACCATCTCTAACTACGTAGCAGTGGCATAGACAGGCGTGGGCTGACCTGGCTAACCCCCCCCCCCCTTCCGCCCCGAAATTTTTCCAGACGGTGCCACGGTGCCTATCTATGCTGGCCCATCACATATACGAACAAAGATGCCCATTCTGGGAAGGTGTGTCACGAGTGTGAGGGGATCTCGGGAGCGCTTGCTCCGATGGACTGAGAGAGAGTGAGGACGGCGTAAGCGTTAACAAAGACGAAAGAAGTTACCTTATGCAACTGAGCACGAAGACATGAAAAAGATGAAGATGAAAAAGATGAACTAACATCAACCCGCACACAAAAGAAAACTACAAAACAACTCGGTGAACAAACTAAATAGCAAGTCTACAGCTCCTCCGCGTTGAGCGCAGTTCCAACGGGAGTCACTCAACCCTGGGCCTCGCATTTATGTGCGCGGTAGCTGCCCGCCGCTCAAACTGTAGTTGGACGCTCTTACATTGCATTCGGCGCGGTGCGGTTCAGAGTCGGTGCTCTCTCGGTGTGTTGTGTCCTCGTAGCCGTCATCGACACATGCTGCTAGTGGTGGCCGCCGCTCACGCAAGGTCCGTCCATGTCCGCCGCCTTGCCTCTCAGGTGACGTGGCGAATCACCGCTTAGGCCTAGCCTAGGCCTGCTCCTAAGTGATGCTCGGTCTCCAACAAAGACCTGGCCCTCTGCAGCGATTCTTCTGCTGGTCTTCCCGTTCTTCCGACGAAGGTGCTGCGCTTCGGGTACGCCAGGAACTGCTACAGTCCGGCCGCTGCCACGCCGAAGTCTGCGCTCGATCGTAAGCCAGATCGACGGTCCCCCGGAGCCCGATGCCCTCGTCTCCTTGTCACCAGTCCGTAGCTGGCAGGACACCCTTCGTCGACCGGTGCCACGCAGAGAATGAGAGCTCAACCTCTTCCATCACCGATCGCTCCTCGGGTCGCGTGCCGCGAGCCCGCTGACAACCAATTATAATCATCGACGTGTCTACGGTGTGCGCTTTCCCGCGCCATTTCGCCGATCTGTCCGTTTCGCCTAGTGGCCTGTGTTTGCGGGCCCTTTTTACTCATGACAAGGTGCGACTATGGGCATTCGCGTCTCTGCTGTGGGCTTAAAAACGAAGAACGCGGCTCTTGCAACTCACAAAGGAAGTTGACTTGTCACTCTGTGGCGGAGAAAGTTGCGCCTTTTGTCGGTAGGAAACGGTGGTGGCAAATGAGCGGCGGCTGTCGTTTATCGGCAAAAAATGCTGCAATAACAGCCTCAAAGGGTAGCTTGCAGTTATGGAAGCACTGCAGAGCGGCAGACAGACGCTTCTATAATGTGTTGATTATTAGCATTCTGTGGTGACGTAAGAATACGGCGGATCTGGGCACCCGGAAACTTCCGTGGTTTTGCTGCGGGTGAAACGTTCGCGGTCTAAGGTCATCAAGCTAGCGAACCAAGCACAAAGGAAAGTATGCCGCTGTTCTCCTTGCAACGCCTTCGCCTGTGCCGGCCGAACCTTCTTCCCCTCTTATTCCTGTTTCTGTGGGGCACTGACGCTTTTCGTGTGTTGTATGCGCTCGCGTGGGGAGTATGAGGTAGAGTGCATGCGTTTTTTTTTTCTTTTTGAGCTGTGCCCCTACATTGGTGGTCCAATAAAGCTTCGCTTTCGTCATTTTTCTCGACGACTTACATATGGTCGCAATGTGCCCGCACGGCGTATCCCCTTCCGAGGACGATGCTGCAGAGAGAGGAAATTTCAACCAATATTCCGTCTGGAAAGCACTGCTTTGCAGTATTATCCACAGCAAGTCAACTGCGGAATAACGAGTCGACAAAAAGACCGCGCTGTGGTTCATCGCCGAGTGTGCACGAGGGTCAACAGCTCCGCTACCAGCAGACGGTGGTCACGACATTCATTCAGGAAGAGGTGGCCATATTCCGATCGTAGCTTTCGCGGCAATATGTCTCAAGGATAGCAGCGGCTCTCCGTCTTCTGGGGAAGCTCATCTTCGAAGCGCCAACAAACGAGCGAGTCCACGAATGCAAAGTCCTTTTCTTCAACTGATTTGCACTTATATGATACCTTATATCCTCTGACAATACAGTGGCTTTGTAATGTGCCTAAGATGAACTGCATAGATTATATTTGAATTATGTGTTAAAGTTTTAATAGCCCCTTGCTATTGCTTACATAAGGTCACACCATGCCTTATTAATTTCAGCAAGCCAGGAAATTAATTTTAAGTCATTTCATTTCTTTGAATACAATATACCGCTTTGTAAACATAACCGCCGAAACAAGTACAGTCGCCGACACGACTGATCGATCAATCAATAGATGAGTCAATCAATGAGGAGCAAATGGGAAAATATAACGAGTAAAAATTTTTTGTACTAACACCTTTTTCAGCTAGTATCTGCTCGAGCAACTGGAACAGAGAAGGCTACATTTTCAGTCAAAAGTGCAAATGAGTTCCATGAAGGAAAAAGAGCGTAAACAGAACGGGGACAAAAGGCACGTACAAAGGGCAGGCATTTCAAGCATGCAAAACATGCTTGCCCACATCGAAGCTCTGCTCATTCAAGTGAATAAAATTTATCAGGACGCTTTATTTCGAAGAAAACAGTGTTTAGATGCATGAAACAGGAAAATTCCGCGCAACTGTTAATTCAATTCCAAGTTAAAGAACCGAGAAAGTCCTGCAGTTATTCGCGTTTGGAACAGTTACAATTGAGGGTTGTATGCACTGCCATTATTCGCTTGCCCCATGCGCGGAATCGTGGACGAAAATATGACATGTCTGTAACATGTCACTCACTGAACGAGATATTACTTCTCTGTTAGGCAGAAGGAAACCCACTATTCTTGGATCTCGTTTAGTGACGGAGCCGAAATAAGTTATTCACATCAGCCCCCATGTTTTTCAACAGC
The DNA here is from genome assembly GCA_013339685.2 of Hyalomma asiaticum. Taxonomy (NCBI): domain Eukaryota; kingdom Metazoa; phylum Arthropoda; class Arachnida; order Ixodida; family Ixodidae; genus Hyalomma; species Hyalomma asiaticum. The sequence continues at coordinate 78,988,195 of CM023488.1, read as the reverse complement.
AACCTAAGTGACAGTGAAATAAGAAAAAAAAGAAACCTACAAAGCCCGATGAAGGTCACAGGGAAAATATTGCCAGGCGTATAGGCCAGCATATAAGAACCATAACAAAACTTTCTTTTACAAACTTTTTTTTTAACCTTGATGCGTCTGAATCGACCGCTAGGCTAGTAATATTGTCAACTCGGTATCGCAAGCGTTCGCGTAAGACTAAAACATGTGACCTTTCAATTTGCAAAAACCAGCGAGATACGGCTAGGAGTAGTTAATAAACTAGTATTTGTCGATGCTAGCGCTACATCAAGTGAGTAAATTTGTGAACTTCGTACCGATCCTCGTGCCATTGTGACGCCCCAAGGGGCGTCGGCGGGATGAGACAAAATCTATTTTTCCGCTACCGCTGCGGCCAGAGAATCCCTGGGGCTTTCATTACTCCTCGGGTTTTGCGGAAAACTTGCTTTGGACACCAGAGATGAAGTTTGCGCGTCGGCCCTAGATAAGAGTGGGCATTAGATGGCGACCCTCAAGACGACAGAATGCCGACGCCAAAGCGAAGCCAGAGCGGTCATAAGTGCATGAACAAAGCCAACGGAGCGTCCCTGGTATGTTTCGATCACCGTGCAATGCAGTAAGCAGAACTGCTTCTCGGACGTGCACATTTGACCGGCAACAAAGGAGCGACTGCCAACAGGCGCGTCTTTTTACCGGGCACTTCCTGCGTGAGGGCGCCTAGACAGCGCCAAATTGCTTGCACCTGGAGTGTTTCGGAATGGAAGCGGCGGTAGCTAACGCTTGTTACGGTAATCTGTCCACAAGTGTCGCCGGTTAGGCTATTCGACGTCCTGTCCGAATGTTGAGTTTTGTGTACGTTTATGTTTTTCTTTCTATAGTTTTTGAGAGGAGTTCGTGCTGCCTCACACTGTGAAGGCGCACCCCAAACAATACTCGCAGCAGCGGGTTGGACTGGCGCGTTTTCTACTGGGAACGTTGAAGTAGACAACCATTCGACAGACGCCCTGATGAGGCGGGCTCTCAGGGAGCAAAACTCGTCTCGGGACAGAGGACAGGACGGAATTTTGGAGATTCGAGAGACTCGAGCTTCCGTCATGTGAAGAAGTAACCTTCGTTTGCGATCCTTCGTGCGAGCCTGGCAGTTCGGCTCTCCCTCGGAGAGACGATGTAGTCTTTGTGAGAGCATGATGCGAGCAACAATGATCGGGGAGAATCCGTGAGCTACGGTGAGCTACGGCGCTACGACTCTGGTCACCGTGCTGTGACTTTTTCTCCTGGCGATGAGGTGCTTCTTTGGGCTCCCGTGCGCAGTCATTGAACAGACATTACCGGTGAATTACCGCGTCTCGCCCCTTACTCCCCCATCTGACCCCCATTGCCGAGGGTCCGAAATCGTCCCTCGAAATGGGAGTCGAGCGATACCTTTCGCTTGTGAGCTGCTGTGGAAAGTCGCTATGCAGTGTGGGGTTGTCGCTGATGCCTACGTGCAAAGAGTTCACATGTCAAGGGTGCTCATCCCATCTCGCGCCCCTCGATTCGCCAAATTTTCCGAATACGTATTCAAATCCTTCGCCAAGACAGGTTTTGCTTTTGTGTTATCCTGATTCCAATGATTGAGCGATCAAACCTCATTTTTTGTGGCTGCTTTCATTTTGCGCTGCTCCATATGTCATCCATGCCGACGTTTTCCTTTTCACCACACTGCTCAGTGCATAAAAGCTCTTGTTTTCCACGCTCTCTATCCCTGTTCACTTAACAGACAATAAGATTCAGTGATCTTAAAACAGGATAAAAGGAAAGTGCTAACCCTACAGGCCAAGCGCAGCCGGGGAGTAACAAAGCGATTGAGTGATACATGGAGACTATGTAAATGAGAATTCACCATTACATGCTTCTGTTCTCTTTAGCACTTGATACACATGCTATCAATCATGCTACACATGCTACACATGATACACCTGCCATCACACTATCAATCAGGTGATAGAGAAATGCGCGGAGTATAATCAACCCCTATATATAGCCTTCATAGATTACGAGAAAGCATTCGACTCGGTCGATAACTCAGCAGTCATGCAGGCATTGCGGAATCAGGGCGTAGATGAGCACTACGTAAGACTACTGGAAGACATCTTCAACGGCTGCACAGCCACCATAGTCCTCAATAAGGAGAGAAGCAAGATACCTATAAGGGAGGGCGTAAGACAAGGTGACACAATCTCTCCAATGTTATTCACAGCATGTTTACAAGAAGTATATAGAGCGCTGGATTGGGAACAGGTAGGTGTAACGGTTGATGGGGAATACCTCAGTAACTTCCGATTTGCTGATGACATTGCCTTGCTAAGTAACTCGGGAGATGAATTACAAAGCAGGATTACTGACGTTAACAGGCAAAGTATAACAGTGGGCCTGAAAATTAATATGCAGAAAACTAAAGTAACGTACAATAGCCTTGGGCGAGTACAACGATTTCAGATAGCTCGCCAGGCACTGCAAGTAGTAAGTGAATATGTGTACTTAGGCCAGGTAGTGACCCCTGATCCGAATCATGAGGCTGAGGTTATTAGGAGGATTAGAATGGGGTGGAGTGCATTCGGCAAGCATTCTCAGATAATGAATGGCAGCCTACCATTGTCTCTGAAGAGGAAAGTGTATAACAGCTGCATCTTACCGGTACTCACCTACGGCGCAGAAACTTGCAGGTTAACTAAGACGGTTCAGCTTAAATTGAGGACGACTCAGCGAGCTATGGAACGGAAAGTGGTAGGTGTAACCTTAATGGACAAGAAGAGAGCGGTGTGGGTTAGGGAACAAACGCGTGTTAGGGACATACTAATAGAAATTAAGAAGAAATGGGCCTGGGCGGGCCATGTAATGCGAAGACAAGACAACCGTTGGTCATTAAGGGTAACGGAGTGGATTCCTAGAGAAGGCAAGCATAGCAGGGGGCGGCAGAAAGTAAGGTGGGCACATGTGATCAGGAAGTTTGCTGGGATAAATTGGGCCCAGTTAGCACAGGACAGGGATAATTGGAGATCCATGGGAGGGGCCTTTGCCCTGAAGTGTGAGTAGACAGGCCGATGATGATGATGGCACATGCTAACGATACGCTCCGCACGCCACAAAGGCAGAGCGAATACCCCCTTCAAAAATACATCTGCGAGGCCAAAATTAAAAGTGGTATGAGAGCCAGCTCGCATCAAATCCTCGTGTTAAAAACCTAGCTAACATAATACTAATTTCTTGAGTTTTAGGTTTGATATCCACGACATATTTATACACGATATGATTATTGGGAATGCCACTGTGGCTTTCCCAATAATCACATTCCCAACAATAACAATGTCAATCACCAGGATTTTTCTACCGTTTACTCACAAAGCACAGTACATGCGATTCTTCGAACCGGTTTGCATAGGAACGCCACTGCCGCAGCCGCGAATCCAACCCGCGAACTTCGGCTGTACAGGGGAGCGCCATAGGCACCATGCCACAGTGTCAGGGCGGAAAAAGCCTACGTTGGGACATGAAAGTATAGTTACGGAAGCGGGGCCATACATACCAAAGCAGTCTACCTTTTCCTCTCAATTAATTGGCTTTAGAGAGCGCTTGATATCAAAGTTCCCATGCTTGTCATACATGGCGACTTGGTAGGAATTCAGCATGAACGAAAATAAGGCTCGAAAAGGCGGGCAGAATAGGACAGAACCGAAAACAGGAGTGGACAATAGCAAAGCCGTCTGTTGTATATATTGTCGACTCGACTTAAATACCAATACCAGAATGACCAACCTCGACCCTAAGTATAAGTGGCAATCAAAACAGAAACCAATGATGCCGTTAATCATCTGAATAAAGCAGAGTTGGGCGTAAAAATTGCGGAAGCTAGGCAGGCAAGGATAAACTATCAGGTCTATCCTGCCGAAATTACTTTGTGAGAGGTTTCTTCAAAATTTGTCAACTGAGAAGTGTTCAAAATTACGAGGACTGACGAATAAGGTAGCATGCTAGAACAAAGTACGACATTTATGCATAATTTGGATGGGTCGCTGTTGGGCCAATCAAGCTGATAAGCATTGCAGTGAACTTACTTGTAGGTTTCCTTGTTGTTGTCGTTGTCGTCGTTGTCGTCGTTGTCGTCGTCGTTGTCGTCGTGGTGGTCGTCGTGGTGGTCGTCGTGGTGGTCGTCGTCGTCGTCGTCGTCGTCGTCGTCGTAGTGGTCTTCGTTGTTCTGGTCGTCGTCCTCGTCGTCGTCCTCGTAGTGGTCCTCGTTGTTGTGGGTGTCGTCCTCGTCGTCGTCCTCGTAGTGGTCTTCGTTGTTGTGGGTGTCGTCCTTCTCGTCGTCGTCCTCGTAGTGGTCTTCTTTGTTGTGGTCTTCGTCCTCTTCGTTGTCGTCCTAGTGGTCTTCGTTATTGGAATTTTCGTGGTTTTCGTTCGCTTCGTGGCTGCGAAGAAAGAAATACATGTCTGAAATAACCTCGCCAAAATCAACATTTCCCACCTTTTTGAACATGCACAGACGAGTCGGAGTTACTATGACGTCACGACGATTTAATACGCTTCCATTCCAGCTTCATCGCTTTGGCATCCGTAAATGGTAAGTTACACAAGGCCTCCTGTGTCGTCACTTATTGCTCCTACCTGTTACACTGATCCAAATACAGAGTCAGTCGCTTTGCATTTCCCCAGGCTTCAAATTGGAATTGTTATCAATGTGGATTTAGAAGGGACATGATAACGACATGCATTGACAAAACGCCGTCAAAACTGCCCATCTAATTGCGATCGCTATAAAATAGCAAGACGACGACGATGACAAGACAACTTACTTTTAGGCTTCCTAGTTGTAGTAGTAGTAGTAGTTGTAGTAGTAGTAGTTTTCGTGGTTCTCACTTTCGGCCTGGTGGCTGCGAAGAAACAAATATATGGCTGAAACAGCTTCCCTCAGAGTAAAGGTTTCCCACCTCGATTCAATATACAAAGACGTGTCGGAGTTGCTATGAAGTCAGAGTGATCTAATACAGATATATTTCACCTTAACCTCCTTGCAAACCGTAATTTGTACGTTACACAAGGCCACGGCGATTTCACTTTGTGCTCACAGCAATTCCAAAAAGGCGAACATTGTAAGCTGGCGTTTAGTGCTTCTGTGGGCCTGCGATAACCATATCAAACTACGACCAGTAAGACGTCAGTTAATCATTCCCAATGGGACTCAGTAGCCGAAAAAAGTGTTCCCAAATACGCGAATTTTATCGCGGTAGCTAGTTTGCTGGTGGTGAGTATTTATTGGTGTAACGGCGCTAATGAACGTTGAAAACAGTCACGCAGATCACGCATAATGATATTTAAAAGCAGAGCGTACACTCACAAATGTGTATCTTTTTCGCATTTGCCCGTCTAAAGGGCGAAATTCAACTTACTCTGAAGCAAGTCAAGCTCAAGCTACGGTATGTGGATAGCTCTAAAAAGTTTTTCTATAAATTTGCATTATTCTCCTTTCTTTAATTTCGAAAATCCAGAAATCCCTGTTCGGAAAGAATCGTTCTTTTATATTATTTAGTTCAAAATTTACAGGCAAATTTCTCTCAGCTGGTGAATGGATCATAAGCAGAAATTGAAATTTTTAATGACGATCGTCTTTCTCTGGCTACTTAAAAAGGAGAAACCGTCTGTATCATTGTCTATCACTCTATTTACCTACCGGTTGCAACCAACCGGCTGGTGAAAACCAACTATACTGCTGTACTCGTGTACGATAGCATACACGTTAACATTATACAGGGCCCTGAGATAATCATATTTGAGGTAAAATGCACATATACAACTGTGGTCTGCATCGTTCTTAAGAATATACAAGCTAAGTGTTATATATTCTTGTATACACAAGAATATACAACAGAAAGCGGGACAGGTTGCGGGGCGGTGGAAGTGGGGCGACAAATGAGGGAAATTTGAATGCAGTGAAACTCGATTGAATTCATCAGTGGAGGAGGGTGGAGGGGAGGAAAGAGCGTGATGGGTGGCAGGGAGAGAGGAGAGGGCGTTACGAATGACCGACGGTAGAATACTACGGGGTTTCCATGTCATTTGCAGCGAAGAAGGAGGTATGCGGCTATTTTTTATGTTTTGCTTTGTCCTGACAAAACGATCAATGAAATATAATTTCTAAAAGATCGTATTTGAGACACACACTGCTTCAAAACCTTCTTATCTGGGATGCGTGATGCTAGGAGCGTCTGTGTTGTTTATTTTGTGCGTTATGTATGTCGACGCTGAGAATACTACGTCGTTCTTCAATCTTTTATGTGGTATTTATTGAAGTAGCGGTGCAAACAGAGGCTGCGGGCTTTTGTACGAACTGAGGAAGTAGTTAAACATAAAAGGCTGCTGAAGTGAAAGTTCCCTCCTGCAATCATCTCACGGTCAAATCTTCAACCGAATACAACGCTGATATTAATGTGTTAAATATTACTTGCGATCGGCTTTTCTAATTCCGCAGAGTAAGCGGTAAGACGATTATGCCCGAGAAACTCAATAGCCAAGGAAAGTTTTCGTCAGTATGTCTCTGTCGCCATAGGTGCTTTGTTGGTGGTGATTATTTCAAATAACGACTCCAGTGAACGAGAAACCGTCTGCGCAGAAAGACAAGGACGATACAAGGAACGACCAGGACAAGCGTTGTCATTCCAACAAATTTTATAAGATTTCATTTGTGGGGTTTAATGTCCCAAAACCAGCTGCGATTATGAGAGACGCCATATTGGAGGTGTCCGGAAGCTTCTACCACCTGGGGTTCTTTAACGCCCACTGACATCGCACAGCGCACGGGCCCCAACATTTCGCCTCCTTCGAAATGCAGCCGCTCCAGCAGAGATTTGATCCCGTGACTAAATTTTATCAGAGCTACTTTTACATAAATATGCATGATCCAGTGCAGACATCATTGGCCGCAGATGCGTAAAAGCGTCATCTGTTTATCTGAAAGGGTAATCGAAAGCGTGATGACACAGCTTTCCGCTAACCTGCTGACACGTTCCGTCTCGACAATTTCTCTAGTGAGGCGCGAATAGCTCTTGATTACAAAAAAACTACTGCGCAGATCCGGCAAACAATCCTGCAAGTTACGCAAAGGCTAACCAAGAAACCTTGAAAATCCTTCCCTTCACGTGCGTTTCAAACATTGTGAGCATGCTCTTATAGCCTACCGTTGACGTTTCTTACGTTTCGGCCAACGTAAACTTTCCCGCACCTTAAAGATATTTCGTAAACTACACCTTCTCCACAATCAACAAAGGGAACAGAGCGCTATGCGCATTGCCGCAGCCTTGTTACTTTCCGGCATCAGGGTCGGGCACTGCGTAAACGTTGTATAACCTGAGTAAAGCAGAGAAAACAACTTTTGTACTATACCGCCGGCCGACCTTTTTGAGGTTGTGTGAAGGCTTGTGAACGTATGGAATCAGGGCTACCGTCTGCCTGCGAGAGGCGCTGGATTAAAACACTTGCGGGTCACAGCGCATTTTCTTAATCAGGCTCTCTGCTATCGAAATGAGGAGATGCCGGGTGTACCCTGCGCTCAGCAGTCTCTCAATCTGGAGCTCGAGCGCTGCTGGAATACAGTGTGGGCAAAATATTTCAAGAGCGCTCTTGAGCCATATGCGGGCAATGACTTCTGTACTATATCATGCATATATATGTGAATTCTCGCTCTAATAAAATTTGTTCGAATGTTCAGTGCTTGTCCTGGTCGTTCTTTGTGGTTTTTTCCCTTTTGCACTGCGGTTTTTCATTATTATGCACATTTTTTTTCCTTTCCCTATGCTCCACTAGCTTCAACACTAGCTAAGGAGGGAAGGTGTTTGAGGTTCGAATCGGCGCCCCTCGATGGCTCGAGTACACGATGGCAGCGCGAAGGAAGAGCCGTTGCCCGGTAAAGAGAAGCTTTATTCCATACTTAGGCGTCTGCCCGGGTTCAAGCCCGAACCTCCGCTCTCCACTCACGTCCAAGGCGTCGTCACTTCACCTCTCGGTTAGACAAAGAGCCTCCAACAAGCCAATCACTCTTGGGGGTTGGCATTGCCAAAACCAATCGCAAAAACACTTTTATGACACACACGGCATTGGCCAAACATACGTCACAATCTACAACACGCGAGGGGATAGGTTCACTGCGCAACACGCGTCATTTCATCCTCTCCTACGTTGTCCCCTGAGTATCAGCCCAGACGACCGCCGGCGCCGGAGGCCCTGCTCGAGCTAACCTGTCCTCGCACCACGTCTCTTTCAAGAAGCCGCCACACAGCCACGAGAATATTTAAAGGCCCTGGCCACTAACGATATGTCATCTGTCATGTCGCTCTGTCATCTTAAAGACCCTCGGTCGTTAGTGCAGCTGATGGGGCAGGATCGCCTGCACGCTTCGAGTGCCGTAATTGTGATCAGAATGCGGTTGCACACAAAAACATCTCCCGGCGCCATCCGGCCGAGCAGCCTGTAAAACGAATTCCGTTTTCCTACGGCATTGACAAAGGACGCGTACGGTTGGCAAGCTGTAACTGAACCCAGGCGGCCGTGCGTCATGTCGCCCCATCTACGCGACTCGTTTCCCATTCAACTCTTTATCTCCTCCTTATTGTTGCCAGCATGGAGGTGGCCATGCCCTCCGACGGCGCCCTCGCCGAGACGCCTTTTCTTCTCTGCGTGGGATCTTCTGCGTTTCCTTTTCGCGGAGCCGACATGTGTCCCTCGTTCGTGGCAATGCTCCGAACCACGGCACGGGGAATCGTTCGGCGCTTCGGAGTACTCGCACAGTTGGACCACCAACACCACGCCGACGCTGCATACTTTGGACTAACTTGCACCAACACGCCCAACTAGCCACATAAGTAAGGCTCCAATGAGCATTGAAAACATTACCACTCAGATTACTCTAGATGAGGTTTAAAAGCAAAGCAGACATTCACAATGTGTGCCTCTATGCTAGAGTAAATCCGTAAAACTCTCTCCTTTTACGTGACCTCAAGGCTCAACAACGCGCACATGAGATCTCCCGCATCAGGGTTGCGCTGTCAGAAACACCTTCCGTGACATCGTCTTTAGATTGAGCGTTGCAGATATTTTAAAGCAGGAATTTTATATACAACATGTGTATGAGTGCATTCGCTCACACAGAGCGCTAAATCGGAACTTTGATCAAGTCTCCTTCGGGCGTGGCCAGCGGAAGACACCGCAAAAGATATATCTGAAGGCATGAGCGAAACAGATTTTTCATGTAATTACAAAGAAGCTGAACAAGGTAGACATGCCACAAAGCTTAACAGTTCCTCATCAGCAGGAGTGGCATTCAAAACAAACGTGATAGATTGTTCCATGACAACCCCAACAGTTGCAGTAATGGGCTGCCTGCGCAGCACTTGCGATTAACTGCAGAAATAAATATGTGAGCCCCTAGCCTTCAATTTGAACATACTGCCCGCCATGAGAAAATATGGAAGCAGCATAACTGGACGATCCCCAACGCTCCTTGAAGGAAGTGTGCAGTATTAAGTAACAACACCAAATGCGGTGACGATATCAGAAAGGCCTGTTTTCAAGGCGGAATTTATCCGATGACAAGTTATTGGTTGTTAATCTGCGTATGATCACACCCACCCGATTGCAGGATCTTGAACATCAGCTCGTCGGTTTCATTACTTTTTTCATATCCATTACAATTTGTTATAAGTTGCCGCTTTCACCTTGTCATTTGTGCTCTGTGCAGGATGCCTATCGCACGGCTTTCTTCAACACGAAAATTTTTATGAAGGGCTCCGCCTATGCCTCAAAAAGTGAGCACACATTTCACAATGGAAAATTGCACCATCTCCCGCTAAAGGGGACCATGACGCGACGCGAACGAAGCAGCATGCGGAATGCACGCCGCATTTGCATCGGTTTGACGGGAGATCGCGTAATTTTTTCAATCAAGAAACTCTCTAGCAGACGCTGCCTGCGTCAGCGTTGTCTCTCGTTGGCGAGGGCGCATTCTCGGTCCTTGCGAGCTGGTAAAGAGTTCATCGAAGGAAGAGCGTTTTCACGGTCAGCGCGGCTGATCGGAGAGCAGGTGTTTGGAAAGGCCACATGGAGAGGGGGAGTGGAGAGGAGGCTTGTGGAGACGGGGTGTGTGAAGTGAGTTTGCGCATGCGCAGTAAGGGTGGTCATGCCGCACACCACCACCGCCAGATTGAAGTCCGCCATAACCTGCTTCGCATCTAAATGTACCCCGCACTCGGACTCGAACCCACATTCATGCTGGACGCGACGATAGGAGTTGGAAGCCCTACCCATTCCCTACCGTCATATTTGCGACATACGGAGGGACGGGCCTTATTTCTTCAATACACCGTTCTACAATTAATGGCTATTACCCGGTTGAAGCAAACGTCTCTAGCAAGGAAAAGTGCCCTATCGCCTTCCTTTCACTGCATTCCTGCTTCTCAGCAGTGGTGCCGCCATTTAAGAACGATGAAGCGAAGCAGTAGACTGGCTAATGCCAACGAGCTGCATCATTTAACGTTTCCTCTTTAACAGTTCCGCTATCGCTGAGGAAGTTATTAGCGTCCTGCGGGCATGTTGCTACACTCCAGTACGAACCCTACAACAAAGGCCGCTAAATATTCCCTCTTGTGTGGTGTATGCGGTAGCCAGTAGTGTTTCCACAAGTACTGCTCCAGTAACGTAAATGATCCGGCTTTCGTTGCCGCAAACTGTGTTCACAAAAGGACCCGCTGGCAACCCATTCACTATGGCTCGGAAGGTTTCACCGTTTGTGGAAGCTCCTTGTTTACAGCAGGTTTCGCAGGCATTTGGCGCGTGCAACGGCGTCTCTCCATAGAAATGCGTGGCGAGCGAGACCTTTCGCCTATGGGCAACTGTCGCTGGGCACTGTCGAGGAGGCGCTGGTGTCTACATGCTACGCGTTCTTTATGTCCAGGGTTGTCGTGGTGGTGAGAGCTTTAAAGAGAAGGCCAAAAGTAAAGAGACAACATAAAAAATAAAATTCACTGTTCACGGCGGCCTTGAGACTAAAGGTTGTGGAGTCCCGACCGTTCCTAGTCACTGCGTGCTCTCCACAGGTCACCAGCCGAAGTTTAAAATCCGTCACAAAGCAGGCTACCACTCCTGCAGTCCCGTTAAGTGGCAAGGGGCAGGCGTCAGCGCGCTGGGCCCGGAATTAGTATGTGGTCGTAACTATTCCGGGATCCGGCCTCCCTGAGTGCAAGAGAGCAAGACGCGCGCCAGTGAGAAAGCATTGGTGGCAGTAGTGCAAGGTAATGCAGTAGTACAGAAGGAACGCGTCACGCGTACCCATCGCGGGAGGAGAGAGGACGTTTTGTCGTTGAGACGAATTACCAGGGATGGAATTTCCCGCCTCGTTGCCAGGATGGGCAGTGTGGGCGACTGCGAAGATGACTTGGACAGAAGATGCGATCGTAACGTAAGGTACCTTTGACCGAGCATCCCAACCGTCCAACCGCGTAGTCGTAAACCGAAGCTTTTGAGTCACTGAGAATATATTCCACGGAGGTCAGCGCAATGCCAAGGGCAGCAGCGGCCTCTTCTGCCTCGAGAGAGGTTCAAGTTTATAAGTAGCCATGTACTTCGCACATGTACCTCGACATTAAATGTCAAGGTACATGTACGAAAGTAAAGGGCTGACTTATAAGCCAGGCAAATGAGGCTGCTCGCCTTGTCTTCCTCGGTTTGTATAAGGAAGAGATACGGAAGTACCTCCGTATCTCCGTCGCCTGACCTCCGTCGCCTTGACCAGGCGACGTCGGTCCATGCGACGGAGGTCGCGCTAATGCATTTTTTGGGTGACGCCTACTAACGCGGTGTAGCAGGGGGATGGTCTGATGTATAGTACTCTGATCGGAGTTGGAAGTGTCGTGTCCTTGCCGTTAGACAAAAGAAAGGGCTCTTGTAGGTGAACGGTAGAGATAAGGGGAATGGGCAGGCCTTAGATGGTCAGTGGAGAAGTCGAGGAGAGAGAAACACTGGGGCAAAAGCTACGATTTGGTCGTCGAGGTACACAACTCAATAGGCCGTGCATGAATCGTCGCTACGTCCACACCTGCCTGGAGAGTGGTGTCCACATCGCCAAGACTGCCTGTGGTCACCGAGATACTGGAGTCATCAACGTAGAAAGCAAGAGACGGAGGTGGAATAGTGCTAAGAACATGTGCCAGTCGGAAGTGGTTAATGCTAAAGGGTTCTGTCCTCATTCCCCACCCGCGAGGATGGTGCAGGGTTTATCCCCTGTGGCGCCAATCCAAAACGCGCCTTAGATCCTGGTCACGGTGGGAGCATTTTTGATGTACGAGAAAATCCCCAATGCCCATGTGCTATGCCTTGTCACTGCACGTTAGAGAACACGAAGGGGTCAGAATTTTTGGAGCGCTTCTGTACGGCTTTTGTCGCTTTTCTATATATTTAACTCAATTTCCCGTACTCCCGCGGACACTTAGCCGTGCTCCCTACATGGGCTGTAGAAGTAGCGTTCTTTCCTTAACCGAACCACTATCTTCATTCTCTCATGTATTCCACAGCTTCGCATGGCAGGTTTCTCTTTGTATTAGGCCGATTCCACAGGGAGGAATCAACCGCATTTTTTTCGCAGCGAAATCTGTCTATGTCAAGGCGAAACTGAAATCCGTTTGCCTCATGTTTGCCTCAGCTGTTAAGCGCTATGTTTTCGCCATCGGATATCGCATAAACGGGTAATGTCGCAAAGCTAGCGTGTTTCCTTTTCTATTTTTTTTTTGGTTGTGCCTTAGCCATTGCTTCTGCTTCCGACCCTTTAGCGGCTTTGTGAAAAGACGCCAAATGCACTATTTTTTTCCTCTGGCGACATCGAACGTCACCTAACAGATGTACCGTGCTTAGACACCCTATCATTTTCTGATTTTTCCTTACGAATGCCTTAGAAAAGTTACGGGTCCCTTCAGCTGCCCTCTAACTAGTGAAGTTCTCGTTGTTGTAGCTTATTCGCGGAAGCTGGCACCAGTGCAGCTGTCGACACAGCTGCTGGTGCGTTTGCCACGAAGCCGTGGTGGGGCTGTAAATGCATGTTGCTTCAGAAGCAGCTGAAAGTGTTATATTGAGCATAAGAATGGTGGGGCCGCATTTTAAATATTATCTGCATTTATTTTATTCATTTACCAAATAGAGCACTCGACACGCTATTTCGGAGAGTTTACAATACACTCAGTCGTCCCTATACATCAAAGGTCAGTTGCTTTACTGCAATAATGCATAAACATGTTTGCTGGTTCAGCTATCAATGACAGTGCTTTATGTGAGTATATCTGATGCCATTTCGGAGGACCGGTTTCACCTGATTACCAATCTAATCACGTCGTTGAGAAAAAGTGTTTTCTATTCCTACGTGACAGCTGCAGCTTAATTGCCATGAATTGTTTTTGACAAAACAGAGACAAGCAATTCCCTTCACTTCGCCTCAAAGTGCAAGGAAGCAAACTGAAATAATAATTGAGCAACTGCTTGTAGGGTGCTTTACATATCAACCAGCACATTGCGTAGTCATGCACGGTCATTCTTGATGGTTTAACGATACGGGCCCCCTCCGATGTTTTATGATTGTTGTTCTTGGCACCTAAGTGAATGCATGCATGTATACATATAAAATATTGTGTCATTGTGTCATCAGCTGCACATATTTTGGACCTATTTATCAACGCTGAATATGTAAGCATTACTTTCATACTCCAATTGTGTTTTGCCATTTACAGCTCGCACAAAAGACCTCTACGAGGTTCCAGTTCGAGAGCAGTGGAAAACTTAACTGTAATATTATCCCTGGGTGCAAAGCTCAGGCACCTGAGAAGCAAAAAGACAAAAGACAACTCCGAAGAATGAAAATGTAGCTGGAAAGTAAAATACACACGGGAAAGGTCCATTTTTCATTTGTGTTCTGTTTTTGTTTATGTATGTATTCAGCTCTCACATATGGTCTATAGTGTCAAGCAGATATGACCATATAAGGCGCCATATATGGATATATTACAAATTGGGCAAATATGACCATATAAGGGCCCATGTACAAATATCTTAAAAATTGAGCAGATATGGCCATATAAGGCATCATATATGGATATATCAAAAATTGGCCAGATATGACCATATAAGGCATCATATATGGATATATCAAAAATTGGACAGATATGGCCATATACGGGCCCATATACGGCTATATTCAAAATTGGGCAGATTTGGTCATGTAAGGGCCGTATATGGCACATATGGCCATATCTGCCCAATTTTTAATATAACCGTATATGGATTTTTCATATCAGTCCATATATGGCATTTTCGTAAGGGTCGTCCCGCGCGCTTATATCCGGCTGCCAATGTAACTCCGCTAACTTTCAAATATTCGTTTCTTTGCACTTTCCATTTCACTGAAATAATGTGGCGCTGGCAAAAATTTTAGAAGGGCGCATAACTTCGTGGCCGTAATTTTCTTCTTGCGCCCCCACTATACGGCCTCCGTGCCGACTTCCTGGCTTCACCACACCATTCAGTGTTTAAGCACTCCTGTTTTTCCACTGTAAGCGCTCGTTCACACAGCCGTCAAACGGCCCGTCACGTCACCGTCACGGCGCCGGTTTTCGTCAGGGGAGAGGGTTTCCGAGACGTGACGGGTTGACGGCGACGCAGAGCCATGCTCTACGTCGCCGTCAAACCGTTTTTGAGGAGAAAAAACGTCTCGGAAACCCTCTCCCCTGACGAAAACGGGCGCCGTGACAGTGACGTGACGGGCCATTTGACGGGTGTGTGAACGAGCACTAACAATCCCACATACTTTCACGGACAAGAACTTATCAATTCTCTTAAGTTAGGATAAAATGAAAGTGCAAACCCTCTACACCAGGTCCAGAGAGGGAGTGACCAGAATAGAGAGTGATGCGCCAAGAGCGCCCATGGAGATCAACAATTATAGGCCTAGTTCTCCTTATGACTTGATAAACGCGCTGGAAAAGCGCTAAGGACGCCAAAGAGGCAGAACTACCACCTTTGGAGCAGCAAGCCCAGGGTAAAAAACGACATGACCTTAGGTGCAAACTTGCATCAAATCCCCCATAACATGGCCTACGTATAAATTTATTTCTAGAGGTTAAGATCTGAAAACTACGGTGTCATTATAAGCGACGCCGTAGTGGAGGGCGAAGCAAATTTCAAACACTCTGCGTTTTTAATGTGCGCTCACATAACACGGTACACGGGACACTAGCATTTCAATTCCATCAACGTGCCACTACCATAGAGGGAAATCTATCCCTCGACATTCGGGTAAGCAGGCAAGTGCCACAGGCGCCAGACCACCGTGGCGGGCCGACAACTACTACGTTTGGATATGACTATTGTTAGGGGCAACGGCCCATAGATAAGGTCTACCCTTTCCTGTGCATTCATTTATTTTACAGGGTGCTAGCGAGAACAGGTCCACCTCTAAGGATAGGGGGCAATCAAAACAGCAATCATTAATGAGGGTAGTCATTTCATGAAAGCACAATTTCGCCCAAATATTTAGAAATTTTAAGAAATGTTTCGGTGCAAGCCTTCTTTTCTGCCAAAAATGTACTCAATAGGACATACCGTGATCAACCACTGCATGCAGAATCATACTGCAGAAAGCACTGTCAGATGTGTCTTTATTACGAGGCGGAATAGAATTATTCAATTTTGTGAAGAATGGGGAATATGAGGGAAAAGGTGGAATGCTGGTATTAAAAGTGACACTTAAACATGATTTGAAGCGGTCTCTGACAGCGAGTTAGTTATAACGCAAGCGCGCAGCATTGACTGCGATAACAGGGACTTGTCATGCTGTAAGACGTGAGGCTGCCAGCTCTTTCCGACACGTTCTCACGTAACTGCACAAAAGGCTGGTGTTAGGCAACACAACTGCTCCACGGACACTTTTCTCAGTCTCTTCACGTTCAGAGCGCAGCATGTAGAAGGGTTACGAGCCGCCCACTCATGGCTGCCGAGACAGCCTGCGAGCCAGCCATGGCGATTGCGGGAAGTCCAATATTGCACCTCAAGCGACACACCCTACCACCGTCCGTATTTTCGTAATCGTTAAAGATAGACGAGGCATTGTCTCTTATTCTCTCTGCGCCTCGCCGTCAGCTGCCTAGGCTCGTTTGATGTCTGCTTCAGCAGTGTTCAGCACCCCCCCTCGAGTAGTTTTAGGCGTGGATATAACGCACGTCGCGCGAGGAATTGTTATCAATGTGGATTTAGAAGGGACATGATAACAACGGCATTGGCAAAACGCCGTGAAAACTGCCAACCTAATTGCGATCGCTATAAAAAAATAGCAAGACGACGACGATGACACGACAACTTACTTGTAGGCTTCCTAGTTGTAGTAGTACTAGTAGTTTTCGTGGTTCTCACTTTCGGCTTGGCGGCTGCGAAGAAACAAATATCTGGCTGAAACAGCTTCCCTCAGAGTAAAGGTTCCCCACCTCGATCCAGTATACAAAGACGTTTCGGAGTTACCACGAAGTCGCAATGATCTAATACACATACATTTCACCTTGACCTGCTTGCAAACCATAATTTGTAAGCTACACAGAGCCACGGCCATTTCGCTTTGTGCTCACAGCGATTCCAAAACGGCAAACATTGTAATCTGGCGTTTAGTGCTTCTGTAGGCCTGAAATATTACCTGCGATAACCATATCAAACTACGTCGAGTATGACGTCAGCTAATCATGCCCAATGGGACTCAGTAGCCGAAAAAAGTGTTCCCAAATACACAACTTTTATCGTGGTAGCTAGTTTGCTGGTGGTGAGTATTTATTGGTGTAACGGCGCTGATGAACGTTGAAAACTGTCACGCAGATCAGGCACAATGAGATTTAAAAGCAGAGCAAACACTCACAAATGTGTATCTTTTTCGCATTTTTCCCGTCTACAGGGCGAAATTCGGCTTACTCTGAAGCAACTCAAGCTCAAGTAACGGTATGTGGACAGCTCTAGAAAGTTTTTCTATAAATTTCCACTATTCTCCTTTCTTTAATTTCGAATGTCTCCCAAATTCCAGAAATCCCCGTTCAGAAAGAATCGGGCTTTTATATTATTTAGTTCAAAATTTACAGGCAAATTTCTATCAGCTGGTGAATGGACCATAAACAGAAATTGAAAGTTTTATTGACGATCGTCTTTCTCTGGCTACCTAAATACGAGAAACCGTCTGTGTAATTGTCTATCACTCTATTTACCCACCGGTTGCAACCAACCGGCTGGTGAAAACGAACTATGCTGCTGTACTCGTGTACGCTAGCATACACGTTAATATTATACAGGGTCCTGAAATACTCAATCATATTTGAGGTAAGATGCACATATACAACCGTGGTCTGCATCGTTCTTAAGAATAAACAAGTGTTGTATATGCCTGTATATACAAGAATATACAGCAGAAAGCGCGAGAGGTTGGAGGGCGGGGAAAGTGGGGCGACAAATGAGGGAAATTTGAATGCAGTGAAACTTCGATTGAATTCATCAGTGGAGGAGACTGGAGGGAGGAAAGAGAGTGATGGGTGGCAGGGAGAGAGGAGAGGGTATTACGTATGAGGGACGGTAGAATACTGCGGGGTTTCCATGTCATTTAGTAAGTTTAGTAAGTAAGTTTATACGATATTCAATACGATAATACAAGTAGAAAATTGATATAATACAGAAGGAGGTCCCAAAGTAAAAACTGTCAGGGGGACCTCCAGTTAATACATGTATGAAAAATTGAGAACGAAAGCTTGGCAACTAAGCAAAAAGCAGCAAGCAAATAAAATGAAGTGAATGTAATGAGAGTTAGTCAAACCTACGGTAGTTCAGAATATATAAATCCAAATAAAAGTACAACAGTGATAGAACAGATGAATAATTGCATAAGGTGATTATAACAACGTAACACATACACATCACTAACCAACACAGTTTGTCACTTGATAAGCTGCGTATGCATATTATATATAGATACACACATATACATACGTATACATACGCATACACTTAAGTGCACATATTTATATTTGAACAAACAGACATATATGGGCACATGTATGTATTTAGGTGGCGCATGTGGTTAGTAAGAAGTGTTTGAGATTCCGCCCCAAAGCAATGGAATGAAGGGCTTGATTTAAAAACAAGTGGTAATGAATTCCAGGATGAAATTGCAGAAAACAAGGCTCTCATTTTTCCGCAGTTGGTGTTTACTTTCGGAAGCAAAGGTTACTATTTTCAGAAAGCCGTGTGTCATTAGAATTGTGAACATGTGTTAGGGGTAGTATGTCAGTGGGAATGTCACCGATCCTACTACTGAATAATAAAATACAAAGTTTTAGTTGAAATATGGAAATGAACGGTAGAATTTCGAGAGAGCTAAAGAGGGGTGCTGCTGATGCTGTGTACAAACTATGTGTGATAATGCGGACTGCTCTTTTCTGAATATGAATGAGAGATGTGAGATGTGTGGTGTAGGTATTCGCCCGGGATGAAATGCAGTAAGGCGACTGTTAATGAAAGCATAGTAAAGTGATTTTAGAATATGTTGCTGAAAGTGAAGATGTGCTGCTGCGAAGAAGAAGATGTGCGGCTATTTTTTATGTTTTGCTTTATTCTGACACAAACGATCAATGAAAACTAATTTCTAAAAGGTCGTATTTTAGACACACACTGCTTCGAAACTTTCTTATCTTGGATGCATGATGCTAGGAGCGTCTCAGTTGTTTATTTTGTGCGTTATGTATGTCGGCGCTGAGAATACTACGTCGTTAGTCATTCTTTTATGTGGTATTTATTGAAGTAACGGTACAAACATAGGCGGCGGGCTTTTGTACGAACTCAGGAAGTAGTTAAACATAAAAGGCTGCTGAAGTAAAAGTTCCATCCTGCAATCATCTCACGGTCAAATCTTCAACCGAATACAACGCTGATGTTAATGAAAGGCGACTGCTGCAAAGATAGGGAACTTCGGGAACAAGTGTCGTTACCGCCGCAAAATCCTTTATTGCAGGTTGGAAAAGTCCAGACTCCTAACGCCAATTGCAGTAGCATGACTTGTCAGCTTCTTCCCAATGACGTCCATATGAACCAGAATACTCTACCTTTTGGATTAAACATTGCTTTGAGCCACATCAATGATGAGAAAAGGAATGCAGTGGTTATCGTAAACAACGTACACATCACACACAGCCCCCAGCCTTTCGAGGTATGCTGCACATTCAGTGACCACTCTCATGTGATTAAGGCCCAGCGTCAGTCAACGGATCAAGCAAGACATCGCAAGTAAAGGCGGGAAGCCAGAAAGGCAAAAGAAAACATATCTGGCAGCTAAGGAGGGCTCTAGCTATGAACTTAGCGGATATTAACTTTGTAGAAGTGAAAAAATTTGGGTGTAAAGAATTCAAAACTTCATTCTAGATTACGTGAAAACTCTATTTTTTGCTTTCTCATTGCGTGATGGTTTGTAACTTTTTCAACAGTGAATAATCTTCCATGAAACATTTAATTCTCGTTTCTTTATTATTTGCCTGTGCAGTCAACCACGCTGAGTGAAATCGTAAGTTTCGATATTATCGTGTCTTCTATTAAGCAATCCATTTAAAAAGAGACACGCTTATGCTTCGTTTTATTATATACGTACATTAGAAATCAAAATTTCATTTACAATGATAGAATCTCTAATCTAGAAGATTTGTGGCGTAGACTACCTATTTGGCTACCTATGTGGCAAAATATTTACCTCCCCTGATCAGTTATAAATTTTTATGGAGCCCAAAGGTTATGGCAATTTTTGCCAATAAGAAATGTCCGCATAATATTCTAAAGTTTTTTGGATTTAAATATTATATCAAATGGTCCTTGAAAAGGCCAAGGTGAAATGAAAATACAGTGGTCATAATGGACGTTATTTTGAAGAAAGTGTCGTCATACCTTTATATATAACAACATTGACACCTCTAGTTTAAGTGAAGAGCTTCGGGAACGATGCACAGGAGACTGTAAACTGAATAATGCCTTCTTTTAAGAGGACGAGTCTGAATACCGGCCATATGAGTTCTTCCGCAGCAGGGGTGGACTTTTGGAGACACTTTCTGTGAAGGCATCTACAGGTTTACAATTGGAGATACTGAGATATTGATATAACACAAGACGCCTATGACCCTAGTTATCCATGCAGAGTACATAATCACATCATTAGGAAAGTCTGCCTCGGACCGCGTCCGGTGCAGACATTTCGAAAGCTACATCTCAAGGTACGAGCGAAAGAGGGCATCCAGACAAAGGCAAGTTAGCACAGTATATACGTTACAAAGAATAACACAGATCCTCATTAACAGGTGTGGCATAACAAAAACGTGACAGATTGTTGCACTTCAGACCCAACAGCTTTGTTCCGCTTGCACATTTGTTGCCATTGACGGTGGAACAACAGCTTTGTGTGCCAAGAGTATGAACATATGGCCAGGCATGAGAAAATGTGGAACCGGCATCATCAAAAGATCCCGGAGGCTCCTTCAAGGAACTATAGAGTAAAGCAAAGCGAAACTCTACGACCACGAGATAATGAAGACTTGGTCCAATGGCGAATGCAGAACAGATCAACTTTTCTGATCATATTCCGAGCGTCAACGCAACCACCCAATTGTAGGACTCAAACCTCAACTTTCGGGTTTCAGTTTTTCCCTGTAGAATCACTACGAGTCATTACTTGTCGTTATTAGCTAGGCAATTTACGGTGTGCGTGCGGGATGTCTGGCGCGCTGTATTTTGTAACACGCAAGTGTTTTATGTCGGGTTCCAACAAGCGAACACTGACATACTTCCGTA
This sequence comes from Hyalomma asiaticum, assembly GCA_013339685.2. NCBI lineage: Eukaryota > Metazoa > Arthropoda > Arachnida > Ixodida > Ixodidae > Hyalomma > Hyalomma asiaticum. Next base: position 78,967,276 of record CM023488.1, on the reverse strand, counting down.
ACAAATGTGGATGTACGACAAAAATGAATCCGCATCAGACAATAAAAACAGCCTCCCGCCAGGACCCCGCCTAAATTTAACAGGGATGCAACAATAGGAGCTGGAAGTTCTACCGACTGGCTTCCGACGCATTGGCAGCATAGGGAGGAGACGGGCACTATATCTTTACTGCACCACTTACAATTCGCTTCAAACTGATGTCCGTTTGAAGCAAATGCAATTACGCTGATAATTACCCTACCCCCCATTCCCCTGCGCTGTTGGGTCGCAGCAGCGGTACCGGCATCCAGGAATGATGGAGCGAAGGATTAGAGTGTCTACTACTGAAGCCCGTTAGCAGACAGCGCTTCTGCAGTAACAGCTCTTTTATCGTAGCGGAAGTTAAAGGCGTCCGTCCGGCGCATTGCTAGGCCATAGTTAAAGCCCTGCAACTGCAGTGGCTACATAATTTGTTTTGAGTGGCATGTGTAGCAGCCGGTTGTCTTGCCATGCGCTCTGCTTTTGGAAAGCAAAGACGGCCGTCGATATGTAATTGATGACCTTTTCGTTCGAGCAAACTCTGTGCTCCCAAAACGAGTGGTTGGAAGCCCGCTCGGTTTTAGCTTGCAAAGTTTCAGCATTTGCGGACGCTCCTAGTTTACGCCATGTTTGCGGAGGCATCCGGCCCGTACAACGCAATATCCAGAGAGCTACTGAGCGCTTGTGAGCTGCTGCAGAAGATCGCTGTGCAGCGTTGAAGAGCCCCTCATGACTACATACTGCGCGTTCACATATCCAGAGTACTCATCCCATCTCACGCCCCTCGATTAGCCACATTTCCGCATACGTATTCCAAAGGTTCACCAAGGCTGGTTTCGTTCTCATGTTATCCCGATTCTTATGACTGAGGGATACACGATTCCTATGACTCTTTGAGGCCATTGCCATTTCGCGCTCCTCCTTACGCCATCCACACCGACGCCTTCCATTTTACCGGCGACACACAAAGTATGAACAATGCTTATTTTCACAGCTATAAATCATAAATCACTTAATGGGCAAGAGCTTATCAGTCATATTAAATCAGGATACAAAGAAAGTGCTAACGCTTTAGTTAAGGGGTAGAGAGGAAGTGACCAAGCCAGAGAGTGATGCCCTCACAGTATATGTTTAACGACTGACAATTGCATGCTTTTGTTCTCCTTAGACCTTGTAAGAAAATACTGAAAATACGCTAAACACTCCAAAGAGGAAGATGCACTTTCCCCTTCGGACATCCATCTGTGAGCAGCGAGACCGAGATGCAGAAAGAAATGACCTTATCAGCAAACACGCATCAAACCGCCCAGTGACAATGCCCATACAAATAATAATAATAATCTGCGGGGTTTTGTATCCTAAAAACCACAACATGGTTTTCGGGGATGCCGTAGTGGAGGTCAGCAGAAATTTCAACCACCTGGGATTTTTGAACATCCGCTGACATTGCACGGTACAAGGCACTGTGCCATATCAAGTCTATTAAAATGCCACAATGTCGGAGCGCGGCACAGACCACAGAGCAGCGTGGCGCAGAAGCAAAGCGTAGGTTTGGATGTTAATATTACCGTTAGGGCCAGGGGCCGTAAATTCCTAAGTAGTCTGCACTTTCCGGTTGATTTACGCATTTTACAGGGAGTTAGCACAAGACGGTCCCCACCTTGTCGAAAGTGGTAATTTGGTAGGAACTCAACTTGATCGAGAATAAAGCTTGAGAAGTCGGTACAATAGGAAAGAAGCGAAAATACGTGTGGAAAATACAAGCACCGGGTTCACTCGTATTCTGCACACCACAGAGAATATCAACAATACAAAGGACAAGCTCGACCCTACTATGTATAAGCAGCAGTAAAAATACCAATAATTTAGACTGTCATTTCAAAAATGGGCGCGGAAAAAATTCCGGAAAACATCTTGGTGGAAATTGCGTTTTCTTCCAGAAAAATAAACACTCCGCAAGACACTCTTTATGGTTACAACGCATATGCACTAAAGAGTTAACCATGGGGCGTTTCCTGCAGAAATTACTTTCTGAGAGATTTCTCTGAGATATGTCCAGCATAGAAGTATTGAATTTTGTGAGGAATGAGAAATATGTGACCAATAACATGTAATTCTAGGAATGAAATTATTCCGGTTCTAGAATGAAATTATTCCGTCGGGAATATAAAGAAACTATCAATACAATGAGGATGACACGTAAACTTACTTCTAGGTTTCCTGATTGTTCTTTTTGTTGTTGTTGTTGTAGGAATCCTCGTGGTAGTGGTCTTTCGCTTGGTGGCTGCGAAGGAACAAATGCATGTCCTGAAATAAATTAAATAAAATGGGGGGGGGGGGGAACATTTCCCGTCTCGCTGAAATGCACACAAATGAGTCGCAGTTACTATGAAGTCATGCCGCTTTATTACACTTCAATTGCACGTTGACCATCCTGGAATCCGTAAATGGTAACTTACAGAGAGCCCCTCGCGTTTCGCTTATCGCTCATGCCAGTTTCTCAGACAGAAATGTAGAATTTTGGTGCTATGTACTTATCTAGCATTGAAATACTGCCTGGGATCACCATCTACAACTAATTCGTGTAAGGGCTAAAGATGACTATGCCCGATGAGTGTCCGCAGCCGAAGAAAGTACTCGACAATACGAAAGTCTTATCGCCGTGGCTGCTTTCCTGGTGTTTAGTATTTATTCCAAATAGCAGCTTTGTCACGGAATGACATTGTCTCGAGGCAGATTAACTGGTCATTCGTGATATAGTAATGAAGAGAGGTATTTGAGCACAGGCGACGTGAGTAGCCCTCCGGCCCCTTCTGCCAAGTTAGTGTTCCTCCACGAACGGCCCTTGTCAGATTCTTGGAATACGGCGAGCAGGCGCAAGGGGCTCTTCAGGATCCGGGCTGTAATGTCGCACTGTAGGGCACCATTCTTTGAGAACTGACCGCGAAAGGACGGTGTGCTTTTGCGTGTTTGGCGGCCACTAGCCGCCGATGTTAACAAGCCTCTGCGCAACGTCGACAGAGCTTTGTTATTGCAAGGAAAGCGTACCTGGTCGGGACCTGCCAATCAAGTAAGGTGAAGACAGCTGCCGACTCAGCGACCATGAGAGTTTTTACCGTCTGTCTCCCGTACTAGACATATATTTTAGGGCGAAGCCAAATATGCAATCCTTGAGTAAGTTGTCCGTAAGCGCGCCTCAGTACGTTTTTAGGCACGGAGAAATGATGGAGACGGGGGTGCAGTCGCTTTCCTGACATGGCATAGCAACCGTTCATCCCGTATCGCTTCCAGAAGGTGTTTAGTGTGCCTTTGTATCAGCTGGCCACCTAACCTAGCCGTTTCGTCTAGTTGAGGCGCCTGTTTACCGTCTGCAATGTAGGTATCGGGACCTCAGTTTCGAGTTATCTAAGCCTCGTACGCCTTCGAGCACTAGCTCCCGGGAACATCGGCACTGCGCTCAAGAACTGTCGAATCCAGTGATAGCCGGTTGTCCATACTTGTGGCGGATGCTAACGTAGTCAAGAGTTCGACGGAATACCGTCTGGTTCGACGGAATACCGTCTGGATGCATCTACGCGACTGGCAGCCTTCAAGACGCATCTGCGATTCAACCTAACATGTAAGTCGAAGCAACTCATACCAAAATCATTCCAGCTTAAGCACCCTGTGAAATCGGCGTTCGGTCATCAAGTGATTTCGAGAGCAGAAAGGCAGCTTCTTCAAGCTCGGATAGCAGACTGCAGACGAACTGTGAAGAGTCTTGAGACCAAGATTTTCTTCGCGGCACGACAGTTGGAATTTCTCATGCCTGAAGTCCTCCCTGAAATACATCTCGTTGCGAATCAAGCATCGCGACGAAGAAAGGAAAAGCAGGAAACGTCACAAGAGCGCAAACTGAACGCCTTGCTGGAAAAAGGCATGAAACCTATAGGGCCAAAGTTCGAGGTCAGGAGCATGTCTTCCTACGCGCTAACTGCTGCGGAATGCCAAGTTTTGAGCCGAGGTCTCAATTTCAACCAAGGAAAGCAACCGGACACCTGCAAAGTGGTGTGTGCTGTTGAAAACGCTATTGGCCTACTTGAAGAAGATGAACGAGACGAAGTCCGCACAAAAGCGGTAGGCATACTATCTAGGATTCGCAAGTCTGGCTGTCAGCAAGTTCTCTCAGAAGTCGAGCGAAAACCGGTGAAATCTTTACACGAAAACAAGAAGATTGCCGTCCTGCCTGCCGACAAGGGCAACGTGACAGTAGTGCTTGACCGTTCCGCGTATCAGTCAAAGATGGAGGAGATAGTGGGAGACTGCGCGACGTACGCCAAGATCGGCAGGGATCCGACCTTGAAGGTTCAAACACGCTTGCAAAAGATGCTCTCTGGTAGTTTTCAAACGCTCCCTGCATCGAAAAAAAGGCTTTAATACCAACTGCTGTGCACCAATGGTTCTGCTCCAGCGATCTATGGCCTACCGAAGATTCGCAAAAGCGGGGGACGCCTCTCAGGCCCATAGTAGATTTCACAAGGTCGCCACTGTATAACCTCTCAAGGTATCTTCATGGCATCTTGGCTCCCCTGGCAGGCAAGACTGAAACTCATCTCAGGAGCACTAATGATTTCGTAAACAAGATGAAGAGCATCACTGTGGACACAGACGAAGTACTGGTTTCTTTTGACGTCTGCTCCCTCTTCACAAGTGTGCCCGTCGACTTTGCTGTGGGAACTTCCAGACACTTACTTCACAAGGAGACGACATTGGCAGACCGCACGCCATTCGACGTCACTGAGCTCTGCAACTTGTTACGATTCTGCCTGTCCAACACTTACTTCTCGTACAAGGGCGAATTCTACAGGCAAGTTTTCGGTACCGCTATGGGAGCATCCATTTCCGTCACGACTGCAAATTTTACAATGAAAGCAATTGAAATCAAGGCATTGGGGTCATTTCAGCCGAAACCCAAGGTTTTCTGAGATATGTCGACGACTGCTTTTGCGTCATAAAGAAGAAGGACGTGCAACCTTTCCTTGACTGCCTAAATGGCATCGAGCCTTCCATCAAGTTCACTGTGGAAGAAGAAAAAGATGGATGCCTTGCGTTCTTGGAGGCAATTGTAAAACGTACGCCAGCAGGGCTCGCCTTCGCCGTGTACCGAAAGCCAACTCACTCCGGTAGGTACCTTGACTACGAGTCAGTCCATCCGGTAGCCCGCAAACGCTCAGTGGTCCGTTCTTTAGTGCAACGAGCCATTCGCACCTGTTCTGATACAAGAAGTCTGCAGGAAGAGCTCAAGACCATTGAAGATGACCTCATCAGGAATGGATATCCCAAACATTTTATTAAGAAGACAACAAGGTACATCATGCGTAACCAGCAGCAAAACAGTCAAACCATTGATGGCGTCAGCACACAAGCGCGCAGCGGATTCCGTACATTCCAGGTATAAGCGAGGCCCTAGCTCGCGCGTTTAGAAAACGTGGTGTTCAGATCGCGCATGTGCCAACAAGCAAGCTTAAGTGTGACTTGCTAAATGTGAAGGATCCTCTCCCCCGGCAACGTTTCCCTGGTGTGGTATACAAAATCCCGTACGCCGACTGTGAATCTGTATATATTGGTGAAAGCGGAAATTTTTGCAAGCGTTTAAAGCAGCACAAGAATGACGTCGCCAAAGGCCACACAGTGACTAATGCACTCGCAGAGCATCCGAGAAGACGGGCCACGAGATAAACTGGGACAACGCGCACGTCATGGCCACGGAGAAGAATTGGGCAACGAGGCTCAATCTCGAATCACCGATAATTCAGACAACAAAAAGCACAATCAATAGACCATCTGGCACCCTAAACCACGTGTACTCCCGGACTTTGCGTCATGCGCTCAACGCTACTTAAGAACCTGGTGCTCTGCCTTCATTCCATTGTGAACAAGGGATCCGTACGGACCCCGAAACGTCATTTTGTATTTTTGACACTGGTCAGTGACCTTTACCTCTAACAATGCCTTTACCTGACCAGACGGTATTCCGTCGAAATCTTGACTACTTCGAATACACCACCACCGCCGCGGCCGGGCATCCACCTCGCGACCATTAGGTGAACGGCGAGTGCCCTAGCCAACCGACCAATGTCGCGCGGTGAAAAAGCATACGTTTTGATATGAATGTATCGTTAGCGCCGCTGTGCCACATATATGAAGTAGTCTCCTCTACCCTCTGGGCTCATTCATTCTAAAGGGCGCTAGCCAGGAAAAGTCCCAGCCTAGTCCTACAGTTGTAAGAACAAGGGCGAATTATGCTCGCAAAGGCGGGCTCAATAGGAAAGAACCGAAAACAGATGCAGACAATACGAACACCGAGTTTCCTTGGTTTTGTTCACACAACGGGAAATGCATATAACGCAACGGCCAGTTTGCGCACTACGAATAAGGAGCAATCACACCAGTAATCAATTATTTAGAAAAGCAATTCAAAAACTCTAGTTTGTAGTGAACGCCAACAAATTGGAAATATTATTGGTGCAAGTTGTGTTTTGTGCATAAAATATTCTCAGCAAGATAGACCCTACGGTTACCCAGTGCTCCCAAGAATTAACTATTGGGAAAATCGTGCAGAAATTACTACGTGAGATATCTTACAAAAATGACCGCGAGTAGTACCAGATATTTTCGATGGTCGAGTCTGTTCCGTCGCTGCGCCGCCCCACCCCCACTGCGCATGCGCAAAAGTTGGCCCGAGCTGGAGAGGAACGAGAACGCGCCCTTGCCCGCGTGATACAACACTGACGCAATATAAGTCAAATAAGTTCTGCGGAAACCCGCAAGGTGGAGTAACGCTTATGACAGGGAAAAAAAAACACTGTCATAAACACTGACGCAGGCAGAGTCTGCTAGCTTCCCCCCCCCCCCCCCCGCCTTTCTCTCCTATAGGAATCCTCTACTCCGCGCAGCGGCGTCCGCGTCTCGCGCCCCACACCCCCACAGCACATGCGCGTCCCCTACCCCTCTCTCTCCACCGCTCCCCCCTTTTCTCTCTTCTATGAATCCTCTACTCTAAGGAACGGCGCGTGTGAAAGGTGGTGCGACAGCTGCATACTCCACTCGAGGCCCCACGGTAGTTCCGCGGTTTGAAAATGACGGATCACGTGCGCCTCACTCCCTTTCCTATGCAGCGCCGCGATGAGCGCTCGGGCAGCTGCCGCGAAAACTTACACCATCTCCCGCTCAAGCTAACCATCTCCCCGCTGCTTCGCATCCACAAATGGTTCTCTTTAGCGAGAGACTGTGTAATTTTAATGTGGAATGCGGAAAATATGACAAAGAATATGGAATGCTTGAAAAAATTGACCCTTAAGCTTCTCTTGGATATGTCGCAGTCGGGTCGTTAACATAATATCGAGACGACAAGGAAGGCAGTAAACTTACTTGTAGGTTTCTTAGTTGATGTTGTTGTTGTTGGTATTCTCATCGTAGTCACTGAAATGAAACTGAAATGAGTTCACTAGAAATAAACATTTCATCCATGTTTATAGCGCACAGAAACGAGTCGGAGTTACTGTGCAGACACGACGATTTATTACACTTCTGTTTCATCTTGACCCCCTTGGCAACCGTAAATAGAAAGTTACACAAAGGTACGTGTGTTTCGCTTATCGCTCATGACGTTTACAAGGATCCGAACATATTAATTTGGCACTTACTGCTTCTGTAGGCTTCAAATATTACCTCCGATAACCATTTCAAACTAAACCGAGAAAGTGCTAACATGATAACGATGTATTCAACAGTCGAAGAAAGTGTTCGCTAATATCTACCTGTGTCGCTCGTAGCTGTTTTGCTGGTGCTGAGTTGTTACTATAAAAAACGTCTTCAATGAGCGCTAAAAAATTGTCACGCGCGTAACGCACAATGAGGTTCAAAAGTAACGCAAACGTTCTCCTTTCTGCAGTCTCTTTCCCTTTATTCCCGTCCTACAGGACGACATTTAGCTTACTCTGAAGAAGCTCAACCTAAAGCTAACAGAGCTGTACATATAAATACGTCGACGCTTCTAGTTAATTCAACTCGTGAATTTTTCTGCTTTTAAGTGAGCGCGCGCCTGAACACCAACCAGATGAGTTCTTCAGCTACCCCGGCCGCTCTATCACACACTTTCCGTGATGTCGTCTACACGTTGACAGTTGTAGATTTTCAAACATAAGAATTTTATATAGAAGAAAAGCACTATGAGCACACTCATCATGTAGAGCACTTAATCGCAATTATTGAAAAGACAGCGGTCTGTAGGCTGACATTGCCAAAGTTATATGTCAAAGTATGATCAAAAGGAACATACAATAAGCAAAAAGCAAATCGGCACTGGTACTGAACCTACAAAATTAACACTGTTCCTCATTATCCGGAGGGACATACCAAACAAACGTGACAGATTATTGCATAGCAAACCCAGCAGTTTCAATAATGGTCCTCCTGCACTGTAGTTGCGTTTCACTGCGGAACTCAAGCTGTGTGCGGGTACCGAACATATTGAACATTAGATCGAGCAGCTGAAACAATGGAAGTGGCACTGACTAGAATACTCCGGTCACTCCTTCAGGGAATAATAGAGTTTCAAGAAGCGAGACACTCTACTGTTGCGAGATATAAAAAGCTCGTTCCCAGGGAGCGACATCTTCCTCTCGGTTCCTGCAGGCACCATCGTGTCCGGCTGCTATTCTGTGCATGAACACAGCCACCCGATTGCTGGAGCTCACACCTCAGGTCTTGAGCTTCATTTGTTTCCTGTTGAGTCACCCTGCAAGCACTAATTGATGCTTTGATTCTTTTTTTCATTTTCGCCTTCTTTGCAGCAATCTCGGCTGCTGATCTTAGGGATCTTAGGCACACGGGATAGAACAGCGATCCGCGACGGCTGCTCTTAGATGAAGGCGAAAAATTTAGGTCCATGTGCTGTGCGTTGCAGTGCACGTTAAAGAACACCAGTTGATCAAGATTTCCGTAGCCTTCTACTACAGCGTCTCTAATAATCAATTCTGTGGAGAATATCCCGCGCGCGGCTTTTTTTTAAACATACTTTGCTGTCATTGCCATGCCTCGCTCAACATGCCTTCCATGCCACCGTCTTCTTTTCACCGCACCATTCAATGTGCAAACACGCCTTGGTTTCCGTTTTATCAATCTCAAATCACTTAATTTACTGAATATCTTAATCCAGGGAGAATAAAGTGCTTACCCTCTACACCAGGCGCAGAGAGGGAAAGCAGGCGATGTAGTGATGCGCATAAAGCATGAGTACAATGATGAGAAATTACATACCTCTTGTTTCATTAGCTTGGTTAACGTGCTGCGAACACCCTTAACGCGCCGAAGAGGCAACCAGCATGACCTTAAGGGAAAACTCCTATCATATCACACGGTAACAAATCCTAGGCATATTATTCATATTTCTTGGGTTCTACATCCGAAAAAAAAATTGGCAGATCCCACGTGCAGTGGGAATCAAGGAAATGCGAAGCACGCATTAGGAACGTAAAATGGATTTGCAGTGTTGTCTCGCTATACCGAGTTTGGTACATATGAAGTTAACGAAACGGCCGCAAGAGCACCGAGACTGTGGCATGTAAACCATGCCGCTCATACACGCATGTCATGATTCTAACGTTATGACTTGCAGTCTTGTTGTGCCATAGCAATCTTGCAGTCTTGCAGTCTTGTTGTGCCATAGAACACCCTTAACGCGCCGAAGAGGCAACCAGCATGACCTTAAGGGAAAACTCCTATCATATCACACGGTAACAAATCCTAGGCATATTATTCATATTTCTTGGGTTCTACATCCGAAAAAAAAATTGGCAGATCCCACGTGCAGTGGGAATCAAGGAAATGCGAAGCACGCATTAGGAACGTAAAATGGATTTGCAGTGTTGTCTCGCTATACCGAGTTTGGTACATATGAAGTTAACGAAACGGCCGCAAGAGCACCGAGACTGTAGCATGTAAACCATGCCGCTCATACACGCATGTCATGATTCTAACGTTATGACTTGCAGTCTTGTTGTGCCATAGCAATTTTGGTATACATCCCTTTAAGGAAACGAGTGGCATGTATATCATGCCGCTAATTACATGCATGTCACGATTTTCATGTAATGACCTGTCATGTACGATCGTCCAGCAGTCATGTTGTGCCAAACCAATTTTCGTATACTCTCCGCGCAGTCAAGTTTTCCATGTGCGACATCAGCGCCAGAATGCACTGCCTGGCGGAGAGAAGAAGGAAAATTGGGCAGACTGTGACAGGAAAATACGCGAAGGCGATGCGCGTCTCCAACTCTATATCAGCAGCGTTCGCCCGTCCCACCTTGTTTTCTTTTATTTCCTTTGAGACGCGCGCTCCAAACCTGTGGAAAACTGTTCCAAGGGCGACGCCGCGAGCGTTCGTGTGGTTCGCAGCACGCCAAGAAAGCAGCGAAGAAACGCGCGCGTCGCTGTCGCCTCGGTTTCCACCGTGCGCGCGCGTCTCATACGTGCGACCCAAGCGGCCAATGTCAGCGATACTGAGCCGTCCGACGAGAGCTACGTAGCGCCCTCTGGTCAGTAGACGTAGCCCATACATCGCATTAACGAAACGGCAGTATAACACCAAGACTACGGCATGTAAATCATGCCGGTCATGAAACGCTTGTCATGATTATAATGTTATGACCTGTCATTTACGTTCGTCATGCTGTCGTGCTGTGCCATAGCAATTTTCGGTATACGTCCCATTAACGAAACACCTGGCATGTAAATCATGCCGCCCATGACATGCATGTTATGCTTTTCATGTTATGACCTGTCATTTATGTTCGTCATGCAGTCATAATCTTGCATACCAATTTTCCTACACATCCCACTAACGAAACGGCCAAGAGAGCACCAAGACCGTGGCATGTAGATCATGCCGCTGATGACATGCATGTCCTGATTTTCACGTTATGAGCTGTCATTTACATTCGTGAATGAGTCATCTTGTGGCATGCCAATTTTCGTATACATCCCGTTAACGAAACGCGTGGCATGTAAATCATGTCGACCATGACATGCATATCATGATTTTGATGTTGTGACCTGTCAGTCATGTTCGCCATGCAGTCATGTTGTGGCATACCAATTTTCGTATACATCCCATTAACGAAACGGCCAGGAGAGCACCAAGACCGTCGCATGTAAATCATGTCACTCATAACATGCATGTCATGATTTTCGTGTTATGACCTGTCATTTATGTTTGTGATGCAGTCATGTTATGGCATGCCAGTTTGCATATACATCCCTTTAACGAAACGCGTGGCATGTAAATCATGTCACTCATGACACGCATGTCATGATTTTCATGTTATGACCGGTCATTCATGTTCGCCATGCAGTCATATTGTGGCATATCAATTTTCGCATACATCCCATTAGCGAAACGGCCAGGAGAGCACTAAGACCGTGGCGTGTAAATCATGCCACTCATAGCATGCATATCATAATTTTCATGTTATAACCTGACATTTATGTTCGTCAGGCAGTTATGTTGTGCCATACCAATTTTCGCATACATCCCATTAGCGAAACGGCCAGGAGAGCACTAAGACCGTGGCATGTAAATCATGCCACTCATGACATGCATATCATGATTTTCATGTTATGACCTGTCATTTATGTTCGTCATGTAGCCATGATGTGGCATACCAATTTTGGTAAACATCCGATTATCGAAACGGCCAGGAGAGCACAAAGTCGTAGGCGGCTAGATAGATAGATAGATAGACAGATAGATAGATAGATAGATAGATAGATAGATAGATAGATAGATAGATAGATAGATAGATAGATACGCTCAAACTCGCCGAAGTTCGCTAAGAAATGCTTCGCATTTAAAAGACTATATGATTATGAGAGACGCCGTTGCCGTTGGCTCCAGACATTTCAACCATATTGGCTTTAGATGCGAAGCAGTTTATAGTAGGGGCTATGTCACTCTCTCCCTCCCTCCCTCCCTCCTTCCATCCATCCATCCATCCGCCGTGCGGCGTCCACTCTCGCATCCTCCTCCCCCTCCTCTCCTTGTCTCATCTCTCCTCTCTGGATTCGTCCTCTCCTCTCCGAACGTCGCGCGTCGACATTGGAAACGCTATTTCTTCGATGAACGCTTTAGCAGCTCGCAGGGAACGCGCCCTCGCCCGCGGGAGCCAATGCTGACGCAGGCAGCGTCTGCTAGCGCCAAATCGATGCGAACGCGACACCTAGTCAAACTAGGCACTGGTCAAACCGATTCAAAAGCGCTGTGCATCCCCCTCCCCCCTTGCTGCTTCACATCGCCTCATGGTCCCCTTCAGCGGAAGATGGGGTACTTTTTTTCACGGACACTTAAATGCTAAACTTGGGGAACATCCTTCAACAACTTTCAAAAGAAATCCAGGAGCATAAACAAGATCCCACCAGAGTCCCATACAGGCCGGTTGGCGAGCCAGTGGTCGGAGCAGATACGGAGAACCGACCACCAGCCACTAAGAAAAGAGCGATACAATCACAGACAGAGAACAAAGCAGCGCAGGCTAGATCAGAAATCAAGGACACTCAAGCGATAGCCAGCGTGCACGTTGCCATCAACGAGCTGACCGTCAGGGTGGCAGGTATTGAGGAATGGAAGGTAGGTGTGACACCCATGTTAAGACAACACCTGCACGTCGCACCGCAGCCGTACGCCGAGGTCATGGTGGGTGGTCCGACACAAGGAACGGCTAATGCAGTGCTTTCCCATTTACATACTCATCATGGCCAACAACAGTAAAAATTTGACAATTTGGCAATGGAACTGCCGAGGTATAGCCAGGAAAAGGCCAGTCTCTTAACAATATGTTCGAACCGCGCTAGTTAAGCCAGGTATAATAATGCTACAAGAAACGGTAGGGGCCTCCGCTTCGATCCCCGGATGTCGGGAAATATCACCCCCACAGTCTAACGACAGGGGGGCAACCACCCTGATAAAGAAGGGTTTGGTAGTGGTGAAATCAAAAACGTCAAATTGGACCACATTCTGGTGCAAGTTGTCCCAGATAAAACGCGGCAATGCAGCCTATTTGTGCTTAACTATATGGCAACCTTGCAAGCAAGTGGCAGCGCTTCCTCTCCCTGTTCAAGAGAGCTACGGACCTGGCGGGCCAAAACCCGATAGTACTTGACAGGGACTTCAATGCCCCAAGTACCACATGGGGATATGGCTATGACACGGCCAAAGGTAAATGGCTATGGTAATGCATACAAGAACTTCGACTTGTGATCATAACTGACCCAAGAATCCCAACCAGAACGGGAAATTCAATTTCCAGGGACACCACGCCCGACCTAGCTTTGACTAAGAACATCCAAAGAGCTGAGTGGCGCAACACACTAGATGATCTAGGCAGTGATCACGTAATCTTGGAAATAATAATACCCTCGCTATCCGGAATCCCCCCGCCGGCCAATAAATTTGTGTGGACGGGCTGGGAAAAATTCCGAAAAAACAGACTAATAGAAAAAGGAAAACATCAAGACATAGAAGCACGGATGTGCGAGCTCGTGCTCGTGCGAAGGAAGCCGCCCAGACCACTGTCACAGAAGTAGAAACGGAAGAAAATGGACAGCCGGCTCGCACATCTCATTGAAGCAAAGCCATCCATACAGAAAAGATCGAAGAGACAGCAGCTAAATCGAAGATTACGCAAGAAAGTTGCCGAGATTAACAGGAAAATAGGGGATCATTGTCTGACTCTTGCTCGCTAGCAATGGGATGAAGTCTGCAATGCCGCTGATGGTCAGCTCCACAATGGCCAGACGTGGAAACTCCTCAGATACCTGCTCGATAACACCAAAAGCAAATCGCAACAGAAGGATAACTTCCAGAAACTCCTCCATAGCGAATAAACGAGAACCGGCAGGGATGTAGCGGCAGAGACGCTCAGGGACAAGTACCTGCCTCATCGCCGGGCTACCCATCACAGCGACTACAAGGGGAAGGTTAATTCTCAGCTAGACGATGAGTTCAGTGATTCGGACCTCAGGAAAGTCTTGCACGACCTCAATGGGAAATCAGCCCCTGTTCACGTTAATGTTACGAATAGAATAATCAGGAACCTTGACGACGGCTCGATCACCAAACTTACAAGTTACATTAACGAATGCTTAACTCGGGGCAGCATCCCCGCGCAGTGGAAGACATCAAAGGTGATCCTTATTCCTATGCCAGGCAAGCAAACCAGCCTCAACAATTTAAGACCGATGTCTCTCACATCATGTGTCGGCAAGGTGATGGAACATGCATTCCTCAACCGCATTAACAATCACCTGGAAGACATCGGGGCCTATCCAAACAGCATGCTGGGCTTCCGGGCTCATCTGTCAACTCATAACGCTATGCTCCAGACCGAAAACCAAGTCTCAGACGACAGAACCCGAAATATTAAAGCCATCATCGGCCTGGACCTGAAAAACGCTTTTGACAACGTCAAACATGCAGTCATTCCTCCCCCGATATAAAGCCTGAACCCAGGAGAGAGGTCCTACAATTATGTGAGGGGCTTCCTGACCAACCGCAAGTACTACCCTCGTGGCGGGCGACATCCAAACGGAGGAGCGGATACAGGGCAATGAGGGGACTCCCCAAGGATCTGTAATCTCCCCAATGCTCTTCAACCTCGTCATGCTGGGCCTTCCGCCTAAACTCCAAGAGGCTGACGATATCCAGCACTCCATCTACGCGGACGATATCACCATATAGGACAACGAAGGGCAGTGACGGCCAGATAGAATCAAGGCTACAAGAATCGATAAACAAAGTTGAGGACTACCTCAAAGACACGGGTCTCCGTTGTTCACCCAGCAAGTCCGAAGTACTACTGTATCGTCCTACCCTGAAAGGCCGTCCGCCGAAGGGATACAACCGCTGCAGTAGCTACGACGACATCGAACAGCGTAGACAGGACGAAGGAATTATTCCAAAGCTCAACAGGATTATAGTCCTCGGAATGATTATAGGAGCCAATGGTGTCAACAGGGAAACCATCGGAAAATTACCTTCTCAGGTGTCAAACGCCATGCGCTTAATCCGTAGGATCACAAGGAAAAGAGCTGGAATGAGGGCGGAAAGCATAATACCCCTCACACACTTTCGTGATCAGCCACATTGCATATGTGGCAAGCTTACATAACTGGACCACGGCCGAACGAAATAAGATCAACGCCCTTATAAGGAAAGTCTACAAAGGAGCACAGGGCCTACCTGAGTCCACAAGTACGGACCTACTGTTGCAACTGGGGGTGCACAATGCCGTGGAAGAAATCGCGGGGGCCCAGAGAATATCTCAACTGGAGCGCCTCAATATCACCGAAGCTGGACGAAGTATCCTCGCTAAACTAGCGATCACCTACCACATCGAGCACGGCCCGAAAGTTCAGCTCCCGCGTCTAATCAGAGACAGCATCCGGGTCCAAAATATACCCCGAATCGTCCACCCAACCTACAACCAAGGTAGAAGGAAAGCCAGAGCAACGGTCCTGATGTACTCTTATGGCAAGGCGGAGAAAGTGCGGTTTGTCGACGCCGCTGCGTACAATAATCGGCAGGCCTTTTCTGCAGTGGTCATAGACACTAACTCTCAGATCAAAAGCGCCTGCAACATTAACTCGGAGCACTCGGAGTTCGCAGAGGAAGTGCCCATTGCCCTAGCCCTAGCCGACTAAGGCGTCCATATTGAGCTCAGCAACTCCCAAGCAGCAATCCGTAATTTCGCCAAAGGCAGGATATCGATTACAGAGTACAACATTATTAGAAATTTGGATAGACCTAAAGACCACAGCTTGCTCATATGGTTCCCCGCACACATTACCTCGGAGGGAGGAGCACCCCCCAACCTTAACGAGGTACGCCACAATCTCGCGCGCGACATGACCGCCCACGCGAATTTGGGCAACAGCGGGGGACGACGGGTTGAGCGAGACCTTATGACTAGGTACAATGATATTACGAAAATGTATTCCAACTCGAGAAGAACGCTTCCACCTCCGCACACCAAGCTTAACACGGTACAGGCAGTTGCTTGGCGCCAGCTCCAAATTCTTACCCCAACCCAGTCCAATTAAACAGGATCTTCCCGGAGTTATATACCACAAATATGCGCGAGACCTGCAGATCGGCTCCAGCCAAGCTAAATCACATGTTATGGGAGATTATAGGTGATAAGACAGCCGCTAAAACCGTGACTCTTCCGTCTAGGTGAACCGCCGCTCTGCCCAGCTCCGCCCCTGACGACCAGTTCTGGGCCGTCCAGCAGGCCCGCGAGGCGGTGCTGAGGCAATGTCTCACCGTCCCCTCGGGGGAGATTTAGGCCCGATCGTTTTAAAACCCTGCAGGACCAAATAAGGGTTGTTCACCATCACCACCACTTGGTGCCGTACGGTATATGGGACTCTACCACTTCGCCTCCATCAACGTACACTCCCCCAGCACCCGAGACGGCGAGATTGGGATCAGTAGGTAAGCGACGTAAGCACCACATCCCTGAATGGGGGCCATAAATACAGAAGCAGTCCCATATTTCAACTAAAGTCAATAATTTTTAAAGTAGGTTAGCTAGGCAGGGTCACCATCTCGTCGAACATGGTCACTTGGTAGGAATTCGATATAAAGGAAGATAAGGCTTGAAAGTGTGGGCACAACAGTAATGAACCGATGAGGACAATACCAATGCCGACTGGCGCTCATACTGGGCTTCTTTTTATGTTGCGTCCGTGTTTGCGCAACGTCTTCGTTGCATGTTGAACCAGCACCAGGTCGTCCAGCCCTCTGTTCCTTTAGAAATAGATCTCCTGTTATGTTAAAGAGGCAGTTCCAGTTAGTGGCCTTTATCAGAACCTGTAAGACTTTCACGACCTTCTAAGAGAGTATGCAAGACGACTTCACGCCTGTAAGCTCATGCACTTCCCGAGTAAATCTCAAGGCTAGGTGGCTATCATTTACTGCCTGTATGAATAGGGCGATAGATACAGGCAGTAAATGCATTCACGCACCGATGCATTCCTTCTAGCTATTTCTGCGATCGTAACTTGTGGTCTGCAGCCATTTTCTTAGTTGTCAAACCTTTGTTCAAGCATTTTACTTGTTGCATTGGCCTTCTTTGCCGTCCTCACCGTGATGGCACCCAAAGATCTTCGAATCAACACGGACGAGCTGCACTTCTGTCTTCATCGCAGCACATGTCGCTAGCTTTTTGAACCTCAAGATTGAATCACTCTAGGGAGCTGCGCCTTCAAGCCTCCCATGTGATCAAAATTAGCGTCTACTGTGCCACAATGGAGTGGGAATCAGACTTTAGTTGCCGGTAATTCATTCAACTTTAGAAAGTCGTGTCTCCTGGTTACCTTTGGGCGATCCCGTCAATTTTGCCGCAGGCGACTTACCTGCGAGCGCAGGACGCAGTGTGCTCGGTGGCATTGGTTGGTAACGTGTGGCTGTAGGGCTCACATGGCGAGTAGGCATCGTTCTTTGAGTTACACCCATTGTTGTCCTGGTCGGAGCTGTTACTTTCGTATTTCCAGATTTAGGTATAGATGCTGGTTGTGGCACAGGGAGGCTGGCGTAAGTCCCGCTTCCACCTCCACCAGCCTCGTCGGTGATATCTTCTACGTCTATTGGAAAATGATACGAACAGATGTGTGCTCTCAGCGCTTTACGCAAACGCGAAGCCATACGTTAGTATATTATAACTAACACCTTTGCGCTATTCAGAAATGGTAGCGCAGGCGTTTGTTTAATTACGCGCTGACGTGGAGTGGTCACCAAGCTTGCGTTCATTTCAGTGGAATACAAAAAATATGAAACGAGGATGCTTTTTATTCTAACTGTGTTTAGCATAATAGTAGAGCGCATGCTGTTGTATCACAACAAACGACCCACGACGTATTAAGGAAAACAAGAATTGATTTATTTCAACTAAAATTATGTGACGGTCTCCCGCAACAAAGCTCTAAAGAAGCTTTATTAGAAAGAGTAATTGATAATACGCGATGTTAAGCTCCTTAGGCTACTGCCTGAGAAATATATGAAATCTGTTTGTCTTTTACGACTCCAATATTTTATTCAAGGAGGTGGGCACGGCCGTGATTACAGCGTTTGTTCCAATAACCTATGCCGGCTAAGCAATTAGACAACTCCCATAAACACCCACATACATCGCTAGCTTCCACAGTTTGCTGCGTTGTTGCAGGCGTTTGTCCGCGTAACTTACGGGGGAGTTCCGGGAAATTTGCCGAAACATGCGGTCCACGAGAAAGAGGCTTAAAAAGCAGGCAATCACTCTGCGGATACCGCAAGCGTTACATTTCTTCCGCGGCTGCACCTGCGGCACTAGAAACTAGATCCTGGACACGGCACCATTATTGGGATATTTCCCCTCCTCATTTATTTTACTGATTGGCTTTAAGCCTGCTATACCTTCGGGTGGTGCGGGCACCCCCACATTCCTTTTAATTTTTTTTTTTTGCATGGGGGACAGACTAGCACTAGCACTAGAAACTTCACGCAATCGTGGCGATGAGTTGTCTATGTGCTATGGAACTTCAAGGACGCAAGACAAGGCATTCTGGAGTGTGTGATGTTTTGGTTGCGTGCCGGCATTCGTAATTGAATCATCCGGCCCTCTATAGCTTAAAATGCGATCGAGTGTGCGCCCGAATGTCCTGACTTAAATAATTCATGTTGTCTTTCCCATAATTGCAAGTGTTCCTGCAAAAATCATCCCATATTATATGGCGATAATACTATTAATATATGAAATATGTGTTGATATTTCATACAAATATGCATTATTGGTATAAGGAACAGATCTTTAGAGTAAGGGTGTGATTGTAAGTCATGAGGCCAGCGAGAGGTATGTTTTGCATTGTTATGAAAGACCACAAGAATTTTGAAGTTGCGATCACCGTCAGACCACTTCCAGCCTGCGGGCACATTACATGCAGTGCACATGACCAGAATTACTTGGCGCGCATTTCTTTGGCATGTGTAGTTCACTGAATGAGCGCTTGGGCATTTGCTCGTATGCACGGTGCTTTCAGCGAACACTTTCAAAAATTATTAAAGATAGGCTGTTCAAGAAACAGGGAAAGCTTCTTCAGAAAGTATTCAAAAGTAACAGTCAGGAGAGCTACAAGTCGGAAACTCTGACGAATGTGCAAATTATTTAGTTAACTAACTACCATTTACAAATTAACTTCTGAATAAGGGACTTTCGGTGGGTGTTGCCCAGGGGGAGTTTTCAGCGACTCAGATTAGGATGTCCTTCGGTTTTAACACACCGAAAATGTCAGTCTAGTGCGAGAAAATAAAGGCTTTATTCTAGTATCAAAAGGAGAAGCCCAATTTCTCGTGCAAATGCAACCTCTGTTGGTGATGTGTTCCAATGATTGCGGAGGCCAATTCGATATATACCACATTAATTTTATGCAATTTTCATGTGGATCCGAACACTCTGTTCTCTTCATAGGAAGAGGTCAATTTTATCTTCTGGACACGTGATTTACGTTTTGTACGATTATCACTGGACGCTCAACACCTCTTGCGTTCTTTATGTTTGGCCTGCTTGCACACCACTAGAGCTTTCCTAGTGCTTTCTTCCAGTCTGAGGGCAAGTGCCAGAAAGATAACTGACTGTTCCTTCAGAACTTGCCGGTTTTCATCCATGTTCCAGCGAAAATTGTAAGGCCAAATTTATATTTTTCCCGACCATTAGATGGGGCGAAGTGATATTCCACATTGTCAGCGCAACGAGTGATGACCAGTCGCAAAACGTACCACGGCAAGGACCTTTTTGAGCGGAATCCAGGTCGGAAGTTACTGGCAGCGAGTATGACTAAGATGACACCACGTAGAAGTAGGAATACAACACATAATCTTAAGACGTACAATAGTAATGTGCATTCACCTAGTTTTGAATGCGCTATTGCCGTGCATGCATCCTCGTCGGACCGCGAAGTGTAATACCTAGTACTTATATCACCACGGTTTTGTACTCTGGTATTCGTCGCGCAAACGCTGAGTATTACAGCCGGCCGCATATTTATAGATGTACTGGATCAGTGTTGAACTCGAATGCACAGTTTCCGAATTGCTATTTGTGGTCGCTAGCGCACGTGCTAGCTCGATGCTCCAGGGAAAACTCGTATTCGCAAGTCACAGCCGGGTTTCGCGAAATCCAGTTTTATTAATGCTTTCTTGACAAGAGCAAGAGATGTCTCCTTAAATGCAGTGCATTACGTAGGTAACGGCCCATTACGTGCTCATGGTATTCTTGATTCCGCTGCCCTTCCGTGAACGTAAACACAAGGGTGTTCTTCGGCATGACCCAATCGCTGATCGAACTGACGGTGTAGGTAATGGTCCCTTGCAAGACGTGCTGTCAGGGCAGACAACCTCTTTACTTAACCCGTAACAACATATCGGCGACCCAAGGAGCCGAAGGCCATCGGGGCCATCTTGTTTCGTTTGCTTAATCGCTACGTCACGCGACTACAGCTAATCCTTCACGTATATATTTTTCGTGAATTACACTGAATACGGGTGCGTCTCGTAGGCGTGGCGTAAGCCAGTAGACGAAGGAAGGCAATGTGTGGGATGGATTCGTCGGCTTAACGTCCTCAGATATGGTTATTCCTTGAGCGTGCTGCCAGCTACGGAGTGCGGGATCTACATAAGCGATGCACTTTACCAACTGTCAGAAAGCGTTCTTGTGTAGCGGCGTCCTCGTATATGGGAACCCAGCATTGAGCGGCGGTAGAGCACGGGTAACGCGTTGCAAACTTTCTGCACAGATTCCTCGTCGCTTGCTCTTCGAAGCATCACAAAACCTAGGACAACACAGGCGTTGTACTAATTTCAAGGAATATAAATTACGCGTTAACAAATCTTATAGACGTGTGAGTACGAAAGATAAAACCGAGTAAGAAGTTAAGTATCAATACAAACATGTTATCATGAACGAAAACCATGCGATCAGAAAGGAAGGCACCGCCAAAAACTTAAGAGTGCGAGTGCTGTTATAGAATATTGCGTATAAAGGAATAGTGCTTGTGCGCCTGTGCTAAGCTCCGAAACATCCCGAGATTGGTTGACACGACTCTTCGTCCGTCTTTTCGTTTTCTTTGTGCCAGGACATATCGCCACCGCTTAATCCTTTCCAGCGCATCTCTATGATAACCGAGCGTTCACAAAGATGCATGCGCCACTGAACAGATGTTCACAGCGTTTACAGAAATACAGCGCTGTGAATCCGTCCTAAAATGCGAGGCATAGACGATTCTTACCCAGGGAAGTCAGGCTAAGAGATATTACAACGCAGATGAACAGGAATACGATGCAGAAAAATGCAATGGTAAAGCAATACATGGATGTCCTCGACTTCGACTCCCTGTAATAAAAGAAAATATGTTAATGATCTCTCCGTCATAGGAATATGTAAAACACGAAAGTGTAATACGTCATCGCAAAGCCACTTGAGTGTACATCGAGGTGAACTTGCCCATTGCTATCGGTGTTTCGCTGGCGTGGCACCGTTCGAAGCGGATACACTCAATTTGACGCCTAGTACGTATCGACTCTACCCTGGCGACTAACGTTCACGACAGGGACCAAGCTCTTGTGGTCGCTAAAACGTTGTGCTAAAGAGACATATTTTGGCTACCACAATGTACACATGTTCACGACATGGCATTCATATACTCAAATTCTAAATGAAGTGTTTCATAGTCAGCTATTAAATAAAAATGAGGGAAGTAATATACAAACAGGGAGTACACGTTACCGTCGCAAGGAAGTGTGGAGGATGATGGCGTTAATAGTCAACAGTCGTGTGGCCTTCTCATTGGTTACCATGCCATGCTGTTAAAACGCAGAGAAAGCATTCCTTAAACAAACCTACTCCGTACGTTACTTTACATAGCTCTCCATGCGGCGCTGCCAACGAGGAGAGCGCCATCCTGAATTATGTTTGCTCAAGTAGCATACCCAGGCCAACGCCTTGTCCATATTGGAGGCGCTCCCCGGGGGACCCGCGGTTGTCATTGCAGAAATGCTGGAAACGCGTTTTGTGTCTGAGAATTATGTCTTCGCGCGCAATAAAATTAGAATTCGAGCCATCATGTTAATACAGTTATGGTTAAGCAGTACTTTACCTACTTGCTCTCGCCATTTACTCTGTGAAATTATATCTTATTCGCCACTAACGCCTCTTTGCCATTGCGGAGAGCCTGTCTGGTTTGTGTGGTCTGACTACCACATTTTTCCGCATGGACACCGGTACCTACACCGCGCAACAGATTTTCTATGACAAGGGCTGCATAACGGATTCGCAATAATATGAGCGAATATGTGTCGGAACACAGAACAAAATAGTCGTTTGGGAACGACGTTATATGTGTCAGCATTTTTAACGGCGCCCTGCAATATTGGCTCAACACATTCTTTGAAAACGGCGTCCACGGGTCGTCGAGGCTAGTGTAAATAAGTCAGTCGCATATTACTTCCCCTCCTTCAACTCGCAATTTTCAAACTCATCTCAGATACATCGGGAACTCGCCCGCAACTCTGTCTACTAATTACCTCGCTACAAGCACCGGCTCCGTCGGTTGTCTTTGGCCCGTATTAGAAGCACTAAACACAAAAAATGTCTATGTACATCTTCGTAAGAACAGCGCAACAAGTTAAACAATATAGTGTTTTCGCTAGGTGACCTAGTTTTAGAAACCATATCCACAGCTGTATTTAACTAAAATTGAAAGCGTCGTGGTGCCTGCAGTGAGGCAATCTGTGCTTGTAACCGGCAAATTTTTCTATAATAAACGATGTTCTAAAGACCGCATAATGATTTCTCGCTAAATATGGAAGGTTTTGCGCCACATCCTTAACTTTACGTGAAAGCAATGGTATCCACGATGACCTGTCGGGCACTCTTGGTTTGCTTAGAGGTACAAGCAATATTTTGGCCTTAAGGCAGTAAAATCCATGGTACGACTATGAAAGATGCTATAGTTAGGAGGTCTAGAGATTATGAGCAACTGCTGGTGTTCATTTCTGCTCACTGATGTCTCAAAATACACGGACATCGTGATTTTCGTATCCATTGAACAGCGGCCACCGCAACCGCCACCACCATAGCGGCAGCGTGGCGAAATAGTTATTACGCTGGTTTTCTCGGCTATTGAATGCATTTCTGTAGGAAGGTTGATGATTTTAACTATCTCGTTCATAATCATAATATCTTTGTGGTCTTGCTTTTTATCGCATAGATTTGATCTTTCCTCTCGTCCAACCTTCACTTCACCGCAATTAGGCTGCCGGTATTCTTTCATGCTTGCTGAATTCTATCCGTATAATAGCGTGTATGTCTGCAGCCTTACGCGTATTCATTAAAATTGAAAGCTATTCCAATTCTGTTCCGTCAGTTGCGTTAGGTTATTTGTGCTCTACTGTTCCTAAATAGACCTACACTCTTTTGGCGCAGCTTACTGGTGTAGTGCGTCCGGCTTGGAAGGTGCACTAGATGTCCAACGTCGTATCGAACAAAGTGTAAATGGTGGGGCAGTTCCCCTTTTTACTTTATTGGGCGCGAATAGGTGAGTGACGTTTTCTTGCTTCGTAAACAAACTGGAAAACACTGTGGCTATTGCTATGGCTTTGGTTAGAAAGGAAGAGGTATTTGTTGCAACCATACTTACTGCGGTTCAACTGGAATAAAGAATGACGAGTGTTCAAGGCTGTTCAATGAATGTACGCATAAATTTGTGAGCGCCTTTGTGTGACCTATATGTCTCCTACATCCTCACCAGGAGTAGTTCTAACTTTCGACTTGCTTGCTGACTGAAATAGAAAATCATGATTGATCCACTAACGCGAAACCTAGTCAGGAAAGAAGCATGCGATAATCCGCGGGTGTTCCTTGCAGAAATGTATCAATGGCAGCTGCTGGGCTTGCTTTACTGTAGCCACGATGACGACGACGACGAAGACAGACGGCCCCCGACGACAAGTTAGACGGCCACGACAGCGAAGTTGCGCGCCCGTCCCTCGATTCGCAAGAGTTGAGCTTATGTAATCAACAGCTTTGCAAAGAATACGCTCCGCGTTCCAGCTTTCACATGAATGGCAAGTTGCAGAGAGCTCAACCAAGCTTCTTTGTGTCGTGCTTGCACCTCGCTCCATTCTCTCGTTCAATTGTACGCCTGTTCCTGCCCTTCCGTGCTCTCTTGCTTGGATGGGACATTTATTAAATAAATAATGGACGCACGCTCGAGAACAAATGGCCTAGTTTGCCTATAAGTATGAATTTTGAGATGTAGTAGCGAAGGCCGAGTGCAGATATTTTCCAAGGCAGTGTACTGAAAAAGTTTAGCCGGTGTAACTGACAAAAAAGAAATGTTGCTGGATGATTACTTGTGACTGCACACACACGTGAGCAATGTATTGGAGTCATAGAATTTTGCGCGAAGTGTCCTCTCTCAGATGGTCGGTGTTGCTGCCGATAATGATTCAGTTCTTTTCAACCTTCCAATAAAGTTAACGAGACTGCAGCTAGCTAAGGATTAATTGGTAGCGTGCTCTTAAATGGTACTTTATGACGCTTCAATTCTTTTTCACGGTGCAACACATAATAATTTAGGTGACTTAAGCTAATAACTACGTAAATTAAGTGGTCGCACATGGGAGAAGCGATACCGCTCTGTAATGATGCTTGGTGTGCGCATTCATGTCGGACAGAAATACCTGTGGAACAATGCTAAGCAAATCAAAGGACGCGGCGCCACGTACTTACCAATGCTAGACTGAAACCAAGTCGAGTCTCCTAGGTCAGTCTGCTGAAACGTGCTGTCGAATTCAGAATAACCGATTCCTGACTGCATGTCTGTAAGAAAACAGGGGCTTATTAAATCTTTGCGTGAGTTTAAATGCATTTAACCGCAAAATATGCACTTCACTGACCGAGTGTGCCTTGCTGTCCAAGCTTGCACGCAGATAGCGTCGAATGATCCGCAACTGTGATTAATTTGATTACCATTGCCGTAATGTTACTGTGGGCTGCGGAACCTTTCGGATAGACTGATTTTGATACATGATGGCACAGGTCTCCTTTTAATTTCCTCTTCGATGCTCAAAATGATCACAGAAGAGAAAATATTTCAGTTTGACTCATCGTTAACGCTATTCCAAATATCCACACGTGTACTAATATGCAGTGCCTGAATTTTTTGGGCTCCCTCGCGACGGTGGTCTAATGGCTGTGGCTATCGTATGCTGATCTGAAGATCGCGGGATGGAATTAAGGCCGAGGCGGCTGCATTTCCTTGCAGCCGAAATGTTCATATCAGTGAACTGTGCAATGTGAGTGCGTATTAAAAAACCTCCAGGTGACCGAAATCTTCTGAGAATTCTGCGAGGATGTCTCGTAATTAAATCGCAGTCTCGACGTAAAGTAAAAGAAATCAAATAATTTGTTGGGCTAGGTAAGGTGCTTTCAAGCCCACCATGCTCGTCCCGAAAATGTTACACAGGTTAGAACGCTCTCATGGCGTCCCCATCAGACGTCTAACCGTGGTAACGTTTCCTACGAGCATATAAAGTCGAGCTATTAGCAGGCCCCAGCTGTTAGGGTGAACATTCTCTGCAAAAAGCGCTCGTGGGAATTTAAAATAGGATTTCACGGGTAGCCACCACGCATTGTGAGTTCGGCATGGCTCCGCGTGGGATGTTATTTTACGGATCTGTAAGAGGTTTTCCGGACAATTGAAGGAAAATGCAAAGGCGAAGAGATAAAAGGTGAATCAAAGTCCATTGACATTGCACCTTCACATACAGCGCGTCATACGACGCCACAATGATGCCAGTTTGTTTGGGATGGGATCGTTTTTCACCGTTTCGGGTTCACGGTTCTGGGTTAATCAAACGGCCAGAGAGCATAATTTGGTTCTATTCACTCATTGATGGCGAGCTTGATATATATTCCAAGTTGTAGCCGATCTGTGTGCACACCAAATTTAAAAAAAATATTAGCTTTCCTTTCCAGATGGAATGCATCACTGCAAAGTGCAATAGTACAAGTGTGTTTCAGCTAGGAATACTGGCCAATGTCTGAGCCTGTGTTCTTTCACACTTTTCGATAAGTGGTATCAGTTCCTGGATTGTTGGAAGTTAACCAGATGTTACTGTTCATCATCATCAGCCCATCTATGTCCACTGCAGGATGAACGCCTCTCCCGATGCTCTCCACCCTTTCCTGTCCTGTGCGACGTGACTCCATTTGATGCCAGCGAATTCCTTAATTTCGTCCCTCCATCTTTCTGTCCTCTACGGCTGCGCTTACCCTCTTTCGGTGTCCATTCCAACGTGCTAACTGTCCATCGGTTGGCTAGCCTTCTCATCACGTGACCTGCCCATGTCCATTTTTTCTTTACTTCGACTGTTATGTCAGCTACCCCTGTCTGTTCCCTAACCCACTCGGCTCTCATCCTGTCTCTTAGAGTAACACCTATCATTTTTCGTTCCATCGCCCGCTGTGTGATTCTTAACTTCCTTTCTGGCTTCTTTGTAATTCTCCAAGTTTCCGCCCCGTATGTCAGTACCTGCAAAACACATTCCATCCCATGCTTATTCTTCGGCGTATTTCTTTTACATGAGTAGGTTCCCTTGTCAAGAGCTGTCCTAGATATGTGTATTCTTGTACGACTTCTAATGTCTGGTTTTCAATTGTGAAGGCATGTTTTTTCGCCGTGCGACCTGTCATTACTTTTGTTTTCTGCATGCTCGTCTTTAATCGTACCTTATCGCTTTCCCGGCTTAAAACTGTTCCTTAGGTAGTTTCTCTTATTCACCTCATTTGTTAATATTACATCCTATGGTCGTATGGTGTATCCGTGCACGCCGATGGCTTCATAACGTAGGCATGGAACAGGCTTCTGATGGCTTCCTATATGACGGAAGCAATATAAAAGCGTTGTAATGAATGTTTTCCGTGTTGCGTTTTTATCTGACCTGTATTCCTATTATAACGAGAATATCATGACTATGAACTACCGCCATGTGTGACAAATAGGCATGGATGCTTACCGTGACTTGGGCAGCACCCTTCTTCGGTGTTGTTTTTTCTGGCTACTTTGCCTCGTGCATGCAACCAACTTGAACTTCCAGACGATATTACATACACATGTCACTAGCACATGCAGACGCGACGCAGCTCTTCAACCATTTTGAACCATGCCATCATAATAGTTTCTAGGGTTTTACGTTCCAAAACACCGATATGATTAGGAGACGACGATGCCCTAGTGAAGGACTCCGGAAATTTCGACCATTTCGGGATCTTAACCTGCACTGACCGCGCACAGTTCACGGGTCTCGTCATTTCGCGGCCATTGCAATGCAGCAGATGCCACCGGGATTCAGCCGTGAGCAGCTTGATGTAGAAATGTGTTTGCTTTTAGTGAAAACAATTGAGAAAAAAATATACAGTTTCGAGCTTTGTTGACTTTACAAAAAGCCACTGTTTTTTAACTACACATGATTCTTATATGTGAAATCGCGAAAACGAATGTTACATTCAGAGGCAAGAAATAACCTTACTGAACAGTTGCGCATTATAGACAAAAAATTACTGCACCAATTTCTCTAGCGTCTAGAGGGGTACTGGAATATATCTTTAACGCAGCCAGAAAAGAGGCTCATCAATCCTGGTAGTTTCTGGGCACATGTGAAGGGAAGGATGTTAGCCTTCGTCCTGCAGGGAAGTGAAAATTTGGCATCAAGGACAGTCGGAAGCGTCGTGATGTTCCTATAACAACAGTTCCGAGGAGACCTTGCATTGCCTGACATCGTGATCGCGAAGCTATCTTCAGTGTTGCTTTATATGTTCGTTTGCATTCTAAACAAGCCGAGACAATGCGTGTATTAATTTTTACTGACAATGAAAAACCAGACAACGTTGTCGGCGCTCTTTGTGACGTTACTGTCTGAAAAGGAAGGAATTTATTATCCGTATCCTGAACCATATAGCCAGTTCTCTTAGTCATGTAGTTTAATAACATGTCCCTCATATATTCGTTAATTAATCCTGTAGAGAAGACATGTTCGATGATTTACCCTTCCTTACGAAATGTAAGCTATCAGACTTATTTAATGCCAACCTAACGCAGAAATCTGTTTCAGCGTCTTATATATGTTATTAATAAACGAGGTTTTCCCGACATCTTCAACATAGCCTCATATGCTAGTATTCTTTTAAGAGTAAGTGTTAGTCCGCCTTCAAGATTGACTAGAGAGCACGGAAAAAATAGAGCCTTCTGATGCGTTAGATGGGAAAAGAACTCGATATGTCCTAAGAATGATGAGTGGGCCACATAGTGACCATGACTTGCTCATGAGCATTACACATTGAAAGTTTCTGATTATACACAAAGGATTGGCTCATATATGTTTCGCTTAAATATGCGTTGTTCCTTTGAACGTATTTGTTATCCCATCTCAGTATGAGGCATTCTTCCTCTAACCGTATATAAGTTTTCGTGTAAAACATCAAAAGGTAACATGTCTTCTAAGGTGTTCACTTTGGAAGACCTTTGGAAGCTTTCACTTTTTAGGTAAGCGACCTGTGGAAACTTCTACATTTGGTCGATTGTTCATAGAAGAGCCTCATTTTACACTGGGCGCAAACAGTTGTCACTGCATGGAGAACTGTCTGCATGGAGGAGCTATAAGCACACATGCGCGTGAAAGTGATGTACGGAATGATGCGTAAACAAGGCACAATTAAATCGGGAAGCCTTGAAGGTACTGGTAATTGTCCTTTCCACGATCATCAGTAGACCGGGACGATGGAGATAAAAGAAAGAATGGAACATTGTATTTATCATGGAAAAGAGAAATTCTATGAAGGTAAGTAAAAAGCAGAGAAAGTCAAGTTTTGATAATTCATTTACCGCGTGTTTAAGGAACTAGTGCGACGTTTCTGTTCCTACGGTTGCAGCACATAGCTTTCTAAGAACACATGCGTCTGTACAATCACCAAGCTTCTCCGCACGGAGGTTTCTAGAAAGGGATTACTTTCACAATAATTTCTCAAACTATCCGAGCAGGAAGCACTATCTCTACTGTCTCCATGACCGCGTCCTATATAAAAATGTGCGGATAAAAGCGCTCGAAAGTACTCCATTAAAATGTGGAGGTTATCACTGATTTGTAAATATCGAAGTTCTCGGTCTGGCTGCTAGCATTACACGTCATGCCTTTACGCGTCTGCGTTAGTCTGCATGTGCCTTACGTCGAACCTACGTCAGCCTGTAGCAGTATGGGTCCGTGCTTCTTCGCTTCATCGTTTATTCACTCATGGGCCAATATCTGCCTTTGTGTGCATTTGTATCGCATTTTCTCACTGGTGTGTTTGTTCGTTATCCACAAAAGAGGCTTCCATACTATCAGCTAGGCTCTCTATTATGAGGGTTTTTGAAGACATGGAGCTCCAAATTTCAACAAGAAGCCTCAAGGAGAAACAAAGCCGAAGCCGACGCCACAACAGCACCCGGAAAGCCAAATGCAGTGGCGGAGACCAATTGCTCTTTAAATAAGGCCATGCTGAAATGTGTCTAGAGCTGCTGCCAAGCAACTTCCAACTCTTTCCCATCAAACAGTGGCGATTACTAACGATGCTGTTATGTAAATTCAAAGTTCGTAGAGTTCTGGAAACCTTTGTGATGATAGTAATGATCTTGTTATCTAAATTTGAAATTCACCAATTGGGGAAATGACTCAGGAGAGTTAAAACTTTCGACTGCTCTAATCGTGCTACACGATAGATTCGTGATTAGCTGCATCACATCGATCACGGCAATTACCATGCTCCATAATTAAACTTCTATAGTATGAATGCTCGTCTTTAATCTTACCTTATCACTTTCCCAGCTTAAGGACTGCTCCTTAGGTAGTTTCTCTGATTCACCTCATTTGTTAATATTTCATGCAACTAGGCAACTGTAGGAAATCTTTAGCATGTTTGAGCACGAAACGTTTACAAGGAGTTTCCTGCCAATACTTATTAAACAACGATAACTACAGATATGTCGGCACGGCTAATTACGCTCTGAATGTGAGGCATGCCTTTCTCGGCTTGACTAACGTTACCATCAGCTTTTCTTTAATATAAATGTATTGAGGGATGGCGTATTGTGCTTTTTCTATCAAATCACTCATATGGATAGGCCAAATGGAAGCTCTATTCCGCAATTGCGTGTTTCGCCGCACTACGGTGCAGCCTGTGAATTATACAAATCGTTATGTCTGCGTCACAGCCATATTGGGAGCACGTGGTCCTAGTGTATCCACGGTAATGTCCATGTCGCGTGCAAGATTGCAGACCTTTCCGTTTTTGCTAGTTAGGAAAGCTGCACTTACAAGACTGCTCCATCAAGGCGTCAGCTGCAGAGAGAGAAAAAGGCGCACATTAATTTACGCTTTCACAAAGGAGATAGGCAAGTGAACACCTCTAGGTGAAGCCTACGTGCCAAAAACAAACAAGGAGTTTCGGTCGAGCCATATCTCGTTGAGATGTGTGCCTTCATATTAAGCAGTCAATATCGGCTTCTACCAAATCTTTACAATAAAATATATAACGACACTTATGGCAAGTTCGCTCCCAGAGAGCAAGCAAGCTGCGCATAATTCTAACGACATTAAAAAGACGATAGTTAAGCATTTTTCCAGACATCTACATCTTAAATCACATACCAAAAATGCTCTGTAACACAACACGAAATAAATCACCTACACAAAGGGGAACGCCTCAGTAGTGTACCGAATGGCACAGCAGAATAGCAATGGGAAGGTAAAGGTGCGTAATTGAGGCACCACTCCGTCGTATACCGTATTGTCTTTCCACGTGCCTTTTTGCTTTTCTCGTAAAAATTCCTCAACTGCTATTTAGCGGAAGTATATCAAGCGTACGTGAAGATAAATTATCACAATGATGCGGCAGTCATTTTGGCGTGTTCCTATATAGTGAGGCATAGAAAGAAGGACCTATGAGGCAATACCTGTTGAACGGAACGGCAATTCATGACCGACGATAGCCTGTTTTCCTGTACTTGCGGAAAACGCTAAATAATGGGCCTTCATTGCCAATGCAGGACGTCTATTCGTGCCTGATCAAAAGGTGAAACCGCATTTTGTCGCTCCAGTGGCGACAGCCGCGTACCTACCAGTGATAGCCAAGAAAGACAGTGGCGCGAATGGCCCGATGTGATATCCTAATTAGGACCCCACTGCTCTGTTACGGTTACATCGTTCCTTTGCGACACGGATAGTGTTGAGTGCGCATATCGGCGCTGTTATCATTAGCTCTTTCACAAAGGCGACCGATAAAGTAGCTGAGCGTAAAGGGGCTCATAACAAAATCTGAAGATGGCGATGGTGAGGAATACATAAGTGCCTAAGGTGTAAATGCGAAGCATTTCAGGCTCTCATAATTTTTCTAGAGTATCACAAAACTGTCAACGTCGTTAGTTAAGTTCCCTAAGAATTCGCTTGCACCTCTTCTATGCATTGCTGCTAGGGTTTCGCAGGCGCTCTTCTTTCTTCTCCTGCGCATGTGACCTCAGGGCAGTACTTGACTGGAAAAACTGCGGCTTCCGGGCAAGCATGTTTAAGAAGAAGGAGACGACGACAAATACAGCGTTGCGTACGCCGATTTGTCCTGTGAGCAGCGTCTCGCAAAGCTATGCGTTTGTGCATAGTATAGGATATGAAAGTGGTGGGACGGCGTTAAACCGAGGCCACGTGTGCCGCGTTTGCCACAGTCTGTTGTTCGACGGGAACGTCTCTAAGCTGAAGCCGTTTCCAAGCATTTCGAAGTGCTCGCTGGGCCACTCAATTCTTTGTGAGGAGTACCTCGAAGCGCCAAAACACGAGGAAATATGAATGAACGGGAGTAAAATCCGGACCAGCCAAGTGCCCATCAGCCTTGCTGCTTTGATAGCCTTGTGCTATTAGTGCATCCTTCGCAAATTCTTTCTTTTTTTGCAACTCACTGGTGCTTCGATGCGTTATGTTATTTTTCATAGCAACGCCTTCTGAAAACAGTGTTGTTCCCTTTAAGAGTACAGGTAAATATAGCCGGGCCCTATTTACTTTCAACCTGCGGAAGCCTGGGACAGGCAAGACCCACTTATAATATTTGTGATTGGGTCAAGGAGGGGACGCTATTTACTGCAACCGTGGTCGGGAACATTGCCCAGGACATGGTGTGATGGAGGAAAGAGAATGAGGAAGTGGAATGGAAGGCCGCAGTGAACGACTTCGTGAATTGTGACCAAGACGCCATGCTTTAAGTACTTTGACATTGCACAGTAGTCCGGCCTCTACCAATTTCGACTCCATCGGAAAAGCAACTGCGGAGGCCAGGTTTCCAACCGCGTGCAATGGGCACTCAGGCAAGCAGCATGATCACGAGACCACCATTACCGGCATAAGCGACATGAAGCCTAGCCTAATGCGCACGAATCTAGAGGCGGCATTTCGCCGTTAAATACAGAAGACAACGAGATGATACTCACTCATGACGGCGGAATCTGTGGTAGGGCCTTCGTTAAGTCGATGTTTAAAAGGATAGCATGAGGGACACTGACCAGGAGCACGTTCGAACGCGGGGCAAGGCAGTACCTTTCTTTCTTTCTTTCTTTTTTCCTTGAAGTTTGGCTCTTGCCCACTACGGGGGATTGGCCATGACGCCGGCGGTTAATATAAAGACGGGAAAAAAATTGAGCTAAAACAAAGGAAGAAGGCAGTACCTCTTCTTCTCCTTCTTGTTCTTGTTCTACTTCTACTTCTTCTTCATCTCCGTATGTTGGCGCTTACCAAATGCCGGGGATTCGCCAAGACTGTTTCGATTTAAAGGGGCACTCCGGTGATTTTTTCGGGATATCCTCATGTTACTGTGGTCCAATGGCACTGATTGTCCTGTAGCAGGCAGGTCGATTTAATTTCCCCAGAAACGCAACAATAATCTAAATAGCCAATTGAAAGGCGTATTCAAACCGAAACCGAAACGGCTAGGTGCTTCGTAGAATTCGAAATGGGTAGATAACGCCACAGCCTCTCTGCCATAAGAAATATTGAGATTGTGCCAGAACAATGCCAATGGTGAGGTTATTCCACGATGTATTGAGTTATTCCAGCTTTTATGAACTTGACAGTGACTAAATGAGCTCCGAAGAATCGCGGTTTTGCTTTTGACGGCCTGCTGGCTCGGGTTGAAGGTGATGGCGTCAAAAACATAGCGGACCGCGCAGGAATCCGCTAAAAATTTGTAAAATTCATTTACCGGAAAACTAAATGACTTACAATTGCTTGACTTTACAAATATTAATAAAGTATCGGAGAAAATATGTCATGAAAATTTTATTAAAATCAGTTGACTGAGCAATAGAGTTGCCCTTTAAAGGAGTACATTTATATCTCTGGTTTGGTGATGCACTAATGATTGAAGAAGGTAAAATTATTTTAGTTTCAATTAGAAATTTCACTATTTGTGGATGATATTCCTGTGGCTGAACTACAAATATGACCATCCAAACGAAAGGATAGTCATTGCAGTAAATTCCAGGCCTAGTTGGCGAATAAGTGGTGTGATAATTTTCTTTCTCTAGATATTAAAGCGCCAACAAGATATAGAAAAGGTGCTGAGTCGTTTCCTCCTTATACTAAAGGGAAACAGTGCGGAAGCAACTAGACCGGACCTGTGCGAATAAAAATTCGGTGACGCACTTTTGTGGTGGCAATATCCATCTCCCTTTTGCTGCATATTCCGCCACGTCAGGTCAATAAAATCTGTTTGTAGTCTGAAGAAGCCGTCATTGCAAACGCGTGAGATCTGGACGGCGTTAAGTGTCCTGTTGGGGCAAGACCCGAATTGTGGGCGAATGAAGCGACACCTGTGCTAACGAATCAGCAATTTGATTTAAAACAAACCTTTGTGGCCAAGTACACAGAATAGGTGAATACATTGTAGTTGCTCAAGAGCTAGAAAACTGAAGAGCTTTAATGCAGGCAGCTCTCCAGGCGCAGACAAAAACGCACACAGATCAAGAATCAATAAGCATAGCAATACGATTTAATTTGCATAATGCTATTTTTATTGGCAATAATTCAGCAAGAAATATAGGAACCAAATCAGGTGGCCGTAATGACAAGGACCAGTACTTGTCTACGATAACTACGATCCTGCATGGCACATACCCACTATTGCTCAAAAGACGATGCTGAGTTGGATAATGCTACACTCGAAATGAGCATTCATATTTTAATTTACAGAGAACGCATGCTATAGCGAGCTGTCGTGCTTGTACCACGCAATGTCGCATATGAAATAATGGTTGAGGGGAGCAGTACCTTGTATTCAATAATTAGTAGCTCTAGGAAAGGTTACAAAGGTTCAGTCAACTACATGTACAAATACGAGTGCAAATGCGAATTGAATATAACACCGATGGAGGTCCCTAACTAAAAACTGTCTGGGGGACCTCCTGTCTGTAAATCTGAAGGGAACTAATGAATAGAGATAGAAAACTAAGGGAAAAACAGCAAGTAGGTTAAAATGGAAGTTATGCATGTAAGGAAAAAATACACGAGCAGTAGAACAAAAGTAAATCAAACTTCAAAACAGATTAAGAAAACATCATAACTTACGCAAAAGCACTATAAAACAGTTTGTCACGTCTTAACACGTGCGTGAAATCAGCTGGTTAGTAGAATGTTTTTTATGTGCCGCCCAAAACTTTTAATGGTGGTCTTGATTTAATAATTGATGGCATAGAATTTCAGAATGATATTGCACAAAACAATGTTGTATTTAACCCTAGTTAATGCATACCTTTGGAAGGAGGCGGTTTAATATAAGAAAACCGTGTTTTGTTATAATTGAAAAGATGTGTTATGGGAAGTATGTCAGCGGATATGTCACTGTGCCTGCTTAAGAATAATAAAATCGCAAGGTTGAGATGAAATGTAAAAGTGAAAGTTGCGATTCCATCGCGTCACACAAACCCCCTTATGCAGAGATGTAATTTGGCTCGAAGTTGACTTGCGCCAGTCCCAAGAACGCTTCGCCGCATGTCATAAATCGTACTTGACTTGCGGGTGACTTGCGGAGGACTTGGACTGGCCGAAGTCCGCTCTCATTTCAAGTCTGCTCAGGGGCTAGCTTGAAACTGACTTCTTGCTTCATTCCAACATGGCCGCCCCCCCGTATGGACGTCAAGCGGAGGTTACCTGTTCGTGAATTTGCTTCTCACACCGTGGGTGCAGCATATTCAGATGCGCATCGCGAGTCGAAAATTCCGCCAACCCCCTTGCGTGACCGAGGTAGCTAGGGAACGCTGTACGACGAACAATACCTCGCTCGCCACATGTGCACGAAAACGCCGGTCGACAGCTTCTGGGTTCGATACCTAGCCGAGAAAGCGGGGACTACTCCGGGAAACAGCCTGTGCCTTGGACGCTGCAGTTACCGGCTCTGTGGTTTCGCGGCACCAGTACGCTTCAAACAGTCGCCGATGGTCTCGTGCGGATTCCACCGTGAACACGTGTGTCGTGCATTTGGAAAAATAACCCTGCTCACTGCGAAGCCGCTGTGCTGGATTTTGGTGTGCTTCCTGAAGTTTGCGAGATCTCCTAAAATGGCACGGGATTTTCATGAAGTGGCCGAACTACTTTGCGTAACCGGATGCCTCGGCTGCACACACGCGTGCAATAAAGTGATGGTGACGACGCGGAAGTGCTGCTCATATATCTTTAGCGATTACTTTACCTCGAGGGATTGGTTTGTCAACCATTTGCTTGCAGTGTAAACAATCCTCAAGGTAAGAAATACGATTCGCTGAAAGCGTGATTACGAGCCAATTTCGCTGTTTCCAATCACTGTTGGCGCTCATGGCTGTATTAACGTTCAGCATGCCGAACTTGTCACGCAGTCAAATTTAAAATTGGCCCGAATGAGCCAGTAATGTGCGCTTAGCAATTTTGTTGTGATATTGATTTTCTTTTGCAGCTTCCTTATCCGCTTACGTTTAGCATATCCTAGCATTTTTTCGTATCGTCGGTTACCGTGCCGCGTGATACCTTACGTGGTTATCCTTTACTTGTTTCAAGCAACGTGGCATTCCATGGCGTGCCTGTAGTCGTTCACGAGTACAGTCAGCAGGCTCTTTTCATATTTTGTAAAACCGGGTGCCGCCTTTGGTCGTATGCGTTCTCTTGGGAAGAGATCGCACACGGCTGCAACATTTCAGCGTCAAATCCTGTTGACATGACAGCAGTATCATTCCAAACGAAGCGCGGTGGCCGGCACGCGGGCTCCGAAATCTGATTTACTAGAGGATGGCATGTAAACTCTAGTCCTTTTGTTGTCTACGTGGAATGTTTCACGTAAAGCAGATTGTCTGCACGTGTACTTTCCTTCTGCTCTTTTTGCGGGCAGCGTGAAACATGCGAGACCGGACAGGGGGACCCACGTAGCCCGTACTCGTCGTTCGGAGCCCGCTTATCTCTTTTTTTTTTTTGTTCGTTCTTTTCTCTTTTTTTTTGCTAACATTCCGACCTAGCGCGTTCGTCTATCTTGGCCTTTTCTAGAAAGGGTCGCGTAGTCAGGTTATAACAAGGGCAGCTGCAATTCTGTTGGAATGCCTGCGGGAGAAAGAGACGCGAGCTCCTTCAAAAACCGATCATATGCGATCGCACCGGCATATCACATCAAGGTGCCGGCCCAGACGGCTCACGAGCGCCTTGGGACAATGTAGAGCAAGAGCCGTTGAAAGGCACCATGAAGGCACACCAATCCTTTGGCTTCTGTATGGGCAATTATACACACGCGAAACCAGACCTTTAAGTAGAGAAGCGAAAACCGAAACAAGGAGGCTTGTGCAGCCCTTTGAGAGCGCACTGAAACCCGCGGAAAATGGCCCCTTTCGGCAAGCAACACTGTATATCACAGCAGCGGCCGTCGCGGAAGGCAATAACTTGACCCAAACCACACTTCAGCGTGTGTGCGCTGACTGATATTTCGAAGAAGGCGCACCTTTCTGCCGTACAACGTGTCTTACGCCAATGAATTCATTATTAACCTCGAACACAGACGAGCAACCCTCGTTTGCATGGAAGCTAGGCCTTGACTCATTCATTTCGGCTTCTGTGCTAACTTTTGGAAGTTCTTCAGGTTTATTTAGGTCACTATAAAAGATAATTTGTTATCCCATTTCTCGCTACGAATAGATTCAACAGCGCTAGCACGCCTCGCTTTGATCGCAAAGACCTTCAAGCAGCAGTTGCTTCAGCGCAAGCGCACATTTCGGGGCAAATTATTCCCATGTGCGTGGGCGAGCGGTGTGCGATCCGGTTTGTGGATTCATATCTGCGAAGGCGGTCGCTGAGTAGTCTTTGCTGGCTCTTGTATCCACCGACGCCTCCCATCTCTCAGCGAGCACTCTTGCAGGGCAGTTGTACCTGGGCTGCTTAGCATAGCACGTCAGTGTGCACGCCACGCTGCAACGAGCATGCTCCATAAAGGCGTCCAGCATGTTCCGCGCATGCTAAACGCCCATTTGACTGCAAACCCCCACAAGTGTAAATGAGGTTTCAGTGAACACTCTCGAAGCTGAAAATAATCGCGATGTGCTTTGCCAGAATCCGACGCTCTTAGTAGTGTTTGCTTTTCACGTGTTGGTGGGCTGGGTGTTTAGTCACCGAAATATGCGGATCAGTGATATTTTTATATTTGACTGTCGTGCTGTGCTTCCTTTCACGTTTCTCAAGATAGTGCATTCAAGCCCGAAGTTAGGCAACGTCGTCCCCAATAAACGCCACTTAGAAGTCAAGCACTCCTCTGCGTCTTCAATGCATCATATACTTTCAACTAGTATTCGCTGCATGTGGCACCTAATACTGTCACCTTTACCGTATCAGGCTAACTCATGTCGGCTAATTCATTTTATAATCGTTTAGAAATCGTTTACACTAGTACACTAAACGCAAAGTGTCGATTGAGGTTTACACTGTGTTAACTAGCCTGCCCAATTTTTATTTCTACCAATAACAGCGACAGTGCCTATAATTTAACCACACTTCAAACAAAGCAGCCCTATACTCCAAAGAAGTACCGACTGACTACATGCTTGTGCAAGGGAAACTCAGCATTCCCACACTTACCACGACAGCGAATCGAGAATGTACCCAGAGAGGACATGATAGACCACAATGAAAATAAATAAGGCCTCCTTAGCCTGGTTATGCCATTGCTTTACCATACATAGCTATATTCTTCATTCGTAGCACGTTAGACTTCGGTCGCTATAAGCATGCGCCTAGACGGTCCCTTTTATTTTCGCGCACTTTTATAACGCCCGAAGGATACAAAGGGTTGTATTTCTATTGGTTACAATAGGGAGGCTAATTCACGTGCTCTGCAACTCGCTCATGCACGAAAATTGCGTTTAAAGCACAATTTTCACTACGCGGTATAATTATAGCTCAACGTAAAATTAGTCGGAGCGGCTCAAGAACATAGTAAACCTTGTTAAGTTGGCTGTATTCTGATGGCGTGCTTGAAAATGTATTTACAACTTTACTTGGTATACCTGAACACCCGGTATACGTGACAAAGTATATAATTACCGGTTTTTTTCTTGCTGTATAATCATAATACATGAAGTAGTGTAGCGAACCGGACATGTTGATCAGCTGAAGTTCCTCAGAGGGACCTCAGCCAGGAAAAAGGCGGAGTGGTTTTGAATGATAAATTCGAGAACTCTCATTTCCCTTTTGCACATTTCCTAAACAACGGAGGCACCTTGTCGCAAGATTTGTTGTTTTTGGTATTGTGAAAAGCCAACCTACAAATGCGTGCAAACACCTATGCATCTCCGCGAAGTGAATCACGACGAGTGCGCGAAACACTGGGCATCGTTCGGTGTTTCTGTAAATCACACGTGACATTGCCCGCTCGCGTATGTAACTGAGTGACAGTGCGTGTGTGCAATTAAAACGCGTTGTCATTTATTCTTCTGGTCTTTATGAGGTTCCTGTGATCCTACGTCGTGGATCGGGCCGAGTTCCGGGTTACCTTTAGTTAATGCACACCCCCCTGCATTGCACGTCAAGACCCTTTGAGCTATATATACGGTGTGTCCGGTGAACGGTCGTGCAGCGCGCTCAGTTTGTCTATAGGGCCGAAGCTCCTCAGGGTGGTGCCTTGTCCACCGGCGTGATATAGGGCATAGAGCGCCCGCTAGACGCGGTGCGGTGGTAGCGCTCACTCACGGCGCGTGCTCTGGGTTTGTGCGGCCACCACTAGCGGCGCGGCGGCGTCGCTCGCTCCCGACGCGCAATCTCTCTGTCAATGGCAGTGGGAGTCATGGAGTGCACCTCGGTATGAAGACAAGGCGGCGCGTGCTCTGGGTTTGAGTGGAGACCGCTAGGAGTGCGTCGGTGCCTCTAGCGTTCAAGTACCTCGGGATATGGATAAATAATGGGAATACTTACACAGGAGTTCAAGAAAAAGCTATGAAAGTTAAAGGAACGAGGAATTCTGCAACGATGAATTCTTCACGGGGCGCGGTGGGGTGACAACAGGTACGAGGTAATTCGCGGTTTTTGGAACAGTGTGATGGTGCTCAGTGGTGTACAGACGTCAGAGGTACAATCAAGGCTCGACGTGAATCAGAGGACGGTCGGGCGTCTTGCATTAAGTGGCCATGGGAAAACAACAATTGAGTCTGTTAATGGGGATGTGGGATGATCTGATTTTGAGGGAAGGGAAGCTTAGAGTAAAGTTAGGTAGGAACAGAATATGCCGAATATGAAAGAAAGTAGATGGGCAGTGAAAGTATTCAGGTATCTGAGGTATCTGTGTAGGAAGAACGTTGACTCACAAAGGAGTAAGATAACTAGGAGGCTTACCAGTAAGTGAACAGCCACTAATGAAACGGCTGCGAGAAAACGGAGCGTGGATCATGGTCAGACTGACGGAGAAGTCAGATTGGATAGAAGCAGTGGAGAAGAAACTGGCATTTAGCAACTACAGGAAAGGGAAAGAGGAAATCAATAGAGGAAAATTTAGTACAATTCAAAGGGTAGCGCTTTATTGTTTCAAGCATGGTCAGGTTGCCTGAGAACCCGAAGTTAGAGTGAAATTCAATAATGAAGGGGATACACGTTCGTGCCGTGGAAAAGCTAGGGAAACGACAGATCATATTTTGATTGAACGTACAGATCTCCACCCAGGTGTAGCTGTGGACCCTACCCTACAGGACGCCCAGGGTTTCAGCGATAGCACGGCGTAGCTGAACATGTCGGCGATAGAGATAATTAAAAGGCGTTTAGAGTACTGGTGGCGCAAAGGTATGGAGCAAACAGAAACGCGACGTAGTTCGGGTAAGGTTGTTACTTCATAGCGGAATGATAATAGAGAAAATAGGTAGGCGAGCCAAAAAATTAATTATGAAAATTAGTGTGCGTCGGGAAGATAGACGTTTGTAGAAGTTAAAGGTAGATCTTGGTGGCCCGCGGGCTACCGCCCCGTTATAAACGGGACGCTCCCAACATCCATCCATCCATCCATCCATCCATGCATCCAGCGTTTGGGTGTGGGCCCATCCTGGAGGTGGTGCAGTCAGACGGTGTGCGTGTGCATGTGTGGGCGGATCCCGGAAGCAGAGCACCAGACAGTGTCATCTGCTATCGTGAGCGAGGTGGACGGAAGCGCGGAACTATGGAAACGCCCTTTCTGCGATGAACCCTCTACCAGCTCGCAAGGAACTAGAACGTGCCCTCGCCTGCGTACCCTCGCCTGCGACAGCGTTGCCTCAAGATGCGTCTAATAGCGAGTATAATGACCGAAGGCTCGCACTGCCCAACCCTTCACAGGGCAACCCATATATACAGGCACTGGATGTTGACCTGCAGTGAAGTGCCGGTGGGATATTTCTCTTTGCAGCAGGTGACAAACGTTTATCATAAAAAAGGGGGTTTTCGAAGCAAGTGGGTGGGGCCCAAGGAAGTTTAAAAAAAATTTTAAACCTCCTTGGTTGGGCCCCTACTCCAGGGCTCCACTGACCTCAGCAGCCCACTATGCCTGGTCGATGAGTGCCACTTGGGCCTACTCTTCGCTGGCAAGCCAAGCCTCCCTATGCTCTGTTCGTAATTTTTGCACCGAAATATGAGGCGCAATAATTTTGTATCGCCTGAGCTCGCCTGCCGTGACGTGAGCGAAAGTTGGCTGGCCTCCACACCGCGGTCAAGTAGCGCCGTATGCGGTTGGGTGGATGCCATGTTTTAAATGCAGATGCGGGTAATTATGTATCTGCAGAAGGCTCCATTCGTGCACTTCCTTTACATTTAGGTGGGGGTGCGGTATTGAATGTCGCCGTCATTGTCGACACTGGTGTTCTGTGATATCCCTGGGAGTGTGGGGCACCTGGGGTTCGAGACGGGTGTGCGGACGAGGAACTCTTGCTTGGTCTATAAGGGCTCGAGCTGCACCGTCTGCTCTCTCGTCACCCGTCGCTTCAATGTGTGCCGGGCACCATATAATGCTGTGTAATGTGGCACCTAGTAGGTGGGCGACATACGCAGGAGCACGGCCGCTAGTCAAGAACGACGCACTATTTGGGAGTCTGTGACGATATGAGATCCTTGCCTCAGTGATTCCTTGGTTTTGATGGCTAGAGCTACCACTAGGGCTCCCACCTTGTTTGCTGAGTTAGTCCTTGCTGAGGCACAGGTGAATAATCCTGGCCTAGAGACCGAGCCAACAGCATCCAGCGAAAACCCATGTGTGCCGCAGAGGGCTGCATTCGGGTAAAGCGTGTCTGTGTCCGTTCCGTACTGTTAAGCGAGGTTTCTAGCTCTGGCATCGCGACGAGCTCGGTGGTACACCGGACTCATGTTTTTCGGTAGAGGAGCGATAGGAATTTGCGCACGGTACCCCAGCAGAATGGGGCACAAGTTCCTCATCATTGTATCGTGGTTTCGAGGAACTTAGGGTCGCTCTCCTAAGTTCGCAGTGAGAAAGACTGTCTCACAAGTGTGGGTAGGGAAGTCCTACGTACCTAGGGTACCCTGTACCAGCACAATACTATGCGTAGTTTGCCCACACGCATTCGCAGCGGGTGCGTTAGCTAAATGTAATCCGAAAGCCGGCACGATCTACGGCGTAGGAGTGCAGGAACCTCATAAAGACCCGGAACATAAATGACAACGTTTTTGTAAATATACACACGCGTTGTCGTTCATTTACATGCACGAGTGGTCAATGTCACGGGTGATTTACTTTAACATCGAACTATCTTCAGTATCGCCCACTCGTCATGGCTCCCTTCGAGGACAGACAGACAATGAACTTTAATTAATCCTGAGGAGCTACGTAAGGACTCCCTAGCGGGAGGCCGTTGTAACCGCTGGCCGCGCCCACGTGGAGGAAAGAACGCCATGACGCTCCGTCCTTTCGTGGGCCCTCTGGATAGCCTGGGCTTGCTTTTGGAGCACCGTGCTTGTGAAGGAACTCTCGCGGGCGAGGGCGTGTTCTCGTTCCTTGCGAGCTGGCCTAGCGTTCGTCCCAGAAAGAAGATGATGAATGTAGTTCGGTTAAGGAAAGGACGCTAATTACTGCAGCCCGTATCGGGAGCATTGCTAAGCGTCCATAGGGGAAGGGGAAAGGTAATGAAAGAGATAGAGTGGGAACGCCGTAGTGGGGGCTACGGAAATTTTGACCCCCTTAGGTTGTTTAACACGCACTGACAACGCAAAGTACGCGGGGCTTTGCATTTCCGCCTCCATCGAAAATGCGACCATCGCGGCCGGGATCGAACCCGTGTTTTCAGGTAGCAGCCGAGCACCATAACCGCCACGCTACCGCGGCAGAAATCGCAGAAAGAGCGTTTCCCTAGTCAACGCGCGCCGTTTGCTCTCTCCCACGACAACAGACGACACTGTCTGAATGCACTGCTTCGAGGATCAGCCCACACATGCACACATATCATCTGACTGCACCGCGTCCAGGATTGCCCGACACCAACACACTACAGCAGCGGTGCTGTGCTGTGCCGTGACGGACAGACGACGTGGACATACGGACAAACGTCGACCCTACTGTGCCTCGCACCTAGAACTCCTTTGAGCTTTAGCGTCCCTTTAG
Source organism: Hyalomma asiaticum (assembly GCA_013339685.2). Lineage (NCBI taxonomy): Eukaryota > Metazoa > Arthropoda > Arachnida > Ixodida > Ixodidae > Hyalomma > Hyalomma asiaticum. The sequence continues at coordinate 78,923,999 of CM023488.1, read as the reverse complement.
TGTGAAACAAAACGTACAGTACACGGGCATCTAGAATTTTCGCTTCCGTCAAGAATATGGCCATGGCCAGGATCAAACCAGCGTCCTCCGTGTAAGCAGTCAAGTATCATGTGAACTGCACGGTTGTCGTGGACGTACACCGAAGAAGAAGGAGGCGAGGCAGTGATCGGTGCTAGTTATCATTGACAAAGGGCTTTGTTTTGTTCATTTCAATGGTCGGATACGAGCTGACCACACGTAACCGATAGGTATGCAGAGGTTTACGTCTTAAAGCGATGCAACTTTTGCAAACCGAATTGTCGCTACTTTTCGTGTAGTTATTTAGTTAGAAGTCCATCAGTTCCTAAAGTACACGGGCGTCACTACTTCACCAGCACCGAAATGCAGCAGCCGAATGCCATAACCACTAGCACACAGTATCGAAGCTATGAACATAATTCCCCTCTCTCAAGTTTGTCACGGAAGTGCAAGAGCATCATCATGTGAAGAATCCATTAGGCGATTTACATTTTTCGCCTCTTTTTGATGGATGTGTGGGAATGTTTGGCAATCTATGGAATATCTACAATAGGCTACAAAAGGTGTAACGTAACTAATACCTCAAAGAACAGTCCTAACGAACCACATGCATAGACAATGCTCCTCTCTCGCCCTTGCATTATACGTGTTTCAGGCGCGCCATTTTTTTTTCAAGATTGATCATGCCAGTCAAATTGACTTACCGCAACATTCAGTCCACTAATACTTGTTCCTAAATCATCGTGGGCCCGTTATATCAGGGAATTTTCTTCCCAAACCAATTCACGTTTAATGTGCACTGCAAGTACTCTCATAGCTGTGCTTTGTGCAAATTCATTAAAGTTTCATGTTAATGCACATATGCAGTGAATGCACAGAAAACTGCTTCCGTGTGTAAACCTCTCTCCTCTCTTACTTTTTTTGTGAAAATAGGTGAGTGAACTAACAGTAAACCTAGAAAACAGCTAGCTCCTTTGACTGGATGGCAATGCACGCAGTTTCCAAACGTCTCCATTACGTCATATGCATTATGACTGCAATAAAACACGAAAAATATAGCCGCAAATCTGCTTGCTCCGCTGCAAATGAGTTTTCTGTCGCCCCTGATATGTAACACACTCACTTCTCGCCCTTTCCCCTGACACTTCCCCTGCACTATCAGTCCTCCCCTCAAGAACGCAATGGAGGCTTCGCATAATTCCTTTTTCCCGCGTTCGCCCTGCTCGCGCGCCATCTCTAATGCACTGCAGAGACTGGCCCCTCGCCTCACACAACCGTAGATCTACAATCCGGTATATTTATCTAGATGTATGAGCTGCCAAGTAGTGTGGCTGGCTACTTCATATTTAACGAAATGGCATAGATACTCGTAGCACAGGTTTGGTGTTGCGTGTGCTCTTAGGTGTTCCTGCACCACACGGATCTGTTATGGCAGCGACAGCGCACGAATATACGCCGTACTTGCCAACATACCAGATGAGCAATCGAGGCCTGCTTTAGAGCCGCGTACAACGTGGACGAACAGCAGCTGTGCTCCCGAACGGTCCTTTCCTCCTCAATACGGAGCACATTCTGATATATGGGAAGTGAGGGTGATGGGTGCACGATAACTGTCTCCGTGGAGACCAACGCGCATGAAGGCTAGCGGCCGCGAATGGGCGGAAAAGGGGAAAGAGAATGCCGCTGTTTTGTCATTTCCGGCTCGCGCTTTTCTTGGACACCACCTGTAATGCGTTGACTTTTCATTTACTAATTTAGGAACTAATCCAATGAGTATTTCTAATTAAATGAACGCTCCTTATCACGATTATGCGAATGAACATTGTATTTAATATAGCCATGAGATTTCTTTTTCACTGCATCTTGTTGACATGCGTGACCTCGCCTGCCAGTAATAGTTTTATGCTTTGTTCTACAGCCGACAGGCCAATTCAACCCACAGGGCGATTCAAATGACCTGTCGGTTTAATTGCGTCACCGACGGACAAACAGACGGAGTAAGTAGTTTGCGTTTAGGTAGCCCAAGAAAGACTATAGTCTTGAAATAAAGCATGCCTAGACTGGTGTTGTGATGTTTTTGATGAGACGGCGTTTCTGGTCACTAACTTTATGATCAACCTGTAGCAGAGATTTTCGGTTTCCTGTCATCAATTCAAAGAAAAAACACACGCCAAAAGAGTGAGTTTGGACCTCATTAGAATGTCGAGCAGTATGAGCTCTAGGGAATTCCACTGTCCAAATGTCAACAGTGCCACCAGGAATGCCGCAAAATACTGCATCAATGAACAAATCGCAAAGTACGATTTACAACAGGGAACGTCGCAGGAGCCAACGTTTCGACAGGCGGACTTGCCTTCGTCAGGGCGGCAATGTTGCCGCCCTGACGAAGGCAAGTCCCTGTTGTAAATCGTATTTTGAGATTTGTTCATCGATTCAAGCATCTGTCTTTCCCTGAGCTTCTCTTCTAGTTCGGATTTCAAAATACTGCAGCAGGAGCTACTTTGAGTCTCTTGTAGTAGCATTGCATCACAAATGCAAGCGACAGTGGCGATAAGAAAGTCATGCGCAAGGAGCTCATATAGAAAAGGTGGCCAGTATGTAATAGGCCGGCATCAGGATTACATTAAAGAAGTGCATCAGGACAGTATCATAAGCGCATCTGCACTTTATGCATTAGGATGCTCTGCGGACAGCGATAACTGCTCGATGGCTCGACAGTACGCCTTTCCCGCTGCCAAATGTATGAAACGGACAATCACTACGGAGTTCCAGTTTGAGTGATGAAAAACACACGTTTCGTGAAGTGGTTAAAGGAACGGGCTTCCTTGTTCAAGAGAGTTGACTGCTAACATCGCTGTCGGCCAACTTCAGCATCCTATTGCAACTGTTGTCAGCTTCTTATTGATGGAAAATATCAGCCTCTTACGTGCGGTCTTATAAGCGGTGCTGATAGAAACGACCACGTGTGACGCCGCTCTAAAAGCATAACTTCCATACAGGTGAAATACGTCGTTCTCGCCAGGAGATATGCTACTCATTATGTGAGCACGAGCAGACCACCTCGTAGTGTATTTTAGCTGGTTGTCAGTCAAAAGGCAGTTGTGAGAAAGAAAATCCATCAGTCTATGACTTAAGGGTGCATGGTAACGAACAAGTCAAAGAAGAAAACGATAGAATATTTATCGAACATTCACAGAGATCACTGAGCAGAAGTGCATTCTTCTGCCCAGAAGCGCCTGATGCAGCCTTTTATATCATTCACAGAAATCGGTGCTAAGCGGAGAACAAACTTTTGCAAACCGAATTGTCGCTTTTTCTCTTATAGCTATCCCGTAAGAACTCCATCAGTTGGTGCAGCTTCACCACCCGGCCGTAGCTGCTGAGTTTCGACTTGAAACCGAGCTCTTTGCAAGGTGCAGCGCGATCCGAGTCCACATCGTAGGCGGCCAGGCCGAAGCTTAGGCCGAGATGAAACTGCTTGGCATCGCATGCCTGAAAAACAAACAAAAAAAGAATGTTTTAGGCATGATGACAAATGAGATTCATTGCTCTGGTTTACGCGTACGTGCCCGCGTATAAAGAAGGGCTGGTTGTATGCGCTGTACTTGACTAATTTCTAGCGCTTTCCAGGAAAGAATCCAGCCCATCACACACAATGTGAAAATCGATGTTTTTTGAATCAGCCAACAGGGAACACACGTGTGCCGACGAGTTTCGAACTAAGCAAACTGTTCCGAGTAGAAAACTCAATTAAGTGAGTTGAAGAATTTCCTGCGTTACGCAGCCTTTCAGCCACACCGACAGCATGTATGCGATCAAAGGGGAGCTTAATGTGCAATGCAGCGTCGGCAGTCACTTTGGTGCAACGACGCTTGTTTTTTTTTTTCCAAAACGAATGCAGATTTGTTCCGTTGATGTGCGTGTAATTAGCTTCCTTTTTATTTCGAAGCCATTGAACAAATGCGGGCAAAAACATCCTAACACATAGTGGTGCACATGCTTACAGTAGAAGGCCGAATTAAGTTCGTTTCGATGTCTTAGGCAGGTTTATTTTCAGGTGGGGCAATGAAGGTATCGAGCTAACTTCCTTCCTTTTACCTTGGTTGCGTAGTTCATGTCGTAGCAATCAAATATTGTTTCTTGCATTCCTATAGTGCCACTTATTTTAAACTACACCTTCCATGAATGGCAGACAAGCATCATCGCCACAAAAACTTAACAAGTAGCTTTACTTGCGCTCTGTATCGCGTACAAAGACGAGCCAAAGACGACTTGCAGTGCAATTAGTTGGTACTCCGGATACGTTCCTTCGATTTCTCCTCCACTGTCACTTGTTGGGACGCCTCCGTTCATTCAGAACGGTTGTCTATATCGGCTTCTCACGTGTGCATCTGCTTGCCATGTCGCATGAAAATTGTGTTCTCAGCAAATCTTCTGCATTTGTTTTGTTCGATTCTACATTGGCATGGGGTGTAATTCCGTCATTCAATCACCTGTGTCGCTTACAAACGGGACGATCGCGCGGAAATAGACAAGATTAGATTGTACTATCCCTAATCGTGACGGAGATGTAACGTTATATGATGATACTGAAGTGAAGATGAACAGTTCTTCGAAGTCAATAATTATTACCATTACATTTCTTTTTGGCGTATACGGAGTATACAATTCGACCTGGAGTGCGCCGAGACGTTGGCAGATAGATAGATAGATAGATAGATAGATAGATAGATAGATAGATAGATAGATAGATAGATAGATAGATAGATAGATAGATAGATAGATAGATAGAATTCTACGTATTTATTATTCCTCCCGAGGGAAGGAAGATGGAGGCACATAGAAGTATTTTTACGCATGACATGTAACCTCCGCATATCGTGGTTTAGCAGGCAAACTAGTATCAGGCTGTGCAGATGTGATAGATGTGTACTAAGAAAGCCTTTACGCAATTTCCTAAAGAGATTATAAGACGCACACTCCTGCGTGCTTACTCCACTAGGTTTTGGAGTCCCGTCACGGTAGTCTAGTGGTTATGGCACTCGGCTGCTGATCCGACCGCCGCGACCTTCCCCGAAATGCAGCCGCCACGGCCGAATCCCGGCCGCGGCGGCTGCATTTCGATGGAGGCGAAATGTTGAGGTCCGTGTGCTGTGCGATGTCCGTGCAGGTTAAAGAACCCCAGGTGTTCGAAATTTCCGGAGATCCTCCACTACGGCTTTCTCTCATAATCAGAGCTGGTTTTGGGACGTTAAACCACACAAATCAATGAAATCAATCAAGTCACTATCTTTTGCTACTTGAGGCGTTTTCGGCCCTCTAACAACAAAACTGCTGTTAAAAATCGACTCGCTCATCCGCGCAGGAATCGGGCGGTGGCTCGTGCTTCCACACGACGTCCCCTTGGGTTCTTCAATGCGCAGATCGAGCATGGGGGACTGGGAGTTCCATGTATGCACGCGCTGGTACCGGGGTTGCGCGCGAGACGTCTGGAAAGATTGCATGACTCGGAAAGTGCAATCTGCCAGATGGCCGCGCAGACGAACTATGCCGTGTCGCAGATACAACAAGCGGAAAAGCTTTGCGTGTTCCGAGGGCACACCATTGGAACGGCCAAAGAGAGTCGGCGATTCTGGAAAGACGAACTGCATACGAGCACAGACGGCATATCCCTAAAGCGATGCCACCAGGCACCCGGCAGCAATGCCTGGATCGGACAGGGGGCTCCGATCCTTGCGGGACGATAGTACATCAACTTGGTCAAGATGCATATAAACGCGCTGCCTAACCTCACCAGGCTGAAGCGCGGCTGCCAAGTCCCCACACAGTGCAGAGGGGGTTGCCTGGAACCAGAATCTCTGGGGCACATTACTCAGAAGTGCCGCAGGACTCACCACGAACGCGTTCGTAGTCATGACGTCATGGTTCGTTGCCTCGGCAACAGGCTGCGAAGAGCCGGTTGGACAGTGAAGGAGGAGCCTCACTACCCCACACCAGACGGCACCCGGGTACCGGACCTGGTTCTCACAAGGGAGGGCCATGCGGTAATCCTTGACGTTCAGGTTGTGGGAACGCGGATCCCCCTGTCACGCACCCACGAAGTCAAGTGTGCCAAGTACATGATTCGTGCTTTGCTGGACCAAGTTGCTCCTATCACCAAAGCTGGGCGGTCGAAAGCGTTAAGTCGCTACTAGACCTTGGCCTTGGCTACCATGATGTCATTTTGCTGACGCTCAGATGTCTTCAGGGTGGGCTGCGAGCCTTTTGGGCACACGCCCATATGACGCTGTGGCGGTCCGACAGCTGAAGCCCCCGAGTCGAACCGTGTGAAGTGCGCTTCCCTGCTGCTTACGCAGCAAAACCCGGGCGTGCCTCTGCCCCGTCACAGAGAGTGGAATATTCTGGGTTTGGTGAGGCTACCGCCACCCAAGAATTACACTAGCCAAACGACTCGGCATTATTTTAACACGAAACTGTTATTTGCCGGGGTCCACCAAGATATCAGCGAAGTCCTTCCGTAACGGACTTGATGTCTGCACGTGGATAACACCCGCTTGGACTCTTAACCATAGTCACTATGTGATCAAGAACAGGAGCTCGAAGCACTACCGATAGAGCTCGGCATTGTTGCTCAGATAGAGAGAATAGATGGGTCTTATATATCTTTGTTATAGCGTTCTTACATGTTGCATTTAACTGTCGTCCGACTAAAATAAATATGTTTGCTAAGCTGATAATACTGTTGAAAGAGCAAAATTACTCTTCAATTACCACTGCTTCCTTTTCAGAGCACTCATGGTTCACTTAGGTTCGCTGCGGTTGTACCACCATCTACGCACGATAGAGCGAAACAGATTCTTGTGATGCGCATCGGAAGTTTGCGTTTCGGTAGTCCTCACGCTTCGATCGCCGCGGAACTTAACGGCTTGGCAGCACCGCCAGGATGCGTTCCTGGGGCAGAGTACAGACGCGGCCGCACAAAATTTGCTTTGCGTGGCCAGGCGTATTGAGTTGCGACGCGCACTACTCCAGCAACGCAAAGACGGCCGACCACCAGCAAATGACGCGTCTTTCGGTGGAGTAGGCTGTGTGTTCACAAAACTATCTGCTGACAACCCGTTTATTTTCGCTTACAAGATCCTAACGTTTGCACGCGCTCCTTCTTTGTGACTGCCTTGCGCACGGCTTTCCCGCGTGCAATTCAGTGTCTCCGTAGCAATGTGAGTCGATCGAGAACTTTCTTGTGTGTACAAACTTCGAGGATCCATGTGCCTTGTCATGGTGTGGCTGATGTGCTACATGTAACGTGTTCACATGTCCACAGTGGCCAACCCATCTCCATGCCCTCGATTTCCCAGGTCACCGCATATGCATTTTGAGAACTTCGCAAAGACAGGTTTCACTTTTGTATTATACCGATGCTTATGACAGAGAGATCGACATTTTTTTCCCTTTTGCTGCGTTGTGTTCTTTACCATGTAGGTATGCCTCTGCCTTGTAACAATGAATACACTCATATTAGCAATTATACGACGTCCCCAAAGCGTGATTCGACTATGATGGAAGCCGAACTGTTGGGTTCCGGATATTTTGGCCACCCACGGACTGTTTAATGTGCCACGGCAGTAATATTATCCGTGACCCCTTCTAACGTGAACTCACCACCAAAGCCAGAGTACAGGCAGTCGAATACCCCACGCCTCTGGCACGTTCTTGTTTCTTAAGAACCTCACTTATTTACAGAAAACATCTTTTCGGAGGGGGGGGGGACTTTAGACTTTAACCTATTTGACACAACTGCATGCACTGTATTTTGAATTTTTTCTATGCAGAGCAAATGTGCATATTGTGTGCAGTTTCTGTAGAAAGAGATGTCATGCTGGGTAGCAATGTTAGTTTGGCTTCGTTTCCTTCCGTGTCATCTTAGGTGCCCGGGCTGTCGGCGAGTGATGCCGACTCAATTTGTTGCCAAGCCCAGTAAACAGCTATTCAACACAGGTCCATACATTCTAATAAGTGACCAGAAGCAGGTAAGACGGTTGCACTTAAGTCTATCCCGATTAATATAATAAAGATTATACTTACTAAGTATAAATATTTGCCTGTTGATACAGAACAATGCGACCGTAATTCCAATAATCCTACGATAAACATAACGCAAGCACAGTGGAATCAATTCGCCGCCTTTCGTAGACCTTTTACTGCAGGACAGCTGCCTTACATCCTTTCTTTTGAAGAGGTGTGTGCAATATATATGAAGCAGGCTCGAGCTAATAAAAAAGGACGACGAAGGAATAAATGCAAATCTGGGAGGTGCAGGAAAAGAGAATAAAGAATTGTTAAATGAGGGCATGACGCTTGATCTATGTATTCATTACGTGCGGTCTTGTTACATATTTTGGCAGAGCCGACGAAAACAAGCCGTATGTGGGTGAGCTTCTTTGTGGAGAACCGCAACGATTCTATGCTGCTCAAAAAACATCAAGACGCTGCCATTGAACTTACTGAACACATCACTGTAGGTGTTGGAATCGGCCGAAAGCACATTCGTCCTCCGCCAATCTTTGTATGATGAGTTGCCAGCAATGCTGCGAACCAATACGTGCCAACAGTACCAAATTCCTCAGCATAGTACGCTATGACGACTGTCGCGGCCGCGTTAACTCAACAAGCAAACCACTCATCACCATCCCGAACTATACGTCCGCAAACCCAGAAGTGTGGACACCTCTCCGTGAGGGACCTGCGAACAACAAGGGGTGCCTACCTGTTCAAAGTTTGGCGATGAATATGAAGCAATCCCTAAGAGGGGTAGCAAGAAAGATTGGCGATTTCTGCCACAAGATCCAAAACCATCGTTCAAATCGAAAGAAAGCTTTCTTGCAACTTTTAAAAGAATCCGCTTAAGCGGTGGCACGAGGAAATATTTTTCCGCTTGAAGTGCGGAACGCTACTCGAGTGTTTCCTTGAGAAAAACGCCTTCTCCGCTTCGCTGAAGCCGATTTGTCGCAGCGTCGCTTATTTCGCTTACGATTAATGGTCTCCTCATGGACTTGCAATGGCAGATTTCATTTAACGTCCCAAAAATGGAACGCTTCTAGAGCAGCTTAAACTGATGCCGCACCCTTCGGCTGAAAAAAAAGTTTCAAAATCAGAAGGGACGGTTCGGAGACGCCAAGCACCGGTCGCTTCGACGTTAAGCATTTTCTGTGTCGGCTCCGACATCGCTGATCGCACGAATCTTGAAAAGAAAAGCACATGCACCGGAAAGATGATGGATCTCGTTATTATCCGTCTGTCTGTGGTACCTTATGCATCGCCGATATACATAGCACGAAAAGATGGAAGCCTGCGACTCTGTGCAGACTACTTAGCCAGCCGAATTTCATTTGATTTGCAATGCCTAAAATAGATGCAATTATAGAAGATACAGGAGGATGTACCTGGTTTGGAAAGATACACCTCTGTAAGGGCTTCTAGCAATTACCTCTGACAGAAGAAACGGGCAGTACAGTGCCTCTGTCCCACCATTTGTCGTTTACGAGTACAAACGCCTTCGTTTCATATAGAACTTTCGCAGCTGGTTCCAGACAATGATGAATACCGTTCTATACATGTTTATCGGTATCTTCTGCAATATCTACGTGGACATGTTTGTTCCAACGGCGAATTTCTTCTTCAGCAGCACTTGGCACAACTGCTCTCGGCTTTGTCAAAAGCGAATCTAGAGGTCTACATAAGAAGAGTGAACTCTTGAAGGGGAAGTTACCTTTTTTTGCTAGAGTACTGGGTGGCAGTGCAAAAAACATCAAAGAGGAATTTGTAGACCGCACCGCCCAACTCTCGAAACCTTTAAACTTCCACACATTACGTGTGTCATTGGGGCTGGTCGGTCATTTCAGAGCATTTATTCAGGTCGGTGCTCTATGTGCTCGGCTTAAGTAACACAGAAGGACGTCCCGTTTTGTTGGATAGACGACTCCGAAGCGGCTTGGAAAGTCTTTGTGCGAGTTATCTCCTCAGATCCTTGTCTTCGACTTACAGATTTCGTTGTGCCATTCCATCTCAATACCGATGCATCACACGGGCAACGGGAGTGACACTCTACCATTGATATGAATGCCAGCTACATGATTGCAAACTCCGTGCAACTGGCCCTCACATATACACACTCAACAAAGCACATATACAAACTGAACAAAGCAGAAGTCAATCACACGACGACTGAAAAGGGCGATGAGCTCCTCTAAAGGTTCTTCGGTACTAACGTTCTGTCTGGACGGTACTAAATTTAAGTTATGCACAAACCACGAGGCATTCACCTACCTTTTGAAAATCGCGGAGCCAAAAGGAAATGTTGCACAGCATGTCGGCGAGTTACAACAGTGCGACTTTGCAGCAGCCACCACGCAGGAGCTTCAATGAGAGACTTTGATGCGACTGTCGTAACTGGGCGCCAGTCTCGCTCATATCAAATGGAAAACCTTAAGTACCGCAAAGCTCTGAGAAAGGACAGAAGGTCTGCAACTAACACCAACAGAAAGAGACGCAGTGCCTTCTTCACTCGTACCGGAAATTCTGGACCAATACTACAACTGTCTTTCAATAGTGTCGATTGTTACTGCAGGATTTATATGAAACTGACGAAATTATTCCCGTAGTGCCGCCTTTCGTGACACGAAAAGTTATGTGCAACCGTGTCATGAACCCCAAATTAAAAAAGTTCAGACACTCGACTTAGAGGATGGTATTATCACAGCGTTTAATTGTGCCCTTTGAAGAAACTCACTTGAAGTTAGCTGACTTTCGAAAAAAATATGAAGGTGTGAAAAAGACTCAAGCCTTCCTGCTGTGTGCAGATTAATACAAAAGAATGGTGGCAGCAAAGCTGGGTATAGGGGACGCGTACAGTCTTCTATCCCTTCTAACTTGAAAGATGTTTGAAAACGTATTGTATTGGTGAACGACAACAGACCCGCCTATCGCAGTGGTCTACTTAATGAATACGCAAAGCGACATGGATTTCAGCTCAAGTTTACGTCACCATATCATCCGGCAGCTAATGGGCTGGTGCACTCAGCTATTCCAGACATCATGCAGTACTTAAGTATATACCCCGAATTACCCGGTGCCTTGAAGCGGTGGTGTCGCATCGTAGCAGGCCCTACACAACGGCTCCGGAATGCACGTCGCTCTTGGCTACGACTACGAAGCCAACACATTTGCCAGCTCCGAAGATTTTACGAATTGCAGCGACACCCTGTCTGACGGAAGGGCGAAGAACAGTAGAAATCGAGGGGATGAAAAGGAATTTCAACAAAAACAGAGCTCGACGTTACCATAGGAGAAGGACACATGGTGCTGGTTCGAAAAGGATTGCGAAAATCGGGAGTGAATCACGAAGGTTCATTTCTTGTTATCAAGACAGCAATCCAAAAGGGACCTTATGAAGATGATCTGGTATGTGGCACCTAATGGCACCATCCAGTCAGCCTCACTAGCAAACGTTTTTAAATATCGTCCCAGAAGGGATGAAATGATGACGATTACCGAATCAACTTATCATAATGGGTGGAGCTTGGAAATATGTAGGATATTGCCACGGTTCGAGACGAGAAAGTTAACTTTAATGAATACAAGGTCAGCTCGTACAAGCTCAGACGGGCGGACATTTCGAACTTCTTTGTCGACTTCTCTGTGCCCTTCCCCACAACCAAAAGCCCTTTGGTCTGAGGACGGTACGCTGTTATTTTGCGGTGACTCGAGCAGCTTATTTTAAAGAATTCCTGCATTATTGGCCGTATGAATGACGTCCATCTGTCTGGGATTACGCATGGCGGGGCGCCAGGCCGCAGGACGATCTGCTGTAGGAAAACCTCTGCGAGTTCAGAGGCCGTGGCACGGAGTAGGGCTTTTGCCTCAGTATAATGATTCAAGTCGTCTTTTGCAACTATGATCCATTTGTTGCCAGTGGACGATGCAGGGAAGGTACCCAGAAGACCCGTTCTTACGAGGTCGAACGACGTTTCGGGTGGTGAAATTGGTTGTAGTAGGCCCGCAGGTTTCAAAGGCGGTGCCTTAAGGCCTTGACCCTGGCGACAGCCTTTCACGTAGCGGTGCACGCTAGATGATAGTCGCGGCCAGTATTACTGCTGCCGAACTGGCACTATTACGGCTGCCGAGTGTGCGAGAATGGCACAAGTGCCCTGATGTGAGCTCGTCGTGGCAAGCAAAAAGGACATCAGTGCGCAAGTCGGTAGGCACATTGAGGACAAAGGCTTAGTCGCTGCCGGGGGCATTTTTCTTGTATAGAATGACCCTTCTCAGATGAAACGAAGATAACTCGCGAGCAATCTGCCAAGGAATGTAGTATTTCCGGCCCTCAAGGTAATCGATAATAGGTCGTAATTCTGAAAGGGAAAATTATCATCCACCCGTTGCTCCACCTTTCGGGTTTCCGCAGAATTCATTCGCCATAGGTCGTAATTTTCCATCTGCTCGCCGTCTTCACATGAAATCGATATTAGCAACGGCTCCGAGAAAGCCATCGTCATCCTCAGAGAACCAGGGAACTTAAAGGTGCTCGAGAAAGCACGTCGGCGTCTTCGCGTTTTTACCCTGACTTGTACACAGTCGTGATGTCAAATTCCTGCTAGCGCCATCTCCACCGAGCAAGGCGGCCACACGGGTCTCTCAGATTGGTCAGCCAGCAGAGCGCGTAGTGGTCAGCCACCACTTTGAAGGGACGGCCGTATAGATAAGGACGGAATTTTGTCGTCGCCCACATGACTGCGAGACATTACTTCTCTGAAGCAGAATAGTTTATCTCCGCCCGAGAGAGTGTAGAACTGGCGTGAGTGAACTGGCGTAATATCTAAGAAGTATCGACTCACGCAAAGGAATCCAGAAAAAAGGCCGTTCTGCACTTAGTTCCTGTTTTTGTATTTGTAACTAAGAGCAGGACAAGTGAATTAAAAGTCAGCCTGTCAACTCACAAGTGTCGCTATCGTGGACATAGTGAGGTAGGTCATCGTCCTCCGCTGTTTCAGGCTGTATGCCATCTCCGGTAGCACAGGCCTCCAGTCGGGATTGCCACACAGCTGTACGAAATTCAAAAGCAAAGCCACAGATACAATGAATACCTTATGACGTAGTGCTCCTGCGCATTGAGGCATCCTTTAGAAGCCCTGTCACGGAAGTTACGAATACAGTCTTAAGAAGACAATAATCACCCTCATACATCCCATTACTTGTGCAGAATCAGTGCATTATATTTTTTTAGTGTTGCGCAAATACATACTCATACCTCTAACCTGAACAAACTGCTCTTGTAGTCAGCAGAGTACTCAAGAATAAGCTTCGTTCTGTACTAATGCGATGTCTACATTTAAGTTGTACTGAACATGGCTTAGGTACGGCCTCGCTATGAAACCTGCGGAGACCTAATAACTATTAGTGTTCGGACACCACGCTGCGCGCCTCCACAATATCGTCTCAGGAATTACGTCGCAGTGTTAATATTGATAAGATAGGTCTTAATAGACAGTGGCACACAGTTTTTTTAATGCGCAATGCATTTGCAACATTAACAAGCACTTAACACAAAACCTTGCTTTACATTACACACCTACTTTATGATACTGGCTGCGGAATGCTTCTTTCGATATAGATGGCTTTTTCTTTCCCATTACGCAAACGCATAGAGGAGTTATCAGTATACTCACCTTATTAGGGTCGTCGAAGTGGGGCGGAGAAAAATTTGCGCACTTCTTGTACAGCATAAATTCATCCACCTTTGGCGAAGAAGGATCGGCAAAGTTGGGCAAGAAGTACACTCCTTTAAACGTAAATGATATTGCAGTCGCAATGTTTAAGCCCTGCTTCTGTATCGCCCGAAGAACAGCCAAGCTTTCACGCTAGAAATATACAAGCAGGATAGAGATGACACATAAGAGTGGGACTGCACTAGACATGCATAATAACAGTTTTTCATGAAAATATGTGAGAGTGTCGTGTTCCTGGTGTGCTTAACCGTTTTTTGTTCGACAGCCACAGCAAGAGGATATTACTATAGGTTTATACTTGAGCCTAAAAAAGCAAGTGTCCTAAATGTCTGACTTTTCACCAGTTTATTATCCTTGGACTGAAGAAGGGAATTTCAAAGGCAATTGTAAGGGCCATGGGGCGACGCTTCACTTACTTATGCAAAGGTATTAAGCACAGCCCCCAATTTTTAGACGACGTGGAGTACCTCTGTAAATTCGTATGTATTTGAAAAGTTTTCGTGTGATCTAGAAAAGTAAAAAAGTAGTTCACGGCAACGTTCAACGATTAGAAGATTATTTTCCTTAATATTCTAAATTGGCGCCAATTTAACTCATGAAACCTCACGTTTACATCCAGTTTAGCGTTCGTTCTTTATTGTCTGCAATATATCTCTAACCCACAAGATATTTCTCGCCTCCCCTCGCGCTGAAATTGGCGACACTGTGTGCTCTAAGCACAGAAGATTAAACAAAGATGTAATGTGAAACATTCTGTAGGCTATCGTCATTCCAGTGAACTGCCGAAAACTGAAATAACGAAAGGTAGGGCATGCATGTGTTCTGTTCAACATATCGAGCACTACACGTGGGCGGAACGAACATCACAAATATAGGTGATAATATTTCATGGTATTCATATTCACAAGCACCGCATGCGTATGCATGGTAACATCTTTGCGTGCATGTGATGAACGGGCCAGTATGATCACGTGGTCGTTAGGATGAAGGGAGCCGGAGACTTGAAAACATCGACGGTCATAATGTTTATTGGTCGGGAGAATGGCCACCAAAGAAAGGAAATCATAGAGCGAAATATTATCGGCGCCAACGGCTGCGGTCGATGACAGAACTGACCAGCATTGAAATGCTTCGGCTTTTTATGCATACGTCACAGCCCATCATAGTGTTTTCACTGTGTTTCCTTCAACGTGCCCGTCGACATGCAAAATTTGTAAATAGGTCGACACCATCGTCGAAGGAGCATACAGGATGGCCGCGACTTTCGCTGAGCCTCACAACAAAGTGACAACGGTGCTAGTCCCCGTAAAGAAGCTAATCCAAGTACGCGTATGCACGTAGTAATTAAAAAAAATATTTTCTAAGTAACCCGGTTCGCACTACTATAAAAAAACTCGACAAATGCAATGATGTATGATCCTGTAGGGGTGGGGAGGTGAAAATTTATTGCTTTCCCGGCGAATCTTTCAGTGTTTGAGGCTTATACACTCCTGTTAATGGAAACAATGGTGCGCTCATACATGCGTCATTCTATTTAGCGATATTCACTGCTTCTATTGATTCCCTCGTCGCTATACTAGCATAACTTGCAAACACGTAGCATTTAAAGTCGTCGTTGTGGTCATCACCACCCACAACCAATTCCAATTTGTCCTGTCCTGAGCGAGTTGGCTCCACGCCCGTCCCAGGTTCGCAACGTTGACTCTCGGTTCGAGAACCAAGAGTCAACGCTTGGAACCAGGCACAACTTCACCGCTTTCCTACAAACTGTTGCAAGCGTCGTGCGTAAGGAAAGAGCCGTATCAGTGCTGGAGAATCGGATGCAGCTCCCGAAAGAATACGCAACAATTTTCAAGGAGGAGATCACGCGACTTCTCCCACACGCCGGCGCTGATATGTCTGAGCAGGAGGCTCGCCTCCTCATGAGAGGAGTTAAGCAGGAGCTTTTTCCAGGACTAATAAGAAACCCGCTGAAGACGGTACAAGAGTCCCTCTCCGAGGTGACGACCATTGAGAATACCCTTGAAATGTGCACCCTCCAATGCAATTGGCGCATGTATTCCAACATCGTACAAGTCCAAGGACACGGCCCCGACGACCTATGCGACACTATAAGGGCTATTGTTCGTGAATAACTGCGCCGTATGTTTCCGTCGTCTCAGCCCCAAGTCACCTGCCTCGAAAAGATCGTTCGCGATGAAGTAGAGCGCTCGCTTAGTGTTCCCGAACCACTGCAGCCTCAAGTCCAGGCGATGACCTATGACGTACCGATGACGTTGTGCAAAGTCATACACACGCTCGTGTGCAGCAATGTAAGCACCCTTGCGTGGGGTTATATAATATACGGCTCTCCTGAATAAAACGTTCTTTTCCGCACCCTACTCGAGCGTGCTACATCGTGGCAGCGATAATCATGATCGACAGCAGCGAAACAAGCAGATAGCAGGCCATCCGGGACTGTTTCCAGCTTCAGCGGGCTGCCGACATGCCAGGCACGGAATCAGAGCCTCCTCGCCAGCAAAGTGCCCCGGTCCACCACGCTACTGCCACACCCAAGGGCTTTAGACACTAGAGGCGACGTTTCGCAGAGCTCGAGAACATGGAGGCAGGAATTCGACCTCTACGCCACGGCTACCTACCTCAGTCAACAGCCAAAATATGTACAAGCTGCTACTTTTCTTATGGTCATAGAAGAGGACGCGCGCAGGACTTACAACACCTTCGTCTTCAATGAAGGAGAAGAAGTCGGATATAGAAGTCCTTAAAGAGAAATTCGAAGCCTTTTAGAAGCCGTCGTTGAATCTAGCTTATCATGAATTCGTTTCGGCTCGCGTCACTAGTAGGAAGGAGAAAGCTTTAACGAGTGGCTAACCGGATCTCCGAATTTTGGTGAAGAGTTGCGAGTTTACTGATGTGGAAGAGCACATGCTAAGGAGCAGGATTATTCTTGGCATTGTGATAAGGAAGCTCAACCGCAGTTGTGGATGACGAGGCGGCACCGACTGGCGGACACGATGGCGTCTAGGCTTAAGCAGCTAGTGCAGCAAATCCAGCTCGCGCCCCACTATAGCATTGGCGATCGGGCTCCGGAGCTATCGAGGGTGCGCTCCTTCACTACGGCATAAAGGATAAAAAGCTTCAAGAAAATCTCATTTCAGAAAACCCTTCCTTTGCCAAGAGGGTATAAATTTTCCACACTCACGAACAAGGGAAAGAACAGTGCGAGCAAGTACAAGCAGGCAACAAAAGCCATGAGGAAATTTGCGCAGTTGCAGAACTTCGGCGCTGTGGAGAGTGTGCCAGAAGCCATGAGGCTAGTAACTGCCCGGCAAAAGGACGCACCTGTAAGAAGTGTGGAAAGATAAATCATTTCGCTATACCGTGCCGAAACAAAAGCGCAAGGCCCCGTAAAATCAAACAGAACGTCGCAGCAGTAGACGCCCAAGGAGAAAACTTTTGGATTGAAGAGTTGACTAGGCGCGACAAAGATGAGCGCTGGTCGGCAACAATAAAGATAGAAGAAACTACCGTCCTCTGTAAGCTTCACACTGGCGCGAAGTGCTCGGTGATAAGCTCGAACCAAGCTGCAGCAGCTGAAAAACAAAAAGATGAGCGCTGTTCTTTAAGCTAAACACTTTTTTGTCACCAGAATGCAGCTACAGGCGTATCCGCCTTTGCGTTAGCGCAACTCATGCTTCCTTTGAAACGGATTTTTTTTGTTGTCGAACAGGATGTTCCACTAACATTAAGCGGATCAGTTGGCGAACAACTGGGTCTGCTACTCACACTAGCCTAAGTGGGGCCGCAAGGGCTCTGTGAAACTGCAAAACATTTTGTCGATGTTTTCAACGGCCTCCGCAGTTTGAAAGGTATCGTATACCATATGAAGCTTAAACCTGGTTCCCAAGGGGTCATTAGATCGGCAAGGAGAATTCCACTCGCTCTTAAAGACAAGGCTAAAAGGGAACTAGATCGTGTGGAAGCCGCTCAAGTGATACAGAAAGTGACTGACCTAACAGAATGGGCGAGCTACATGGTCGTGGCGAAAAACAATGAGGAGGTACGCATTTGTCTCTACCCTACTGAACTGAACAAAGCCCTTCTAAGGGAACACTACCCGATGCCAACCTTAGAAGATATTGCACCTTCTCTAGCCGGAGCCCAGTACTTTTCAACGCTAGACGCTGCGTCGGGCTTCTGGAAGATTGAGCACAAGGAAGAAAGCTACAAACATTGTACAATGAACACCCCCTTTGGCCGGTAGAGATTTCTGCGTATGCCGGTCGGAATAGCATCAGCGCCAGAAATTTCCCAGCGAGCAATGCACAGAGTAATAGATGGCCTCGAGAGCACTGCCGTAGTAATGGACGATATTCCTGTGTGGGGCAGGAGTACAACTTGAAGTTGAACCAGGCAAAATGTCATTTTTTGCAGAAGCCTGTGAAGTACCTCGGCCATGTTGTGACTCGTGAAAGACTAAGCCTTTCTCAGGAGCGGCTCGCCGATATACTTCAAGTTCCGCCTACAGGCAGCAAGAAGGAGCTGCAAATGTTCCTATGTATGGTCACCCTTGTCTCCCGTTTCATTCAGCACATGTCTGAAACCACAGCTCCATTCCGCGAACTCATAAAAAAAGGACGCAGAATGGGTCCAGGAAGACTGACACCAGGCTAGTTTCGAAGCTATTCGTGAAGCTTTAGCAAAAGCCCCCGTCCTCGCGTACTACCAGAAGAACAAGCCAATTAGGCTTTCGGCAGACGCCAGACCGAACGGGATCGGTGCAGTGATGATTCAAAACGGTCACCCACTAGCATACTCGTCGCGCTCTCTCTCGAAAACACGACAGACGTACGCGCAGATCGAAAAACAAATGTTAGCAATTGTATAGGGTTGTAAAGTTTCAGGACTACTTGTTTGGGCAAGCCGAAGTCAGTGGAATCCGGTCAAAAACCACTTGAGACGACTTTTCAGAAACCTTTGTGCCTATGCCGACTTAGACTTCAGCGCATGCGCCTCAACCTGCAGAAATATCAGCTAAAGGTGAAGTATACGCCCGGAAAAGAGTTTTTTATATCCGATGCATTATCCCGGTTCCCAAGTCCAACAATTTTGAATGAATACGGTGAGCATTCTCATGTTAACTCAATTGCTTATCGTCCAGTTTGATAAACGCCTTAACGAGGTTTTGGAAGAAACTGAGAAAGATCCGATCATGCGCCAACTTCGCGAGTATGCAAGCACAAGCTGGCCTGATAGCAAGAATGACGCCATTCTGGAGTTGCGCAGCTACTGGAACTTTCGTGACGAACTTCATACAGAAAATGGCATGGTTCTACTCAGCAACAGGCTCGTTATCCCTCCAAAGATGCGTGGTGACATCCTTTCCTGTCTGCATGCCGCCCACGCGGGAGCAGAAAATATGACAGCACGCGCTCGTTTCTGTCTGTTTTGGCCAGACATGAATAGTGACATAGACGAAACAGCGCGACGCTGTCAATTGTGTGAGCAGCACAAGCCTACAAATACCAGAATGCCATTGCACAGCCATGAAACGCCAAGTCTACTAGAGTGATCTCTGCCTTCACGGATATCTTTGGTACTCATAGTTTCCCAAGCCGACTGATCACGGACAATGCAGCCAACGGTTTCACGACTTCATCAGTAAATTTCGGTCAAACCATGTTCGATCAAGTCCGCACCATCCCCGCTCGAACGGCATGGCCGAGCGAGCAGTTCAGGAGGCTAAAAAACTACTTAAGAAGTATCGACTTGGCTCTTTTGGCTTATGTAATGCCTTGCTAGAGTGGAGGAACTCTCCCCGCTTGACAAATGTTTATAGCCTCCTTCGTTGCGGCTCATGTGACGTTTGTCCAGGACCCTTCTACCGGTTCCGGCTACTTACCTGCAGCCTCAGACGGTGCAACCAAAGGACGTCCAGCAGAGACTGCTAGATATCCATCGCAAGCAACGTACCTTTTACAACAGGGATTCCAAGCCTCTATCTGAGCTACCACTGGGTGCCAGAGACAGTGTACAACGTGCCCTCGGCAACATGGGCGCCGGCTACAATCGTCCAGAGAGGTGACAGCTGGCGCTCCTACATAGTAGAAGGCGAGGACGGATGACAGTTCCAGCGGATGAGAGAACACCTGAGGCCATCGAACAGGACCAACGGGCAACATGAGATGGCACCTATCCTTCCAGTTGCCGGGGCGCCCGAGTCTACTATGCAACAACCGTTGTGAAGAAGCCATCGATTGCGTCGTCAACCAACAAGATACCCTGAGCCAAAACTTCGGGCACAGGCTCAATAAACAAAAAAATGGAGATGTGACGTACCGATGGCGTTGTGAAAAGCCATGCACACGCTCAAGTGCAGCAATGTACGCCTACAATAGCCCCGCGTAGTTGATCGAAGGTCCGTTTTCACACCAAACACCGACGCGTCACGTATTATCTGACAGACCTAGTCTGGTTGTGGAAACGTTTCCGTGGCTTGTGTGAAAATTGCCTGCCCATTATGCTGAACAATTATTTGTCGTCTAACGCCTGAGTGCAGGTGATTAACGAATAGTGCGCAACACTGACAGCAGAAGACCCTCAACCAAAAGCAAGGTCACATATGTCGCGTACCTGAAGCCCTTCTCTCGACGAGATTCTGAAGGACTTGCACGTCGCGCTTCGTATGCGAGGGAATAATTTCATTAGGTATCTGCCACAAGATAAAACAGGAGAGCTGGCGATGGAAAAACGCGACGTCTCGAACTCTTCGTTGTGTGGTGGGCTTCGCTAGATATAGGAATTCTGTGAATGAACCTCCAACCACTTCTGTGGATACAATGTAATTTTCTCACTGAGCGACATAAATAGTACTCCCCATTCTAACAATAATGAACAGCAATCGAATCAACAGAACTAGCGGTAACTGACGCACGCCTCTTGAATAATAAGCCTTAGCGCAAAGCCAGAAAGAGGCAGGGCAAGCCCGGTTCGTTACTGCTGCCTTGAAACTGTGGTGGCAAATGGCAAATAATCAGCTTCACAAGTCGTCACTGGTATAGGACGCCCGCGCACTGTACTCTTGTTGTGGTTCTTTGTACCAGGGGACATTTGTGCCTTTTTAATGCTCCGTTCAGGGCTAATAGCACTTAAACATAGCAGGACATCGAAAAAAAGGAAATTGTCGTAATGACAACGAAGAAGACTGTTTCACAGTTCGATGCAGGCTAACGAAAGCAATACAAGAAAACACTTGAAAATGAGATAATCTCAATGTGTAGAGAAGCACATCATCCTAAATCTTGTCACGAGCGCCCACGTAGACACATTTCCTAGTTATTATTTTCGCTAACCATAGCGATATGTATCGCGTGTTTTAACATTTCAGCTTATATATTGCTTACTTCTCTATTCGTACTTTAGATTCCACAACCGCGCTACCTGCACGCCGCAAGGAGGCATCTATTCACTTTTTTCTACAAGCACAGGCCACCTTATCATAGATTGCTGTCGTTTCGATTGTAGTGGCACCTGCCACCGCCGAACGCCTGCAGTAGAAACACCAGAACCGTGCTGCTCCTGTCGCTCCTTTGTGGAAACACGCTTTACCCGGAGCCGCGGGGCTCCCGTCTCGCCTTCTTGTAAATCCGCTGCGTGACATTCCAGTGGAGAAAATAAAGGAGTTGCACAGCAAACGTTGTCGTTGTCTGTTCCAATTGCACGTGCAGCGATTGAACGGGGAAAGAAACCCAGCGGGTTTACAAAAACGCGTGATGGGAGCCACGCCGTTCCGGTACAAGCGTTCCACAAGCGGCCGTCCGTGCGGGAGCGTTTCTCTTTGCGCGTGAGAAAACTCGGTGACGAAATGGAGATTCCTCTCACCACATATCACCTAAAGGCCCCGGCCAGCCTACCACCACCGTGGCAGTGGAAACTTGTCGGATGTGACACGTCATATGTTGAGGTCACGGACCGTGCTCCTGAGTTGCACATCCAAATACATTTCCTTGAACTCCAAGCGAAATACTCATGCCTAGAATCTTACACGGAAGCATCAAAGTCACGTGCTGCCGTGTCGTACGCTGGTGTTGGTCCATCTTTTACAGAATCCGACGTCCTTCCACCACAAACGGCAGAGGCATACGCATTACTCTCGGCTGTTAGGCAAATTAAGAAAGCGAAATTACGAAAGGCAGTAATGTTCACCGATTCTTTGAGTGTTGTGTAATATTTGGATTCCCTGCGAAAGCAAAAGAATGCTGTAATCACTGATCTTTATTCTCTCCTATATGAAACTTGCACATCTAACCAGCAAATAATAATATTCAGGGTGCCCGGGCAAGGAGGCATCGCAGGCAACACACTTGTGGATGAAATGGTCAAGTCTGTAGCGACAAAAGCTGGAGACCATTGCCTAGATGTTTCTGCCTTGCATTTGAAACAAATGTTATTCAAAGGACTCAGGCGCTATTCGCAGCCTGCGTGGGATGCTGAAGTGTCGAATAAGCTTCACTTATTAAACCATATTTAGGAAATTGGCCCCCAACAACAAAAGTAACGCGAACTGCAGTGACACTCTGTCATCTTAGGATAGGTCATACCTATGACACACGTTCCTACCTACCGACCCGTAGTGAGCTCCCCGTCTGTATTAAGTGGGGAGGGGGGAGGGGGGGTCACTGACTGTCTTTTATGTTTTATTGGAGTGTCGAGAAGTAGAGCCTCAAAGGAAAAAAACACTTCCCATTGGCATACCGACAGCATATCCCACTCCACCCTGCATTTCTCCTATTCAATGAACCTTTATTTGACACAAGATCACTTTCAAGTTTTTTTAAAAGAAGCAAGCACCTTACGCGTAATCAGCCGAAGAGAATCGTAGCGCTGCCTCTCCTGAGAGACCGCCGTTGCGATAGTAGTACTTGGAATAACACACGCCTCCAGGGCCTCGCGCCGAAGGGTCATGGCAGGCAGTAGTGCTACTAACATATATTTTGTACTGAGCATATTCTACTCCATTAAGTACCTTCGCTGTCCATTGTCATAATTTTAGTACCCATACATTTTTTGCATGTTTGTATAGACAGTTTTTAAGGCCCCTTTACAGCCCTGTCCCAACTGTGCACTGCCACTAACCATTTTGTCGTAGACTCATTTAGACAGCCCTTGGCGCTCTTTGGTCACATCTGGCCCTTGTGCCAATAGCATCAAACTATTATCATCATCATCATCCGGTTTAAGCGCGTTCACGCGAAGGAGTTACAGCAGCAGCGCGATTACCGTTTTTCTACTGCGCGCGTTCGGCGGTGGCAGGTGCCATTACACGGTGAGTGATGCACCAGCAATGCGCTTCAGCTGTCACCAACTATTAAAACGAATGAAAAAGAAATTCATCGGGTTACACCATACCACCGTATGTCCATAACTATAGTCAATCCTTCGTGTGAGCGCCTTGGGTAGAGATGCCATGGCCACGGGAAATATATGGCAGTCACCGAGGTATCCCGGCGGGTAGGAAATGTGCGCGATTGCGATGAACAATGAGGGCGTGAAAATAGTCCTGGAAAAAACAAAGAGAAGGAGAGTAAACAGTTTAACTAATATAGCGGACACGTTTTATCGGCGTATGCTCAACTAACCAAGGCGTGAATTGAGGTGTGTGCTCAGAGCTTTTTTTTACCATATTACAATATCATTGTAGTACAATAGGACAACGTTGTTAATAACGATATTACGGATACATCGTATACAAAGTGCTCTTTGTAATTGGAGACGCTGTTATGAGAGATCATTTGGGTCAGTTGCTCACGGCAGTGAACTATCACATTCTTAATAATAGATCATACATCTTCGAGCTACATTTGTGATGGAACATTGACCAAGCTGCTGCTGTTTAAGTTGGCCCTGGCAGTTTTG
This sequence comes from Hyalomma asiaticum, assembly GCA_013339685.2. Taxonomy (NCBI): domain Eukaryota; kingdom Metazoa; phylum Arthropoda; class Arachnida; order Ixodida; family Ixodidae; genus Hyalomma; species Hyalomma asiaticum. Next base: position 78,900,282 of record CM023488.1, on the reverse strand, counting down.
GAGACTTCAAAGAGGAAAATGACCTCATGCTCGTGACTGATATCACTGTGTCTGCCCGAAAACTTAGCGAAGAGCTCCGGTACATCGAACAACTGCTGCATGGATTAGATGGCTCGAGACTCAACTTCAAGCCAATAGAAAGAAGGTATAAGCTGGAAGTGTTATCCATCTCCGGGTACAAAACAAGATATCCGTGTCAGTGTCTGAAGATTTTTCCGCCGCCACTAGACAAATAAGAAAGCAGCTCTGAGATAGCGCGGCCAAGCTACACGAATCAGGAAAGAAAGCCAGGCTAGTATAGCGATAAAATTAGGATCCGACAATGAACTGTTTGAATGGGATGACGAGAAAATGGCTAGAGTGTCAGTTTCAAAGAACCTAAGTAAGGCAACGCGAAAAGATGCATGACCACGCAATCGCGCAGAAAGTTTCACTTGCCTAAACGTCAAGGCTCGCCGCATTTTCAATAAAACGGCGGATTTAGAAAGCAGTCATCGCGGACAATCCAGAAATTATAGTGTTTACGGAAACATAGCTTAACAGCGACATTAATGACTTTGAAATTACAGCCCCAGGCTGCTGCATTTACAGGAAGGATAGAGATTCGCGTGGTGGTGGAGTTGCAATTATGCTCAAGGAATCGCTGCAGGTGTTGAGACTGCCCGACATTGTTGGAATTGAATGCGTTATTGTCAAGGTTATCCTGAAGGATTGCTGCTATGATAATTCGTGGATTCTACACGCCCCCGAGTTCCGACATATCCTTCTGTGAAAGGCTGAATGAATTTTTATTGCCTTATAGAAATTACTCCCGTAACCTAATGCCTTTTGGCGATTTGAATGTACCCCATGTTGCCTGGGACAATGACTTTCCTTATGCACTTTCAAATGATGCTGAACGTATTTTTGATGCTATGCTGTTGCACGGCATGGCTCAACTTGTTAAAGTACCTACTCGCGTCCATGATACCAATCAATCGGTCCTAGACCTCTTCCTGGTCAGCCACAAGGTACTACAGCGAAATCCCACTATCACAATTTTTGAGGGCATATCAGACCACAAAATAGTACGCCTAAAAATGCCCCTAAGTTGTGTGCTTAAAATCATGAAACAGGAAACTTTTGTGCCTGTGTTTGCACGTGCAAGTGATGCTGACGTGCTGGATCTATTAGACAGCGCATTCTCACACTTTGTATCGCTGTACGAATCGGATAAGCATTCTATCATCCCTGGATATTTTTCAAGAACCTTGTGATAAAGTATATTGATGACTTCGTAAAACGTAAGCGGAAAATGACACGGTGCGCTAACCCCTAGATAACCAAAGAGATAATACGCTTGGGACGAAGACTTAAAAAGCAAAACAAAAATCGAAACGACGGAAAGCAAGCGTCCACAAGGAACTTGACTTGCGCACTGATATTGCAGCTTAAAAACTGCATCGCTGACGCAAAGGCTCACTATCAAAACGTACAGCTAAAAAATTTTTCCTCGTCCCTGGCGAAATTCTGGAGGTATCTGCCACCAAATAAAAAATCGCCACCTACTCTGACTGACAGCTCAAAAATAGCGCACATCCTCAATGAATACTTCTGCTCAGTTTTCACTAAGGATAACGGCATAGAACCCGAGTTTCTCTTGTTTGGTGATTTGCCACCGATTGACAATGCACAAATAGAGGAAGAGGGCGTACTTTCCCTCCTGCTCAAGCTAGATGATAAGAAATCCAGTGGGATCGACAACATACCCAAGGCCTCTGGTGCGCTACGCAAAAGGGTGTTGAATTGATCTCAGCACTGCAGTCTCCGATCGAAGAAGAAGCGCCTACTTCAGAGAGAGAGCCCGTGCTCACGAGCACGTGCAGCCAGCGGCTACTGGAACGGCGACGAATAAATAGTATGCCTAATGCTTTAAGCCTCGGTTCTTGTCAGTAAACCGTACGCCATCTGAAACATTTGGTGCCGAAACCCGGGATCTACTACCGGAGACCACGGAAGGCTGCGAGTGAACATGACCATCACGGAGACGCGGACGTCGCGGCGATCTGTGAACACCAGGCTTATCAACGAGGCGAGAGCTCTTCTCAGCGACGAAACAGCTACCGCAGATCAGCTCAATACTCTTTACGGACGTCTCAAGGTGAATAACGATGAGCTGAACAAGATCAACGAGGAGCTAGAAAGCTACATAGCTGATGAAGAGTTTGTGCTAGAATACAACACTGTTGTGGAATACGAGGACAGCGCTACCAGCGTCATGAGTGAGCTGCTTAGCAGGCGAGACCGTGTGGTGTCACGTTATCAACGCCGGAGCCTCGGACTTCATCGGCAACCAGTACAGCGGGGGTCTCTGGAGCCTAGCTACGCAATCTTACCATCGACCCATTTGCTGGTGATTTGTATCGGTGGAACGACTTCTGGGAACAATTCGACCAGATGATTCACCGCAGCGGAAGCCTCACAGCGACGGACAAGTTTAGCTATCTGAGATTCTACCTAAGAAGCGACGCAATCTCAGCTATTGTGGGACTACCTACAACAGAAGCTTCCTACCAGGATGCCATCGATATACTGAGAAAACGCTTTGGCGATGGAACGAGACTCGAAGAGGAGTAGTTCTCCAGGCTTCGTACTTTGCCTTCGGTCCGTTCAAGTGACCCGACAGCTCTTCGCAAGCTGTACGACCAGATCTTGCCCCGCCACGGTGGTCTAGTAGTTACGGCACTCGGCTGCTGATCCGAAGGTCGCGGGATCGAATCCCGGCCGCGGCGGCTGCATTTCGATGGAGGCGAAATGTTGAGGCCCGTGTGCTGTGCGATGTCAGTACACGCTAAAGAACCCCAGGTGGTCGAAATTTGCGGAGCCCTCCACTAAGGCGTCTCTCATAATCAGAACTGGTTTTGGGACGTTAAACCCCACAAATCAATCAACGACCAGATCTTCATCAACATCCGCGGACTGGAGACCCTGGGGGTGATCAAGGCGTCCTTTTTCACAATGCTGTGCGACCTGTTGCTGCGGGCTTTACCACACGAGATAGTTGTACAGTACCACAGGTCTTGCGCCATTCGGGCGACAAGTGATAGCAGTAATGCCGTGTTTACGACGCAGCTGGAACGCCTATTAAATTTCCTGTCCATCGAGTTGGAGAGCTCAGAGAAAAGCCAGTTTGCGAATCCAGGAAGAGAGAATGCGCCAAACCCATCTCGCCTTTTTTGTGGCTCGAAACCCACGCCTTCAGTTCTTCACAACAACACTACGAAAGTATCTAAAAACTGTGTGTTTTGTAAATCGAGTCAGCATTCCACGGAAACTTGCGCACTTAATCTCCCTCTATCGCAAAAGAAGCAAATTTTATCAAGAGACAGGAGGTGTTTTCGATGCACGATTAAGGTCACAGGGCGCGTGATTGTAGACGCAAGGTTAAGTGCTCTACCAGCCAAGGACGTCATGCTACGAGTGTGTGATCCACAAAAAGTAAACCAGAAGACATGGGAAACTAGCAAAACAACTGCCAGAATACCATCGAGGAATCCAAGCACAAACACGACTGTGTGCGCATCTGTAGGGAAAGATCGGCGTACCATCGAGGATTCATCGACGAGCGTCCTCCTGGAGACGTTCCGAGCTTGGGCAGTAACAAACGTCAACTGTCGATATATCAGACGTGTCATAGACGGAGGCGGTCAGCGCACATTCGTCACAGAAATGCTATCACGACAGCTGAAGTTGCAGTGGGTGGGCTCTACCATCATTGCGCTCAATACGTTTGCAAACAAGTCGAGTCGAGCAGCGCAGAAGCGGCATGTTGTGCAGCTCCGTCTGCGGAGCCAATTCTCAGATATGGAAGTTGCCTTGCAAGCGATAGAAATTTCACATATATGCCAAGATATCGCGGCAAGTACAACCAACTCACCATTCGTCGCGGAAATTCAGAAGTCTGGGAAAGATATCGCTGATCACCTACTATACGAATCCGTTGTAGAGGAAGCAGGAATAAGTGTTCTCATCGGTTACCACCAAATGTTGACTGTGATGACGGGCGAAGTCACTCGATGCGAGAGCAATGAGACACTGATTGCTATGAACTCGAAGCTAGGGTGGATATTTCAAGGTAACACCAACTGCATGACACCAGATATAGCAGCTTCGCGGATCACGGTCTGCGTACTGAATACGAGCGTACAAGAGAGCGACAAAGTCCTCCGCTCGTTTTGGGAACTCGACAGCGCGGAAATATCAGACGCCGTTGACAATGACAGCAGGCTCAGTCCAGTATTGATGAAATTCGAAGAAATCATCACTCTTAGGGACGGAACATACGAAGTGATGCTGCCCTGGAAGGAAGAAGTTGAGCTCTCGGACAAAAAGCAAGTCGTAATAACAAAACTTATCTGCCGACTGTCGAGCAAGCAAGGACTTTTAGAGACGTATGACAAAACCATAGGGGCGTACCTACGGGCTGGACATGCGGAGATTGTTGAAAGGCCACCCCTGGATCCGACAAAGGTTTATTACGTGCTGCGCAGGGAAGTGATCCGAGAGCATCCACTAACCACAAAAGTCAGAATAGTTTTCGATGCTTCTTCGGACGCCAAAGGGTGCTTCTCATTAAATGAATGTCTCAAAAAGGGTGAAAACCTGTACCAGGATCTGGTGAAGGCATTATTACGCTTCACAATGCACTGTATAGCTCTACTAGCCGACATTGAGAAAGCATTTTTTTTTTCAAATCTCAATCAAATCTCAAATCTCTTCAAATCTCAAGGAGATGCATTTCGATTCCTCTGGTTTGGAGAGAAAAAAACACTGCGTTTCTCTGAAAAGGAGATTCAAGAGTGGAGGATGACGCGAGTGCCATTCGGAGCAACATGTAGCCCTTCCTACCGACGGCAACTATACTCCATCACCTAAACAATATGCCTTCAAGCAAATCCAGTACCGCGAAACTTCTCAGCGAGTCATTCTACGTAGATGATTTAGTGGTTTGTAGCAAATTCAGATGATGAAACACTTCAAATCTGCTGCGAAGCCAAGGAGATTATACAGGAGGCCGGAATGACGCTAAGGAAATGGACGACCAACTCAGACAGCCTGATTAACGCATTGGAGTATGAGGAACAGTCGGCAGGAAAAGAACTGGTTGTACTCAACGAGACAAGCGTGAAAGTACTTGGAATCACATGCAATCCGCCCACGGAGACTTTCACTTTTTCTGTGAGGGGCCTCCTCGAATTTATGAAAGAAAAAGATGGTACCAAGCGGTTCGTTCTTCAAGCTGCTTCACGGATATTCGACCAAATGGGATTTGTCGCGCTGTTCACCGTTGCCATCAAGATCTTCCAGAAATTCTGGATACGTGGCAGGGATGAGCAGCTACCTCAGGATCTGCAAGATGAATGGCATGAATGGGTGCGCCAATTACCAGTCTTGCAGAATATTCCATACAACGTTATCTTGGCAGCGGAACCAAGTGGCCCCGAGTGCTACAGGCTCACGTATTTTGCGACGCGAGCACTTCGGCATACGGCGCAGCGCGCTACATCGTACCGAGCTGCTCAGCGAGGCCCAAGTTGTTGATTGCCAAAGCACGTGTGGCACCTATCAAGACAACTACGCTGCCACGTCTGGAGCTCCTACGAGCCTTGATCAGAGCAAGGCTACTTAAGTACGTCGCAAGTGCCCTCACTGGCTTTGAGATACACTGTACAATGTGGTCCGATTCCACAATTACGTTGTTGTTGATAAAAGGTGACGCAACGAAGTGGAAGCAATTTGTGTCGAACAGAGTGAAAGAGATCAGGGAAAAAGCCGATCCTTCTATGTGGAAGTATTGTCCAGGACAGTCGAATCCTCCTGATCTACTGACCCGTGGAGTTGCAATGGATAAGTATTGTATAACCGTACGTGGCTGCATGGACCAGACTGGCTAGGCGAGTCAGAAGATAGATGGCCACAACAACCCCCGGAACCTATCAGCACCGACGATAGAATAATCTGTGAAATGACGGTCATTCACGTTGCGATCTCCAGTGTGACGACGTCGACATCGATTCTGGACATTGTCAGCTACAGCAGAATTGAAAAGCTTCTCAGGGTCACGGCATGGAAATTCAGATTGATCAAACACCGCCGGGTCAAAAACAGAGCGCACACTGGTTTTCTAGTAGCGGAAGAGTAATGTGGCTAATTGGGCGTGTTGGTACATCCTTAACTACAACCTGCAGCGCAAAAAAGAGGACACGGACGACAGACAGGAACCACACGGGACAAGCGCTGAACTTCCAACAAGTGTTTATTAGCACGGGGATCACGTATATATAGGTACAAATCAGTTCATACAACATTGCCGCACATGCGTACAAACGCCATCTCTTTATCGGAAAGAGCTATCGACGGTGTGCTGACACAGCTTTCCCCTACCCTGCTAATACGTTCCGCCTCGACAATCTTTCTAGTGAGGGGTGAGTTGTTCTTCAGTGTCACAGCAGTGTTGTTCAGGTCCGGTGAACAATCCTGGCAAGTTGCGCAATGGCTAGCCAAAAAACCTTGAAATTCCTTCCCTTGGCGTGCGTTTTTTACATTGTTGGCATGCTCTCTGAGCCTAATATTGACGCATCTTCCGGTTTGGCCAATGTAAACTTTCCCGTATGTTAAAGGAATTTCGTACACAACACCTTCTGCACATTCAACAAAGTGGAAAGGGCGCTTATGCGAAGTGCCACACGCTTGCTGCTTTCTTGCCTCAGGGTCGGTCATTGTGCAGAGTTTAGAAAACCTGTGAGGAGCGGAGAAGACGACTTGTACGTCGTACCGCTGGGCCACCTTTTTGAGATTGTGTGAGAGCTTGTGAACATAGGGGATCACAGCTACGTTACGCCAGCGTGGGGCGCCGGCTTCACTCACTTGCGGGTGACGGCGCATTTTCCTCAGCAGGCTCTCTGCTACCGAAGTGAGGAGGTGCTGGGGGTACCCAGCACTCATCAGACGCTCCGTCTGGAGGTCAAATGCCTCTGAAATATAATGAGGGCAAGATTTTTGAAGAGCATTCTTGAAGCATAGCGTGGCAATTGCTCGTTTGACAAGCTTCGAATGGGCCGAGTTGAAGGGCAGAAGGGGTTTTTTGGCGCGCGGTTCATAGCACCAGCAGACGCAAACATCTTTGAAGCCAATCCGTATGTCAAGATATCTAATATGGCCATTTATCGGGAGTTCGTGTGTTAGGTCAAGCGGGCTCATTACTTCCGAGAACAATGCCAGCAGCACTTTACTCACAGGTTCAATAGCGAGCGGGTCACAATTTACAAACACCATGTAATCGTCAACATAGCGAAACACTTTAAGAGATCACTGAAGCAGAAAAATATTGGATCAGACATGTACAGCAACAAGCCTTCAGATTGTTGCGGACAGGCACATCCGCAAAGGGAAAGTCCCGCATCAAAGACCTTACTCAACCCTTTCTTGGATACCGGCAACATCCTCCGGGTGGGCGGGCGCCTGTTACATCTGGACGCATCCGAGGAGGTAAAACGCCCAGTCATTCTCCCGCACAATCATCGCTTTTCTACATTACTGACAATGCGAGCACACTGCGAAATACTACACGGAAGCTTGAGGGACACTGTCACAGTTGCGAGAGCACTATTGGATCTGCCGAGCACAATCATTAGTGAAGGAAGTCATACACGGCTGATACACGTGCAAACGTTTCAGAATTGGCCATGGCGACGCTCCAACTGCGCTTATAGCACGTCATTGTGTAAGGCCGCCGAACCGATTTGAAGTCGCTGGAGTTGACTTCGCAGGACCACTATTTGTTGTGACTCAAGCCGGAGAAACAAAATGCTATATAGCGCTCTTCGCATGTGCCACATCACGAGCATTGGACCTGGAACAGGTTTCCAGCAAGACCTGAGAAGCCTTCCTCATGTCTTTACGACGCTTTATATCACGAAGGGGTATACCTCATGTCATTTATTCCGACAACGCAAGAACACTTAAGAGGACGTCAAAAGATTTAGAGAAGCTGTTGAAGTTGCTTTCCCAAGAGGACGTAACGGCATATTTGAGCCAGAAGAGTACCACTTGGAAGTTTATTCTTCCCAGCGCACCATGGTGGGCCAGCTGGTGGGAGCGTATAGTCAGGACGATCAAACTTCCACGGAGAAAGGTTCTCGGCAAAGCTCAACTTAACTTTGAGGAGCTGACGACTGTGCTTACGGAAGTCGAAGCCGTCGTGAACTCGAGGCCTCTCACCTACGTTGAGTCGGACTGCGGAGAACCTGGCGCATTAACACCAGCAGACCTCCTCATAGGACGGACAATAATGACGCTACCACAGGGCAGCAACGACGTGTCAGTGGACATAACACGCACAGAAGCTGTCCGACGACACGCCTACAGGAAACGCCTAACTGAGAACTTCTCGATGAGGTGGACGAAAGAATATCTGCTACAACTTCGATCAGCGCACTTTTCCCATTGGAGACCCACCAGCGAAATAAAGGCAGGAGATATCGTCATAGTCCAAGCTGGAGAAATTAGCCCCGTCAAATGTGTAAACTCGCAAGGGTTCTTGAAGTCTGCAAGGGTGCTGACGGCAATGTCCGTTCTTGCAAGATTCAACAACAGCAAGGAGTTATTACCACCATAGCAATACGAAAACTTTATTCGCTCGAGCTAAACGAGTAATATGGCGGCAGGGAGTGTTTTGAATTAATCTCAGCACTGCAGTCTCGGATCCAAGAAAAATTGGCCGCGTATCTCCGTGCTTCGCTGCAAATGCCGTCGAAAGACGATAGCCTTATACCGGCCGTACTACATGAGTCCCGTTTCGCGTGTTTCTATTCCCCCCGAGGAGTTACGCAAGAGAGAGGGAAAACGAAGAGACGCGAGGAGAGAAAGGGACCGGCCGGAGTGGCGGGCGGCCGTTCCCTGCCTTCCGTTCGGCACGAGCGCTAGAGTTACTCTATATTCTACCGTAGCATAAATATACAGTAACTCTAACGAGCTCGAGATAAGGGCGCCATCTGGCCATGGTTACGGGAAACGCAAGAAGCTCGCCTAGTGCAGGAAACGTCCGCTTTTGTGCATCCTAACAAGCACTAGGGTCTTTAGAATTACGCATCTATGTATTTTCTACTAAAGGAACACACCGTCCAATACATACGTATTGATGTTGCGCCTCAGATATGCGTAATATTTGCTTTTTGGCCGACTGTGTTCAGAAGTATGAAGGTAGCCACCAGTTCAAGCTGGGTGGTCGTTGAGGAAGGGGTTCACCTTTCGCAGCAGGACAGACACACAACACACACACACACACACAGACAGACAGACAGACCAAAATTTCTGCGTTGAAGTATCCCAAGAAAGACTATCGTCTTTAAAAGAAGCGCCTCCTTCGGTGAGAGAGCCCGTGCTCTTGAGCACGTGCAGCCAGCGGCTACCGGAACGGCAACGAATAAACTGTGTGCTTTAAGCCTCGCTTCTTTTCAGAAAACCGTACGCCATCTTAAACAAGGATGTTCTAAGTATCTGTGCCTAATATTTCGCAAATCTCTTTCTCGAGCAGAACTTCTTCACGACTGTCGTTATGCCAAAATAAGTCCCATACCAAAAAAAAGCAAACCAGCCCATACCCTCCGCGTACAGACCAATATCGCTGTTATTTGTAGGTGTTAAAGTTCTGGAACACATAATATTCGAGAACCTTTCAGTGTTCATTGACCGCAACAACATAATAGACAGTCGCCAGCATGGCTTCCGACGCGGCTTGTCAAAGGCCACGCAGTTTCTCGAAATGGTGCATGACATTGCCATTGGTTTAGAGAAACAAAGCCAAATTGACATATTATTTCTAGAATTCGAAAAAGCGTTCGATCGCGTTTCACACCAAAAGCTACTCATCAAACTAAAACCAATTCTAAAAAACGACTCCTTATTGAGATGGATAGAAGCATACTTGAACTCGTCGTCCGCGCCGGTTCACTCCGGCACACATCAGGGATGCGTCCTCGGGCCTCTTCTTGATTTTTATTAATGATATCGCCCGCGATATTCCAGTAAAGATAAGGCTTTTCGCAGATGACTGTGTCCTTTGTCAAGTAGTTAATGCTACCAGCGACCAGGTTCTTCTAAACAACGCTTTAAATAAAAGTCAAGATTGGTGCGCAAAATGGCAAATGACCATTAACCCGAAAAAAACAGTGGCGGCGACCATAACCCGCAAAAAAGACCCATTAAAATTTCAATACATCCTAGGCAATCACTCCTTGTCCTTTGTCTTGTAGTATGCGTAGCTAGGCCTTGTTAACACATCTGATTTAAGATGGAATGAACATGTGTCTTATATTGAGAAAAAGGCTTTGAAAAAACGAGGTTACCTAAAACGGGCACTCAAAAAGGCATGTAGCGAAACTAAATTACTCGCATAGAAAACGTACGTAATACCAATATTACAGTATGCATCGGCTGTCTGGGACGCGCACACTCAAGCTAACACAGATAAACTCGAATCAGTACAGCGAAAAGCTGCAAGATTCATATTTAACGCCTACCAACGTGACACATCTCCGTCAGCTCTTCTGGAAAGCGCTAAGCTGGAAACCGCAGGATGGAGCCGTTATCGCGAGAGAATGAAGCTGTTCTACCTCATATATAATAATAAGCTAGAAATACAGAAGAGTAATTACATCGAACCAATTTTGCGCCGCGAAACACGCGCCTCCCACCCTAAAAGAGTTGCTGAGCAACTCTGCCATACTAACACATACAGGTACCCTTTTTTTTTGCCCGCACAATCAGCGAGTGGAACAATTTGCCATCAGGGATTCTTGAAAGCATCGACCTCAGCTCGTTTCTCCATGCCTTACCTGCTCCATATCTCTCATAGCTACAGCTTCATTTATTTGCAGTGAGCTTTATTTTAGTACCCATCTTGATCAGATTGATTGCTTCAAGTTCAATATCTCGCGTCTGTACTTTCGCATTGTTGCTGATTTTATTTCCACTATAGTTGATATTTGGTGCCACTTCTTTTCACTTTTCTGACATAGTGTGCGCTTTTTCTATCTTTCTTCTTTTGATGGCTTTTTTTGTTGTTTTTTATGGCACGGTCAGTGTTGCGATTGTGGACCGTATTTCATGTTTCTTTTCTTAGTATCATTGTATCGGTTATCGTGCAACATTGTATTAGCCCACCCCTGCCCATACTGTGGCCCTCAAAGTGGCACTTTTTCCCTAAATAAATAAATAAATATCTCATAACCACCTTCCCACCTCAAGCAGGGAAGTAGATAGGGCTCCATTGGCCCAGTCAGTGCATCAGCTATCCGCGTGTCTTGAAAAATTTGCCGCTTCGGTGAACCATCTGCAAAAATGCAGTCGTCCAGTTGAACGCGAGAAGCGTCACCATTCTAATCATAGCGGCTAAGACTTTCGTGTCACAGACACGCCAGCGAAAGAAGGCCAGCAGAACTCGCACGGTCTTCCCGCCAATGAAGGGAAATAAAGTGATTCACGCGTTTGGATGAACAAACGTAGATGAATAAGAGAAATGTGTTAGAGGCTGTTGTTCAACACATCCACATAAATTTAGGAGGAGGGCGTAAGAGATTCATAAGCACCCTGATTACCTGCTACCCTCTCGTTAATGCTATAGTATTCTACTATGTTGCCAGCAATGGTCTTGTTGACCAGAAATCCCATTCCTAGTTCTCTTTTGTCTTCTAGGCCACGATAACATAGGATGTGCCCATTTTTCAGCAGTGTAAAGGCTTCACCCGTCCTCCTAACCTCACTGAGCCCTATAACGTCCCATTTAATGACCGCTAATTCCTCAAACAGTACCTCTAGACTACCCTCGCTAGATAAAGTTCTTGCGTTAAACGTTGCCAGGGTCAGATTCCAGTGGCAGCCTGTCCAGACCCAGAGATTCTCAGCACCCTCGGCTGCATCACAGGTCTGACCGCCGGCATGGTCAGTGGCTTCGCAGCCGCTGGGGACTGAGGGCCGAGGGTTAATCGGCGTATTCATGGGAGGTTGTGGCCGTTACTGCACCAGGGTAGGCATTCCTGCTCTGGTGAGGGAGTGCCTTACCGGCTATGGTCGCCGGGATCCGGCCGCACCCCTAGCCTCCTTATGCAATTCGATCAACACGCTGATACTATAGCATTAACGAGAGGGTAGCAGGTCTTGTAATTAAGCTTAATAAGAGGTACAAATTGAAGGTGTTACAGGGCTATGCACCAACATCCAGCCATGATGACCAGCTAGTTGAACGCTTCTATGAAGATGTGGAATCGGCAATGGCTAAGGTAAAGACGCAGTACACTATTGTGATGGGAGACTTCAATGCTAAGGTAGGCAAGAGGCAGGCTGGAGACAAGGCAGTCGGGAACTATGGCTTGGGTTGTAGGAATGACAGAGGGGACCTATTAGTAGAGTTCGCCGAGTGGAATAATCTGCGTATCATGAACACGTTCTTCCGTAAACGGGAGGATCGGAAGTGGACGTGGAAACGCCCGAATGGCGAGCATAAAAATGAAATAGACTACATACTATGCGAGAACCCTGGCGTCGTGCAGGATGTGGAAGTGCTGGGTAGAGTTAGGTGCAGTGACCACAGGATGGTGACATCTCGAATTGGGCTAGACTTGAGGACGGACCGCAATAAGCTAGTACGAAAGACGCCGATCAATGAGCTAACTGTAAGACGGAAAGTCGAGGAATTCCAGATAGCACTGCAGAACAGATATTCAGCTCTAACAGACCAAGCAGACAATTGCGTTCAGGAAGTAAGCGATAATCTCACGCGGATTGTCAAGGAATGTGCAATAGAAGTAGGAGGTACGATCGGTAGAGAGATTATTAGCAAACTTTCCCAGGAGACGAAAGCCTTGATTAGAAAGCGGCAAGGCATGACAGTATCAAATGCAATTGACAGAATAGAACTAGCGGAGCTTTCGAAGTTAATCAATAAGCGTAAAACAACCGACATACGAAAGTATAATATGGAGCGGATTGAGCATGCTCTAAAGAGCGGAAGGAGCCTGAAAGCAGCGAAGAGACGTCTGGGCATAGGTAGAAATCAGATGTATGCATTACGAGAAAGGCAAGGCAATATGATCACGAATAGGGATGAGATAGTGATAATCGCCGAGGAGTTTTACAGAGATCTCTACAGTAGTCGTGATAACCAGAATAGTGAACGGGGAAGCAGTTTAGAAGAGGCTGACATTCCACCAGTACTGACAGAGGAAGTAATAAAAGCATTGTAAGAGATGCAAGCAGGAAAGGCACCCGGTGAGTATCAGATAACAGCAGAACTGCTAAAGGATGGTGGGCAAATTATACTGGAAACACTGGCAAGCCTGTATACGCAGCGCCTTATGACTGCGAGCATACCGGAATCTTGGAAGAATGCTAACATCATCCTAATACATAAGAAAGGCGACACAAAAGACTTGAAAAATTACAGGCCGATTAGCTTACTGTCAGTCGTTTACAAGGTATTTACCAAGGTAATCACTAACAGAATTTGTGCCACCTTAGATTTCAGCCAACCTAAGGAACAAGCAGGGTTTCGTAAAGGCTACTCAGCAGTAGACCATATTCACACTATCAATCAGGTGATAGAGGAATGCGCGGAGTATAATCAACCCCTATATATAGCCTTCATAGATTACGAGAAGGCATTGGACTCGGTCGATACATCAGCAGTCATGCAGGCATTGCGGAATCAGGGCGTAGACGAGCACTACGTAAGACTACTGGAAGACTATCTACTACGGCTCCAACGCCACCATAGTCCTCCATAAGGAGAGCAGCAAGATACCTATAAGGAAGGGCGTAAGACAAGGTGACACAATCTCTCCAATGTTATTCACAGTATGTTTACAAGAAGTATTTAGAACACTGGATTGGGAACAGGTGGGTGTAAGGGTTAATGGGGAATACCTCAGTAACCTCCGATTTGCTGATGGCATTGCCTTGCTAAGTAACTCGGGAGATAAATTACAAAGCATGATTACTGACCTTAACAGGCAGAGTATAGCAGTGGGCCTGAAAATTAATATGTAGAAAACTAAAGTAATGTTCAATAGCCTTGGGCGAGTACAGCGATTTCAGATAGCTGGCGAGGGACTGGAAGTAGAAAGTGAATATGTCTACTTAGGCCAGGTAGTGACCCCTGATCCGTATCATGTGGCTGAGGTGATTAGGAGAATTAGAATGGGGTGGAGTGCATTCGGCAAGCATTATCAGATAATGAATGGTAGCTTACCGTTGTCTCTGAAGGGGAAAGTGTATAACAGCTGCATCTTACCGGTACTCACCTACGGGGCAGAAACTTGGAGGTTAACTAAGAGGGTTCAGCTTAAATTGAGGACGACACAGCGAGCTATGGAACGGAAAATGGTACGTGTAACCTTAAGAGACAAGAAGAGAGCGGTGTGGGTTAGGGAACAAACGCGTGTTAGGGACATACTAATAGAAATTAAGAAGAAGAATGGGCCTGGGCGGGCCCATTTCAGGAAGTTTGCGGGGATAAATTGGGCCCAGTTAGCACAGGACAGAGATAAATGGAGATCCATGGGAGAGGCCTTTGCCCTGCAGTGGGCGTAGACAGGCTGATGATGATGATGATGAAGCACCCTGATAAGCTCCCTATTATCTCTGGTAAACCGCTAATCTCTCGAATGTGCACCGTACACAGCCTGAAAAGTGTACTAAAAAGAACCGGGTTCCCTTGTGCAAAGAAATTGATTGGCCGTTCAGCCGTCGAATGCGTTGCATTGGAAAGCAAAGTTATTTACACTGTGAAAACAGTGGTGGGTTGGAGAACCGTCACGGCATTTTACACGTCCAATGCTTCAGCCAGGTAGCAGTATCTTGACGGGGTTCAACACAGTGAACCAACACTTGAGCAATCAGAAGCACTGACCGCCAGGACACTCTACGCTTGAAATGGTTCTTGGCAGCTTACTACACGGAAAAGTAATGAAGCTAAAGAAGCCGCCAGTTTGATTTGTCTGGTCATACGATTCGCAATTCAATCTGTTTGTACCACAAACGTTAAAGAAAATCGAAAGTACCTTCCCCGACGAACGTTGCTTAGTTTAGAAAATATTAGGGTGAGAACTTTGCTTGTCTAAAAAAGTTTTCTCAACTTGGTAGTCTCTGTGCGGCACATTCTGACAAAAGTTTCTCATATACTACACACAAACCATGAAGGTTCTCTCTCCTATCCTGCAAAGGAACTGCCGTGACAGATAAGCGGGGTGCCGAGTACGTTTTACCTACTTCAAGTATTCCACTTCTTTGCGATCAACTTCGCCCTCGTAAGATCTGCCGACGACGTAGTAAGAAGGTCTTGAGGGTGATATCTTGGTTCGGAGGTTATCTTGGATTTTCTGAAAAAACAATGTGGTACAAATCTGTGTTCTTTGCATTCACACCCATATTTGGCAAAATAGCTCCTTCCGAAAAAGCAAGAGGAGTTACTTTCACTTTGTTAATTTGATAAAGTTACTGTCACATTAATATTATTGTGTAACTAGAACGGAATGTATCCGTGGACTACGTCTTTTGCTATAATTCCTCAAAAGGAGATTGATGCAGAGCTGAAAATGTTAAGTGCCCTCTTTTTGGTCATTCTACGCGTACTTACGCAAATATCATATCATTCAAATGCTCCGACCTCACCATCGAACTTCCCCTACTATGCCTCTTCATGCACGACCTAAAGGTGACATTTTTAGGGGCGAAGCTCCTTAGGGCATAGGCTAGTCCGGCGTCGTTGTCGTAGCCACCTCTAGGTCTAAGAATGATAACCAGATGGCGCTGCGGTGCGGCGCGCCGGGAGGCTCGCGCTTGCCCTCGGCGCGTGCCTCCCGGCGCGTAAGCTCTCTCACTCTTCCATCTGCTGTCTTGTGAGAGGGAGAGAGAGCGAAAGGCGCGCGTTGTCTATGGAAACGCTCTACCAGCTCGCAAAGAAGGAGAACGCGCCTCACCCGCGAGAGACAACGTTGACGCAGGCAGTGTCTTCTAGCGAGTTTCTTGATTGAAAAATACCGAATGCTCGCGCTGGAGAACCGTTCACCGGCCACCCATATATATATATATATATATATATATATATATATATATATATATATATATAGGCATTTGATCTTGACTTGCAATGAAGTGCCGGTGGGAGTTTTCACTTGTGCGTAGTAGAACCATAAGGATTCATAGCGTGCGCGTTAACTACATTATTCCGGAACTCGGCACGATCTACGACGTGGGAGCGCAGGAATCTCATAAAGACCAGGAGCATAAATCACATCGCGTGTGTGACATGCATGAGTGGGAAATGTGGCGCACGAGTGGGACCAACGAAGAAAACACGGCTCCAGTACGAAAACGGAAAATCATGGCTCACGAATAAAAAATTTCTTATATATATACACACAGTGTTTGTCGCGTCTTTGATGATGTACTGGGCAAAATTCACGGAAGATTCACGGTTTTTGCCGATGAACCTCCGGAGCTTCGCCCACTCATCATCATTCACCCCGTGGATATGCGTGGATTTTTTTTTCTTCCTTTGTGTTCCACTACCCTTTTCAAGAATGTGGCCAAACAAAAAAGTTTCATGTGTGAGTTGTCAGGTAATTGTGGGTTTACTCTCTTTGTGGGTTTACTCTCTCGTGGGTTATTGTGGGTTTACTCTCTTTAGCTCAAACTTCATAAGTATGCTGACTTCAGGATGAAAAGATTGGCCCATGCAATAAGGATATGTGTGTTCATATCAGTATTAGGGCCTAATTTGTTGACAAAGGGGTTTGTGTCCAAAGAAAGTGGACGTGAAAAAAATTGCCCGCCAATCCACCCTGTGAAGGTGGTTGGAAAGCGAAGCTTTTTACGCCACCCTCACGGTGACGGCGAGAGCTGCTGGGTTTTGCCTACGACGCTGTTGAGCGAGACGATTTTGTTCTTTCCGCCGAGCCTTATATTCACTCTGTTCATCTGCCGTCTTTACTTTCCGTGGTCTACCCATTGTGGGGCAGTCTAGAAATGAACCGAAGCAGTTACTAGGCTGGAAGGGTTTCGAATGTCGTCAACCCTCTTTCAAGCAGCTGCATAAGCTTTGCAACAGCTGCAGTCTAAACTTACGGACCGCGCCGAGCCTGTGTCCGTTGTTTGCCCGCAGCCCTTATCATCCATCATGTTGGCTCATCACTTTGAAGCTTGTTTTGAAGCTCGCTAGAAGACGCTGCCTGCCTCAAGCTCGTCTCTCGCGGGTAAGGGGGCGTTCTCCTTCTTTGCGAGCTGGTCGAGCGTTCATCGAAGAAAGAGCGTTTCCATAGGCAACGCGCGCCTTTCGCTCTCTCTCTCCCTCTCTGTCTCTCTCTATCTCTCTCTCACAAGAGAGCAGATGGAAGAGTGAGAGAGGTAGCGCGCTGGGAGGCACGCGCCGAGCGCGTGCGCGAGCTACCTCGCGGGCGCGAGCGGTTCGTCGGGATCGTTTTTTGCTTACAACGACGGACACGAAAGAACCCTTGGCTGGTAGATGTACAAAGCTTCGCTTTAAAAGACGAAGAGTGCACGCTTGGGCGTGCGGAACGTGAAGCGCGTGGCCTGGAGAATGCCGACGGCGGGTCCAGCGTTGGCCGCGATCGAGAAGTGGCACGTTTGATGGCACCGAGCTGGTGCCATCCGACCAGCCGGGACGTAGTGGGCATTCCCCTGTGGCGAACGAGTGTTGCTGACCGGGGCTTGCCGACTGTTCCGTAGTGGACGTGCGAGCGCGCAGGGCGAGCAGCTGGAGCTGTGGTCTGGCCGGGACCAACCATTTAGCGAATCATGGCTACGGCGCCGCGCACGTTCTCTTCCGGCACTACCACTTGCTCAGGGTGTGGCGAAGGTGCCGCGCAGGTTACAGTCCAGCACAACCGCCCGTTGAGAGCGCGGCCTCGGTGCCGCGTTGCCGTCTCGCACAGTCGTTTACTGAGGGCGTGGCCTCGGTGCCACGTCCGATATGCATCGTACGCCGACGCGCTCCTGAGCGAGCACCTCAGGATCTGATCGTGCCAGGACACGACTCATTGTGCCCTCCGGGTGTCATCGTGCGTCGCCTCCAAGAACCGCGGTACCGTGAGTGGTGCTGACGGACTTCTGACGTCACGAAAGGCAGGACGCGCTGATAATTCGTGAGAGCGTGGCGGTCAGAGTGTGTTCTTTGTGTTGTATTGTTTGGCCATATTTGAAACGTGTGTATATGATCTCTCGTCCTGTCGTTAAATGTTTTCCTTGTCCTTCACTTAGCTGTCTGTGTCTGAGTCCTGGGTCCACGAACCACCACAATTGGCGAGCCTACTGCCAGGATGGCTTATTAAGATCTTAAGCCATTGCTCTGACACAGCCTGAGTCATGGAGAAGGAAATGTTTATCGCACTTGGCCGACAGGCTAGGCTTAGAGAATGATGAGCTTGAGAGCGGGTAGAGCGAGAGTGCGCTCAAGCTCGCGATGAACGCGCTATGAATGGGAGTTTGCGAAAGAAAATGCACAGCGGCAGCAGAAGCTACTTGAGCAGCAGCAGAAAGTGAAAGGGGCTGAAAATTCTAGAGCTGAAGCTTCGATTTCATGAGAGCTCAAGGAGGCTGTAGCCCACTGTTACTGGTGAAAGAGGAGGATCTAGCATGAGTGCATGAGAACCGCGTCATGCTTTAGAAAAGTGAGCACGGCGCATTGGTCTTGAGGGTGCAGAACTGAAGATCGCTTGGCGGCAGAACTAGCGAAGGAGCAAGAGCAGATGGAGTATGAGAGGGAAATAAGAAAGAAAATGATAAGATAAAGAAAGATAAGGAACTCGATGAACTGAAGACGAGTAAGCTTGGGCTAAATCTTAAGGTGGGAGAGGCTCAAAATATAAATTTGGAAATGCAGAGGCGCGCACAGTCGACGGGAGGGAGCTCCAATGAGCCGGCGCTGGCGGTTTTCTCCAGGATGATTCCGTATGTGAATCAATATTTCCTTAACGGCGATCATGGACACTGCCGTGGCATTTCGCCAGAGTTGCAGTTAAATACTAGGTAGGCCGGTAGGCAGCCGAGGAACTAACTCTAGTTCGCATGTTCTCGATGGTGCAGATTGCAAGTCCGAGGGTGAGGAACGTGGATTTCCATAGAGGGTCATTCGTCTTGTACAGCCTCAGGGAGGACAAACACTTTTTTGGAGGTTGGATCCTCTACCGTATGAGGGCCAATGCCGTGCAGGAAACTCCGAGTTGTTACCGGCCACTGTTCAGGTGTGCCGCTAACTGCGATTATAGAAGTCATAGGCACGGTTTGAGGGACCCTCTCTTAAATGTATAGACGAGAGTACTCAGAACAGCACAGCTGTGATCTCTTCCAGAGTAGCTGAAGAGGATGCGCAAGAGCTGATAAGGCGGGCACAATAGAGTTCGACGTGAAGGCAGGAGTTTGCGACAGCGTAAACTGGCGGAGTGACTGGAATCGAATGGTCAACGGCCTCTATGAATGCATCATAACGACTGTTGAAAGATAGCTCGAACTCTGTAGCGGTCCAAGTGAAGGTCGCGAGGCGACCCTTCAAATACTCACAAGAGAGAGTCAGCCTCTAGATGCTGAGACGCCTGAGCTGTGCCCAAACCGTGCCTCAGTGTTTCGGCAGGGCGTTCTCAGCCCGAGCGCACAGATGTATCCTGGGGCGTTTATGAGGCTAGGAAGTAAGTCTGCTGATGTGTCGCGGGCGTTACTGGCTGACCGACGTATGCTATGCGTTGATATAGCAGGATGCAGCTTCAGAACGCGAGTCGCTCTGTGCGCGAGCGAATTCGGGCTGATTAGCACTCGCGACTCGTGTAGATGGAGAAACCTGGAAGCGTCCCATACGCTCGTCGCTAAGCACATCAGAAGTGTCCCGCGTTTTGTTTGGGAGGCGATCACGTGAAGGCGCTATAATAAATGGACGCTCTCTTGGTTTTCACTTCTGGGCTGTTTCTTGGACTTTCATTTGTGGATCGCAATCGGAATACGCGAAGCTTTCATGTCTATTAGAGACTGCGAATACTTCATGTACTATTGTTCAATGCCGACACCGGCGTAGCACATACTTTGTAAAACTATGAGACGATGAATGCTGGCATTTAGTAGAGTTTCTTTGGTGCCTTCTTGCATTGCGTTCTGTTGTGTCGTTCCTACAAACAATTCTGCTTCACAATGCTGGTCTGCTTATCATTTGAGTAGTGCGGCTTTTACTGGGCAGTGACTTCGTGCCGTTGTGCACGCTTTCCGTCGTGTTTTATTCATGCTGTAGTTGTTCTTGAATTTATGGACCTTTGTTTTGTGTTTGAACTCGTGTGTGGAATAGGGGCCTTAATGTTTCATGTGTACAACGTACTGAAATTGGAGAAGTTATACGTTGTCGAAGTATTCAAACGAGAACGTCTCGCGGATTCCGTGCTTGTTGCGACAGCCAGTAGTTTTGCCCCGCTCTGTTAGTTCATCAGGCGTGTTTCTGAGGCACGAATGAAAGGTCTGCCTGTAAAAAAACATCTGGGGAGCGCTATCCTGACCGCGTCAGAACGCTCATTAAGAGAGACGAGGGAGGAAGAAAATATACCACGGTGGGCACATCCTAAACCGATGCACCGCCGTCTGTCAGATTTTCAGTGTCTGTGAACGCGCACGCAACCATTATTGGTGAAAATTGTGTAAATTACTTATGGCAACCAAGAAGATACTGTATGATTTTCACGATCGTTTGCAATAGCAATGTTGCCAAAACACGAAAAGTTGCGTTCGGTCATGAGATTTACTTTATATGCATCAGTCACACCTTAGCCCTCAATTCCATGTTGCAGTTTACCTCCGCAAATTTTGGTTATTAAAATTTACTTGCCTGTAGTTCACGTACTATGTCCACAACACGATTGTGAGACACGCCATGGCAAACGTTTCCGGAAAAACTAAGTACACCAGGCAGCAAAACACTACCAGCCATGCGACCTCCAGCCGGAATCTCGTAAAGCTGCATCGCCGCTCCGTCAACCATTCAGGTTCGGGTGTTAGGACGTCGGTGGGTACTTGTAGTTTCTTTCGCGCTCGCACCCATGCCGTTTCATTCGTGTGAAACAAACTAGCTGGTTAAATTTAGCGTTTGGCCGCAGGAGTCAGTTTCTTTATTCATTCCGTCACGGTGACATGATATGTTGGCCCTTTTAATCAGAGAGAAGGCCCATTGAACCCAGCGTGTGACAGGATTGCATCAGAAAGCGATCCGTTCGAAAAACGCTACGTAGAACTTGCTATAGCGCTGCAAGTGAGTAGAAAGACATGGCCGCGAGCGTGAAAGGACGAACACGTACGCTACGATGCGTGGAAACGAGGCGCTCAAGGTTCGACTTTTCCTCTCACTAGAAAACGATAGGGCTTACCGTAAGCATCCGTTACCAATCAAATTGACCATCGTCGAAATGCCTGCGACTGTATGCATGCGCTATAGTACAGTCTAACATTATGTGTGACGCTAGGCATTGCAATTAAGCGGTGCGCGCACCGACGGTTAGCGTACGTCGCAGGAAAGTAAAGAACGAGGCGGTACCCACGAAAGAAAGCAATACCAGTGTACGTGCCTTGTGCGTGAACCTCTCAAATGTTGTTTGCACCGAAATGCGACCGTACAGCCCCACCAGCTGTTTTTTGTCTGTAATGCTGATACGAAGGCAAAATCAACGCCGCAAGATTAGCGAAGCAGCGAAGCGGAAGGGCACCTGGCTGGTCCAGATTTGTCGCCATGGCCCCACGCTTCTTGAAACGCATTGCGAAGCATTGAAAATAAAATTTTCTCCTCTCCATCGCTCTCTCTACGCTGAGCTCTGTGCGAAATTTTCTGGTCATAATGTTCTAGTACGGCCCAACATAGCAGCGTGCTTATCTGGAGGCGCCGCAGAACAGGCTCATCAGTTTTTGAGGGTCCCTTCGCCAGTGGGGGATATACACGACGCTTCTCCATGCAATACTGTTTCGGAACCTTTGCCGAAACATTGTTAATGGTGGGGGACATTGCGAGCAACGGATAGGCTTCCTGTGAAGTAAGCGCACGGAACGCTACATATGCATCTTCGTTACAGCGGAGGGCCTTCTGGCCTGGAGTCCATATAATTCGTTTTGGCGTGTGATCACTGTCCCGGATGCTGAATCTCAAGATTGCATTGGTTAGCGAAGAGATATCCCTTGCCAAATAGATCACGCAAATCCTTCGAGAATCTGTGTATATTCGTTTTTATTTCGGTTCAGTGGCCACCAATGACAAGGCAGCCTATTCCACCTGAATTGGGTTTGTCGCGCTGAAAGTGAGCACGTCCTCCTGTGTTCCTTAAAAGAAATGACTGCAGCCGTACGGTGCCCCCTGGGCGAGGGAGATGGTCCGGCCAAGTCCATATAGTAGACTACATTTCGTGAGCCACACCGTTTTTCGAGCACTGGTGCGCGCGCCGCCTTCATGAGTTCTTTGGTCATATTGCGCTAAAGCCGGAGCACCCCGATTTTCATTCTCCAAATGTAGGGGACACGCCCCGTGTATACCATCACGCATTCACCTTCAATGGATAGTCGCTACACTAGGCGCCGTTCCCGGCGCTTTTCTATATACGTGTGCACTGGTTCGGGAGATGTGCTTCCTTCAGTTCCTGTATGGAGTTTAAGACGCTGATAGGTAACTTAAGGGCGCGATTTATACGTAATTTGATGTAGCGCAAAAAACAAGACACGGACAACAAGAAGGCACATATGGACACCACACAGCGCTAACACAGCGCCATATGTGCCTTCTTGTTGTCCGTGTCTTGTTTTTTGCGCTACATCAAATTACGTTTAATATGAACCACCAACAAGCCCGCATCGCAACTCTCGCGATTTATAATTTTCCTGGCTTCAGTTGCGCGAAAGATGATGCAGAGATTATTCTGCTCAGTGTCTAATGATCGAGTGAACGTTGATAACGGTAGACAAAACAAACTTCATAAGTGCCACTGTTATACCTTACATCCGTTAATTGTCACGTAACCTCAAACGAATCGGCCGTAGCGTTAAAGTCAGTGTCGCCTTTAGCGCTCCTAACTCTGTGCAGCGCGTGAACAAGCCTCCCAAACGCATCTTCCCTTGTAGCAGGCAACACATTCCGCCATTTTCGCCTAGCGATGAGCGTATTGTTTACCGTATAACCCTGTCCTGTGGCGAATTTTACGTAGGACAGACAAACATAATTGACAGGATTCGCCAACATGACGATAACGTTACCTGTATTGATAAAGGTCATCTTAGTATTCATTGTAAGAGTTGTGGTTGCCTCCCCTTTTAAAAAATGTAAACTTCTAGCGAGGAGCCACGGATAGTTGACGCGAGAAATTATAGGGGCACATAACATCGCTTTGCTGGAATAATTGTGCAAGTACCCCGTGTTTCGCCGTCTTAGACAAAGATATTTCGTTCCTTTCTGCTTACATGCCACAAATTACGGTGTTTCTCACCTGCACGCAGCATCATGTGATGATGACATTTTCATTTGTCTGTGTGTTTTGATTCCGCGTGCAACGCTTCTTACGGAGCGCTGGTACATGTGTTCTTGTGTACGTTTGTGGCCGGTATAAGATGATAGTCAGCGGTCCTTGGTGTGGTGTTTCATTGTCGTCGTCCCTATGTTCGCGCTGTTTCCTCTCCAACATAGTGGGCTTAGGACGTGCGCACAAGACAAGAAAGATGGGCGCGTGTGAACGCCGCACATTAGGCACCACATTGTATTAACGCGATAGCGTTAGAGAGCTAGTCCCGCAGAAATACCGCCGTCGGTGACGACGTCTGCGTGAGCGAAAACTAACAGCTCCGAAAATGGACAACTATGTCCATCTAGCGGAAAACACATCAAGCAATGTCACAACTACTCTGGCCTCCAAGACGGCGAGTGTGCCCGCAATCTAGGAGGCCATGCGACTACAACAGAGTCTATATGCGGGTTCGTGGGACACTCTGCATGCACTTTTTTAGCATTTCATTCTCACGACGCCATTAAAGAAGCTAATTACTGAAGTTGCCATTTCACCGACCATAGGGCGATGCTTGTTGCGGTTAACGGGAAGAGGTCTCCAGAAGAACAGATCGAGCAGCTGCCAGATAGTTAACGCAAGAAGGACGACAGATTGTGACCATTTAAGAGTAAGTGTCACGCCTACGCGCCGTTCATAATACAGGACCATGTGACTACATGACTGTACAAAATTTTCATAAAGTTGATATAAAGGTACTGTTAAATAGATCGAAAACCTCTATCATTACTATAGATACGCCGCGCGCGCGCGCGTGTGTCTGTGTCTGTGCGAGTGTGTAACTACACACATTAACAAGTATGCACTGAGTAGTTGAAGTGCACACTAGGCGCCGCATTTCGCTGTCGCGTTCAACTCTTCAAGGCAAAGCTTAAGGGTCACCCAATTTTTTGCACGCGCACTCTTGGGGAGCAGAAATAATGATGAGGATAGTTTTTTCTCAGATACCGCCGTTTTTGCACTCTAACAGCCTAGCCATTACAATAAGTAATGGACGTAAACAAATTTGTTCTTTTCTTTAGTGCTGTGTGAACGTATGCTTACAGCACACATGTTTATCAGCGAAACCAGTGGCAGGAAAATTACCCATAGTACTCTAAGCGCTCGGTTCGTCATCTCTCGTTGCTTTTCAAGACCATACATGTCCAGGAAACCAAAGTGAGATATCTTGTAGTCCCAGATAGTGTCGATCCCATCGTAGAATTTAGCGGACAGGTAGTCGTAATGCAGTAAGTTGTACCTGCCAAAGGATAAGGACAGAGAGATCAACGGCGAGCAGATATGCTGCACTCAAACAGGTAAGCGCACTGTGGTAGAGTACAGAGTACTTTCTGAGCTCACAATATCGGCGCCACCACCGCTGATCGACATGCCATTGGCTGTATTGAAATATAAACTTAGGCAGGCTTTGCCGAAGATGGAAGATTGACCGGCGTATTCTAGAACCAAACTTAACTTATCGCGATAAGTTTACTTTTGTAAGGAGAACTTAAGTTCAAGTTTAAGAAAAGTTGAAGGGGCTTTCCGAAACCCACCTTATAAGATTGTAAGGCGACCTTATGAACGGCGCTCTTATCCGAGTAATTGAGTGACATGGGAGCGCGGCTACGCGCATTTTTTTGTGTCTTCTTTTGTAAGCAGGGGCATAGCTGCACAGGACAATGAAAAAGGAGGGGAGCAAGGGGTGTAGAAGGGGTCAATCGGGGGGTCGGACTGGTCGGACCGGGTGAGCGCTGGCATGTCTCGTCAACGCAGTTTCCCAGAGTCTCGGCCGTGTACGTGCGTTTGCGAGTTACCATGTGCTTGTATGTCCCCTCCGCGCGTGCGGAGAACGCCGAGGTGTGGACGCTGTATTCCTGTGTACCACGTGTTTGTGTCGGCACTGCAGTGTGGTCGTACGCAGGCAACTGCTAAATAGCGATGTGTTTGCGACGACGAAGTAGACCAACGGGCAGTGTGTGCTAAACGAACGAACTGTGCTTAGTGCGTGAATGAAGTCTGCTGCGGATATCTCTTTCTAGGTACTGTAATTCATTGTTTTCTAATTAAACCTGTATGGTTCTCCATTTAGCGCGTGGATAATTCCGGCTCATTTTGGTACCGCTTCGTGCGTTTGCTTTTCTTCTGTCCCGCTGGGCTCTGTTCCCGCTACTCGCTACTGTCGCTTGATTCCCTTTTCAATAAAACTTCACTTTAGTAAATGTACATTTTGTTTACAGTGATCCCCGATGTATGCTAGCTCCGCGTACGTGTCATGTTCAGCTGTTTCGGTGAAATAGGGCACATGCGATCGCGTGCACTTTCCTTCGATGCTCTGCTGGAACAGCCGTTGTCCATAAATGACTTGTTGCGCACCTTTTACAAAACGAAGAGTCTCGCTGAAGCGGTTGCAGCCTTGTTGCACAAGGTGCCGCCAAAGTACCTCCGTGACCGTCGGTGTCGGCACAAGCACCCATGCTCGTCGCAAATCTCCATGGGATTCAGATTTCTGATGCCGCGACACTCGCACTTACGCATGTGCTTCCAGCAGCTCGATACTTCATGCCGGTCCACATTTTACACCAATTCCGCAACGTTGTCATCCACGCCTGCCATTTTGTTTGTTTACAAGTGAGCGTCAAGGTAGGTTGGGGGCTACCTTAACGAAGCTGTACTTATGGTAGCGATAAGTACATGAAAAGTTCTGATGTAAGTATAAGGTTGGTTCTTGAAACGCGTTAAGCGTCACTTTAAGGTTACGGGCTACTTAAGTCACAAGCTCAAGGATAAGTTTGGTTTCAGAATACGGCGGTAATTCTGTGATGTACGAAGCAAAGAGAATGTCACAGCAACCTATAGCAGGATCCCGTGTGTTTCAGCCATTTAAAGAGCAACTCCGGCGGTTTTCTTCACCATGTTATGACATCAATGTTTTCCAATGCTAATGATAGTCCTGTAACCGCCAGGCTGGTTCCATTTGCTCAGAAAGGCACCAATAATTTTAAATAAGCAACTGAAAGTCGCCTTCAAACCGAAACCGAAATGGGTAGACGCTTCGTGGAGCGTGTGCGGTGACGCCACAACCTTCCCACCACATAGAAATGTGGAACTGGCGCCAAATAAATAGCTGTGCCGAGGTAATCCGACGACTAATTCAGTTATGCGAGCTGTCCTGATCATGACAGCGAGGATTTGAGCGCTGAAGCATCGCCGTTTTGCTTTTGAAGGCCCGCTGGCTCGGGTAGGCAGCGTCGAGGTGATGATGTCAAACACACACGGGGGCCCGCCTGGGAATCCGCTAAAAATTTTAAATTTCATTTATAGGAAAACTAAACGACCTGCATCCTTGGCCTATAATATTACAGTACCGAGGAGAATATGTATTGAAAACTTCATTGAGATCATTGGAGACTGAAAAATCGTCGGAGTTGCCCTTTCAGCTATTCGTTCATCGCTAGCTGTTCTGAACGCTCACGTAGTGAAACCTTGAAGCTTAGATATCCTGCGATGCATTTACGCTATCTTCGCTACGACACAAATCACGCTGAGGATGTCATTCGTTTTGACGAATGCAAAGCATCTGTTGCCAAATATTCGTAAGCATGCGATTTCAGGTTACTTCCAAAGGCTTGGAACTCGCGGTTCACTAGAGCTCGTGGCGGGAGAATTGTGGGACATGCCAAGAAAAACGATGACTCAAGATAGATAGATAGATAGATAGATAGATAGATAGATAGATAGATAGATAGATAGATAGATAGATAGATAGATAGATAGATAGATAGATAGATAGACATGCCTGGTATTTGTGACAGCACGTAACCTAACGTCTGGTTGCGACAAATCTCGGTTATAGAAGCGCATCTGAAAAGTTTGAACAATTGAGGCTCGTCATTTACTTACTCTGGCGCAAAAGATATGCCGAACGTGGTTTTGCTGTACTTGGAAGCCTGATCAATGAAGTACTTCGCACTGGGATTAAGCTGGTTCAAGTCTTTTGTGAGTGTTTCGTTGGGGGTCTTGTAGAGGCCATCATAGAACACGTACTCGCACATGCCGTCAGGAGGCAGATATGTGAGGTTTCGATGCATCCAATGACTCACAGTGCAGAGGTAGGAATATAAGGGCATAGGTTCCGCCACTGTTCAAGAAAACGAGTCAATAGACCCAACAAATGAAACTAAGCAGTACTGTTAGAGTAGTAGCAGAACGACGTCAAAACCTGTAATGAGATCAACATTTTTCAGTTCCAATGTTCCATCACGCTCCAAGCATGCGTCTGTTACATTTGCTTAGAGCGCAACAGACCAGTGCCAAAAAATTCTAGCTAGGTGTCCTGGTGTTCTTTGTTTAATTGCAAAGAGGTTTATTGGACGAATTGCACAAGCAGGCGGTAGCTCGAAAAGCACCCAGGGAGAGCAAGATGGTGCAGCTCGAACGCCAGTCTCGTGCTTTCTACTCGTGATGATGATAGCGGTACTCGTGATGTCGGCGTTCTGTTTCTTTCATTACATAATTAACGTATTTGTCCGGGGAAGAATGAAACGAAAGCTGCGCGATAGCCTTCTCCAAGGCAAGTTTAGCCGAGAAGCGTTGACACAGGATACGGATACGTCACAGCACAGACGCCAGTATTTTCGCCTGCAATGCTGTAGGCATAGCAACGGCACTGCTACCGAAGAGAAACGTAGCAATTGCAAACTCCTGCTGTCAGAACATTTCCGATCAATGTATATAACATCTTAGATATCGCAGTATCAATCGAAGTACGCTTCCATGTCCAAGTGCAAATATAGGTGTTTTCTTCGGTGTTCTTTTTTTAATCAGAGCAGCATCTTCGGTACCCCGAGTATCCTATCAAGGCTTCCAGGCAGAATACCAATAATACAATGGCCAACTTCGCCCTTTCGCACAAATGGCAGTCAGAACCTCAATACAAATGCACGTTGTCATTCCATGAAAGCAAAAATCAGCCTGTATATATTGAAAATTGCAATACTACATTGCAGAAGTCTCGTTTTGTGCCAACATTAGCTCAGCAGCATATACCCCATGTTTAACCAGTGGACTAAATATGCGTCATTATTTTGTGACAGAAATTCCTGAGCGAAAGCTTTCTTTGAAATGTGCCGATTTAGCACTACTTTATGTTGCGAGAAATCATCAAATAATCTTGAATAACTTGCAATCCTGGAACAAGAAGTGACATTTAAGCACTGTTTGGATAGGTCGCTATCGGGAGGATAACAAAAATATTAAGATGATGAGGATGACCCAACTTACCATGAGGTGGCCTGGTAGTTCCTCGAGTACTCCTGGTCCTCATTGTGGGTTTCTTGGCTGCGAAGAAAGAAATATGTGAGAAGCAGTTTCACTAAATTTTAACATTTCCCACCAGGTGTTAATTCACGAATACGAGTCGGAGTTATTATGCACTCACCAGACTTAATACACTTATGTTCCACCTTGGTTGCGTTGGCATCCGTAATTGGAAAGTTACATGCAGCTACATGCACTTCGCTTGTGGCTCATTCAAATGTGTGTACCAAACAAACGTACGCTTAATTTAACATTGCCCCACTTTCACTCCACTCTTGATTCAGAGCCGGGCTATCGCAATCAAGGAACGATGGAGTGAATAAGTAGGCTTTATACCACCATTGAGTGCCAGCAGTCACCTCATGGACAGCAACCACTCATCTATAGCAGCGAAATTATCGATGTCCTGCAGGCGCGTTGCTAGGCCAAAGTACAAGCCCTTAAACCTCGGCCGCTACATATTTTCCCTGTGTAGCATATGCAGCAGACGTTTTTTATTTTGTTTTTGCTATGCACTCAGCTCCAGAAGCGCAAACACGACGTCGGCAAGCAAATTATGCGTTTCTCGTTGCAGCGAACTGCGAGCCGCTGCCAGCCCGTTCGGCTTCTATGGAAAGGTTACTCCGTTTTGCGGACGCTCCTAGTTTGTGGTCGGTTTGCGCGGGCGCCTGGCTACAGCAACGCAGTGTCTAGAGAGAAGTGCGAGTCAAGCGAGTTACGAGTGAGTCATTTCGCTTGTGGGCAGCAATGGAGCCTCCCTGTGCAGCGCCCAGTTCACAAATAATGTCTGGGAACAGCATCCATTCGATCTAGTTTTGCTCTATTCGCTACGTTGCTGCTTATGCATTCAACAACTTTGCCGAGACAGGTTTCGCTTTCTTCTTATGGCGGTTCCTATAACGGAGGGATCAAGCGCATTTTTTTTCTTTGTGGCCACTGCTGTGTTAAGCTGGCCCATATGCCCTTCATGCCTACGTATTTTTCCTTATTTGGGACGTTGGCTCTTTTCATAAAATTTACATACATTTATAAGCCTGCATCGGGTTCACAAATATATTATTTTCGTGCATGAAGTCTAAAAGCAATCTATGGCACGGTCTATTGATCCACTCATCTCAATCGGGAGTTCTATCCGGACGATGGCGTGCAACTCCGAGGATTAGAAGGCGAGCTTGTAGTAGACCCGGCCACGACAGCAAGTGTGTCAAATCCACGTCAGTGATCAAAGTGTCACAGAAACTGCACGTAATCTCGTAGACACTGCGGCAGCGTTGAGGTCAGTGGGCGGCTGCTAACGGAGTGAGCGCAAGGCCTACGCGAAGTTTCCGAAACCTCACCTCCTCGAATCGAGTGAGCCGGCCAGGGAGGACGGAGTCATGGAGATTTGAGATACGGTGTGATGCGTCGGGCACGTTCCTTATGGCACAGCTGCTTTCCGCAGTTATCTTCGGACAATTGCGGGAGTATGTGAAATATTGTGACGATGCAGTCACAGTTTATGATGCACGAGCGACTATAAGAATGCGCTTCTAATAGACCTGACACTGCGAACGTGGTGCCCATTTGATGAGTAGTGGGATACCGACTGTTCTTCCCAGCTGATAGATCTTAGCGGAAAGCGTTGTTGATCGAGCTATGCGACAATTTTTGTGAATTGCTTTCGTGAAGTCAGGCCCTGCTACGGTGGTGTATTAGCTGTGGAACTCTGCTGGGCATCCGACGACGAGGGAACGAATCCTTACCGCGGCGGGTGGATTTGGCCGAAGGCAAAATGTGGTTGCCCGTGTAGTGTGCGAAGTCGCTGCACAATAAAGAACCCCAGATGGTCAAAATTTCGGGAGCCCTGCATTGCGGCCTCTCATAATCATAGCTGCTTTTGGAGATAAAGCCTCTTGTCAGGATGAAGGCACCTCCCGACGATTTGCAATGTTCCCTGTCGCTAGCGAGGTACTTCCGCTTTATGCCCGCGAATTCCTTACTTACACCGCTCCATCTAAACTTTTGCTTGCCTCCGTTGCGTTCTGCTTCTCTTCTTATCCGTTCTGTCGCTCTTACTGTCCATCTGTTATCTGTCCTCCGCTGATGTGCCCTGTCCAGGTCCACTATTTTTCATTTAATTGATATAAGACTATCAGCCACTCCCGTCTGTCCTCTTAACCACTACGCTCGTATTTTATCTCTTAGCAATAGACCTATCATTCTTTTTTGCATTGCAGGCTGCGTGTTCCTTGATGCATTCTCTAGATTTCTAGTTAACCTCCATGTTTCTGCACCGTACGTTTGTACCGAGATTATGCAGCCATTACATACTTTTCGCTTTATGATACTGCAAGTTTCTTGTCATGATTTCGAAATATCTGCCGATTGCACTGCATTCCATTCTTATTGTGCTGAAGATTTGTTCTCGTTGTTAGGTGTCGCTATTAGTAACTACCCCAGATATAGGTATTCGTTCACACATTCTAAGAGTTTATTTTAAATTTTAAATTCCTGTTCCTTAGCTAGGCTGTTGAGCATAATTCTATTGTATTGCCTCTTCATTTTTCAAACTATTTAGAGACTATTTTAAGAGGTTTGGGGAAGTAAAAACCCCCAGAATCAATCTATTGAATCCATGGAGTCGGTGCGATGTACAAGCATACCGTAATACTCCGGTTCAACAAAACGCATAACGGCATTAATACCGTCCAGTACAGAGGCGATTTCGGCGACATATGACAGTGATGCAGGCTCAGCTCCCTGCAAGCATAACTGTCCAGCTTGTGGCAGTTTCAGGCACACTAGTGCGTTGTGAACAGTCCCATTGTTGACACCAGCATCGATGTAACCTACAGGTATGTCCGGTGTGTCGTCTGTGTGACTAAGGCGGTAGACTAGAGTGGTTGCTTCGGCGAGGAATCGGTTGATGAAGAGGACCAGGCAGCCGATTCTCCTTCAGTTGTATTGGGAACGATTGAGCGTTGCTGAGTACCTACTGACTATCCAGTGTATCAAAGTATGTGGGAACAGTCGGAAATGATAAAACATTTATCGAGCGAGCGAACGGCTGCTAATGCACCACTTCAGCAATCGTTGAAGCTGCGCCTCTGCTTGTAAAATGAAAATCGTTGTTAAGCATGGCAGCCCCGTGACGGCACGCAATGCTTTATTATTATTGCCCTCGAGACGTGCCAATCTGTGCTTTCGTGTTATGATGAAATTAGGCACAGTACGCTAGCCGTGTCTATAGTACACACATGACTAGGTGGCATGCCATTGTGGCGCGTGGAGCGCCTGACGCATTATATATATATATATATATATATATATATATATATATATATATATATATATATATATATATATATATATATATAATGCATCAGGCACTGCACGCGCCACAATGGCATGCCACCTAGTCATCTGTGTACTATAGACACGGCCAGTGTACTGTGCCTAATTTGATCATAACACGAAAGCACAAATATATATATATATATATATATATATATATATATATATATATACAGTGTGTCCCAGCTATCTTTAGCCAGGGTTTAAAAATATGCCGATGCAGCCTAAGACAACGCGACCAAATGCATTTCTCTTACTGTCGTGTGGAGTGAGTCAGACTATTTTTTATGTTCCACTTAATTGGTTAATTAGGCGGGATTAATTAATTAACTTCGGAAGCAACAAAGTTAGGTAAATAGTTCCAATGGAAAACTTGTAGAGTGGTCTGTCAAATGCCTAGTTAAAGAGTTTCCAACTTTCTTTCTATTTATAATTAGTGTTTTATAGCTTGCTGCAGATGCCCGCGAAATGCCCGCGATGCCTGTGCCCGCGATGCCTGTGCTCCGTAAATTAGTTACGAAATTTCGTGAAAGTTTTGTTGCTGAAGTGGCAATAAGAAATACTAGTACTAAATTTATTTATTCTTGAGTTAACATATGTTAATGTTAATATTATTAATTTTCAATACCATGCAATGTAATACATTATTGCGCAACAATTTAACAATCGGGGGTTCCCAAGTGAGAACTGTGAGGGGGACAAACAGTGGCAAATTAGGAGTGAAGTATATACAATAAGAGGTGCATACATAAATATATTGCAACAAGAGAGTACATAAAGACCGTGGCATATTATGTAACAGACAGTTTGTCACTGACAAATCCGTT
The DNA here is from genome assembly GCA_013339685.2 of Hyalomma asiaticum. Classification (NCBI taxonomy): domain Eukaryota; kingdom Metazoa; phylum Arthropoda; class Arachnida; order Ixodida; family Ixodidae; genus Hyalomma; species Hyalomma asiaticum. Next base: position 78,867,212 of record CM023488.1, on the reverse strand, counting down.
ACATAATGTCCCTGTCACAATCCGTCCAGGAGAATTATCTGCGGCAATTATGTAACAGACTAATTGTGCAACAGGTGAACGTGAAGACGTCGGCGGAATGAGCGCGCAGTAAATAATTTATTTCAAAAGTTAGCATGTTCACAGCATAATGCGCGGAAGTATATAAGATTGTCCTTTCAAAGGTCAATGTGAATAGAAAATTTAACGGTCAGAATTGAAAATATTGAAAAATGGTGCTTACATACTTTTGCAGTGCTGTACGTATAGCCACATCGAACACCTCTAGTTTAATTCGAGCGCTACAGTGCAACTGCGGACGTGACTGTAAACTCAAGAATCTGTCTCCTTTTACCTCATCACGAGTCCGAACACCGCCCAGATGAGTTATTCCGCATCAGGGAGTACTGTTTAAGACCCCTTCGGTGACGTCATCCTCACGTTGAGAGTTGTTTGTAATCAGAAGCACAAATTTTATATTACACAAGACGCGTATGACCCGAGTCATTCCTACAAACCCCATAGTCACGACTTTACGAATGTCTTCCTCGGACGCGGCCTAAGGTAGACATCCCGGAAGTTGCACCTGAAGCTATGAGCGAACCAGGACATCCAGGTAAAACGAAACGAAATTAGCACAGCACACGTTACAAAATGTAACACAGATCCTCATTAAAAGGAGTTACATACCCAAAAACGTCATATGTCTGAATTTCAAACCAAACGGTTTCAGTACTGGTCGCTTGCACATTTCTTGCAATTGGCTGAGGAACAAATGCTTTGTGCGGCTAGCCAGTAGTTTGAACATATGGCCAGCCAAGAGAAAACGGGGAACCGGCATCTCTAAAAGATCCCGGGAGCTCCTATAGGGAATTATAGAGTCCAATGAAGCAAGACTCCGTACGACTACGAAACATTACAGGCTCGTTGCAACGGCGCGACAGCTTCCTCGTGTAATGCAGAAGCCGTCAAATTGTCCGCTGATATTCTGTGTGTGAACGCAACCACGCGATCGCAGGATCTCAAGTCTCAACTCAGCGGCAACATTTTTTCCCAGGAGCAGCACCATGTATTATTAATTGTCGCTTTCTACTTTGTCATTTGCAACGTTCCTGCGGGAAGTCTGGCGGGCGGCTTTTTTTATGAATGGGTCCAAGAAGCAATCGCTGACCTGCTTCTGTAACGGAAGCGGGTGAACTAATAAATGAGCCCACACTTGACCACAACAAGTACCTCCCGCTGGGACCTGAGCCCAGGTTCGCCCTGGATGCGACGATAGAAGCTAGAAGCTCTACCGATGCGCTTCCGACATAATTGCGACATAGGAAAAAGCAGGGCCTTATATTTTCACTACACCGTTTTTATTATTTGCAAACATGTGGTGTTCCTTTGCAGCAAAGCTGTCTAGCGTATCATCTACACTTACAATTAATATCTCCTCCCTTCTACTGCACTCTTGGGACGCAACGATGGCGCCGCCAACTAGGAGCGCTGGTATGCAGCAGCGCTTCGGCATTAACAGCTCGTGTATAGCAGTTGAAGTTATAGGCGTCTTGCCGGCGCGTTGCTAGGCCAGAGTGCAAACGCTAAAGCCGCTGCGGCTACATAACTCATCTTGCGTGGAGTACGGATTAGCCAGTTGTCTTACGATGCCCTTTGCTCATGGATCGTAAAGACGGCCGTCCACAAGCAGAGTGTTGCGGCAGCCTGTGTATCCTCAAATGGATCCCTCGGGAACCCAATAGGCTCTCTTTGCAAGGTCTAAGCTTTCGCGTACGCTCCTAGTTAGTGCTAGGTTCGCGCAGGCGTCTGGCCGTGCAATGCAGTATCTACAGAGAAATGGGTGTCGAGCGATGCCTTCTGCTTGTGAGCTACTGTGGAAAGTCGCTGTGTTCTGTGGAGTTGCCACTGATGCCTACGTGCAAGGAGTTCAGATGTCAAGCGTGCTCATCTCATCTCGCGCCCCTCGATTCGCCAAAATTTCCGGATATGTATTCAAGTGCTTCGCCAAGGCAGGTTTCGCTTTCGTGTTATGCCGATTCCTATGACTAAGCGATCAAGCTGCATTTTATTGTGGCTGTTGTCATTTTGCGCTATTCAATACACCCTCCATGCCGACGTCTTCCCTTTCACCATATCGCTCAGTGCATGAAAGTCCTTGTTTTTGACGTTCTCCATCCCTGTTCACTTAACACACAATACCTTTTCAGTGACCTTAAACAGGATCAAAGGAAAGTGCGAACTCTCTATGCCAGGCGCAGCCGGAGAGCAATCAAACGATAGAGTGATTCATGGAGAGTATGTAAATGATAATTAGCCATTACGTGCTTCTGTTCTATTTAGCACATCATAAACATGCTAAAAGTATATTCAGCATGCCAAAGAGGCAGAGCGAATGCCCCTTCAAAAATGCATCTGCAACCAGCGAGGGCAAAATTAAAAGCGGTATTACAGCAAGGTCGCATCAAATCGTTGTTCTAAAAAGCCTAGGTATAATAATAATAATTTCTTGTGTTTTATGTATGATACCCTCGATATATTTAGGCACGGTATGATTATTGGGTATGATTTCTAACGTTGACTCGCAACACACAGTGCACGGGATTTTGCCAACCGGCTTACTTCAAAACGCCTCTGCCGCAGCCGAGAATCCATCCCGCGCGTTTCGATTCTAGAGACGAGTGCGAGAGGCACCATACCACAGTGTCAGGGCCAAAAAGCCTGCTTCGGGACATGAAAGTATCATTAGGGAAGCAGGGTCATAAATAACGAAGTAGTCTACCTTTTCCTCTCGATTAATTGATTTTAGAGCGCGCTAGACATAAAGGGTCCCATGCTTGTCGTACATGGTGACTTGGTAGGAATTCAGCATGAGCGAAGATAAGGCTCGAAAAGGCAGACAGAATAGGACAGAGCCGAATAGAAGAGTGGACAATACCAACGGCGAGTATCGTTCATATTGTTGACTCGACTTAAATACCAAAACTATAATGGCCAAGCTCGACCCTAAGGATAAGTGGCGATCAAAGCAGCAATCAATGATGTCATTAGTCATACGAAGAAAGCAGAGTTCCAGAAGCTGGGAAAATATTTTGGTGGAAGTCGTGTTTTGTGCAACAAATCTTTATGCAGTATACGCCCTATAGTGAACAAGTGCAGGCAAGAATTAACTATCAGGTATATTCTCAGGAAATGACTTTTTGAGAGGTTTCTCTGGAATTTGTCAGTTTAGAAGTACTCAAAATTACGAGGAATGACGAATAGGGTAGCATGCTGGAACAGAGTGTGACAATTATACATAATTTGGATGGGTGTCGCTCTTGGGCCAATCAAACCGACAAGCATAGCAGCAAACTTACTCGTAGGTTTCCTTGTTGTTGTCGTTGTCGTCGTGGTGGTCGTCGTTGTTGTCGTTGTCGTCGTGGTGGTCGTCGTTGTTGTCGTTGTCGTCGAGGTGGTCGTCGTTGTTGTCGTTGTTGTGGGCGTCGTCCTTCTCGTTGTCGTCGTCGTAGGGGTCTTCGTCGTCCTCGTCGTCGTCCTCGTAGTGGTCTTCGTTGTTGTGGGTGTCGTCCTCCTCGACGTCGTCGTAGTGGTCTTCGTTGTCGGCGTCGTCCTTCTCGTCGTCGTCGTAGTGGTCTTCGTTGTTGTGGTCGTCGTCCTCCTCGTTGTCGTCAGAGTGGTCTTCGTTGTTGTGGGTGTCGTCCTTCTCGTCGTCGTCCTCGTAGTGGTCTTCTTTGTTGTGGTCTTCGTCCTCCTCGTTGTCGTCCTAGTGGTCTTCGTTGTTGGAATTTTCGTAGTTGTTTTTAGCTTCATGGCTGCGAAGAAAGAAATACATGCCTGAAATAAGCTCGCAAAATCATCATTTCCCACTTTTTTTGATCATGCACAGACGAGCCGGAGTTACTGTTAAGTCACGATGATTTAATACACTTACATTCCACCTTCATCGCTTTGGCATCCATAAATGGTAAGTTACACAAGGGCACCTCTGTCGTCACTTATTGCTCCTGCCTGCTACACTGATCCAAATACAGCAGTCGGGCGCTTTGCATTTCCCCAGGCTTCAAATTGGAGTTGTTATCAATGTGGATTTAGAAGGAACATGAAAACGCCGTCAAAGCTGGCCATCTAATTGCGATCGCTATAAAATAGCAAGACGACGACGATGACAAGACAACTTACTTGTAGGCTTCCTAGTTGTAGTAGTAGTAGTTGTTTTCGTGGATCTCACTTTCGGCCTGGCGGCTGCGAAGAAACAAATATATGGCTGAAACAGCTTCCCTCAGAGTAAAGGTTTCCCACCTCGATTCAATATAGAAATACGTGTCGGAGTTACCATGAAGTCGCAACGATCTAACACACATACATTTCACCTTGACCTCCTTGCAAACCACAGTTTGTAAGCTACACAGAGCCACTGGCCATTTCGCTTTGTGCTCACAGGGATTACAAAAAGGCGAATATTGTAATCTGGCATTTAGTGCTTCTGTAGGCCTGAAATATTACCTGCGATAGCCATATCAAACTACGTCGAGTAAGACGTCACCTAATCATGCCCAATGGGACTCAGTAGCCGAAAAAAAAAATGTTCCCAAATACGCAACTTTTATCGCGGTAGCTAGTTTGCTGGTGATGAGTATTGGTGTAGCGGCGATAATAAACGTTGAACACAGTCACGCAGATCACGCACGATGAGATTTAAAAGCAGAGCAAACACTCACAAATGTGTATATTTTTCGCATTCGTCCCATCTACAGGGCGAAATGCAACTTACTCTGAAGCAACTCAAGCTGAAGCTACGGTATGTGGACAGCTCTAGAAGGTTTTAGGGGTGAAGCTCCTTAAGGTTTGGGTCTGTCCGTCCGTTGTAGTAGCGCGTTGCCTACTGGGAACGTGCTAATAGGAGGGCGCTTGTGGGAGGCGCGCCCTCGGCGCGTGCCTCCCGGCGCGCGAGCTCTCTCACTCTTCCATCTGCTGTGCTGTGAGAGAGAGAGAGACAGAGAGCGAAAGGCGCGCGTTGACTATGGAAACGCTCTTTCTTCGATGAACGCGCTACCAGCTCGCAAAGAAGGAGAACGCGCCCTCACCCGCGAGAGACAAGCTTGACCTAGGCGGCGTCTTCTAGCGAGTTTCCTGATTGAAAAATACCGACTGCTCGCGCTGGGGAACCGTTCACCGGCCCCCATATATATATATATATATATATATATATATATATATATATATATATATATAGATATAGGCACTGGATCTTGACTTCCAAGGAAGTGCCGGTGGGAGATTTCACTTGCTCGTAGTTCAACCATAAGGATTCGTAGCGTGCGCGTTAACTAAATTAATCCGGAACTCGGCACGATCTACGATGAACATCCGGAGCTTCGCCCACTGATCAACATTCACTCCGTGGATATGCTGTGAATTTTTTTATCATAGCGGGGAGGTGTACGCAGAAGTACGGCGGGTGGAACCGGTGCAAAAATTGTAGGTGGCTGCTGCGCGATAACCTCTGCATAGCTGAGAGGTGCATTTACCTCGGTATAAGAAAGGGGGTGGATCACACCACGATCGAGCATGTCGGCGACTTGGTCGTCGATAACACGGCGTTCTGTCGCGGACACACGATATGGTCTTTGCCGTATTGGCGCGCTGGATCCGGTGTCGATGCGATGGCAAATAGTCCGACGTGCGGCCTAACCGATGATTCTGGCCGTCCAAAGGAAAATGGAACTTCTTCAAAAGGACGTAGAAGCTGGGCTCGTTGTGTAGCAGTCAGTGTGTCGGCGATCGAGTTATTTAGTGCGTCGGGCGATGTAGGCTCTTGCGCGGGATGACGCTGTCACTCCGGCGACGTTGTGAGTTGCGATGGCACCAGTTGCCATTAGAGATGGGTCGCTCAGGAGTGATCCGGATCTTTTGAGCGGCTGCTCTTTCCGAAGAGCGAGTGATCCGCGGGTCAGTAAAACTGAGCGGCGGATCTTTGGGACAGCGGACGGCGGTTCTCTCTCGCTCAGTGAACCGAGGGCGGGAGGCGGTTCGCTCTCGCTCAGTGACCCGTGCGTTCCGTCTCGCTCACAGAGCCGAGGTGAGCCGGCTCAGTAAAACTGAGCGGCGGATCTTTGGGACAGCGGACGGCGGTTCTCTCGCTCAGTGAACCGAGGGCGGGAGGCGGTTCGCTCTCGCTCAGTGACCCGTGCGTTCCGTCTCGCTCACAGAGCCGAGGTGAGCCGGCTCAGTAAAAATGAGCGGCGCTTCTTTGGGAGAGCGGACGGACGGCGGTTCTCTCTCGCTCAGTGAACCGAGGGCGGGAGGCGGTTCGCTCTCCCTCAGTGAACCGTGCCGCGGTGAACCGTGCTGAAGCACCGGGTCGCTTTTCGTTTCGACGGCGGCGACGAGTGTTGGCCGTCGCGGGCTGACTCGCGCTACTCGCATCTCGCTCGCTGTGTGCGCTGCGTGAGGCAGTTCATCGCGATCTGTGGCAACACTTCGAAGACGCAATCCTGACCTAGAAGGGTATTTGGTGTCTGTAAAGACAACAAGTCAACGCAGCTTACGTCCTCATTAGCGCTCATTAGTATAGTTATATGTCACCGATATCATCCAGTCCTCTGAACTTTCTGAGCGTGTACTTTAGCACATCAATAAAACGAATAACATGCCGTGTTGTGTGAAGGCTTCACATTATGTCGTCGTGGCGTATTTTGGAAGAAAAATATCATGGCATGATCGCACTTCGTTGAGTTTTGATCTATTTATATGGGTCGCACAGATAGTGTTCGGCGTCTTTGTTTCTGTCAATGGGTTACGGAAGCTAAACATCTCTTCTAATTTACATCACATCATGATGGCACCCATACTGACGGGCACGCTAAGATATTTTAGGTAAATGAACGTCTTCCAGAAATGCGTCCATTCACAGTGACACGCGTAAAAATCAAGTGCTTGATTTAAGACAGGTCCCGACACGAGACAGTGAAAAACGGCAAGTGCTGCTTTCCGGATAGTTCAAAGCATGTCTAGCATCTTCTTTTCAAACGTGAATGTTGTTTTTTTCGCACACAGCGTGGGGAATTCTTCATTGTATCTGTTTAACGCTCCTTTAGTGCGGCTGTAATTACTTATGGAACTGTTGTAAATATGCGCGGCGCCAGAAAAGCGCGCTTTCCAAGCAACGACCCTTTCTTGGCACTGCGAAGCAGCAGCACAGAAAGGAGGTGCTTCTTTTTTTCCGTAGAAATAGAAAACCCGGGCCAATTTGGAACGGTTCCGCGTAGTTTTTTTTTTTTTTTACCTCAGGAATCTCTTTTACTTTTTCGCACTAATGTGATTTGTCGAAAAGTGAACGTGTTTCAGAGAAAGAAAAGGCGTTTGCTGTTACAAAAGGGAAAAGGCGGCGCAAAATTTTGACAGAACCAAGATGAATAAAGGACGACAACAGGGCTAGCTTTCAAATTTTCTTATTTTTTGACACGATGGCACATATATTCACAATGTCCGTACATGGTAGCGCCGCACAGCAAATAAATTTAGTGACAATCTGCTAATCCTTCACGAGGAGGACTAGCAGACGATGCCACGCTTTCACGTGGCTAGTACAGACTTAGCCAGCGCCTGCGACCTGACGCGCAGGAACAGGGGCTTTTGTTTGCCTTCTTCGCATTCACGATGGTCAAGAGTCGAGGGCAGCAATATCTAATAACGGGCGGCGCGCTCCATTCCAGTGCACAAACCGAGTTCTCAGCAAGAACATGTGACGTTCTTTCTAGCGAAATGTGTCAAATGTGTAGCTTTCTAGCTTTCTAGCCGATGGAAAATGCATGGTGACCGGATACGTGGTAATTTGTAGTCGAGCCGGCACCGCGCCGATAAGACTGATTGTATGCCATTCCATTCAAGTGGAGGCGGGAATACTTGCTAGGAAGAAGAAGAAAGCACGAACTGGATAGATTCATAGAGAGTAAACACACACTCATACGCACGCGCTCAGCGTTCCAACTTTCTTGCTTATATGATTTTCGGAACACATATGTTGGTCGAATCAAGTTTTGTGGTAATGTTGTGAGATAAGATTATGCATGTTAGTATCTGCTAAGCGCCTCATAATTTCTGCCACCCACCTCACCCCTCAGCGAATGAAAATGTGTCTCTCCTAACGAAACTGCATGAACCGGAAACAAAAATAGAGAAAAACTCTCGCATACCCTGCAGTTAGTTTTTTAATGGTTAGCGCGTATTATACTTAATACTTATGTGTAGAACGATCACTGCAATATAAGATCCCTCGCAGAGTTGAATTGTGCGGAAGTCATATACGCGGAATTTATGTGTGCTTCGCTTGCCTTAAGCAGGGATGTTAACAGGGCCCCCAGTGATATGGGCAAACCACGGACGCTAATGCAAGGCAGCCGAACGGCCGCCCACCGCTCCGGCCGGTCCCGTTCTTCCCTCGCGCCAGAGCGTTTTCCCTCGGACCCGGTGAGCCGGTGACCGTTGAAATGAACCGGATCATTGCAGTGAGCTGAGCCGTTCTGAGCCGATCACTCAGGTGAGCCGCTTTGCCCATCTCTAGTTGCCATATCGATGATTTTAAAGGGCTCGACACGCTGGACTCGACCAACGCACTCTCCGCGAAGCAGAATCAGGGGACACGACAGCTGGTTAGAGACGAGCAGTTTGCTGAAGCTGTCACGAACATCCAAAACGGCAAAAGGGAGCGGGAAACACTTGCGACGCACGATGATCCCTGACGGCTTGAAAAGCGGGCTGCCATCTGTAGCATTATTGCAGTACACCGTGGCAACGGCAGAAGAGTTTGGGGGTATTTCAACGTCTTCCGCAACAAATAACATGTCGCCCGCATCGCAAGCGTCAAAGGACGGGGCGTCGCAGAACCCGTCTAGTTCTACTTCGGCGCGCGAACAGTCAATAACGGCCTTGTTATCGGACAGGAAGTCCCAGCCCAGGGTAAGGTCGTGAGAACAAGAAAGCAGCACCAAAAATTCGACGATGTAGAGGAGGCCATCAATCAAGACTCGAACAGTACATGCGGCGGTAGGCGTGATGCGGTCAGCGCTGGCAGTACAGAGTGATATGTGCGTCAGCGGCGCCGTAACTTTCCTGAGCAAACGGCAAAGTTTTTCACTAATAACAGAAACTGCGGCACCAGTGTCAATGAGGACTAGTGCAGCAACGCCCTTCAACGTACACATCAATAACATTCGTCGGAGAAAACAGAGTCCGTGGTATTTTCGTGGGTGACGCAGTTCTTGCCTCGGGAACTGCGACGACTAGTTTTCCCGTCTGGCGTTGAAGGGCGACGGCGCATAGGCGAAAGCGAGCGGCGCCGAGGAGATGGCGAGCGGCGGACATCGGGGGGGGGGGGGGGCGATCTCGATCATCTGGCATCTCTCCGGTGTGCCTGGGCGCGGAGGGCGAAGGGTACGTGGCCGAATACGGACCAAGCACGAAGCTGCGACGGTACGATGGGACATGGAGACGGTAATATCGCGCGGCGTGACCTGGTACACCACAAGAGTAACATATCGGCCGGTTATGGGGAGTGCGCCATTGTCCACCGCTGGGTGGGATGTACCTCGGCTGGACGAAGCGGGGAGGTGTACGCAGTGGTACGGCGGGTGGAACCGGTGCAAAAATTGAAGGTAGCTGCTGCGCGATAACCTCTGCATAGCTGAGAGATGCATATACCTCGGTATAAGCAATGGGGGCCGACACCGGCGGGGTCTCGCGAGCCGATGGCAGAGCTGTACAAACTTGCTCCTGTATGGCCTGTCTGATGTTTGCAGGCAAAGGAGAGGGTGGTCGCTCGGCTGTGGAGAGCAGTGAAACCTGACGGGCGACCTCGGCACGAACGAACTCTTTGAACTAAATGTGGAAAACATTGTCAGGCAGCTTACGTAAGACGATGTTTAGAATCAAAGCGAATACTCAAAATCTGTGTCTCTCATATTTGTCCCCTCTCACAAGACGAAATTCAGCAAATTCTTAAGCACGTCTACCTCAAGTCAACAGAACTGAACATATAACAACGTTGACACTCGTGGTTCAAATCAAACGCACAGTGAAGTTATGACGCGTTTGTAAACTCTTAAATATATCTCCTTTTACATCAGCACGAGGCTAAACACAACAACAGTGAGCTCTTCAGTACCAGATTCACACTACCTGGGATACTTTCCATGACATCTTTAGGTTGTGAGTTGCAGATTTTCAAACGCATAAATTTTGTCTAGAACAAAAGGTGTATGAGCGCCGCCATTCACACACATCACCTAATCGCAACTATGAAATAGCCTGCATTAGACGCTGTCTGAGGCGCACATGGCTCAAGTTATATATAAAGACATGAGCAAAAAAAAGAAGGTCCAGACACATACAAGGAAAAGTCGTGCGGAATATATGCCTGAAAAATTAACGCAATTCATTAACAGCAGTGACATACCAAGTAAGCCTAATAGATTGTTGCATGTAATTCCCAACAGTTCCAATAATGGGCTGCATGCAATGTAGTTGCGACAACGCAACTAAAGACGCGTGGGCCTAGTCAAGAGCTTGAACGTATGAGAGGGCAGGTGAAAGCGTGGAAGCGGCATCCCTGGAAGATACCGGTCGGCCCTTTAGGAAACTAAGGAGTATCAGTTAGCGAGACGCTGGACAGGTATGGGATAATAAATGCTCCTTCCCACGGTGCGACACCTCCCTGGCGCAACCCAGCCTGCGCCAACTTGTCCGGTGCTATTCTGCGCGGGCATACAACGACCGTCACAATGCAGCAAACCTAAACATCAGCCCTCCGGCTTCATTTTTTTTTCAGATGCATAAGCATGTAATGGTAATTGTGGCTTCGCCTTTGTCACTTGAGCTGCCGGTGCTGAATGTCTCGCGTGCGGCTTCTTTCTGACACGAACACGTTTTATGCCGAGGTCCACCAAGGTATCAGTGGCATACTTCAGTAACAGAAGTGGATGTCTGAAAAATTAGAACACATTTGATAATGGAGAGGCACCACCCTCGAGAACTCGATCTCAAATTCACTCGGGGTGCGACCATAGGACGTAAAACCTTCACAAGGGCACTAACGATACTTTGGCGGTGTAGGGACCTTACTATGTATAAGTGGCAGTAAAAATAACAATTAATTCATCTAAGCGAGCTTCTGTTGAAGTAAACCTGTGTAGAAAACCAAATTACACCTAGGGTAACATCGCCGCCTTTTTCTGAACAACATACTGCAAACCCAATAAGGGTCCAAGCAGGAGGGACAGAAAAGTACAATGTAAACAGACGTATTAAGAGAAAGGGAACAAGCACAGCGGCGGTACCGCCATCTAGGAACGACGCAGCGATGCAGTGGGCTGTCTACTACCAAAGCCTGCCAGCACAAACCACTTAGGCAGTAACAGATCCGCTGTCACTGCGGTACTTATCGGCGTCAAAGAGGCGCGTTGCCAGGCCAACCCCTACAACCGCGGCAGCTACATAATTCGTCTTCTATAGCGTATGTTCTAGCCGGTTGTCTTGCGGCTTTTACTCCTCCTGGAACGCAAAGAAGGCCGTCGACAAGCAAACCATGCGTATTTTGTGCGTTCACAAAACGAGCTTTAGCAACCCCTCTGGCATCACTTCCACCATTTGTGGACGCTCGTAGCTTATAGAAGCTTTGGGCAGGCTACTGGCCAGGGCCATGCACTATGGGAGTCGAGCGATACCTTTCGCTCGTGGGCAACTGCCCATTATGCCTGCGTGCGGTCCAGGTGCCGCTGAGGTTTAGGTACAGAGCGTTTACATGTTCAGAATACTCATCATATCTCGCTCACCCCGATTCGCCACATTGACGCTTATATTTTCCCCAGCTTCGCCAACATATGTTTCGCTTTCGTGTTATGCCAGTTCTTGTGATAGACGAATCAATATTGTTGCGCATTTATAATATTGTTTCTTTTTTTGCGCTATATTTTACATCTCCTTATTGAATTGTGTTATTGTTCAATCTTAGTGCTTGTTCCCTTTCTCTTAATACGTCTGTTTACATTGTACTTTTCTGTCCCTCCTGCTTGGACCCTTATTGGGTTTGCAGTATGTTGTAAATAAATAATAAGAAATAATGATTTTTGTTCGTGCAGATTGCCGCCTTCCGCTTCCCCATACGTTCTCCCAGCAGCCGTCTACTCTTCCCCGAACAGTGATGGTATTAAAATTGCTTGTTTTATACGCTCTAAATCGCAACTTACGAAACGGACAAGACGTTGTCAGTTACATTGCAGCAGAAGGAAAACAACTTGCCGACCTACTAGATCAGGGGAACAAAGGAGCGGCCGGGCGAGACAGTCATGCGTGGAGAGTACGTATATTTCAGATTAGCAAGTGCATGATTTTGTTTTAATTGCGACGCGATAAACGCGCCGGCAATACGCTCAACTCGCCATAGAGGTAGAGCCAATTCAGAGAACCATGCGCCAGCATCGATACCAGCATGCAATACGGCATCACCTTAGGAGCAATGTCTCACCAAATCACCAGGTGACAAAGTCTAGGTATGAAAAGCATAATTTTCGTGGTAATACATCCAAAAGCCATGATGTCATTATGAGGAAAGCCGTTGTGGAGGGTGTAGTGAAGAAGCGCACCCTCGATGGCATGACCTTAAGAGAAAACTCGCATCACATTCCACGGTAATAAAGGCTATGTATATTAATCATAATTTCTTAGGTTCTACGTCCGAAAAAGTCTACACGATTATGAGAGACGCCGTTGTCGATGGCTCCAGACATTTCAAGCACGGGGCTTTTTTAGCGGGCACTGGCGCCATACAGTATATGGGACTCTACCATCTCGTCTCCATCAACTTACCCCTACCGCGCTCGCGATGGCGACATTCGAGTAAGTAGGTGAGTGACATAGGCACCACATCCCTGAATGGGAGCTACAAAGCCTACGGTTACATACAAATGTATTTTTAGGGCGCCGGAGCCATAAATACAGAAGCACTCCCCTATTTCTACGGGATTCATTATTTGAAAGTGCGTTAGCTAGACAGGGTCTCCAACTTGACGTGCATGGTTACTTGGTAAGAATTCAACACGAAAAGAAAGTGTGGGCACATTAGGAACGAAAAGAAATTAGGAGTGGCCAAAACGAATGCAGAGTGACTTTCGTATTAAAATTGTTCTTATGCTGTGTCCCTGTCTGCGCACTCGTTTTTTTACATTATGAACCAGCACCAGATTGTCGAGCTTTCTGTCACTTTCGAAAAGGAACACCTGTTATCTTGTAGGAGCTGTTCCAGTACGTTTGCCTTGATCAGAGCCTGTCAGACTTTCACGACCTTCTAAAAGAGTATGCAAAACGAGTTCACTCCTGCAAGCTTCTACAGTCCCCGACTAAAACTCAAGGCTAGATGGCTATCACTTACTGCCTGTGTGGGTAGGGCGATACATATTAAAATTACAAATGCCACAGACATGGTTGTAGGTAACACAGTAGCAACCGATGCATTCATTCTAGCTGTTTCTGCGATCGCAACTGGCTGTCTGTGGCCATTGTCTTTATTGTCAAACCTTTGCTCATACACTTTACATCGTTTCATTGGCCTCGTTTATTGCCCACGCCGTGATGGCAACCAAAGACCGTCGAGTCGACGCTGGCGATCTGCACTTCACTGTCTTTATCGCAGCAGCACATGTCGCTAGCTCTGTAAACCTAAAGATGGATTCACTCTAGGGAACTCCGCCTTCAAGCCTCCCATGAGATGAAAATTGGCGTCTACTCTGCCATAGTGGATTGGGAATCAGTGAGACTTAATTTGCTGGTAAATTAAATCTTGCTATAAATTCAAATTCACAAAATCGTGTGGTGTGATTACCTTTGGGCTCATTGGAAGCGCTCACCTCAGTGGTGTTGCAGGCGACTTACCTGGCAGCGTAGGAGGCAGTGTGCTCGGTGGCATTGGTTGGTAACGTGTGCCTGTTGGTCTCAGGCGAGTAAGTGACGTTCGTTGAGTTGCATCCGTCATTATCCTGGTGGGAGCTGTGACTTTGGTACGTTCAGATTTAGGTAGAGAGGCCGGTTGTGACGCAGGCAGGTTCGAATAAGTCACACGTCGATCGGCCTCGTCGGTGATCTCGTCTACGTCTATTGGAAAATGGTACGAACAGATGTGTGCTCTCAACGCTTTACGCAGGCGCGAAGCCATACGTAAGTATATTACAACTAACGCCTTTGCAGTATTGAGTAATGGCAGCGTAGGCGTTTGTTTAATTACGCGCTGACGTGGAGTGGACACCAAGCTTGCGTTCATTAGAGTGGAGTGCAAAGAATATGAAACGAGGATGCCTTTAATTCTAAGTGCGTTTAGCATATTAGTGGAGCGCATGCTGCTTTATCACGACAAACGACTTATAACGTATTAAGGGAAAGAACAACTGATTTGTTTGAATTAAAATTATTTGAGGGTCTAGGGCAACAATGCTTCAAAGAAGCTGTATTAGAAAGAGGAATTGATAATAAGCGATGTTAACCCCTTTAGGCTACTTCCTGAGAAATATATGAAATCTGTTTCTCTTTCAAGACTACAATATTTATTGAAAGAGGTGGGCACGGCCATGATTACAGCGTGTCTTCCAATAAGCTATGCCGGCTAAGCAATTAGACAACTTCCATAAACACCCACACACATCGCTCAGGTCCACAGTTATCTGCATTGTTGCAGGCGTTTGTCCGCGAACTTCCGGGAGAGTTCCTGGAAATTTCTCGAAAGATGCGGTCCAGGTGAAAGAGTTTTAAGAAGGCGCCAATCACTCTGCTGATACCGCACGCGTTACATTTCATTCGTGGCTGCACATACGTCACTTGAAACTTCACGCGATCATTCCGATGAGTTGATGTGCTATCGAACTTCAAGGAGGCAAGACTAGGCATTCAGGTGCGTGTCATGTTTTCGTTGTGTGCCGGCATTTTTAATTGAACCATCCGGCCATCTATAGCTTAAAATACGATCGAGTGTGCGCCCTTATCTCCTGACTAAAACAATTCGTATTTTCTTTCCGTTAATTGCACGTGTTGCTCCGAAACTCATCCCTATTTATATGGCAAAAATACGACTAATATATGAAATACGTGTTGACATTGTATATAAATATGCAGTACTCGGATAAGGAAGAGATCTTTTTCAGTAAGGGTATGGTGGTGAGTCATGAGGCCAGCAAAACGTATGTCTTGCATTGCTTTGAAAGACCACAAGAATTTTGAAGTTGCGATCACCCTCAGACCACTTCCAGCCTGCGGGCACATTACATGCAGTACATTACATTACATTACTTGGCGCGCATTTCTTTTGGCATGTGCTGTTCACTGAATGAGCGCTTGGGCATTTGCTCGTATGCACTGGTGCTTTCAGCGAACACTTTCAAAAACCTCTTCAGAATGTATTCAAAAGTAACAGTCAGGAGAGCTACGAGTCGGAAACTCTGACGAATGTGCAAATTGTTTAGTTAACTAAATACCATTTACAAGTTAACTTTTTAATAAGAGACTTTGGTGAGTATTGCCCAGGGGGAGTATTGAGCGACGGAGATTAAGATGTCATTCGGTTTTAAAACTCAGAAAACGTCACTGTCTGGTGCGAGAACATCTAGGCTTTATTCTCGTATCAAAATGGAGAAGCCCAAAGTCTCATGCAAAGGCAACCTCTCTTGGTGACGTGTTCCAATAATTGCGGTGACCAATTCGATATGTACCACTTGCATTTTGTGCAATTTTCATGTGGCTCCGAACACTCCGTTCTCTCCATAGGAAGAGGCCAGTCTTATCTTCTGGACACGTAATTTACGTTTTTTACCATTATTACTGCACGAAATTATACGAACACACTCTGCTCAACACCTCTTGCATTATTTATGTTTGGCGTGCTTGCACACCACTCGAGCTTAACTAATGCTTTCTTCCACTCTGAGGGCAAGTGCCAGAAAGATAATTGACTATTCCTTCAGAACTTGCCGATATTCATCCACGTTCCAGGGACAATCGTAAGGCCAAATTTATATTTTTTTTTTCGACCGTTAGATAGGGCGCAGTGATATTCCACATTGTCTGCGCAAGGAGTGATGACCAGTCGTAAAACGTACCACGGCAAGGTCCTTCTTGAGCAGAATAAAGGTCGGAAGTTACTGGCAGCGAGTATGACTAACATGACACCACGTAGAAGTAAGAAAACAACACACACTCTTAAGATGTGCAATAGCAAGGTGCATTCACCTAGTTTTGAATGCGCTACTGCCGTACGTGTGCCCTCATCAAACAGCGAAGTATAGTCCCTATTACATATTTCACCACGAGTTTCAGGCGCGCGTATTCGTCGCGCAAACGCTCAGTTTTACAGTCGGCCGCATATTTCTAGATGTACTCGAGCAGTGTTGAAATCCAATGGACATTTTCCAACATTTGCGGCGGCTATTTGCGCCGCAAATTTGCGGCGGCTATTTGCGGCGCAAATTTGCGGACATTTGCGGCGGCTAGCGCACGCGCTAGCCCGATGCCCATGGAAATCTCGTATTCACAAATGACAGCTGGGTTTCGCGAAATGCAGCTTTATTATTGCTTCCTTGTCAAGAGCAATGTGTCTTCCTAAATGCAGTCCATTAAGTAGGTAACGGCCCATTAAGTGCTCATTATAGTCTTGATTCCGTTGCCCTTCCGTGAGCGTAAACACAAGAGTATTCTTCGGGGCCTATCCCAAGCGCTGATCGAACTGAAGGTGTGGGTAATGGTCCCTTGCAAGACGTGCTGTCAGGGCAGACAACCTCTTTCCTTAACCCGTAACAATATATCGGCGATTCAAGGATCCGAAGCTTCATCGGGGCCATCTTGTTTTGTTTGCTTAATCGCTACGTCACCTGACTACAGCTAATCCTTCACGTATATATCTTTCGTGAGTTGCACTGAATAACGGTGCATCTTGTCGGCGTGGCGCAAGCCAGTAGACGAAGGAAGGTAACGTGTGGGATGCATTCGTCAGCCTACCGTCCTCAGATATGGTTATCCCTTGAGCGTGCTGCCAGCTACGGAGTGCGGGATCTGCATAAGCGATGCACTTTACCAACTGTCAGAAAGCGTTCGTAGTGTAGCGGCGTCCTCGTATATGTGAACCCAGCATTGAGCGGCGGTAGAGCACGGGTAACGCGTTGCAAACTTTCTGCACAGATTCCTCGTCGCTTGCTCTTGGAAGCATCACAAAACCTAGGACAACACAGGTGTGGTACTATTTTCAAGGAATATAAATTACGCGTTAACAAATCTTATAGACGTAGGAGTAAGAAAGATAAAACCGAGTAAGAAGTTAAATATCAATACAAACATGTTGTCATGAACGAAAATCATGCGATTGGAAAGGAAGACACTGCCAACAGCTTAACAGTACGGGTCCTAGTAACGAATATTGGGTGTTTCTACAAGAATTAATTAGAGAAAGCAATTATGTTTGTACACCTTGTGCTGAACCCCAAAACATCCCTAGATTGTCTGACACGACTCTTCGTCCGTGTTTTCGTTTTCTTTTTTCAGGGACATATCGCCACCGCTCAGTCTTTTCCAGTACATCTCTATGATAACCGAGCGTTCAAAAAGATGCATGCGCCGCTCAACAGATCTGCACGGCATTTATAGAAATACAGCGCTGTGTATCCGTCCTACAATGCGAGGCACAGACGATTCTTACCCAGGGAAGTCAGGCTAAGAGATATTACAACGCAGATGAACAGGAATAGGATGCAGAAGAATGCAATGGCAAAGCATATGGATCTCCAAGATTTCGAATCCCTGGAATAAAACAAATATGTTAATGTTCTCTCCGTCATAGGAATAGGTAAAACACGAAAGTTTAATACGTCATCGCAAAACCACTTGAGTGTCTAGTGTACATCGAGGTGAACTTGCACATTGCTATCGGTGTTTCGCTGGCGCGGCACCCTTCGACGTGGATGCATTAAACTTGACGCCTGGTACGTATCGACTCCACCCTGGCGACTATTACACGACAGGGACCAATATGATGATGATGATTGATGGTGATGATGATTGTGGTTCGGTTAGGAAGGGACGCTAATTTCTGCAGCCCATGTAGGGAGCACGGCTAAGCGTCCGTGGGCGAGGGGGAAAGGGAGTGAAAGAGACAGGAGAGAAAGGCCGTAGTGGAGGGCTCCGGAAATTTAGACCACCTGGGGTTCTTTAACGTGCACTGACAACGCACAGTACAAGGGCCTCTGGCATTTTCGCCTCCATCGAAAATGCGACCGCCGCGGCCGGGATTGGATTGGATTGGATTGGATAAACTTTATTTGTCCAGCGGCTAAAGTTTGTGCCCGGGGCTAGGCTTCCAGAAGTCCACCGCTCGAGGAACATCTTTCAATGTCCTCGATGATGGCTCTGGCCCGATGGACGGCCCACTCTTGTTCTTCAGGAGACCCGCTGAGGAGGGCGGCTTGCCATCTCTCAGAAAGGCACTCTGCATCACAAGGTCCTGCTGTTCTCATCCTCCTTTCTTCCTCGTGGCGTTGGCACTCCCAAACCACGTGGGCCATATCAGCCCGTTCGTGCTCACACCATGGACAGCCGGGCGATGGGTGCAGCGCGGGACACAGGCGGTTCAGGTGGTAGGGGATCGAACCCGCGTTTTTTGGGTGGCAGCCGAGTACCGTAACCACTACACCACCGCGGCGGACATGCCCTTATGGTCGCTGGAGTAGCTTACGTAAGAACAGGAGGCAGTTGGTAGATAACACCACCCGACGATGACACCAAATGCCCGCTTGTGTGACAGCGTTTCGTCAAGGTCGTTCCGTACTGGAGTGTTTAAGGAAGCAGTTTTCGTAGGCGGTGCATCATTTTACTGCGTCAATTCCGCAACCGAATTGACGTGAATAGGGTGGTGCTGGTGTGGACGCGGGTGTAAAAAAAAACGCTTGGGTGTTAAAAACTGAAGTCCTCAAAACCAATGCACCAGTGTCTTTATCTTATACTGTTGCGCGTTATAGCTGCGGGCGTAAACACCTAAGCACCCACTGCAGCAGCGTAACGACAGATTCACCATGTTTGCCATACTGTTTCGAGCCGTGTCTCACGCAGGCAGCTCGTCCATACAGTTTTTATGCACCGCCATGGTACATCCCCTATATATAGCGATGATATCAGAATTCTTTTTTCCTTGACCACTTATTCGTTTCAACGACAAATTTGCATGTTTCAGAACTAGGGGACATCTTACTTGAAAGAGTGGCATTTATGAGGACATCGACATGGTCTCAGCGCCGTCAACGTCTGCTGTAGTGGACGAGGGGGCACATGCAGTGCGGTCTACTGCAGATTACCCTACCTACACCCCGGTGCACAATGTGCTTCTCCGCAAGACGTCCAAGTGTGCCGGACCCGCTATCAATACTTTGGCCGCTTAATGTAAAGGTAACCCCGTGTTTTCTAGAAATTACAGTATTTCTCGTCGGTTTCTCCTCGAATTATCAAGCCGAATCTAGTTTCGATCGAGACATTGGGAACTCGTCAAATGCTCAAGGACGGCGCACCACGTTCTCGAAAGGAAAGTTGTACTAAAGAGACATATTTTGGCTACCACAATGTACACATGTTCAGAACTTCGCATTCATATACTCATGTTCTAAATGAAGCGTTTCATAGTCAGCTGTTAAATATAAATGAGGGAGGTAATATACAAGCGGGGAGTACATGTTAGCATCGCAAGGAAGTGTGGAGGATGATGGCGTTAATAGGCCCCAGTCCTCTAGCCTTTTCATTGGTTGCCATGCCATGCCGTTAAAACCCAGAGGGAGCATTCATTAAACAAATGCACCCCCTAAGTTACTTTATATAGCTCTCCATGCGGCGCTGCCAACGAGGCGAGCGCCATCTGAATTATGTTTGCTCAAGTAACATACCCGGGCCAACGCCTTGTCCATACTGGAGGCACTCCTCAGGTACACCGCGGTTGTCATTGCAGAAATGGTGGAAACGTGTTTTGTGTTCGAGAATTTTGTCTTCGCACGCAATAAAATTAGAATTCGAGCTATCATGTTAGTACAGTTATGCTTAAGTAGTACTTTACCAATTTGCTCTCGCCATTTTCTCTGTGAAATTATATATTATTCCCCACTAACGCCTCTTTACCATTGCGGAGAGCCTGTCTGGTTTGCGTGGTCTGCCTACAATATTTTTCCTCATGGACACCAGTGCCTACACCGCGCAACAGACATTCTATAATAAGTGCTCCATAACGCAATCGCATTAATATGAGCGCATATGTGTCGGAACATAAAATGAAATATTCATTTGGTAACGACGTTACATGTGTTAGCACTTTTTAATGGCACACTGCAACACTTTCTCAGCATAGTCTTTGAAAACAGCGTCCATGAGCCGTGGAGCTCGTATATATAAGTGAGCCGCACATTACTTCACCTCCCTCAACAGGCATTTTTCAAGATAATCCCAGATGCATCGGGAAATCGCCCGCAATTTCGACTAAATACATCTCTATAAGCACCAGCTCCGTCAGTTGTCATTGCAGAAACATTCTCAGTAGTGCTTCATTTGCCCGTATTAGAAGCACTAAACAAAAATTTATATGTACCTCTTTGTAAGAACACCGCAACAAGTCAAACAATATAGTGTTTTCGCAAGGTGAGGTAGTTTTGGAAACAGGATACCCGCAACTGTTATTTAACTAGAATTTAAAGCTTCCTGGTTTGTTTAGTGAGGTCATCTATGGGGCTGTGACCTGCAAATTTTTCTATATAAAAAGGTATTGTAAGGCCCGAATAAAGATTTCTCGCTAAATATGGAAGGCTTTCCGTTACATCCTTCATTTTACGCTAAAGCAATGTTGTCAACGATGATCTATGGGGTTGCTTGGGTTGCTTAGAGATACAAGCAATATTTTGGTTTTAAAGCAGTAAAAACCATGGCAGGATTATGAAGGACGCTGTAGTTGGGAGGTCTAGAAATCATGAGCAACAGCTGTTCGTTTCTGGTTTCTAACGTATCATAATAGACGGACATCGTGAATTTTTTCTCTATGGAACTGCGACCACAGCCGCCGCGTGCACCATAGCAGCAACGTGCCGAACCTATTATTATCCTGCTTTTCTCGGCTATTGAATACATTTCTGTAGAAATGTTGGTGAATTTAACAATCTCGTTTGAAATCGTAATGACGTTGTGTTCTTGCGCTTTAGCGAATTGATTTGATTTTAGGGGCGAAGCTCCTTAAGGCGTGGGTCGTTCGTCCCTTGTAGTCGTAACCACCTCGTTCTAGGATTGCGCTCGATAGCTCGCGCGCCGGGAGGCTCGCCCTCGCCCTCGGCGCGTTCCTCCCGGCGCGCGAGCTCTCTCACTCTTCCATCTGCTGTCTTGTGTGAGAGAGACAGAAAGAGAGAGAGAGAGAGCGAAAGACTGTCCGTTTCTAACGATGATGATGGGTTTGTGCTAGCGCGTTACGGCGCGTGTAAGAAGCTGGTGTAAGACGCTGTGGCCTCTCCGCCTTATACTCATTCAGCAGTCATGTGATGGCGTCGGCAAACGCGGTGCGCGTTCCGGCCTGTGTAAGGGGCTGCGTAAGACGCTGTGGCCTCTCCCCCCTTACTAGAGTGTACTGCATGTTTCTAACGCGTTTGTGCTAGCGTCCCCTTAAACGCGAGATCCCAGCGTTCGAATAGAGTGTTTCTCACGTCTTTACATGATGATCGACTGGGCGAATTACACGGAAGATTAACGGTTTACCGGTGATTCACTCCGGAGCTTCGCCCACTCATCATCATTCACCCCGTTGATATGCTGTGAATTTTTGCTAATGTTCAACGTTCGCTTCAGCGCAATTAGGCGGCATCTATTCTTTAATGCTTGATGAATTCTATCCGTATAATAGCGTGTACACGTGCTGGCTTGTGCGTCTTCATTAAAATTGAAAGCTATTCCAATTGTGCTCCGTCTCTTGGGTTAGACGCTTTGTGCTGTTCTGTTTCCTAAATAGATCTACACTCTTTTAGGTCAGCTAACGGGTGTAATGCCTTCAGTTTCGAAGGTGCAATAGATGTCCAACGTCGTAATGAACAAAGTGTAAACGGTTGCACCGTTCCCCTTTTAGGGGCGAAGCTCCTTAAGGCGTGGGTCGTGCGTCCCCGATGTATGTAGTAGTAGTAGTAGTAGTAGTAGTCGTAGTATTAGGTAGCCACCGGCGCGTGCCTGCCGGAGGGCACGCACGCGCCAAGGGCGAGCGCGTGGCACCTGGCGCTCGCCCTCGCCGCGAGCGCCGGGAGCCACGCGCTCCCCGGCAAACTCGGCACTGCTCCGGCAAACGCGAGAGACAACGTTGGCGCAGGCAGCGTCTCCTAGCGAGTTTCTTGATTGAGAAATACCGACTGCTCGCGTTGGAGAAGCGTCCACCGGCAAAACCCATATATATATATATATATATATATATATATATATATATATATGCCCCGCCACGGTGGTCTAGTGGCTATGGTACTCGGCTGCTGATCCGAGGGTCGCGGGATCGAATCCCGGCCGCGGCGGCTGCATTTCGATGGAGGCGAAATGTTGAGGCCCGTGTGCTGTGCGATGTCAGTGCACGTTAAAGAACCCCAGGTGGTCAAAATTTCCGGAGCCCTCCACTACGGCGTCTCTCATAATCAGAGCTGGTTTTGGGACGTTAAACCCCACATAATAACAACATATATATATATATATATATATACACTGGATCTTGACTTGCAATGAAGTGCCGGTGGGAGATTTCACTTGTGCATTGTGCATAGTTGAACCGTGAGGATTCGTAGCATGCGCGTTAACTAAATTAATCCGGAACTCGGCACGATCTACGATGCACATCCCGAGCTTCGCCCACTCATCATCATTCACTCCGTGGATATGCTGTAATTTTTTTTACTTTATTTGGTGCCGATCGATGAGTGACGTTCTGTCGGATCCTAAACCAACTGGAGAGTACTGTGGCTACGGCTATGGCTTTGGTTAGAAAGGAAAACGTATTTGCTCGAAGCATACTTACTCTGGTTCATCTGGAATAAAGAATGACGAGTGTTCAACGCTCTTCAAAGAATGTTCACATAAGTTTATCAGAGCCTTCTGTCTCTTATATATCTCCTCTGTGCTCACCAGGAGTAGTGATAACTTTCTACTGGCTTGCTCTCTGATATAGACAATCACGATAGCTCCACTATCATGAAACCTAGGCAGGGGAGAAGTCTGCGGTGATCCGCGGGTGTTGCCTACCAGAAATGCGTCACTGGCTGCTACTGCACTTGCTTTACCGTGACCACGAGGAAAACGAATATAGACGCCCTCGACGACAAGTTAGACGGCCACGTAGTGTGCGGGTTATGTAATCAACAGCTTTGCGAAGAGTAGGCTTGACTTTCCAGTTTACTGACGGATGACAGTGGCAGAGGGCTCAAGCACTCTTTTTTTCTTTATGTCGTGCTTGCTTGCCGCGCACCTAGCTCCATTCTCTTCTTCAAGTGGACGCGTGTTCCTGCCCTTCCGTACTCTCTCGCTTCGACGAGACACTTATTAAACAAATAATGGATGCACGCTCGAGCACAAATGGCCTAGTCTGACTAGCACTATGAACTTTGAGATGTACTAGCGAGGAGCACGTGCAGATGTTTTCCAAGGCAGTGTACTAAAGAAAGTTTAGCCGGTGTAACTGCCAAAAAAGCAATCTTGCTGGTTGATTACTTGTGACTGCACACACACATGGGCAGTGTGTTCGAGTCATAGAATTTTTCGCTAAGTGTCCTCTCTCAGATGGTCGGTGTCACTGTCGATAATGACTCGACTCTTTTCTACCTTCCAGTAAAGTTAACGAGACTGCTGCTAGCTAGGGTTTGATTGATAGCGTGCTCTTAAATGGGACTTTATAACGCTTCCATTCATTTTCACGGTACAACACATAATAAAGTACGTGTGTGCAATATAATAAAGAAAATGTAGCCAATGTGACTACCAAAGAAAGAAATCTTGCTGGTTGAGTACTCGTGAGTGCACACATACATTGGCGAGTTATTCGAATCATAGAATTTCGACCGAAGTGTCCTTTCTCTGATGGTTGGTGTCGTTGTCTATAATGACTCCGCTTTTTTGTACTTTGCAGTAATGCTAACGAGACTGCTGCCAGCTAGGGATTCATTGATAGCGTGATCTTAAATAGGATTTTATCTATGACGGTTCTATTCAATTTCACGGTACAAAACCTAATAAATTACGTGAGTTAAGCTAATAACAATGTGAGTTTAGTGGTCGCACATGAGTGAAGCGAAATCCCGCTGTAATGATGCTTGGTGTGCGCATTCATATCGGCCAGATATACCTGTGGAACAATGCCAAGGAAATCAAAGGACACGGCACCACGCACTTACCAATGCTAGACTGAAACCCAGTCGAGTAACCTAGGTCAGTCTGCTGAAACGTGCTGTCGAATTGAGAATCCCCAATTCCTGACTGGAAGGCTGTAAGAAACCAAGAGCTTATTAAATCTTTGCATGAGTTTAAACGCCCTTAGCCGCGACAAATGCACTTGATTGACTGATCGTGCCCTACTGTCCTAGCTAGGACGCTGACAGCGTCGAATCAACCGCAATTCTGATTAATTTGATTGCCATTGCCGTAATATTACTGTGAGCTGCGGAACCTTTCGCATCGACGGAATTTGATACAGGATGGCCCAGGTCAGGTGAGGAAAGATCTGCTGTTCAATTCCTTTTAAATGCGTCTTCCACGCTGAAAACTCATCCTTAAAACTATTCAAAATATCCACACGTGTACCAAAATGCAGTGCCTGAATGGTTTGGGCTAAGCCACGACGGTGGTCTAGTGGCTGTTCTATCGTATGTTGATCCGGAGGCCGCGGGATAGAAGTTAGGCCAAGGCGGCTGCATTTCTATGGAGGCAAAATGTTGATGTCCTTAAACTGTGCCATGTGAGTGCGTGTAAGAATATCTCCATGTGGCCGAAATCTCCGGAGAATTACCCTAGGATGTCTCGTAATTAAATCGCAGTGTTGTGAGTACCAGAACTCAAATATTTCTTTGGGCTAGGCGATGCGCTTGAAAGCGCATCACCTAGCCTAAACACAGAGGAGGGACGCTATCTTTCGTTCATATTTCACGACAGAAATCACACGCGTAGGAATACTGGTCTGATGAATACCGGCCCCGAAAATTTTGCACAGGTTAGAACGCTTTCAGGACGTCTCTATCAGACGTATCACCGTGGTAATGATTCCTACGCGCCTTTGAAGTCGCTCCGTTTGCAGGCCCCCGCTGTTAGGATGAACATAATATAGGAATATTGATTTGATTGATTTGTGGGGTTTAGCGTCCCAAAACCAGCTCTGATTATGAGAGACGCCGTAGTGGAGGTCTCCGGAAATTTCGACCACCTGGGGTTCTTTAACGTGCACTGACATCGCACAGCACACGGGTCTCAACATTTCGCCTCCATCGAAATGCAACCGCCGCGGCCGGCATTCGATCCCGCGACCTTCGGATCTGCAGCCGAGTGCCATAACCACTAGACCACCGTGGCGGGGCATAATATAGGAATGTAAAATAGGACTTCGCGGATAGCCAGCGCGCCTCGCGAGTTTGGTCTGTATACACGTGGGATGCTATTTTATCGCCCTATTAAAGGTTTTCGTAAAATTTGAAGGAAATTCGGAACTCGAAGAAACAAAGCTGAACAAAGTCCATTGATCTCGCACCTTCACACACAGCGCGTCACAAGATGCCCCAATGAAGCAAATTAATTTGGGATAGGACTTTTTCTTCACAGTTCCGTGGAATTTGGGCATATTCCGTAAAACGCTTCATGTGAGCATCTTCCGTGATTGTCCTCGACCTGCTGTTCGGAACATACTGTTGCCGTAAGGATGGTTGGACGTAGGACAGTCCGGGGTTCTACGTCAATCGAAGGCCCAGAGAGCACAATTTGGCTATATTCAATCATATCGGGGTTCTAAAACCCCGATATGATTGAGAGGTGACGACGCCTTAGTGAAGGGCTCCGGAAAATTTTGACCATTTGGGGATCTTGAACTGCACTGACTTGGCACAGTTCAGGAGTCCCGTCATTTCGCGTCCATTTAAATGCAGCACTTGCCACCGGCATCGAACCCTGAGCAGCTTGATGTAGAAATGTGTTTGCTTTTAGTGAAAAACAATTGTTTAAAAACAATTGCAGAGCTTAAAACTTTGGTGACTTTACAAAAAGCCGCTGCTTTTTAAGTACACCTTATACTTATATATATGAAATAGTGATAACGAATTTTACGTTCACAGGCAAAAAAAAATTACTTGACTGAACAGTTGCGGTCAATAGACCACAAATTATTTTTAAATACTGCCGCCATTTTCTCCAGTGTCTAAAGGGGTACTGCAAAACATTTTGAACGCCGCAAGAAAAAGGGGCCTATCAGTCCTCGAGGTGTCTGGGCGCATATGAAGGGAATGATGTTAGCCTTCACCCAACAGTTAATTCAAATTTGGCTTCAAAGACAATTGGAAGCGTCCTCGTCTTCTTTCAACAAATTCAGGCTCGAGGAGACCTTGCCTTGTCTGACGTGGTTATCGCGAAGTGGTCTTCAGTGTTTCTTTATATGTTCTTTTGCGTTTTAAACAGGAAGGGACGATGAATGTATTAATTTTTAATAACAATGAAAAACCAGACAACGCTGTCGGCGCTCTTGGTGACGTTACTGTTTGAAACAGAAACATTTAATATTCGTATGCTGAACCGTATAGCAAGGTCTCTTAGCCATGTAGTTTAATAATATGAACCTCATATATTTGTTAATTGATGCTGCACACAATGCATGTGCCATAATTTACCCTCCTTTACGGTGTGTAAGCTATGAGACTTATGTAGTACCAGCCGACTGCATAAGTGCATTTCTGCGTCTTGCATATGTTCCCAACAAGCGAGATTTCCCTGACACCTTGACAAAGCCTCATCTGCTAGTATTTTTTAAGAGTAAGTGTTACTTCGCCTTCAAGAATGACTAGCGAGTGAAGAAAAAAGAGAGACTTCTGATGCGTTAGAGGGGGAAAATACTGGATGTGTCCTCAGAATAATGAGAGGGCCACCTAGTGACCATGACTGGCTTATGAGCATTGCAAGTGATAGGTTCCGATAATATACAAAGTCTTGGTTCATATATGTTCCACTTCAATATGCATTGTTTCTTTCAACGTATCTGCTATCTCTGTCAGTATGAGGCATTCTTCCTCAAGGCTTAAATAAGTTTTCGTGTAAAACATCAAAAGGTAACGTGACTTCTAAAGCGTTCACTTTTTAGAGAAGTGCCCTGTGGAAACTTCTCGTACGTTTAGTCGATTGTTCATAGAAGAGCCTCTTTTTACACTGTGCGCAAACGGTTATCACTGAGCAACTGTCTGCCTCGAGAAGCTGTAAACGCGGCTGTGCGGGAAAACGATGTACGGGACGTTGCGTAAAGAAGGCAGTATTGGATAGGGATGCCTTGAAGGTTCTCGTAAATGACCATCGCAAGGTCGTCAGTAGACCGGGAGGATGCAGATAAAAGGAAGAATTGAACATTGCATTTCTAATAGAAGGGAGGAATTGTGTGAAAGTAGAAGTATAAAGGAGAGAGTCAAGTTTTGGTGATTCATTCACCGTGCATTTCCGGAACAAGTGCGACATTTCGGTTCCTATGGTTGCAGCGCGTAGCTTCCTAAGCACACATGCGTCTGTATAATCCTCATACTTTCACAATAATTTCTCAAACTAAGCAAGCAAGAAGCACTATCTCTACTGTCTCCATGACCGCGTCCTATATAAAAATGTGCGGATAGAAGCGCTCGAAAGTACTCCATTAAAATGTGGAGGTTATCATTGGTTTGTAAATATCGAAGTTCTCGCTCTGGGTGCTAGCATTACACTTCATGCCTTTACGCGTCTGCGTTAGTCGGCATGTGCCTTATGTCGAACCTACGTCAGCCTGTAGCAGTATGGGTCCCGTGCTTCTTCGCTTCATCGTTTATTCACTCGTGTGCCAATATCTGCCTTTCTGTGCATTTGTATCCCATTTTTCACTGGTGTGTGTGTTCGTTATCCACAAAAGAGGCTTCCATCAGCTAGGCTCTCTATAATAAGAGTTTTTGAAGACATGGAGCTCCAAATTTCAACAAGAAGCCTCAACGAGAAACAAAGCCGAAGCCGAAGCCACAACAGTACCCGGAAAGCCAAATGCAGGGGCGGAGACCAATTGCTCTTTAAATAAGGCCATGCTG
This sequence comes from Hyalomma asiaticum, assembly GCA_013339685.2. Lineage (NCBI taxonomy): Eukaryota > Metazoa > Arthropoda > Arachnida > Ixodida > Ixodidae > Hyalomma > Hyalomma asiaticum. Next base: position 78,838,875 of record CM023488.1, on the reverse strand, counting down.
AAATGTGTGTAGAGCTGCTGCCAAGCAACTTCCAACTCTTTCCCATCAAACAGTGGCGATCGCTAACGATGCTGTTATGTAAATTCAAAGTTCGTAGAGTTCTGGAAACCTTTGTGAAGATAGTAAGGATCTTGTTATCTGCATTTGAAGTTCACCATTTGGCGAAATCACTCAGCAAAGTTAAAAATTTCGACTGCTGTAATCGTCCTACACGATAGATTCCTGATTAGTTGCATCACATCGATCACGGCAATTACCATGCTCCATAATTAAACAATTAAACTTCTGTAGTGTTCTAACTAGGCAACTGTAGGAAATCTTTAGCGTGTTTGAGCACGAAACGTTTGCAAGGAGTTTTCTGCCAATTATTTTATTCCCAAAACAAAAATAACTGCAGATTTTTCGGCTCGGTTAATTGCGCTCTGAATGCGAGGCATGCCGTTCTCGGCTTGTCTAACGTTACCGTCAGCTTTTCTTTAATATAAATGTATTGAGGAATGGCGTATTGTGCGTTTTGTATCAGACCAATCATATGGATAGGCCAAAATGGAAGATCTACTCCGCATTTGCGTGTTTCGCCGCACTACAGTGCAGCCTGGGAATTATACAAATCGTTATGTCAGTGTCACAGCCATATTGGGAGCACGTGGTCCTAGTGTATCCACGGTAATGTCGATGTGGCGTGTAAGTCTGCAGACCGTTTCATTTTCGCTAGTTAGGAAAGTTGCACTTACAAGACTGGTCCATCAATGCGCCACCTGCAGAGTGAGAAAAGTGTGCACATTAATTTACGGTTTCACAAAGGTGATAGGCAAGTGAACGCCTCTGGGTGAAGACTACGCGCCAGAAACAAACAAGGAGCTTCTGTCTAGCCATATCTCGTTGAGGCCTTCATATTAAGCAGTCAGTATCGGCGTTTACCAAATCTTTACCGTAAACTATATAACGACATTTATGGCACGTTTGCTCCGAGAGGGCAAGCAGAGCTGCGTATAATTTTAACGACAATAAAAAAGAAAATAGGTAATCATTTTTGCAGTCATCTATATCTTAAAATCACATACCAACAATGCTCTCTAACATAAGGCAAATTATATCTACTACACAGAGGGGAACGCCTCACTAGGGTACCGAACGCCACAGCAGAAGAGCAGTGGGAAGGTAAAGGTGCATGATTCAGGTACCACTTCCTCGTATAGCGTATTGTCTTTCCACATGCTTCATTGCTTTTCTTGTAAAAATTCTACAAGTGCTAGTTAGCGGCAGTATATCAAGCGTATGTGAAGATCAATTATCACAGTGATGTGCAAGTGATTTTGGCGTGTTCGTATATACTGAGGCTTAGAAAGAAGGACCTATGTGACAATGCCTGTTGAACTGAAAGGCAATTCGTGACCGACACTAGCCAGTTTTCCTGTACTTGCGGAAAACGCTAAATAATGGGCCTTCGTTGCCAAAACAGGACGTCTGTTCGTGCCTGATCAAAAGGCGAAACAGCATTTTGTCGCTCCAGTGGCGACAGCCGCATCCCTACCAGTGATACCCAGGAAAAACAGGGGCCGAAAGGGCCCGATGCGACGTGCTGATTAGGACCCCACAGCTCTGTTGTTGCGGTTACATCGTTCCTTTGCGACACCTATAGTGTTCAGCGCGTACATCGATGCTATTATCATTAGCTCGTTCACGAAGGCGGCCGATACTGTAGCTGAGTGTAAAGAGGCTCATAAAGACGCTTGAAGATGCCGATAGTGAGTAAGACATAAGTGCCTAACTTTAAATGCGAAGCATTTCAGGCTCTCATAATTTTTTAAGGGCGAAGCTCCTTAGGGTGTGGGTCGTTCCCTCCTATGTAGTAGTATGTATGTAGCCACCTCGCGCCACCGGGAGGCTCGCGCTCGCCCTCGGCGCGTGCCTCCCGGCGCGCGAGCTCTCTCACTCTTCCATCTGCAGTTTTGTGAGAGAGAGAGACACAGAGCGAAAGGCGCGCGTTGACTATGGAAACGCTCTTTCTTCGATGAACGCGCTACCATCTCGCAAAGAAGGAGAACGCGCCCTCACCCGCGAGAGCAACGTTGACGCAGGCAGCGTCTTCTAGCGAGTTTCTTCACTGAAAAATACCGACTGCTCACGCTGGAGAACCGTTCACCGGCCCAGTTCACCGGAGAACCGGCCACCCATATATATATATATATATATATATATATATATATATATATATATATATATATATATATATATATATCTGATCTTGACGAACCATAAGGATTCGTAGCGTGCCCGTTAACTAAATTAATCCGGAACTCGCCACGATCTATGATGAACATCCGGAGCTTCGACCACTCATCATCATTCACTCCGTGGATATGCGTGGATTTTAAATGCGAAGCATTTCTTAGTGAACTTCGGCGAGTTTGAGCATATCTATCTATCTATCTATCTATCTATCTATCTATCTATCTGTCTATCTATCTATCTGTCTGTCTATTTATCTATCTATCTATCTAGCCGCCTACGATTTTGTGCTCTCCTGGCCGTTTCGCTTACGGGATGTTTACGAAAATTGGTATGCCACAACATGACTACATGACGAACATAAATGACAGGTCATAACATGAAAATCATGAAAGGGATGTCATGAGCGGCATGATTTACATGTCACAGTCTTGGTGCTCTCCTGGTCGTTTCGTTAATGGGATGTATACGAAAATTGGTATGCCACAACATGACTGCATGACGAACATGCCTGAGAGGTCACAACATGAAAATCATGATATGCTTGCCATGAGCGACACGATTTACATGCCACGCGTTTCTTTAAGGGGATGTATACGAAAATTCGCAAGTCATAACATGCCTGAATTGCGAACGTAAATGACAGGTCATAACATGAAAATCATGACATGCATTTCATGAGCCACATGATTTACATGCCACGGTCTTCGTGCGCTCTTGGCCGTTTCGTAAGTGGGATGTATAGGAAAATTGGTATGCAACAACATGACAGTATGACGAACATAAATGACAGGTCATAACATGAAAAACATGACATGCATGTCATGGGCGGCATGATTTACATGCCACGCGTTTCGTTAATGGGATGTACACCAAAATTTCTATGGCGCAACGCGACAGCATGACGAACATAAGTCACAGGTCATAACATTAGAATCATGACACGCTTGTCATGAGCAGCATGGTTTACATGCCACAGCCTTGGTGCTCTTGCAGCCGTTTCGTTAACGAAAGATATACGCATATTGCTATGGCACAACACGACTGCATGACTATCACAAATGACAGGTCATAACATGAAAATCATGACATGCATGTCATGATTTTCATGTCGTATGTCATGACCGGCATGTTTGCATATCATGGTCCTGGTGCTATACTGCCGTTTCGGTAATGGGGTGTATACGAAAATTGGTTTGGCACAACATGACTGCACGACGATCATATATGACAGGTCATAACATGAGAATCGTGACATGCATGTCATGAGCGGCATGATCTACATGCCAATCGTTTCGTTAATGGGATGTATACCAAAATTGCTATGGCACAACACGACTGCATGAAGAACGTAAATGACAGGTCATAACGTTAGAATCATAACATGCGAGTATGAGTGGCATGGTTTACATGCCACAGTCATTGAGCTCTTGCGGCCGTTCCGTTAACTTTATATGTACCAAACTCGGTATAACGGGACAACAATGCAAATCCATTTTACGTTCCTGATGCGTGCTTCGCATTTCCTTGATTCCCACTGCACGTGGGATCTGCCATTTTTTTTAGCATCACAAAGCTGTTAACGTCGTTAGTTCAGTTCCCTAAGAACTCGCTTGCAGCTCGTCTATGGAATGCTGTGATGGGACTAGCAGGTGCGCGTCGTTCTTCTCTTGCGCACGTGACCTCAGCCCTATACTGCACTGGAAAAACTGCGGCTTCCGGGCAAGCATGTTTAAGCAGAAGGAGACGACGACAAATACAGTGTTGTGTACGCCGATTTGTCCTGTGCGCAGCATCTCACAAAGCTATGCTTTTGTGCATAGTATAGCATATCAAAGGGTGGGACGGCGTGAATACGAGTCCACGTGTGCCGCGTTGGCCACAGTCTGTTGTTCGACGCGAACGTCCCAAAGGTGAACTCGGTGCGAAGCATTACGAAGTGTTCGCTGGGCGACGCAGTTGTTCTTGAGGAGTTTCTCGAAGCGCCAAAACACAAGGAAATGAGGGTGAACGGGAGTAAAGTCCGGACCAGCGAAGTGTCCACCAGCTTTGCTGCATCGCTAGCATTGTGCAATTACTGCATGCTTCGCTTTTTTTTTCTTTAGAAACAAGTAAAACTATTAGTTACGAACTGGCACTACGATTCGTTGTGGGATTTTTCCTAATGACGCCTTCTTAAAAGATGCTTATTCCTTCTAAAACTACAGATAAAGATAGCCGGAAGGCTTAGCAAGTTTGTTTCGTGCCTCATTTACTTTAAACCCGCGGAAGCCTCTGACAGGCAAGCCGGCGTATAATAATTGTGGGTGGGCCAAGGACGGGTCGTCATTTACTGCATCCAGAGTGGTGAACACAGCCCGCTATCAGTGGTGGCAGATGAACGAGAATGAAGGCGTGAAAATGAAGGCCGTAGTGGATGATTTCGGGAATTGTGACCACCACGTCTTCCATTAAATGCATTGACAATGTACATTACACGGGCCTCTATCATTTTCGACTCAATCACAAACGCAACCCAGTTTCAACCCGACTCCCGTGGGCACTCAGGCGAGCAGCATAATCTAGCACCGTGGCGGATATAAGCAGCATGAAGCGTAGCCTAAAGCGCACGAATCTAGAGGCGGCATTTCGCCGTTGAATACAGAAGACAGGGAAATAATGCTCACTCATAATGGCAGAACTTCTGGTTGGGCCTTCGTTAAGTCGAGGTGCAAAGGACCGTCTGAGAGAACCTGACCAGGAGCACGTTCGGACTCGGGGCAGCGCACTTCTTCTTCTTCTTCTTCTCCTCTGTGAGCTGGCACGTGCATATTGCAGGGACTGCCCAAGACTGTTTTTGATTTGAAGAAGTAATTTTACATTTCTGGTGTGGAAAAGCTCGAACGATGAAAATTTGGATAAAATTCCTTCGGTTTCAATCAGAAATTGCATTTTTGCTAGACAAATATCCCTGTACCTGTACACCTGTACACCTATCTCTTCTTTACCTGTTGCTATCAAACATTCCAAAACGAGATGCGAGGTTTAAAATAACTCTTGGCCGATCCCCCTTAGTGGGTGAGTGCCGTATGCGTTAAGTAACATCGTCATCGTCATCAACAACATCAACAACATATAAGTATGTTTAAGATTGGCAAACCAACAAGCCGGTAAGTAAAGACTACACACAAAAGTAATGGCAGGTCAAGATTGCTATATGCATAGTAATTGAGAAAGCATTGCAAGTTATGACACAAACATTGCGTTAAAGAGCTTTAACAAGCGGACGGTGTCGTCTGTGTTCACCCTCCTCGTGTCCATAACTTCTAAAGTTTTCCAAATTTGTAATTCCTCTTAACCGATCTAAGTATTCTTTAATTTCAAATTTAAAGCGCGCGCATAATATCAACTGAAAAGCAGTACTGACGGTAGTGACGAATATAAGTGTCAACCACGCAGAAAAGCCGCATGTGCAGCCCATAGAAGAAGAAAAAATTGACGACAACTCAGACGCGACAGTGGAATCTGTAAGGCGCCTGAAGAACGCGAAATGAACTAAAAATGGTGAGCCTTTGCGATCATCTGGCGCTGTCGCCACACACTACAATTTTGCTAAACGTACGTTGAGATACGCCTACGCGCATGATGTCATTATAAAGCAGTCAGCTGGAGAGATGGCACAGTTTCCGAAAGCTGTGTATGAGTAGCCCTTCAGTTTGTAAAAAGTGCATATGTTTCTGCGGCTCTGTGTGATGTTCTGTGTTATTAGTTTATCCGTGTACATATCGTTATCATCATCCAGAACCTGCAGCAGCGTGCCAGGTCCATTGCCAGGCAAACGTGTCCAGCAATTCATTAAACGTTTTTCTCTTCAGCTGAAGCGCACGCATACCGACCAGGGCAACGAGGCGTATAAAGTGCAGCTGCTAAATCCACAAATCGTTTACCGCGCAAGTTTTATTTCGATGGCAATTATACGGACAGTCTCGACAGGTTTTTCTCGTCGCCGTTGCCGTCGCCGTTGCCGTCGCCGTCCAATATAAAGTCCAAATTGATAAAAACTCCCCGCGCATCTTACGTTCTACCCGCGAGTAAAAGCACGCGAGTGAGGGCGACGAACACGGCTGAAGCAGAGATCAAACGAGGCGGACCCACCTTTCTCGCACGGAGGACACATGCAATAACATGCAGGCACCCCGATCGGGATGCCTGTCGTCCAAGAGGAGAGGAAATGTCCCGCCTGCCTTTAACAAGCATGCAAAGACGTAAGGGGGGTTGGGGGGGGGTGAGTGTCCATTGAGCAGCAACTGTGGATTTCGCGCGGTCGCCATCGCTGGCGTGCTCGCTGTCTCGGCAGCCATCAGCGGGCGGCTTGTAAACCCTTCTACGTGCTGCGCTCTCAACGTGAAGAGACTGCGAAAATTGCCCCTGGAGCAGCCGCATTCTCCTACACGCGCGTTTCGGAAGATATGTATCCTTGAATTGATGAAATAAACTTCAAACTTCAAAGAGGTGTCACACTCTTTTCGTATAACATTACAATTTCTTGCTATCGCATTCAGTGCTCCGTCCTTTCGGTGAAACTGCGATTGTTTTTTACCCAGTTTTACCTGTACAAATTTACAGATTCCTAGCAATTCCATCTTCCAATAACTCCTAGTGCAAGAGCTTTCCGTTGTTCAGCATCAATTTGTAGTTCACGTAGCTTTCACTTCTTCCCTGCGAATTCCGAAATCCAGACTCGGAAAATTAAGAAACTCCATCGTTCGGTGGCGGCGTCTTTCACCTGTTGTGATTGTACACCGCCGTGGCCTAGCGCAATAATGACAGACTGCTGACTCGAAAATCATCGGTTCTATTCCGGCCGCGGCTTTCGCACTTTCGAACGAAGCAAAGACGCTAAAGGCCTTGTGTACTGTGTGTTATCTGTGCGCCTTACTCAACCGCAGGTGTGGAAGGTTTCTGGACCCCACAAAATGTGGCGTGCCTCATAGTCATGCCATGGTTTCGCCGCGTAAAATCCCTGTAATTAAAGTGTTATAATCATTCATAATAACACCCAGCTCTTCTCGCGTCAGTGCACCACATTTTCACGTTACCAATGACACCACTCTAGCGCGGGGAGTTCTCTTCGTAAGTTGCAGAATGCGCAGGAACAAAGTGCAAGTGGCGACGCCTGCTCGGATGTTCCCGCACTGACGTAAGTGACGTCATAATCTTTGACCGCGTCTACGAATGGCAATATAACTACTTGCGGATACATACATACTGCGTTCTAAAGAACCCACAGATTTAACATATCGCGTTTAAAACATTACGACTGAGACAACTTGACGCGATACGAAAAAAAAAGTGACAGTTTCGCCGCAAGGGCGAAGCAGTGAATGCGATATCAAGAAACTGTAATGCTATACGAAGAGAGGCTCGCAGCTTCAGGAGCAATATTAATTGTACTAAACATGCACTTGCTACGTGAGCGTCTCCCGTGGGCAGCGCGTGCTGTTACGAAGGGCTTTATACGTTGTGTGTCACAAAGCTACACATACAAAGCTAGGGGAGGCCGCTAAATTAACAAACAGAAGATGAGCGCGAACTATGAATTGAAGCACGTACTAAAGGAACGCACATATATACACCGAACGTGCGCGAATAAGCTGTCACAATGGACACTCTCAGTTTGAACAGCGCTCCTGTTGCAAAGGCGGCTGCCCGTTGCGCTCCTCGCGCCATCTCGCTGGTAATGAAGAAACGCTATAAGCGCCTGCCGTCTCTGAGTCCTGCCAGCAGTAAAGGGTGTGTATATAGGGCTCGCCGTTAGCTCCTTGAAGCATCTGCTCTTGGTGGCGCAGTGGTTAGCGCCACGCGCTGCAGAGTGAGAGGTTCCTGGTTCGATTCCGCACGTCGGAAGCATTTATAGAATTCTTTCTCTTTGAGACATATATATATACATCCTTATATATATAAGGTTCATGATGGCGACGACGGGGACGGCAAACACCAGCCGAGACTGTCCATATAATTGCTATCGCAATAAAAAGGAATGAGGTTTGTGACGTCATCTTCAGTAGGACATTCTGGCGGGCTAATCCCCAGACGCCACCTCTTCATTATGTCGACGCTCAAAGAAAAGATGAAAGTTTTGCCTGAATTTTATCTTCCAATATTGAACATAAGGCGATGAAACTAGCTACAATAGAGTTCTCGAAGAGTAATTTAACACTAACCCACTTTTGCCTTCACTTTAGTTTCTCTGTAGTATCCTAACACGGAGAGGACTGGCTTTCTCAAGCCCCTGCCTACAATCTACCACCACGTCCGCCAGTCGAAACCTCAAGCTCACGCGCGACCTCTATGCATCACCGGCTCCTGTGTAAACGCGATTTGAGGTTACTACGACGGTACCTCGATTTCCAAAGCATTACGGAAAACACAAACGATGCATATCTGAAAGCGACAAATTGCGCGTTGCGCCAAGTTTCTAGAGTACTACATCCACGTAAACGTAGCTGATGTGGTATGAAACTGCGTTGCACCAGCGGACTAGGCAGGGATAGCTTTTTGACTTCATGTATACTCGAAGGGAACGTTCGAAAAATGGTGTAGAGGGTGACGTTCGTGCCGAGCGATCTTGTCAGTGCCTGTGCTTCTTAAATGAACATAGAATTTGGATGCGCCACTGCCCCATTCATCTAAAAGCGACTACAGTTTTGTTGCATCAAAATTGGCGGAGCATCAGTTGTCACTTCCAGGGTACGCAGAAAGAACGAGCCGAATAGTGCGCGTTAAGTCAGGGTCTCCGAACTCGCCCCCGTTCGAACTTGATAGCCCATATTGTGAGTCCCCTTAGCAGGTTCCTAGCACACCTCTTCGGGGTTCTGCTACCCACCTGCATACTATACCGTCTTCCATGTACAAGAAGTGGCTAAGACGGTAGACAAAAAGGTACTCGATACAACTTCCCTTCAATACCTGTCCGAGAGAAGAGAAAGACAATAATATGCACCTGGCATACTATGGAACCTGACCAGGTTAATTGAGGCTCAGTGTAACAGAGCCACAAATCCATTTGTTGGTGCAAAAAGGGGCCTTCTCTGAACACTTCAAGTTCGTGTGCACTCCTTTGAAATACAATTTCGCTTGACAGTCTTTACCACTCACCATTCACCACCACACAAACTTCTTACAGATGACTAGAAAACGGCGTGAGCGGTACATGGTTGGTAGGTGTGTACTGGTTTCTATGGAACTCATTGGAGCACGGGCGGGACTACTTGAGACAAAGTCGTTTGAGAACCCATGGCCTATAGCATCTCATGGATTTCGCAACTTGTTTTAGAATTGAAAAGCTAGACGCTAAAATGTGTGGTTCGCGTAAGAATTCAGTGCCCGCAGCGAGCGGACGAAGGATTGTTCCTGTGCCACATTTTTGCAGGCGTGAGCACCGGCTGCCATGGAATACAAGGACGCCAGCCAGGCGGCCTGCTGGGTGCTCCTTCCCAACCTTGGCGGCCTGGCAGGCCTGTACATTGTCAAGACCAAGCATGACGATATTGTCAAGGTGAGTCGGACTTCAAAATTTTCGTAAAGGAAAATTTAAGCCTCGATGAGAAGTGGTTTATTGCAGTTCTATGGTTAAGGGTGGCCAAAGAGCGCTCATGACAGGTAATGCGATGGTGGCGGTGACAGTTGTATTATGCTGATGCGTTGATAGATGGCTGTAAAGGGGCCTAAACGAAACCTCTGCGTAGAAGCGTGAAGGATATCTCACGTATAATTATGACAGCCGGAAGTGGGATTCTCAGTCGGGCCTTGAACATATGACAGGTGATTATGATGTTAAATAGGACAAAGTATGAAAATAGCACAGCGCCTGCCGAAAGAATCTGAACCTAAGTGCAAGGAGGCACGTCGTTTAAAATAAAACGACCATCACAGCAGCCGTCTGTGTTGTAAGGCCGTGCTAAGGGTGTACTCGGTATATGAAAGAGAAACGATGTACACGGCTTAAAATTCCAACAACAATTCATAGCTAATAGTGGGATCGCTGCATATCATTACCACATGATGTGATGGCAGATGCTGATATGAAAACCGCAGGAAGAAGCCACAGTCACTCATCATAGCAGCACCATAATTTCTTCGTGACCTACTTTGGCGTCACTTTCGAGCAGTTGGGTTTAAGCCACCGAAGCGGGTTTAACACAAAGACCGACAGGTAGTCGCTCTCATGGTGCAAAGAATGTGAAGTGAGCAACTAAGGACAAGCGGAAAGAAGCATAAAAAGTGTGTCCTGACTGGCAGTTGTTTCCTCTATTCGTTTTCGCGAGCCTTACTTTCTTCCCTGACGACACTAGTACTTTGTCTTAGCTTCGTCGAAAGGCCATTTAGAGTAGAAAACATTATGAAACCATTTCAAGCCCTGTGACTCCAATAGGAACCTTTCCTATTGTAAGTCAGCGTATTTTAAGTCAGAGTAGTCCCTATTGTAAGCCAGGGTAATTTCAGGAAGTCTCTTTCTTGCACGACAAACTAAATGTAGAATTTTATTTGCAAGTGCTGGCAACTTGTTGGCCTTTAAAGGAGCCTCAAATGAAATCGCCGGGTGAATGCGTACGTGGTATCCCGTGTAATAGTGAGGTAGTGGCTAGAGGGATGACCTATTGTTCTTTAATAATCACGTTTCCCGTAAATGCCTGCACGAATTAACCAGTTCTGTTTGTGAACTAGCCCTTCGTAAAGGGATCCCTCGCGCTGCGTCCACAATTTCCCGCTGTAGCCTCTTTCACCTTGCAAATGTGGAAAATTTATCGTACTTTACCTTCCAGCATGTAATTATTGGCTATTGGGTATCGGGCTATTTATTGGAAATGGTGCATTAGCTATAAATGTAGCAGCTAGCATAAACACCATTATTAAACACCAACAAATTAGTAAATAAATAGTTATTAATCACTGTATTGAAAAGGTAGGGTACATTCTTCGTCGTTATTTATGAGCTACCATCACCAAGTGCATCTTTAATTCTAATTATCGGCTGTTTATCTTAAACAGGATGAAATTGTGCCTGCAAGGGGTAATATTAAAATTTCAATGCAATGTACGAAGCCAATAGTCAATGTACGCTGTACAATCGGACTCGCATGAACGTTAGGTTACCTGGAAAGGACTGCCCTGTAGGCATTACCCCTCTCTCCTTCTCTTTACTTTTATTCCCCTTTTCCCATCCCCCAGTGTAGGGTAGCAAACTGGACTCATGACTGGTTAACATACCTGTCTTCCCTTCCTTATTTCTCTCTATCTTGCCAAAAAGTAATAAATCCGAATACATAAAAACTTTATTCGTATTAAACAAGAGAAGGCTTCATGGCCCCAGGAAGAGTACAAAACGCACCGCCTTAAAAAAATTTAATTGGTATGGAGGAGGGTTCGGCGCCTCATGTGTCATTGCTCTGATCGTGTTTCTTTGCCCTCGCGCGCGACACGATTTGTTATTCTGTGTCTCCTAGGAACCAGACGGGATGCCAGCTTCTTGTATTATAACGGATACGTAAGCGAGTTGGTTTACGTTGACAGTGTTTGTCGACGCAGTATTAGAAAAGAAATACACATGAAATAAGAACACAGCGCACGTCGTCTCCTCGTGTCATGTATGTTTGTTCTCTAGGGCTGCCTTTGACATCATTATGATTAGGTGAGGCTCTTACATTAATTTCGTTCACTCGTCTCTTCGCTTGCTCTTAATATAGCTACACGTCACAGCTTCTGCTTACCAGCCATCCTACGCGTGGAGCAACGCTCTCCAATAGTGCTGTTTGGCGAGAGGCGTCAAATACCAGAACCAGTTAACCACTTTTGTTTGTGAAACTACCTCTCTTGCCGTTCTGCAATCCATGTACACCGCTCCTGCGACAGCCCTGGATAAGGCTGCCGTATTTGAGAACATATTCTCCTGGAAACTTTGTTTCGTTTCGAAACCAGCCATTAACTAATGTGCTATGCAGTGTCCCTCTTAGAGGCAAAATATATAAGACGCCTTCTCGTAGACAAGGTACTTACTCAGTCCTAATCTTTTGGAGGTGTCGTAGCCAAAAGCTCCCGAACAGAAATTGCTACTTTCGCTTAGCGCCACCACGGCTGCCACCTCTTACACAAGGCATATAGGCGATATCAGGCATTGGGCATATCTGGCAATATATGGCTCGTGTCCCTACGTGGCCGTATTTGCTTAAATCGTGATAGAGGCATATATGGCAATAAAAGACCTACGCGAAGAATGACGTGAATTACTGTGACACGTATCTGGCAAATACGGCCATATCTGGACAGTTGCCATACATAGCCATATATGCATATGTGTCCACATATATATATGTGGCCATATATAGCACGTGTCCATATGTGACCGTATTTGCCTTATACAAGTCAGAGTCATACATGACATTTTTCGTGTAGGTCTTTTATTCGCCCATATGCCACTATCGCGATTTCGGTAAATACGGCCACACGAGCCATATAGAGGCAGATATGCCGAATTCCTTATATAGCCATATATGGCATTTTCGTAAAGGACCACCACACTCCACGTTTCACTGTCTAGAACATGCACACCTTATTGCGCGAAACTCTGACTGTGCATTTTGAAGCTACTTTGCTGGCGCTTCTTAACGCTGTCTATATAAATGTCGTACTCAGAAGACGATTGAAGGAGGTGGCGCTCTCTTCAGCAGCCCTTGGGCGAGCCTGGCTCAAAGCCATCGTGAAACGGTGTTGCGAACCACAGACGACACAGAGTGGGTAATGAATTCAATGGCCAGGGCATGAAGTTAATTTTTATTCCGTTCGGTGAAGGGAATGTCTTAATATAACGTCGCATAACACTGCTCTGAGCATCGGGGAGCCGCAGGGATACGCGCGTCCCATGCTACGTCAGTCCCAGGCAGAGTGGTGTCAAGAGCCAAAAAAATGCTTTCCATTGACATAGCCGACTGTAATTCTTGGATAGTTTCTCCAGACATTTCCTTAAAGCTTCACTTCCAAACGCGAGTAACGTGATGTACGTCTTCGATTGAGGCACGCGGGAGGCATGCTAGCAGACAAGGTGCATTTTGAAACATATTAGCAAGCACCCCGACGTCCGCTGTCCACCAAGCCGGAAAATACACCGTGTGATTAACCAGCCAAGACAATCACCCGCGGCAGCGTTCCTCCATCCTCGTGAACTTTTAAGAAAAGCGCGTCGTACACTTACAGGTAATGTTGTTCTGACTGCTGCAACGAGCGAAATGGGTCGCGTGATTGTGCGTGATATCCACAGCACCGAACAGACTGCGTTTCTTTTTCTCCGTTTTTCTCACCGTAGGCTTGTCTACACCCACTGTAGGGCCAACCATGTTAGGCCCGCAAAATTCTTTATCTCAACTCCGAAGCTTTCTATTGCCCCTGTCATGGCTGCCGTCTCAGGAGATCCAGTCTGTTACCCATACTGACCAACGCTTACCTTTGTCACATTCGACGTTTTAATGTCGTTAGATTCAGATGCGGTTCGGTCCAAGTATTGGCATTCGATCCATTGTGGTGCAAGGAACTAAAGTTATTCACGAAGACCATAAAATTATTCGTTCATAATGTCAATTACTATACAGCTGAGAGAAATAGGCAAGAGAGTAGCAGAGTGTACAGAATACATTGAAAAGTCATCATCTCTAAATTAAAATAAATGCAGTGATTTGCATTACTCAACAAAGACGAATGGAAACCTTTCATCCATGGCTGATACGCCAGCACTTAACGGGGACGCTCAGTTATGAAGCGTTCAAATGTATTTACTCAGAATCACAAGCAAAGCGCATCATCCAGATACGGCATAATGGTCAAATAGACGATAAATCAAACTGCAGTATTACCAGCCCATTAAAGCAAACGGTGGTCGCGGGGGCACCCCGCGGCGAAGTGGCGACATCGGCCAGACACCAGTGAAGTCGAGATGTGGTAGATTTCTGTTGCTTTACGTCCGCAAACCGCGATATACGTGAATGTTCTTGTAATTAAATGGCATTAAATCGTCCTGCCTAACACTATTCTTTTCCTTTATTATAAAATATGCTGCCCTATACCATTTGTTCTTTTTGATCTCTACTAACATTAATATGTCCCAAAACCACCACATGATCATGAGAGACGCCGCAATGGAGGACACCGGAACTTTCTACCATGTGGGGTTATTTGACGTGCTCAGCTAACATGGCACACTCCACGTTTCTCTAGCACTTCCCCTTTATGAAAGTACGGCGGCCGTGGCGGAGATTCGATCTAGCGACCTTCAGGCGAGCATTAAAGTGTCATAGCTACTAGACCACCACAGCTAGTGTTAACTGCTACTCAGAGTCAGATGTTATAAAGGCACTTGTTCCCTGACCCACTTCGCTCTCTTCTGAATTATGAGACGATGAAGAGCATGAAATCGCAAGCCCCAACAATTTCCGCACGTGGACTTGTCTTCTTCTGGGTAGCCTTCTACTGCTTAGTTAACGTTAAACCCCTCAATGTACGTTCCAATTCTGGCTGCATCGTCTTCACTTTGAGTTTATTTTTCTTGTATTGTCATAGATATTCGGGACTCGCAGAGCGTTTAAGTTATACCTACAGCCGGATGCTGATTTGATTGCCAAAGCCACCGGGAATAAGCAGGTGAGCATAGTGTTATCTTAATGGCCGATTTAAAAGTCGCTATTGTATGTGGGACTATAATCAGTTTGTGTGCACGATAGCCTTTGGTATTTGGCTGAAATGCGCGCTTATTCTATGAGTTATCAGAGGGTGCTGCGTACGTACTTGAAGGCGTTTTTCTGTGCGGGCCGATTTAAGAGGAAGAAAAGTGGTTTCATAGCTGGCGCGGACTAGTCTACTGAGTTGCTCGGCCTGCGAGGGTACGAAATACAGGTAAGGAAGGGAGCAGATGATTCTGCAGAAGGAGTAGGTCTGAATGAGGCAACCTGTGTCGACGTCTTGCTATTTCATTTTTATCTTGTTCTCATAACGGTTGCAGGTTCCGAAAATTCCTTGAATATCTCTTATACGAGTAGCTTGCTGCTTTGTGCTTGCTTCCAACCCTTGGGCGTCCATCTTTTGGTCATGGAAGACTGGAACCTGACTTTCAGACCGTGTCGTCATTATGATGAACCTTTTTTTTCTTTGTGCGACTACAACCGCCTCATTAGTGTCGACAAGAATGGCTTATTGTCCCCAGTGTTCTGCTGCTTGATATGTATGACTATAGTGTATAATTCTCTACACTTTACCCACGTTGCTGTTTTTTATTAGGTATCTTCTAAATTGTTGTATGCATTGCTTTTGCATGATGTTGTGACCCATGTTGTGTCCATTGTAAAGGAAGAGGTCTTAATGTCCGTGTTCCGATGCTGCAGCGGTGCCCCTTGGTGAGCAATTACCCTGGAAGCACCGGACAGGTTGCCCTGTGGGTGGCGTTCAACAGCGCTATGGGCTATGCCGCCTACCTGGCCTTCCACAGTGGGGGCGGCCTGCGCGGTCCAGCCAGACCTGCTTTGGGCCTGTTCGCCGCCGGACTGTGCTATAACTGGGCCTGGCCGCCCTTCTTCTACTCCAAGGAGAAGTACGCGCTGGTAAGAAAACGTTACCGCTTGGAGCTGTCGTTACCTGAGGAGCACAGTGCACACTGAACAGGTTAGTTGTAGTCACAGTACCTAAAATACAGCATGATGCAGAATTTGTGAGCTCGTTTAATTTCACGCACACTTTGGCAAAATAGGGACCAGGTCAATGTAACGATGATCATATGATCCTGAGAAGCTCCTGTCAGGTACCTGATAGTACTAATGCTCAGCTAATCCTAACAAAATTTTATATACGCAAAGCGTAAAACCGAAACCGAACGCCAAGTAAGCAGTGCGGCCTTAGAGCAACGTATCGTAAGTCCACGATGTGCGCTGTGCAGCGCTGTGTTGCATGAGTTCTTGCACTGAAGCCGCAAGTCATGTTGTGGTCAAGGACTCCAAAAAATGATGGCAGATCCACGAGGTGAATGATGATGAGATTGGGCGAAGCTCCTGGAAGTAATCATCGGTTAAACCGTGAAATTTCTTCCGTTAATTCGCTCGATAAAAATGACGTGAAACGATTGATTAAATGTTTTATCAAACCTTTATTGCTGGTTTCCGTTGTCCTTTCATTATGACCGCTTTGTGGTCGGTGAAATGTAAGCCGTTCTTGCACTGGTTGCAGATGAAAACCATTCCTTTACCTGGCGTCTTTCGTTAAGCAGCTGGCGTCTTTTCGTTTTGCTTTATAAACATCTGGCGTCTTTTGTTGGTTTATTTCATCAACCAACGGCGTTATGAACAAAATTTTTATTGTTTAATCACGCACAGGAGAAATCTCACCAGGCACTACCTTGGAGGTAAACAATGGCTGCTACTGGGAATGAGAGACAGCAGAAGTCGGCTTTTAACACTTCTACTTCTACTAACGTTTCCTACTGGAACATGCCAATGGCTGCTAATGGGGAATGAGAGAGAGAAGAATTCGGCTTTTAGTTAACGCGCACGCTGCGAATTTTTTTTATTGTTCAACAACGCACAGGAGAAATCTCCCACCGGCACCACCTTGGAGGTCAAAGCGTAAGACTGGTTCATAGGTCGGCGCACTCACTCATGAGTGCACTCACTCGCACTCACTCGCACTCATTTCATAGACGTGAGTGCGAGTGCGAGTGAGTGCCAATGAGTGTGAGTGGAAGTGAGTGCGAGTGAGTGCAAGTGAGTGTGAGTGGAGGTGAGTGCGAGTGCGAGTGAGTGCTTGTGAGTGTGAGTGCAAGTGAGTGCGAGTGCGAGTGAGTGCCAGTGAGTGTGAGTGGAAGTGAGTGCGAGTGCGAGTGAGCGCCAGTGAGTGTGAGTGGAGGTGAAGGCGAGTGCGAGTGAGTGCCAATGAGTGTGAGTGGAAGTGAGTGCGAGTGCGAGTGAGTGCCAGTGAGTGTGAGTGCAAGTGAGTGCGAGTGAGTGCCAATGAGTGTGAGTGGAAGTGAGTGCGAGTGCGAGTGAGTGCACGTGAGTGTGAGTGGAGGTGAGTGCGAGTGCGAGTGAGTGCCAATGAGTGTGAGTGGAAGTGAGTGCGAGTGCGAGTGAGTGCAAGTGAGTGTGAGTGGAGGTGAGTGCGAGTGCGAGTGAGTGCCAATGAGTGTGAGTGGAAGTGAGTGCGAGTGCGAGTGAGCGCCAGTGAGTGTGAGTGGAGGTGAGTGCGAGTGCGAGTGAGTGCGAGTGAGTGTGAGTGGAAGTGAGTGCGAGTGCGAGAGAGTGCAAGTGAGTGCGAGTGAGTGCCAGTGTGTGTGAGTGGAAATGAGTGCGAGTGAGTGGAAGTGAGTGTGAGTGCGAGTGAGTGCCAGTGAGTGTGACTGCCAATGAGTGTGAGTGGTATGTATGTATGTATGTATGTATGTATGTATCCGTGGCCGTCTAGTTAATGGATTGTATACGAAAATCGCTATGCCATATGACTGCATGACGAATAAAATGACAGGTCATTATATGAAAATCATGACATGCATGATTTACATGAAACGGTCTTGGTGCTCTCCTGGGCCGTTTCGTTAATGGGATGTATACGAAAATCAGTATGGCACAACATGACTGCATGACGAACATAAATGACAGGTCATAACATGAAAATCATGACATGTATGGCATGAGCGACTTGATTTACATGCCACGGTCTTGGTACTCTCCTGCCTAGCTAGGATACAAAGGATTTATGACGACTTCGAAACGGATATCCGAGACGTTAACGTTGCAGACGACACGCGTAAGAAGCCTTAGTCCTGGATGCGTCGTATATCGTCTGATGTCCGGCTCGTTGCACATGCGTCTTCAAAAAGCTGGTCTTTTCGACGGCTTCGAGAAGACTCCAATAATCCCATTTTCCGGGATTTCTGAATCCGTTCAAAGACTTGCACGTGCGTCATCAAAAAGCTGTTCCTGAAATGTTAGCCGTAATCTGAAAAAGAAGCAGGAATCGTGCTCGGGAACTGGGCGCGCCCACCAAAATTTTAGTCTGGTTGCCACCCTCAGAATATATAAATGATAATCTGACCTCAGAGCTAACGCCTTAGGGGTTCAAATGACGCCAAGGCATTTTTTGCACTCCTAAGGCATTAACTCTGTGGTTCTGAAGGTGTCAACGGGATAATGATTTTGGGGGGCACCCACGATCCACGGACGTCGTCCCTGCCTTATGGTAGTAGCTGCGACCTGCTACGTTACCAGCTGCACCATAAGGTTTAGGGTGCTGCAGAGTGGGCGTTAGTGCCAGCCCACCTGAATACTTTCTTCCTAGAAAGAAGTGCTGGTGTCGCACTTGCGTGGAACGTTTTTTTTTTTTCTGGTGGGTCAAAGCACTAGCGTTGAGTGCAACAGAGCAATAGTGCATTAAGGTAGGCACACAGTTGTCTGCAAAGGCTTCATCAGTCTTAGCATTTAGGTCACAATTAGTTGTCATGCATACAAAAATCAATATAGCTTGTACTTTGTATAGTATGAAGCATATCTACCAAAAACAGTAGTGACATATCTTTCTACAGTTAAGGATAGAAAGTTTCTTGGCAAGCGGCCTAACAAGGAGGCCCCACTGCCAATGATCATGACGTCAACATTTTATTCAACATTTCATTGAGAAACTAACTTATGGTAGTTTAAAAAAAGAGAAATGCGAAAAAAAATAAACCACAAATATTCAAAAGGAACTGCAGAAGAAATAATTTAAATATATCTGGAACTTATTAACCACCAGAGGCTTACAGAAAGCGCACTAGTAACAATCATCAAAAGCCAAACGACAATATGAGAGCAGCGCATCCTCTTATATGAGCACAGACAGCATAATGGATGACTGTGTGATAGTCGCTTTCAGTCATGTTATGCAGTATCTTCGCCACATAAAATCAATGAGTATGAACAAAGGAACTCAAATATGACCCAGGTATCAAAGTGAAAATTTGCCTAGGACATCAGCTGATGTAAAGAGGCAAGCTTGAAAAGACTACCAAAAGCATCAATCAAGTGACAATGAATACTGACCAAAGTGACCTTCAAGGAAAATATCGCATGAAATATTAACATAATCGTTATAATGAACAACATCACAATGCAGTGCATAATCTGTCACAGCGACCAATGTTACATCGAAGCAACCTCAGTTTCATAATGAAGCTACATACTCGCGTACTTGAAGTCCAATACACTGGAGACAGGTAGAGAGGGTGGCCTCATCTAGTACGCCCCGGCCTTCTACTCTACTTCGGGGACAACGCAACAGGGAAGAAGAGTGATGAAGCATGAGGATGGGGATAAGAATGAGTGATCCGTATATACATAAGACATGACTGATTGCGCAAAGGGGACATGGACGCCAGTAATCATATTTCATTACGCTTGATACCAAATAGCCCAACTTATGGCAGCTATTCACTTCTGCAAAACAATGTGCTGTGACGCGGAAAATGTCGACCGGGCTCTCTTGACATAAACACTGGCAATAGTCAAACACCAGCACGGGTAACTGGGACCTCGCCTCTACTTGAAACGTGATAGGGGCCATTAGTCGGACGAGTATGCTGTGCAGGGAAATGCACTCGAAGGTTATGATAAAGGTCTAATAGTCGCATAATGAAAAGAAGCCACTTTAGTTGCATCTAAGTTTAATAGTCGCTTTTCATAATCCGCAACTTTGCGCAGTGGTACCGAACGTCTAGCATCCAGTCCATTTCTATTGAAAAAATGACTTTGTAGCATTTGGTAATTCGGTATGGTCCCCTATTTCGGGTGATATACAGCTTTCATCTATTGCTTGTACTCCCATATCACCCAGCCTAGTGGCCGCCGTCTACTGCTGTGGCACGAATGGGGGACAGTCGCGAAATACTATGTGTTCTAGTCTCTGATACATTAGACAGCGCTCACAGTTCGAGATGTACGCGCGACTGAAGAGGTGCGCGTAGTGCCGAGTTAGGTCGGCGACCAGGTGAAACCTGTGCAGTGTACTGGCACCGCTGCCGTTTATTCTACCCAGGAGGAAAAACTCGTGTCACTCTATTTGCCGCAGATGCCTGCATAGGTCGGCGCACTCAATCATGAGTGCACTCACTCGCACTCATTTCATAGACGTGAGTGCGAGTGCGAGTGAGTGCCAATGAGTGTGAGTGGAAGTGAGTGCGAGTGAGTGCAAGTGAGTGTGAGTGGAGGTGAGTGCGAGTGCGAGTGAGTGCTTGTGAGTGTGAGTGCAAGTGAGTGCGAGTGCGAGTGAGTGCCAGTGAGTGTGAGTGCAAGTGAGTGCGAGTGCGAGTGAGTGCCAATGAGTGTGAGTGGAAGTGAGTGCGAGTGCGAGTGAGTGCCAGTGAGTGTGAGTGCAAGTGAGTGCGAGTGCGAGTGAATGCCAATGAGTGTGAGTGGAAGTGAGTGCGAGTGGGAGTGAGTGCCAGTGAGTGTGAGTGCAAGTGAGTGCGAGTGCGAGTGAGTGCCAATGAGTGTGAGTGGAAGTGAGTGCGAGTGCGACTGAGTGCAAGTGAGTGTGAGTGGAGGTGAGTGCGAGTGCGAGTGAGTGCTTATGAGTGTGAGTGCAAGTGAGTGCGAGTGCGAGTGAGTGCCAATGAGTGTGAGTGGAAGTGAGTGCGAGTGCGAGTGAGTGCAAGTGAGTGTGAGTGGAGGTGAGTGCGAGTGCGAGTGAGTGCTTGTGAGTGTGAGTGGAAGTGAGTGCGAGTGCGAGTGAGTGCCAGTGAGTGTGAGTGGAGGTGAGTGCGAGTGCGAGTGAGTGCAAGTTAGTGTGAGTGGAGGTGAGTGCGAGTGCGAGTGAGTGCGGATGCTGGAAAAATTTGGGTGAGTGAGTGTGAGTGAGTGTTCCCCTACACTGCCGACCTATGGACTGGTTACGCACTACTACGACTACGACGAGGGACGAACGGATGCCGCTTTAAGGAGCTTCGCCCCTAAAAATGGCTCGCCAGCGGGCCGTGCGCGTCAATATAGAAGGCCACCCCGTAACACCCGTGTACTTTATACGCTTCCGTCGATGTGCCAACGTTCCCGTCAACACACAATTTAGTAAATACATATGGTAAGCCAGGTGGGCGGTTTAGAGTAATCAGTAAAACTAGATTGGTAATCAAGCTGCGCACCTCTCCGACCTGTAATATTTCATAATTGGCGAAAGTGCACTAACAAACTTACTCAGCGAATTCATTGAGATATTTCGACGTTACGAAATCTCCAGGGTCGGTCCTTAAAGTCGCTAAGACATCGACATTGCGGCTTCGGAGCGTTATTTCGTACGTTTATTCTTGGCATAAGAATCACGACACAGGCTTGTTCATTCATATATTCTCTGGGAGATATTTAAGTTCAACTTCGATATGCGAACAATTTTTTGGTTTCGTTTTCTGGGCTGCGAGTGGGAGGACACCGACGTAACTGTCTACAGCAGTATTCAAATGCTTCTCCGACGGCAACGGGGCGTCCGCGAAGACAATTTGATAAATCCGTGAAATCCATCCCTATTGGAAAACCCAGCGCCACTGGGAGCCAGCGTCCAGCGCCATGCCGGATTATGGGCCCAGTGTGACGCTGTATATTGGCACGCTGGCGTGCCACGGGATACTGGGAGGCGCGGGTTACTGGCACGCAAACCGCTTTAAAGAAAAAAAACGTGGTGCTTCCCTGCCATGCATGCTAAATAATACACAAATATAACAAAGCGAGAGCAAAAGCAAAAATAAGCACTACAAAAAAAACATTCGCACACCAGGATTCGAACGTGGCACCTTCGCGTTGCCAACCCAGTGCGCTACCACTGCGCCACGCCTTTTTTTTTCTTTATTGCAGTGCTTCAACAATTTTCAACAGAACAAATTTTCTACAATTGTTTCATGTACAATAGTGATTCCATGCGCGGTACCCAATCGGGCATATCTATTTGCAATTTTTGCAGTTCCAGAAACAAAGTTAAGGACTCTCGAAAGTATTCTATAGCATCGACTTCAGCATGACGTATAGCCATGCGTGACCTCCAAATACTACGCAGAGCCAAACGCATGACAATGTCATACGGAAATCCACACTGAACTCGCCGTAAACAGGTTAGCCAGTGGTGTCACCTGCCGTAAGACTTCGTTTGCAGTGGTACACACAAGACGAACGCGCTTTTTATGCGCAGTTGAACCTCATACGTTTGTCTGACAAATGAAACATGCCGCCGATCACGCATGACATTCGAATAATGGCGACAGCAGTCAGTATATTATACAATTCATATCTAATACTGAAAAAAATGTAGGTAGACCGACGGGCAGGGACTATGCGCTGTTACGGCCGAGCTCGATAGCCTTTTCTTGCTCTTACGAATTGTCGACATATATGTAGATGCGTTTTGTGTAGACTATAATGCCGCTCGATAATTGAACGTGTACTTCAAGTGGCACTTAGCAGTTTTCTCGCTCAAACGGTGATATTTCAGAACAGCGGCAGTACCAGTGTCTGACATACACCGGTTCATCGAAGCTAACTGTCAATCGCTTCGCACGCAAAAAGGAAGCGCAGTGGAGTGGGAAACCTCTCATTATCTTTTTTCAGTAAGCCGTACTGATCGACAAATATGTGTGATTTCATTTGAGTCGGAGAAGAGTGCAGCAGTAACTTTCCGTGACATATATGTGCTTGCTCAAAGTGTATCGCTTCGATGCTCACCGCTTCATCTACAAGCACCAGGACGAAATAAAAATCATCTGTTCAGGTTAACCGATGCCAAGGCTGTACTGAGCAGTAATTTTGATTCGTCGTAGTAGCGTATTCTTAAGGCTTGTAGTGCCGTTCGCGTGTAGACGAACTCGGCCGGTACGCTATGCCCAAGCTTCACTGAGAGCATACTGGGAAAGACCGATCGGGGCTCGGTGGCTTGAAAAAGCTAAAATTATTGTGTATTAGCTCAAGAAGCTTAGTCATATGATTACTGTTTCGCGCGTCTAAAGTAATTGAAGGTGCAGCAATCGCCAGAGGTGTATCTGCAGCGTGGTGATACCGATCGGTGTTTTTTTTCCTGCGTGTTGGGATCGACGCTTTGAGAGGGTCATTAAATTGCGCGGCGATGTAAAATTTTACTGTTTTTTGCACCGAATCCTCCACACAAGTGAACACTACAGCAGAACTATTACCGGAGTGGTTCATAGACGTGACATTGCGTGTATAAGCTAAGTGCGGGGAAAATGAAAAAATGTAAACATTCACAGCTGCTAGCGCTTAGTGCGCGCGGACGCCGTATGCCGCGAATTGCTGCACACTGTAGCTCGCAGCGAAGAAGTACCGCCAATCCCTAAAAGTTCCCAGACTCTTCACACCTAGTGAAATCAACTAATACAGGCCCCAGTGTAGAGCGTGCGCCTGTGAAACCAGCGCCAGCGTCGCTTGGGCTGCTTCCAGTGTGTTCCGCACTCGTGCCAGCACGCAGCCTCCCAGTGTACAGCGCTTTCCAGCGAGCCTCTCACTGGTACCAGTGACATTCCAGCTATGCCAGCTTTGTCCCAGTGCAACGCCAGTGCAAGGCAGCGCTGCCAGCATCCCCGTGGGTACCGCCCAGTGAAATATCATCGTTCCCAGAGCGTTTCCAGTGCTCCCAGTACGGAAAACGTACTGGAAATGCACTGGGAGCGCTGGTTTTGCAATAGGGATGACCATAAATAAAGTGTGCAACATTCACGAGTGGTGCAAGGCTGGCTAAGCGCGGAACATGTAGTCGACCTAACTTATACCGGCTTCTACAACCTCCACTAAGCCATGTGATTTATCACGTGGCCAGCTGTTACGTGGCCTTTCGGGAACATGTCACGGGAAGCCTGTTACACTATTTCGGCAAGATGTCACGTCATTAGCTGTTGCACAGTTTTAGAGGGTACAAGTCACGTCACTAGAGGTGACGTCATGTTACACCACTTTGGACGCGTGTATAGGTTCAAATGGGCTTGGCGAGCAATCCCTTACAAAAAATTCCATATGTGGCTATATCAGGAATTGGGCCTATGTGGCCATATATGGCACATGTCCGTACGTGGCTGCATTCGCACCAATCGTGATAAAGCATATATGGCAATTAAAGACCAGCACGAGGAAGATCATGTAACATTCTGATACGTATTGGGCAAATACCGCCACATATGGACACGTGCCATATATAGCCATATATGCATATATTGCCATATATGGTCATATACTCATATCTGGATATATATGACACGTGTCCATATGTGGCCCTATTTGCCCAAATACGTATCAGAATCTTACATGGCCTTCCTCGTGCTGGTCTTTAATTGCCATATATGCTTTATCATGATTGGAGCAAATGCGGCCACGTACGGACACGTGCCATATATAGCCACATAGGCCCGATTCCTGATATAGCCACATATGGCATTTTTGTAAGAGATGTCCGGTTGTGGCTTCCTCCTCTATTCTCTCTTCACCCTATCCTCATTCTTCCTAACCATCAGCTTCCTCTCCGTACTATCGTTATAATATACTGTATATGCCTACTCCCTTCACTTTCTCCCCTCCTCCTTACCGTCAGTTCCCTCTCTCATGCCCTTGCTATACTATGCTATATAAGGCTATGTCATGCTTCACTCTGTGCCCTCCTCGTTACACTCACTTGCCTTTCACGCCCTCTCGCCATACTATACAAATCTATGATATGCTGTGAAACACATCTGCCCCGTCACGGTGGTCTAGTGGCTGTGGAACTCGGCTGTAGACTTGAAAGTTGTTGGATTGAATCCCAGCCGTGTTTTCTGCCTTACGCGGAGGCGAAATGTTTGGGCCCGTTTGCTGTGCGATGTCAGCGCACGTTAAAGAACCCGTGTTGGTCGGAAATGCGCGATGTAAATTTTACTGTTTTTTGCACCGAATCCTCCACACAAGTGAACACTACAGCAGAACTATTACCGGAGTGGTTCATAGACGTGACATTGCGTGTATAAGCTAAGTGCGGGGAAAAGGAACAAATGTAAACATTCACAGCTGCTAGCGCTTAGTGCGCGCGGACGCCGTATGCCGCGAATTGCTGCACACTGTAGCTCGCAGCGAAGAAGTACCGCCAAGCCCTAAAAGTTCCCAGACTCCTCACACCTAGTGAAATCAACTAATACAGGCCCCAGTGTAGAGCGTGCGCCTGTGAAACCAGCGCCAGCGTCGCTTGGGCTGCTTCCAGTGTGTTCCGCACTCGTGCCAGCACGCAGCCTCCCAGTGTACAGCGCTTTCCAGCGAGCCTCTCACTGGTACCAGTGACATTCCAGCTATGCCAGCTTTGTCCCAGTGCAACGCCAGTGCAAGGCAGCGCTGCCAGCGTCCCCGTGGGTACCGCCCAGTGAAATATCATCGTTCCCAGAGCGTTTCCAGTGCTCCCAGTACGGAAAACGTACTGGAAATGCACTGGGAGCGCTGGTTTTTGCAATAGGGATGACCATAAATAAAGTGTGCAACATTCACGAGTGGTGCAAGGCTGACTAAGCGCGGAACATGTAGTCGACCTAACTTATACCGGCTTCTACAACCTCCACTAAGCCATGTGATTTATCACGTGGCCAGCTGTTACGTGGCCTTTCGGGAACATGTCACAGGAAGCCTGTTACACGATTTCGGCAAGATGTCACGTCATTAGCTGTTGCACAGTTTTAGAGGGTACAAGTCACGTGACTAGAGGTGACGTCATGTTACACCACTTTGGACGCGTGTCTAGGTTCAAATGGGCTTGGCGAGCAATCCCTTACAAAAATGCCATATGTGGCTATATCAGGAATTGGGCCTATGTGGCGATATAAGGCACGTGTCCGTACGTGGCCGCATTTGCCCCAATCATGATAAAGCATATATGGCAATTAAAGACCAGCACGAGGAAGGCCATGTAAGATTCTGATACGTATTGGGCAAATAGGGCCACATATGGACACGTGCCATATATATCCAGATACGCGTATATGGCCATATATGGCAATATATGCATATCTGGCTATATATGGCACGTGTCCATATGTGGCGGTATTTGCCCAATACGTATCAGAATGTTACATGATCTTCCTCGTGCTGGTCTTTAATTGCCCTATATGCTTTATCACGATTGGGGCAAATGCGGCCACGTACGGACACGTGCCATATATGGCCACATAGGCCCAATTCCTGATATAGCCACATATGGCATTTTTGTAAGAGATGTCCGGTTGTGGCTTCCTCCTCTATTCTCTCTTCACCCTATCCTCATTCTTCATAACCATCAGCTTCCTCTCCGTACTATCGTTATAATATACTGTATATGCCTACTCCCTTCACTTTCTCCCCTCCTCCTTACCGTCAGTTCCCTCTCTCATGCCCTTGCTATACTATGCTATATAAGGCTATGTCATGCTTCACTCTGTGCCCTCCTCGTTACACTCACTTGCCTTTCACGCCCTCTCGCCATACTATACAAATCTATGATATGCTGTGAAACACATCTGCCCCGTCACGGTGGTCTAGTGGCTGTGGAACTCGGCTGTAGACTTGAAAGTTGTGGGATCGAATCCCAGCCGTGTTTTCTGCCTTACGCGGAGGCGAAATGTTTGGGCCCGTTTGCTGTGCGATGTCAGCGCACGTTAAAGAACCCCTGTTGGTCGGAAATGCTGGCGCCGTAAACTAACCGAAATGTGGAATCGATGCAGGACTCTGCCTGGCATCGACTCTTTCCACTCATAAGGAAGGCTTGCATGCTATCGCTTCCTTCCCCGCCTCCATGAGCCAGGCGCGCACCTGCACATCTCTAACGTCAATGAACCGTGACCGTGCGCGAGGACTCTCTTGTCGTGGTGGTACTTGAAAGTTTAGATGGAGGCTGTATCGGGAGCCTTTACGGTCCTCTAGACATCTTCAATCAGGTTACGACACATTATCAGTTTTCGCGCAGGACTTACCCTCTCCCTCAACCAAGGTTGCCCAGGCCTTTCTCCATTCGCCACCCGTACTTTCTGTGCATTTCCTCGCTAACTTAGCGTTCTATCTTGGCAGAAGTGGTACGCGAAATATGGTTTTCCTCTTTATTGTTGTTTTAAGGAGATTCTCTTTAAAAAACTTCTTTTTTTAGATTGAGGCCACTTTATTAGGCTGGCTTCACCACATAGCACTCTGCTCCACGCGGCCTCACCTGCAGTGAAGTACTGTGGCCTTCCAGTGCTTGTGGACCCTTCCCACTGCTGGTATGCTTCGCCGCATAAGACTGGTGCACTGCTGGCCTAACTGTCTTCGTCACAAGACATTACTGTGCTGCGGCGAAGCCGGATCAGTCGCAGTGCAGTAGTGTAATGCGGGGAAGCATACTAGGAGTGGGAAGGGTCCACAAGCCCTGAAAGGCCACAGTGTTCCATAGCTGCATGTAAGGCCTTGTCGCGCAGACGTGTTGTAAAATGACGAACTGTTCCTGCGTATTAATCTTCCTGCGCATTTTGTGCTCTTCGCACAACACACTGCTTCGATCGGTCTCGGTGAACTAGCAATTTCTCGACGTATATTATCCGATATTATATCCCTTACACGTAACCCTCAACGTCCCTCTCCGTCACCGCAAGGGGTCCCCCATCACTTCCACCAGTCCAGAAGGGTCCGTGGTACATCCAAGACTGAGAAAATAAACGTGGCCTAGGAAGCTTGGTCAAGTTAAAGCACAAGGCTGTGACACGCAATGCTACATCGTCTGCTCTCCCGCACACTTGCAGCTCCTGAGCAGGTTCTACAAATTTTCTTAGCGCTCGGGCACCCAACTGCCGGAGAGCCAAGTTCGCCCATTATATCGCTATCTTTATTTCTTGTGTAATCATGATAGAATTATTATTATTATTATTATTATTATTATTATTATTATTATTATTATTATTATTATTATTATTATTATTATTATTATATTGAAACACACTAAACAAACTTTCACAAACAGGAATGGTTCGCGATCAGGTATCTCAACTCTGAAGGCAGCCAAAAAGCATTGCTCCGAGCAAAAATGAAGCTGCTCAAAAATTCGCACTTAAGTACACCGCCCTCGCAATTACTGGTTTAGAAATGCGTAACCAGTCTTCTGCCTAAGGAAACCTTGCTGGCCAATTCACTAGTGTTAATACTAGAGGAATGAATCGCAGGCCATGATGCACATGGACTTGCTGTGCGGCACGGTGGCGCTCCTGGCCCACATGTACTTCCCCATCAACGAGAAGGCAGCCAAGGTTATGCTGCCTTGCATGGCCTGGACGTTAGCCGTGGCTACCTTCAACTGCCGCGTGTGGCGCTGGAGCAAACGCCGACCCAGCAAGTGAGCGCATCCAACAGGAACACCCGAACTACCGACGCCTTCACACGTCGTGCACGCATGCGGTGATGACATCAATTGTGACTTCCCTCTAGATTGTGGGCCACCTGAACTGCACGAATCTGATGCGTGGAAGGGACGCCGCCCGCGTTGTACATTATTTGAACAACAAGTATGCTGCTCTTTCCGTGTAGCGCACAGTGTTCATGCCCCACGGTGTAGCACTGCATGACTTTTGGATCGAAAATGTGGGAGACGGTACAAGACGTTTGTCCTTATACAGCGGCATTATAAAATCAAACTTAAGATAGCGCTGTTAAGTATCCGCGGTACAGTTATCGTAGAAATTAATCGCAATGACACAAGTAAAAATGCGAAGTTCTTGATGCCCAGCTCCTGTCCATGTACTTGTAAGTAATTCGGACTGTGTTAATAAGTGAACAGAACATCCATCAACGCGGACCTATCTAACAAAAATGTTTTTGTAATATCCGCCGTTGCTCGAATTCAAGTAAGTGTGTTGTCCCGACGTCGTGCATTTGTTAAAACAATGAAATGAATTTGGACGACACTCTCATATTGGCCACTAGAATTTTATAGAATATTAATCGGACAATCAAATGTGCAATAGCTGCTGGCGTTACTTCGATACAGCTTTAAAGGGTTCTTCGAACGCTTTCTTAACGCTGGGTCATACAATATTGGAAGCATTTCCAGGTCATTCTCACAAGAAATGACGCAACCAATCCTGTCTTAAGACGGCTGAGGGCAGTGGGACTTTCCTTCTGAGCACCACCCATACGTGTCCCCGCTAGCGACCACTGCGCCACCGGCGGTGCACCAAACATAGCTTCCCTCTCCGACTGTCTGCACGGATCGACTGTAAATGTTATCAAGCCAAGGTTATGCCTAGGGTGCGATTGCAGATCTTTGTTCGGAACAGAACACGTTCGCTCGCTGCAACGTTCACGAAGTTGGGCCCAATTCCCGTTGTTTGCTCTTGGATTTGGCGCGCCGACTGCACCTCTGCTGTTCAGCGTTGGTAGAACTCCTTTCTTTGAACGGGCGCTGTTTTGTGACAGTGTGGCCCACCGGATATGTGCAAACGGGAGGGCGAGAGCAGCCAATCGGCGAGCGTCTAGTGTCTCAGAAGTTGATGACCGTATTTCGTTATACTCTTGTATTATATTAAAAAAACGAAAGGTTTTTCGTCTGTTTATAAATAAACTGGTTTAAGAAAGCAATTCTATTTTTCGTGAGTTAACGCTTGAACTCAAAAGAAGACAATGTCATGAAGACAAGGTCATGAAGGTGTAAGCGCGGCCCAGGCAAATGATCAGCAGCGAAAGCCGAAGAAAACTGAAAGCGTTCCCGAACAACGATCTCCGATCTCGTCGCTAGCCTGCGTCAGCGTTCGCAACGGTTAAGGCGGAAATCCGACGTTTGCGCGGGTACTTTGCTGACTTGCGCGCTGAATTTCCATCCTCCATTCTTTCTTCTCTCCCTCTCGATCCACTCACGCCCTCACCCCATTGCTACATGATGGTGGCTATCGGATGACAAATGTACGGGATTTTCGCGAGCACTCTGTTCTATTTCACTCGACCCGCTGTTCCCCTCACTTCACCGCTACATGATCGAAAGGCATTAGGTCGCGTTGACCGCAAAGCACTAGGTCGATGTCAGCTCGTGTATTTGGCCAAAAGCTAACACTGGATAGCGGTTCCTAGCTAGTGACGTGAGATGTAGCTTCATTGATTTCTGATTATTTGCGTCACAATACCCCCGATATCGCGTTCACAGACGCCGTAGTGGGGAGCTCCAGAAATTTAGACCACATGGGGTTCTGTAACGTGCCCTGATATCGAACAGTACACGGGCCTCAACATTTCGCCTTCATCGGAGTAATTTTTAAGCGATAATTACTCCATGCTTCAGCTTATTCGTTCTCTAAAATTATATCTGCTACTTTCTTTTTTTCTTTCCTAACCACCTCGACAGTCTCCAATTTGTCTAACTTATTTTAACATGTCCAACATTACTGAGTGTTTCCTGGGTCTTTCTTCCTTGTAACTACCTGGCTCTTAGCCACACCTCCCCCCCCCCCCGTAGTAGGTGTGCGCCATTCAGTTTGGTCTACATCTTCACCTAAAACATGCGCTATATGTCTGTTTTCTTCTTTCCACATGCTGTGCACAGTAACAGTGTTTACTTACCCGTACCTACCGAAGTGCTAACGCTGAACGTGTTGAAAATTTGGTTCACAGTGAAGAGATGAAATAGCGGAAGCTTTGTTGAATTATTCTACAGGGTCAAATGGGCACCTTTGTCATTGTTGAAGCAATCTCGGATGTTGCATATTTTTTTCGGTACGTTCCGAAATTTTTCTCGTGTTTGCGCCCTTGTATCTCTGTTCAGCAAATGGTAGCATTGGGTAACATTGACACATTGTGTAGCAAGGATGAAGTGTCCTACCTCTCATTTGTATATTACTGGACGTTAGCGAACGTTATAATAAAGCTTGCGGGGGCCTAGTATGTGGTACAGTTGGCACCTTATCTGCGCCATTTTTAAACAGTGTGCGCTCTTCTCTAGTCCACAGTCCACCGTGCGAATCACTAGCACTTGAGCTCGACGTGTAAGCGGTGCGTTTATATTTAATGACATTAAATCCTTACCAAATTACAAACGCTTTATTCCTGAATTTACATACAAGATTTATTCATCTGCGATCCCTAGACTATATTTGTTAAGGCGTAAACGCAAAAATTCACCTCACAGCGTAAACTTACTTGCCTACAACACGTTAATTAGACCGAAACATGAATATGCACGCGTTCCTTGGGACCCGTTTACTAAATAGAGCGTCACTCATCTCCAAACAGTACAGATGAAAGCTGTATGGTTCGCCTGACTCCAAATCTTCGCCGTATGATTCTCCATCTGAAATAATGCAGGCTAATGGCACCCAGTGTCTCCAACCAGCAGGAAGGTCTCATCTAATAGTTTCCTTCCTTGCTTTGGAATCACTATCGTGCACTTAGCCCGTCACCCTTCCTGTAGACCTCAACTTCTTGCTATACTGGTCATCATCGTCCGGATTCATTGAAATATTGAGCACGAACATACTTCTTCAATTTCTTCATTTCGTCCTCGCAGTAGTAGTTTGCTTTAGGCGCACTGTGGGATTTGTGAGCATTATTAACATTGTTCGTATGTGTACTTATATTTGCTTCGTTTTTCTTACGCCACCCTCAATCAACCTGTAAAATGCTTGCAGTATTCTATAAATAAAAATGATAAAGGCATTACATGGGAAATTACGTGCCAAGGCAGCGCTATCATGGTGAACTATGCCACACTAGGGCCCCCTGAAGTTTGCCAATCGCTATGTTCTTTATTAACTGAGCCGCAGCGGCCGCCGCTTCAACGTTCACATTGTTGCAACATATATACATATATATATATATATACATACATACATATATATATACATACATACATACATATATACATATATACATACATACATACATACATACATACATACATACATATGTATATGTATGTATACAGGCAGACACTGCAAATGATGACAATGCAAACCAATGTTTATTTCTATCAAGATCATCGGGTGCTAACGCTGCCGTTGTCCTTCGTGTAACAAGCCGATTATTACATGATTAAAAAAACAGTGGGTAAATGGGTAACTGACTACACTTCTTGCAGACGCCTAAACATAGTTTGTCAACAGGCAGGAGGCATGCTTGAAGTTGTATGCGGAATTCTTGTCCTATATACGGCCCCCATTATCTTGCCACAGTGCACTCAGACTATTGTCGCCTGACAACAGAGCGCTGTCGGAATCACGACAGTGTAAAGTGCCTCCTGAACTTTCCGCCTTCGTCTGTGGCTCACTCACGCAAAGCCTCGCACTGAGGACCCTATAAGAGCTGCCAAATGACGCGCAATTCATCGTCGTGTACGTAGCCGCCGCTCTTTAGCACTTCCAAGGGAACACACTCCGGAAACATAAATGCGTTCGTAACTACTCCCGTTGGCTTCTGCAGTGATTCTGAGTCGCGGGTGGGCTTGCCAATTAGTATATGATGCTCTCCCGTGTAGTGGTGTAGAAACGTACATTTCACGAAGTGGCTGAACGGCCAATGAAGCACGTCGTCCAGTTCACCTTTCACAAGTTCCAAAAACAGATGAAGGAACACGACTTCTCCCCGTTTTTGCAGCGCAACGCCAGGATACATGTTGTACCAGCGCAAATTTGTCAGTCTGTCACAGTAAAAGCCCTCGCCGTACCTCATGGCCGTCTCTTCGAGTGACCCCATTTCTTGAACAACAAATTCACAACGCGTTACATTTCTTGCGAATGCGCTGAGCGCGTTCTGCATCTTCGTATAGACGACTCCGGTGCAAGCTCTGGCGTCTGTTTTCACAGATTCGATGTCTTCCTGCACTTGGTCAAATTCGTCCGCGCATTGTCCCTTCAGGGTTTCGAGCTCTTCGTCTATTCCTCCTGCGTTACTCAAGAGTTGCTGCGCCGTACTAGTGATTTCCAGCAAAGGTATCTTGCCTTTCTCCATGAAATCCCTTAAATAGGCAATTCGTCGAGAGATCTCGGTCATTCTCCCATGCAGCGCACTGTTAGACATGATTGAGTGCTTGAGGAGCGTCATGGTTTCACGTACCATGTTTTCCAGAGCTTTCGGAGCGCGTGTTGCGAATTCGCCTCGGACAGTGCCCGACTGCTCCACATTCTCCGCTGCTTCGCGTGCTCCACGTTCGTCGCATGAAGACTTCAGATGCTCGCACATATCGCTGCATAGAACCATCGCCGAGCATCTTGTACAGAGCGTGCTGTGGTACTGGCAGTCTCGATGGAAGTGCTCGGTCACTTTCGAGGCAGCCATCACAGCAGTGCATCCATGTGCTTCGTTCCAGCATTTGACCTGTCAAGAGAAAATGTTTACACGCAACGAAAGGGAAAACGTGATATTACGTAACTATACTACAACCCATTTGTCGAAGATAGAGATCTACTGCGCATCTGAAGGAGTTATCAAGCACCGAGCAAACAGACGACTATTCACACCATGAGCAGTACGCAAATCAAGAGATCGCAAGCGCAAGTGAAACTCAATCAAGAAAGCGAATAATAGTTCACACTTACGATGTTGACTGTGCCAAAAAGGCATCGTTGTAAAGGAACACGTGTGGTGCTGACGTGCATATCAGCATCAGCATGACCATAAAACGCTTCTCTGCTTTCATGTGCCTTCTTATTCTGATAACTAAAAATGACGGTGTATTAAGACAACAAAACTGCACACGGCATTCCTCGATGTTTGCTGACAGAAATCAATGGCCTTTGAAATTTCGTAGGATATCTACCTATTCAAGCAATCACCGATGGTTTCTCAACAGTAAATCAATAGTCATATCTGTAAGGTTATGCGCTTAATTAAGGGCTCCTACGATGACCTTCACTAGAGCAAAGCTTAATTCCCTGGCCGGCAATTAATTAGCCAAGAGATTCTGACCAATATCTTCCCGAACTCCACGTGACAGTACAAGCTGACGTTAACTGCCAGTAGTCTACGTGGCAGTCTACGTGGTTCCAACTGAGTGTACTACCATGCCTTCCACTTTAGATTCAGTGGGTCCCTGCCAGGCGTGGGCTGATCGCCTGTCTTGTTTTTCTTTTTTTTTTCATCGGCATCTGGTCTCGAATATGAATTTCGTTCCGTTACCACGCACATTATTGACACGTGTCTACAACATGGAATTAAGTGCGCTCACCCTATTGAAAATCCACCTGCAACCCATCACCATAATCCACCATAACCACCAACTCAATGGTGGTTTTTATGGTGGACATGGTGGTTAGATGGTAACTGACGTTATGTGCCTCGCTGAATGCACGTTTATTTGGCTGAGCCCGTCCAGGCCTCTCATGCACCTCTCTACAGTTGTTTACTATTGTGTTGACAAAAAAAAGCACAGAAAAGCGAGAGTAATGTACAAGGTAGCCGTCTTTCCTGATTCAAGGAAGGAACCTTCAGTGTTCGTTTGTTGTTGTGATTTAACGCTTTATTTGCATCGCCATAAGTGCGATGTAACTGGGCGCAGGTGTAAAAGAGGATGGGACGCATTCAGCCAATTAGGTGTGCATTTAATGAAGCACAAAATATCACCCACCATGTAACCACCATGTCCACCACAAATACCACCAGGCCAGTGGTGGTTATGGTGGATTATGGTGATGGGCGACCAGGGTATTTTCAATAGGGCAGGCGCAATCAAAAGAAAAAAGACGAGAAGATGAGCATCGGTCAGTCGTCGCAGCGCATAGCCAGGATTTTACACAACTACCTAAGCGCAGCATGACCTGTTGAAGAGGCGTGCGTAGGAACACCGGCATCGTAATTGTGGCAGAATCTTATTGCATTCTATTTATTGTCTGTAGGAGAATCGATAGTTGGGCTAGTCGACGATTTAGTACATTGAAGAACGGCACCACGTCAGTGAGGCCGAGTGCTCGTTGCGTTGGGGGGGGGGGGGGGGTTTCGGCAGTGCGGTTGGTTAAACCCTGCGAAGACTTAAATATAACACATTTCCTTGGAAGCAGTCAACTTATCCTGCGTTGTTTGTTCACATCGTTCGGTCCTGGCGAAGTTAGAAATATTTCCAAGCCAGCTTTCTTATAATTTCAGTAAGGCTTCAGTGACGGCCCTTAATTTATATTCAGCCTTCTAAGGGAATATACTTAAGAGGAGCAAGCAGAGCTTTAGAATGCACGCAACAGAACGTAATGATATGCTTTTCACAGCGACGGCTTACCTTTCTCCTGAGCATATTTTTGGTAGGGAAGTGCCTCCACTTGACTTTGGGGGGAAAATTTTTCCCGTCTATCGGACAGGCGTACCCATCCTCCGCTTCGCAATGGTCGTAGCAGCAGCTGCACACGACGTGTCGGCACGGGAGGATGGTGGTTGCCTTGCGCACGAGCCTGCATAGACTGCACCGACGGTTCTTTGGAAGAGGCTTCACAAAATGTAGAGGCTTCCAGTCCAGGTCTTTGGCGAAGTCGACCAACGTGTATATCCGCTTAGAAGGCGGCATACTTCGAAGCAACTGAGTGATGCGTAATAGGGGCGTCTCACCTAAACCTCGAACATGGGTGTTCCAATGCAGTGAACCGTGCCGCCGCCTTCTTGATATCGCTCACTTTCTGCGGTTGCTAGCTGAATGATATCGGCTGCCGTTGGGTATCGACAAGGCGTACCGTCAAGGCGTAAGAGATTAGCGTCCGTTGTCTTAATTATCCGCTAGGTTGTATGCCTGGTGGCATCAAAATATGCATGCGTCACTGCAGTTGCCATGAACGTGGAAAGACTACACGCGAAGGTGTCTCCTGGTGGGCTGCTTTAACAGTTTTCTACAAGAAAACGATAACGAAAATGATAACAAGAAAACGATTTTTTTTAAATTGCATTTTTATATGTAAAGCCTGTCATCGCTTCGAGATAAAGGAAAGATGCCCAATGACGCGAAACTAGTTCAAAATACACCTTTGGGCATATACCTTCGTGTACCGTTTACTTGTGGTGGTTGTGTGCACTGAAGCGTGGAGGAAGGCAGTGGGATTATATATTAATTTGGTCCAGCTGCTTGCCTTTGCGATGACACTACGCTAGGCTTGTTATGATAGGTCAGTGCTTAAACCAAGAAGCAGTTTAGGGCGTCCTAGCCTTGGGTTGCTTGCCTGTTGACCTGAACGAAGCGGGTCCGACCACTGCCATAGCGATCGATTTGGATTGGAGACAAAGATGCCAAAGGCGCTGTACTGGGCGTTATCCGTAGACCTACAAGTATCCCAGGTCGACGATATTTCCGGAGTGCTCCACTACGTCACGTCTCACAATCATATCGCGCATTAACGTGCACAATCCCAATAGTTACGAATTCGTCTTTTCGCTTTCGACAAAGCAATTTATTATATCGCTGTTCTCAACCTGCCATTGGCAAAAACAACGCACGCTTTTCAGCTTACACACAACAGCGACTGTAGTTTACATTGCAAAGTTTCTAACGTACGCACTTCGCTCTCTTCCATTGTTAACAGTAAGATCAACGCGATTCACAAGGGCATATAATCTAGGCATGCCGCAGGTGGCACACACGTGTCACTAATTTAATGATTTTTGTTGCCAACAAATTTGATGCAACTTTTGATGCACTTCATTTCATTCAATATTGAACTATTGTTTTTTTTTCAACGTTCCAACTTTTCAAGAATCCGTGTGTGATGATGCGGTGAAGACGACGAAGGATATACGAACTGCCTGGTTCTTTTTTTTCCGTTTTCTCCATAATTAGCAATAAACCTCTCAAGCCAGTTCTAAGCCGTAAAAATCATGAGAACTGCGAAGGGGTTCTGCTATTGTGACGTAATTGAACAAGGTGTCAAGTTGATGATGTCATGCTGTGTCAGTTTTGTGAATCGCACCACCCTTCAGCATTATTCATTAACTGTACGCATTCCTTATCCACGCACTCGTGCGTTTTATTATTTGTTTCCATTTCGCTCTTTTGTTACAATGGCGTGAGTGTTACGATCGTAGACGGGAGAGAAATCCACGCATGTGCACGAAGTGAATCAAGACGAGTGGGCAAAGCACTGGGTATCGTTCGGCGTTACCGCAAATCACCCGTTACATTGCCAATTCGCGCATGTAATGAGTGACAACGCGAGTGTACAGTATATGCAATGTTTTATTTGCTATAACTCGTATGTCGTGCTGAGTTCTGGATTCCGTTTTCCTTTTATTATCACAGATTTGTGGTCCGTGAAGTGTAGAGCCAATGGTTTTTCGATCGGATCTAGCCTGAAGTTGGCAAAGACAAGGTGTATGCACGTTCCCCTGATGGATGTCACTTCTTTCGAGTCATACGAAATGCATCGTAGAGTGTATCGAGACGTCATATACTGCACGAGCCCGTGATGTCTACGTTGAAGTCTCCGACAAGGTTTTTCTTGCACTTTGCTGCGTAATCGCGCGTGGCTAGATTGATGTACTTTTCTACGTTCCCTCGGCAGAGATTCGGGGGCCAAGTACACTGTTATGACGACGGTTCCGATGGATAGTTTTGTTGGAGCGTGTTCGCCGTTGTGAGGTTGGCTCGTTATTGGTAGGTAGAGATTCACCGCGGTCTGTGGCAATTTCACGTACATCCCAACACCACCCGCCGATCGCTCTCCTTCCGCTGTGCACACGACGGGGAAGAATCCATTGATATGTGCGGTCTTTTCGCGTTCCACGTTTCAGTAAAGCAAAGGACGTCTGCTATCGTAACTATGGGATCTCGTTCGACGTCGTCTGTGTGGGCATTGAGGAAGGAGCGTTCGAAAAGATCAGGGTAAACGTCTGCGCAAAGCAAAACCCACAGCAGCCTATACACAGAAAACAAAGGAGGAAAAAGAGAACAAGAATACAGAGAAAAAGAGAAGGCAAGAATAATGGGTTTAAGCGATAATGAAGTGCTTGAGCAGGTATTGGCGAAAGGTATAGGGGTTGCACTGCTGAGCGATGCTGTTCGGAAGATTCCATGAACATATCGATCGCTGTTTTAGATCTGCTTCCACATTATGGCAGAACATGCGCACTATGCGCACCACGGAATGTGCAACTGTACACAAAAATGACAAAAAGAGCTAGAAAGCTCATTCAGTCATGTGTCCAATGAACCAACTACTTCAATGTTCACTGTCATTGGCTGGTTGCCTATGATACCGCCCCAATTAAGATAAGATATTGTGTTCCGTAAGACTCCAACTTGCAATGTTTTGCAAGTGAAACTTGTGTCGCGTAGACTGTGTAGGCCTAGTCGGCATTTTGGACGCCACTGTAAGACTCTCCGAAAAACGTAACCCTTGGTACTTTTGAACAGAATGAGTTCCCGCTGCTGATGTTTGAGCTCCGAAACCCACCCTCTGAGGGCAAGTGTCTTGACTACTAGACTGTGCGGGTACGCTTGGGGGAAGTGAACATATCTAAACCTAATCTTGCGCTTGTCCCTGTACCCTACTTTGTGATTGTCTTTCTTCGCGCAACCTTTTTGTTTCGAATATGTCATACACACTAGGCCAAGAACGTGTTTTACTAAACCTACAGTATTGGCACTGCTGTTACGCGTCTGAAAGAGTTAAGTATTGTGTTCTCACTCATTTTTCATTATTCGCTGCAAGAAAAAAAAAGGACAGTTAATGCGCATTGAGTTGAAGTAGCAGCTTGTGTACTCCGCTTTATCACAAGCATACCTGCGTTTAAATGTCTTGCATGTCATATTCCATGAAACGCAAGGCAGTTAACCGGCTCAGTTGGTCAAGGTGCACGACTATATACGCCACTTCAGTACTACCACGCTACTGGATCACACGCCTATATTAAGTAAGCGTTTTAATACCCAAACGAATCACTTTCTTCGCACGATTACTTGTGTGACCGTGACAAGATAAGGTTTATATTTTATGCACATAAAATATGTGTTCTTCAAGCGGAAAACGTCTGCTATTTTCCGTTATGCAGCAGCCAAACTGAAGTAACTGTACCGAACATAGCACGCTCACGATAGAGGCACTCAGAAATTTTAGGAAAGTGCAAGGACTGCAACGCAAAGCCAAACAATACTATAACTAATACTTTTATGCTCGCATAAGAATACATGAATGCATTCAACACTGGACCGGCTCAGGGAACAAACATATTGGAGGATATGTGTGACGTACGCGCGCATGTAAAAGCGCAGCGGCTAGCAGACAACGCAAGGAGCTATCCACAGTTGCGAGCTTCGTCCACTCGCCGCTTGGATCTCGAGGCCAATAGGTTGGCGTAGCGCTCGAAGTTGTCAGTTACGACCACTCAATCTGTCTGTCGCGATCTGTCTCGGTCTGTCACTCGGTCATAATCCGGTCGCGATCCGTCTGTCGCTTGCGAATGCAGTTTTATCGACAGTGTGCTTATAGGACGAAGCAGTGCTAATCAAGATTGTTTATTTCATACGTACCGAATAGGACACAATGTCTTACGAGCACGTATGCCAAGGCGCTGAGTATTGAGGGAGCCTACGCGTTGATCACTCGTCGCTCATCGCTTGTCGCCCATGGGGTGTCGCATCCTGAGGCGTGTGAGGGCCTGAGGATACGACTCCACGTGGTGCTCTGTATCCAAATTCTTACTGCGTCTTTAGTGCTTTTCACCGGTCTACCCGCCAGCGTACGGCCGTAGAACACGGAGCAAGCGTGACTGAAACTTGGCCTCAGGAACAAAGTTATAAGCAGGTCAGCCTCTGCTCGCCATGGTAAGTGGCATGTGCTGGAGCTACCAGCCTATCAGGACTGGACAACAGCGAAGGAGTGCAGGAGGAGTAAGGGCTCATAAAACAGGAACACGTGAAGCTTGAGAGAAAGCGTCACTCCACTTGTCGCCTGTCTGTCAACCATGAAGACGACAGGGCCGTGTAACTCCTCCGACCTATTGTTGGCATTAAACATGGTGGAAAGCTTTAACCGTGGTTACGCTAAC
Organism: Hyalomma asiaticum; assembly: GCA_013339685.2. NCBI lineage: Eukaryota > Metazoa > Arthropoda > Arachnida > Ixodida > Ixodidae > Hyalomma > Hyalomma asiaticum. Next base: position 78,798,682 of record CM023488.1, on the reverse strand, counting down.
CATGGTTAAGCTTCCCCGTGTAACAAGGGCGTAAGAGTACATAATGTATTCACCTATATTTCATTAATTATTTGTTTCCAACTTTATAACTATTAACAATTGGGCGTAGTTGCCTCAACCGTACAAGAGCTTGCATTTACCCGGTCCGCTTGGGTGCGTTCCCCCGAATTTGGTGATTACGCACTTGCATTTCCCGTGGCACCCTGTATCATTTCCCTTGTAGTATATATAACACTGAAACAAACAGTCAGAATTTTTGTGTTAGTAAGCTGTGCTTATGACCTCTCACTCTACGCACGCGACAAGCTGCTAATTTGTCTCTCTGACTCCATCTTGTTCTCATGCTGTCATTCCATGCTAGAGGGTTAAAACGGACGGCTGGACACCAGAACAAGACCTGTCTAGTGCCGACACAAAAAGAAGCAATATACAGGCCTGGCCACATCCTCCACGCACGACCAACACTTGACCTCGTCCCAATCCACGACACAATGTGGTTTAAGGCCAATTAGTTCTGTGGAATTCCGCATGGTGGACTGACGATGGGAAAGGAAACTTAGCATCCGCCCGTCTGCAACACAAAGCCAGAAACATGTCCATAAGCACTTCTCAGGAACGAAAGCTTTTTATTTGACGAAAGATGTGTCCTCGTCCGTGGTTCGAACCCAGGAGCAACGCCTGTCTGTAGCGCTCACTCTGGCAGTTGAGCTGACAAGGAACCCCACAAAAGATTCGTGAGAACGAATTGATCGATAACTCCATTGCTCGAACTACTTCGACGCCCGCTGTAGTGAAGGCTCCGGTGATTTTTGTCACATAGAGTTCTTTACCGCCCACTGAAACATGCAGACTACAGGGTCTCCTGACATTTTCCCATCCGTCTAAAGAGCGAACACCGCGGCCGGCACAGAAATTGAGTCATTTGTGTGGGCTGTGAAGTAGCATAATCACTATACCACCGAGGAAGACAGGTCTAATATGATGTGAATTCCTCGCTAAAAAATAGACAGCCGAAACACGGACACGTGTCTTAGTGATAACCGCCTCCAGCAACTCTGCAGTTGTCGTCTTCTTAATGCAGATGTTTGCGCAGATACGCAAATAACTGCGTCTCGCGGTTGCTTTTACTCACTGTGCGATATCGCACTTCTTGACATTTTGAGAACTACCTTCTCAAGCTTCTTGCAACTGGCTACGGCGCTCCCAAAATAGAAACCACTGATTTTTCTTTAAGAAGGTACGTGAACATATACAAATATCATGTGCACAGAACTGTCTTTAAGAAGGTACGTGAACATATACAAATATCATGTGCACAGAACTGTTGTAATGTTCGCAAATAAGCTTTTCTTTCATGCCAATTTCGCATTTTTAGCACAGGACCTAATGGGACAATTGTGTGCGAAAGGGTGCGCTAATTCGAATCCACAGCTAACGCGTTTTTCAGCAGTCCTGCACAGTGTCGATTAGTATCACCTCGTTTGCATTATGTTGGACTCTCAGAGCAAAGGAATGTAGACTTTGCTTCACAAAAATATCAGTAATTTAAGTTTATGTATGGTGGGGTGGCATGATTAATCATCGAATCTCGGGTCAGAAAAGTGTCCTTGCAAATACTAAACATCTGCCTTGCAGACCATCCTGTCGTCTCTGCTCGCAGCCTTTTAGAAGAGATATGACATCCCAGATTCTATTTTCTGATTTTAATCGCGAAAGATACGTTGGCATTGCTGGATGTTAGTGGCTGTGATAACTGCATTAACAGTGCTTCAATAAAAACAGAAATTAAAATGTCAACTGCTACAGACCAAGTTTACATCTCGCGAATGCATATTGTAAGGTTTAAGACATCCTTGTTATCAACGGTGTGGCAGCTCTGAGCATTTGTGCAAAGTACTTCAAATTTTCTCACCTTCCCACCGCATTCTCGTCCAGTGCCGAATTGAAAACTGCAAAGAAAGGTCAAGAACAAGGGACGTTTATCATATTAGAGGAAGTGCAAAGACATTCAATCATGATTACACTATTCTGCAACGTGAAATTTCAGCAAAGCTGTTGAAGTGTCTTCAAAACAAAGCACATTGAGGTGAAGAAGTTGAAACGGACATTTAGCCATGTAGCCTTACAGATATAAAAGATATACGCCGAAAAGACCGGCCTCGTCATCGACGAATGATTTTACCATGTGAAGAATAATTGTTACCATGGGGTCCATGTTATCATGGAGTCGTGACACGGTAGCATTTTATCAGATGTTATCATGTCTATATTACCAGTGACGAAAAATTGTTACCACGTCATGACTCGATCACTTCACCCCGTCATGATTCACTGGTGGCGTGACCAC